>CAWUFW010001285.1:600000-1200000 GCA_963921515.1 Calotriton arnoldi
AAACCACAAAATGTAGTTTCTCAGTGTGGAATTCCTGTATAGTGTTCTTAGTGGCAATTCCCTTCTTCTCTAAACCTTTCTCCTTCACCCATTTTTAAAATGAGTCTATTTTTCCCTTCCTCATTATCCTTTGTTTTCCCATGTGTTTGTGGGGGCCCTTTCTGTATACTAATATCCGTTCTTAACTCTTTACCCATCCAGCCTCCGATCATCCTTGTTTCCCTACCTATTTTTTCCGCTTTAATTGTAAAACAATGTTTCAAGCATGTTCCTCTCCTGGGGATTTGCCATGGAGTTCAAATTTTTTTCTTTTAAAGAGTGTATTCTTTTTATCCTGCAGTAAGCCTTTTTTGCCTGTATTTGTGTTTTTTCTCTCGTTATTTTTGACCAAACTGTGATTCTGTTACATTCGGTTTCCATTAAAGGGGTATCCTATTCTCTTGGTTCTCAGAAACGGGAGTTCTCTTTTCTATTTTTTATCTATGAATTTAAATACTACATCTTTATATATATATATAGCACCCTATTGAATACATAGGATTTTCCAAAAAATCTACAGCTTCACAACAAAAAGCCTTACCTTGCCATTTCGAAGGTACCACAATCAATGGAACTGTTACCTAGCTTATTTTGTCACATCAGATTATAAACATATAGCTATTTCTGCATAGAACCAAGGGTATGAATAATAATTATCTGTGATGGTGATTCTGACACACAAGAAATCATAAAAAATTATGTACAGAAAGACTGAAGTAGCTGTATTGAAATGGGCTCCTCTAAATGAACACTTATGTGGCCTTTTGATGGTTTTACCACTCGGAGCGCAAATAATGAGCTAATGGTAGGAGATCATTGGAACACAATCTACCTTATAAAAATAAGAAAATCTGCAAACGAAACTGCTGAAGTTTGTTTGTTGTGACCGACCAACTCATCAGTAGTGCTTAGTCATACTTCATAAGCACTGAAGGGAGGCGTAAATCAAGCCAGATATGCCTAACAACAAAGTACAGAAATGAATGCAAGGACTGATCAAGCGAGTCACTCAAGTCAGTCTCAAGCAGATCCATCATGTTATGACGTTGGTGGTTCTTCTTGAATTGCATACGCCCCCTCCCTCTCTCAACGTGTCTGCGACTGTCACTTTTCATTCTGGGTCATTTCATAGAATGGAATTAGATCCAGGGGTTTGGTTGGCACGGAATGGCATAATTGATTTATAGATCAAACTGGTACATATAATGCAGACTCACATTGTTCATTTTGTTTGTTGTTCCTTCAGGCTCATAGAGTAGATGGCCCCTCTCGCCTAATGCTTTTCATCATTTCATTCATAGCTACGTGACCCATCCATCAAAACATACCAGTCCACATGAGGTGGACTGAGGGTTTCTGCAGCTCACAGCAACACAAAACATTTCAAGCTGACATGGTTTAATGAAAACACACCAGTCTTGATCAGAGCACGTTGGTAATTCTTAAAAAATGTAGAGTACCAAAAAGCATAATACATCATGTGGTAAAATCCCCTTTAGCAGCCCTGAAAGAGATTAGCAAATGTGCTAAAATACACTTAGTGAAAACAAGCATAACCTCAAAGCTGGAGGTAACCAGAGGGCAGTAACACAAAAAGATATTAGACAGGTGACTTTTTTATGTTTTTTTGATGTTAGGATTAGCGTCAGGCTATTCCAGTAGAGGTGACAGTCTGGACCTTTATAAATACTAGAAACAAATTTAAATTTACTCACAAACGGACCACCATGGAGACTGTAGCATGACATCTTCTGACAGACCAGGAAGTATACCTAACTACTGTTAACACACTGAGTAGCAGGACCATGAGCGACAGAACTGAATTGTCATAAACAAATTATATTACATTCCCTGTTTGGTTCTCACTTGTAATCAAGTTCTAAATCACCAGTCATTTGTTCGCGCATTAAAAAAATGATCACAAAAGACTGCATTTACTGCATTAGGACCCAATCCACTTGGCCATAGTAGTCTCTAGTGTAATGTTTTTGTGATGCTATCTTTGATAGACAAGTGCCTGCAAAATTAAAAGTTAAATCACTCGTATTCCGTATTTTGAATGCACCGAATGCTAAAAGTATGTTTTACTATATTCTAAAAATACCTGTGAGTTAAAAATCCGGTTGTACATTTTCTAAGTTTGACACTCTGATCTTCTATGATGTCTCTCTTTACTGGCTGTCTTTCTAAAGAAATCGTGAGAACGAAATTCCACAGCTGTACCATGCAGCTGTACTAACATGTAATTTCTCTTTGTTTCTTGTCATTAATATTTTTCTTTTTTAAGGGGCCCACATTCTAATTCAGCCTATGAAAAATAATGTTAGTGCACTGTTAGAAATGGGATTTCTGGTTGGCTAGGGCTTGCGCCTAAGCCAGGCAGAAACCACCACTCTAGTCAGGGCAAGGGAGTTACACGCTGAAGATAACCCCTGCTCACCCCCTTGGTAGCTTGGCACGAGCAGTCAGGCTTATCCCAGAGGCAATGTGTAAAGCGTTTGCGCAACACACACACACAGCAGCAACACACTAGGCACACTACAAAAGAAACTCCACACAAGGTTATATCAAAAATAGCCTTTGTATTATCCAAAACACATTAGAATCATAATCACACAATATACACTGTGCCAACTGGCACTAGGCAATATTTTACAGGGGACTATATACACAGGACAGGGCCAATCGGGCCACTGTCCAAACCTTTAGAAAGCACAAGTAGCAATTGTAAAACACAACCAGTAACTACTGGCACAATAATGACCTCAGCATTATCACCTGTAACATAAACACATTATGTCTGCATCACTTTGGGCACAAACACATTATGCGTAGACCTCATCAGCATAAACACATTACGCAATAGGCATCATCCTAAAACATCATAGCATGACATTAGGCATCACAAGCATAAACACATTATGCAATAAAACGCAGTGCACCACAGTACACTGAACAGGTGCATACATCACCTTAGGAGCTGACCCCAGGCCAACTGGCCTTCCTCTGGGGCCCAATGCCCTATGTCCAGAAAGTCAGGGCGCTAAGCTGCCACTGGCAGCGAAAACACTGTGCGCAATGCACTGGGGCACGGGGGAGCGTCTCACCCCCTCCTTATTACCAACAAAAATGCCCCCAACGGAAAAATGGCACTGGCACTACACGTGCTGTGGAAGCCCCACTCAGGGACTTCCAAAATAAACTCTGCCCAAACGTTGCAGAGAGAACACTGGCACTCTCCGTGCCTGAGGGGCCCCGCTTTGGGGTTCCGGTACCAAAATGCTCCCCAACGTTGCAGCTGCCCTCTGTATGGCGGGGCAGCTGTGGCATCACCCTGGGCACCGTAGTGCCTCTTGAGCCCCACTGCGGGACTCGGGAAAAGAAGAAGTGCCCTCTGGTGCGGCTGCCCCTAGCACGAATGCCCAATTTGAGCCCCACTCACCGGGGCTCGTTGTGGGCTTCTCCTTGCGACGCGGGACGTTTCCGGTCTCTTAGGTGGAAGACCAACTCCTCCTCAGGTCGTGTGAAAGGGGGCACCGACACTGTGCCTCGGCCGGCCGCTCTCCTGGACCTCTCAGGACCCCTGCGGTCATCAGCGAAGGCGCGGGGCTCTCCCTCTCCTCACGGGAGCCCCGCGCAGGCATGCACTCACTTCCGGCGGCCTCTCCTGGACTTCTCGGCATCTGGGGAGCCCGCGGGGCTCCTCCCTCACTCTTCCGGCACTCCGTCACGCCCACAGTCAGGCGGAGGTGCCTGACTTCCGGTTTCGCCGCTCGCAGGGGCAGCTCCCCTTCACCACACAAATGCAGGGTGGGCACCCGCTCCCTAAATAACGGCACCGTCAGGCGGGGTGGGCTCCCGCTAGACCAACCACGGCACCAGCATGCGGGGTTGGCTCCCGCCGACAGGCAAACCACAAAGCGGGGTGGGTCCCGCTCTTCTAAATACGCATAAAAGCAGGGTGGGCACCCGCTTCCCTCAGCAATTGCGGGGGAATACCCACGTCGGGATTCCCTCTACATTCGTCGCAGCCCAGCGCTGCAAATCAAAACAAAAATGCTCCTCCCGTCGTGGGGCAAGGAAATAAAGACGCAGCGCTCACGAGGCGCTGTGCCCTAAACAGTCCCAGGGCAAGGGCTGGGCCCAGGCAGGCCAGCACACAGGGCCCTCCAGCAGGGAGGCAGTCCCTCGTGGTGGTTCCTCCAGGGGCCCAACAGCAGCAGGTCGCCTGGAAGCACAAAAGCACAACCACTTCATGGGGTCACAGACCCAATATTTATACCCAGTTTTCCTTTGTCTGCCCTGGCACAGGGCTTGGGGGGACCAGTCTCAACTGGTTCTGGGGGGTGTAGAAGCACTTTGTGTACAGTGCTCACACCCTCCTTTATGAGATGGGGGCTCTGCCATCAGACACACCACAGGGGGGTGGAGCCAGCATTCACCTAGGCAGGCACAGACCTATTCAGGGTCAGGGGACTACTCCTCCCACTACTCCAAATGCAGATGCCCTATTCAGCCTAGCGCTGACTCACCCTGCCCTCCCTGGAGCCACACACACCTCACCAGCCCCTGTCACTCCAAAGCCAGTCATGCAATCCACATCAGGCAGGCAGACACATAGCACACAGAAATGCCAACTTCTAAAAGTGGCATTTCTAAAATAGTTATAATAAATCTGCGCACACCATTGCGTAGCATTTATTATCACTATTCCAAATATACCAAACTTGACCACGCTGCTCCTCTCATATCAGGAATTACCACTGAAACACTTATCAGGGAATCCCTAATGCATTCCTATGGGAGGGCAGCCTTACAGAAGTGAGAAACCAAAATGGCTGTTTGTCACTACCAGGACATGTCACACACTTAAGGTACATGTCCTACCTTTTACCTACAATGCACCCTGCCCATAGGGCTAGCTAGGGCCTACCTTAGGGGTGACTGACATGTAGTAAAAGGGGGGTCACAGACATGGCATACACTTTAGGTGCCACGTCTCAGTAGCAGCAACACTGCGCGCACAGGCCCTGCAATGGCAGAGGCCGGAGACAGGTTTGAAAGGCTGCTTTGGTGGGTGGTGCAATCAGCGCTGCAAGCCCACCAGTAGCATTTAATTTACCAGCCCCGGGTATATGAGATACCACTTTACAAGGGACTGACAGGTAAATTAAATATGCCAAACAGGTGTAGACCAATCTTACAATGTTTACCACAGAGAGCACACGCACTTTACACTGAACAGCAGTGCTAAAGTGCCCAGAGTCCTAAAACCACCAACACCATGTCAGAAAAAAGGCTAGGAGGAAGGCAAAAAGTTTAGGGATGACCCTGCAAAAAGGGCCAAGTCCAACATGCACCCAGTGGCATCTTTGGTGTCGCCTGGTGCAGGAGAGACAGCAAAACGGTCTATCTCACCTGAAATACTTTGGTAGCCCCTGTGGGCCACAATGCCCCTTGTCCTTGCTAGCAGCAGCTTATTTATAAGTTTTTTGGGGGTAGTGTACTGTGGTGCATCATAAGCCTTTGGCCTGAATGCCCAAAACATGTCTGTGTACCACACCTGGCAATGGCCTGTCCCTGTCATTCTGTGCAGTGGTCCAGCACCCAAACGACCATAGTGCTAGCTGCGTCCAGAACTCAAAAATGTGACTTCTTGGCTCCCTGGTGTTCTTAGTCAACATCATCCTACTTTTTATTTGCCTACATGGGTCACAGCTCATTCTGACACCCATTGTCTGCAAGTTAGGCCCCTCCTAAACTATTAATTTCTAGTATAGAAGCTTTGGGGCCTGGGAATTTCTAGGGGACCTTGCATTAAACGGGGCAATTGAATAGGCCACCCAAACAAAATTCCTTTAGAATTTCAAGTCAGTATGATTCAATAAATATATACTTATAAAGAAATTGGTTACCATATCTAGCCAGTTGACCTGAGAGGCTTATCAGCGACTGGAGTTGGAATAATATACCCTCTACCTGTAGTTCCGAAGATATCAGTAATATAAGCTGATACCAAAAGGTTGCCTAGTTCTTTAAGTGTTGATTTCTTATTTTAATTTTAATTTAAAGGTTCAATAATATTCAAGCTCTTATTAACAAAGTATTAATTTTTTCAAAGCAATAGGTCAACATTATATATTCACTCTGATTGTGACAACTTTGTGATTTCTTATCTGTCACAACACCTCCTTTGATTTAGTCTAGTGGTTCTTAACCTTTCGACTTGTGCGGACGCCCACTTAATCATTACTGGAGCCCGGGGACCCCATTGAATCATTATTGGAATCCAGGGTTGCCTACTGAGTCATCAGTGAAAGTTGGAAAACCCCAGCCTAAGCATTTTTGATGATTTGAACTGCAAAACATTACGAAAAAATACAGAAACAAGTATTCATCAAACAAATACACAAACAGTGAAATATTTTATTTAACCCACAAACAAATATAAATAAAAATACTAGGAAGGTTGGAGATTTTCCAAATTCAATTGAGGCTACTTATCAACCCTACTATATTCTGTTTGATGCACTTGCCCTGCCCCCATGAATCAATCTGAGGATACTAACTTAGGGCCTGATTCACAAAAGGCCTCCGCACTCGTGGCAGAGGCCCTGCAGTCGTGGGGGAGTCTCCGCACTCAGGGTGGAATCTTTTCAATGGGAATTTACATTGAGGAGATTCCGCCCGAGTGCAGAGACTGCCTCACGACTGCGGGGCCTCCGCCACAAGTACGGAGGCCCTTTGTGAATCAGGCCCTTAATTTTTAACCTTAAATTTCACATTGCTTCACATTTACAGAACATTTTAACATTTTCAAACATACATTTTTCTTATTTATTTATGTACACTTTGTTAATCTATTATTATTATTTACAGTTGTAAGCAGTCCCAGACTCCCTGAGTAGGCTTCACGGAACCAATGATCTAGTCCTTTATTGCTAAACTTGCCTATCCTGGAGAGTCAAGGAGGTTTTGGAGGCCGAGCTGTGCATTGCAGAGTAAGTACCCGTTATGCTTGTCATTAGGGAACACTCACAGTAAAAGTCAAACCCCTTATACTGCTAGGCGGTAGCTGCAAGTTCACTGACCTAATTAATGGCCTGAAAAACCACCCTTTTTAATGCATATCTTACCAAATAAATTTTTAGGCCCCTGTACATCTCTATGTAGAACCTGAAAATATTATTTAGTTTATGAGTGCTGCCACACCACACTTAGAACCCATCTTCACAAATTTCTGCATGATCATCAAAACTTTGCTATTGGAACATAATCCTAGCCAAATTAACCTCATTAGTCTGTTGCTCATTCTCACCAATAGCACAAAGATAGAAACTTTAAGGAGGATGTTGCTCTTTACAAATTCAGATATAAATATAAAATATTAAATAGCAGTGCTACTACTGAAGCACTTAAATGTGATTATCTGATTAATAATAAAATGTACTGTTATACAGTGGGGCATGGTTCAACCAAAACACACTCAGTAACGTTTACATTCCTTATTATGTTGGTGCTACAGACCACACCTACATTCAACTGGTGTCACGGAAACCCACCAAAGTCCAGGGAAGAAGTATTCCATAGGAAAAGAGCATATTCAATCAGTTTTCATATGACTTACACAATAATTTTGTGCTTCACATATATACCGGCTATGCATTTCACTATGATCCATTGGTATATTCCTCTACCAACTAGACTCCATTCATTTATGGCACGGCTCTTCGGAATGGTGGGCATTAATCAAACACACATATAAAAAGACACCTTTGACATTTACAATGCAATATACAAGTAATCACCAGCATTCATAAGACACTCTGTACCTGCTTGTCATATTTCTCAGCACCTGAATGAATGTGAAAAGTGGCTTGTGACACAGCAGAGAGCCACTGGGGAGAGGGCTATGAGGTATGAACCAATGAACACCCATAGAACATCTCAAGCAACAATTATTACTGAAGCGATTTTATACAACCAGCACTACAGAAATGTGTATCACTCAGCATGCAGCAGCACATATACTTTTCCGTTGGAAGTGACTAACAGGGTGACTGGATATCTACACTTCACAATCTTTATTGACTCAACCTATAGTACCCCACAGGGCCAAAAACAACACTGTCCAAATAGGAAGCGGTCATACTATAGAATGTGCTTTTAATTCTTTGATTGCAAGTTTTCCAATGGTGTCCTAATATTGTTGGTGTCGAACTAATATCACTGCTGAGAAGGTTCGATAAATTGCTTTCATGTTCTCAAATCTGTACAATTTTGGTCTTAGGCCTTCTGCTAACTGGAAACAGTGATCCTGACATGGACTGCAATAATGTGCTCCAACAACCAGCTGGACTGGATTTTGTAATAATGTACTTCTTTTAATGAAAACATTAAAATATCACCAACTTAACCATCATATCCCGAATCTAATCTCAACACAAATCCCATTAATATTACTTTACCCCATCTTAAAACTAATGTGAATCCCATTTATCATTCTACTCTTTTACAACCTCCACATTAATCTCACCAATATCATTCCTCACCCCACTAGCCCCATGTTAAAGGCCCACAGCAGTATAGAATGTGAATATTGTGAGCTCTTCAGTAGGAAGACAGCTGCTTCGATTGTTTACAATCATCAAACACGTGCAAACCTAATCCCACTGACCAAGAACAGAATAGGCTTGGAAAGGGGATTAAACCACCTAATTCCAGATCAGAACAGGAATTGATACTTGACTAGCACTTCCAGGGTTAGCTTCAACTTGTAAACTGTCTCCACAGAATAGACAATTTAACCTTGGATCACTGAAATATTGATCTCACTCTAATTGAGGAATTCACTTTCATACTTCTAAATGAGTAAATTCCAAACACATTTTCAGAAACAGCCTAGAAATGTAGGACTTTTAACCTCTGAATTTAAGTGATCAGCATGATATTTGTCTTCATGTGTATTTATGCCATGAATATCAGTCATCCATTTTATATCCCAAATAATTTCTCAGTCAATTCTTCATTCTGTGTACATGGTCTAACACTGTCTCCTGTTTGTTTTCTTATTATTTTTGAAATGCTCGTTTGTTTTATTGAGAAAGTTTTGAAACTATATAATATATGCATTTGTAAATTCGATCAAGGGTGCTAGAGTAGACCGAGCATGCCGTACTTTGTTTTCATTGTGTGCGTAGATCTCTCAGATTTTGCGATCCACAAGCCTACTATATATTCAGATTTTTGATGTTGTTCCAGTCACTACCATTAAGGACTTAACCTCCTCCCTTGCAGGATCAGTAAAATTTGTGATTTGGCCTTAATATGCAGCAGAATGCCTATTGATTATTTTACTTTTATTTTTGGCTATCACTTAATTTAGGTTGAATTAGTTGTTTTTCAGAACTCTCTATACCACTACAATTGTATATAGTGGCTTACTCAATTCCACAGGATCTGCTGGATAGTCAGATTAGTGTGCAATGTGTAGTTTACGCTGTTTTTAATGTTTTTCTTCAAACATACTCTAGAGAAACTTGAAACATATGTTTCTGTTAATCACTATTCTAAAAGGAGACTATGGACACAATTACAAGTTTAGTGGAGCAATATCCCCAGGTGATATTCAGTGCCTCTCAACTCTACGTGACCCTGTACATTGATTTTCTGTGTGTATGAAACGTGGGGCCCAGTTTTATCAGCTGGAAAATCCATCTTGTAAAATCACTTTAGGCTTGAAGACTGAAAGAGTAGCCCAGCATCACCCCAGACCGCGCCCGACCCACTCCTACATGCATGCATGCAGAGCTCCAGCCAGCCAGTCTACTTCTTCCTCTGTCTGTTGACACCTTTGCCACTTTCCTCATTGCACTGCCCCCCCTGCTCTCAGAGTAGTTAGGAAATGTAAATGATTATCGCCACAGAATTGTAAATTCCATGCAGAATTCCACCTGGAAAAGATGTGTCGGTATAGTTATCCAGATTACTGGCACAATATTGAGGTAAACAATAACGTTTGACACAAATATCGTGTGAAAAATATCATTTACCAAAATACTGTCCCTATACTTATAATGGTAAGTTAAAAAATATTGGAAATAAAATATCGTTTAACACTAATATCATCCAAAAATAAAAAAAACTTTATTAAAATTTTATTTTTCATTTTGTGCTAAGAGCTGTGTATTTGCAGCATTGATTACATAAACATAGAATCCAAACATAAAGCCAGAATTTCATTTGATAAAAAGAAATAATCAAATAATACATTACGCACAGTAGCCAATAAATCATAAGCTAGAGAGTAGCATAATATAACAGAATTTTTCCTCAGAATGGGCTTGAGGACGAGATTCCAGTTTATACAAAAGTTGCGATCCAGGAAGAGAGGGGGCCCAGATCTTATTCCCTTTGATTCTGCCTTTCCTGCCTCTCCTTTCATATAGTGCCTTTTCTAAGTTATATATATGCAAGAATCGTCCCTTCCACTGCTGGAAGGTTGGAGGTTGTGAATCAAGCCAAGCTGAGGCGACACAGAGCCTGAGGACCGCCATTGCTATAAAGATGAGTTCTATCCCTTCATTGCCAACTGTATCATTTACCCCTAATAACATCAACTGAGGTGTCAAAGGAATCTCTTTGTTAAGGATTTGTTTTAAGAAGCTTGAGATTTCACGACCTATAGATTTTATACAAGGACAATTGGCAAAGATATGCACTAAATCCACACCAAAAGTTGCACATCTGAAACAAGAAGTTCCCTCTGTACCACCCCATTTAACTATTTTCGCAGGTGTAATATACAAATCGAATATAGTCTTAAAATGTTGAGCCCGCAGATTGGCTGAGCATAGTACCGTGTTCCATAACTCTAATGATCTCGTAAAACAGGAATCCTCAACTCCCAACCTATCCTGCCATTTCAGCCTATGTTTCTCTAAATCATCTGGCACTCCTTCCTGCAAGGATCTATATATTTGCGTAATTGAGGATCCCGTATTACTAGTTAGCAATTCCATTAGAGGTACTAGTCCAAACCCTGCCGCACCACCGGCCTTTTTAAGCAAAAAATCTCTCAACTGTAAGAATTTAAAGAAATCCCGGGGGCGAGCACCGAACCTTTCCCTAACTACTTCAAATGATGTTATATGGTCCCCAGCTAGGAGATCTCCTATCCTGTATAAACCACCCTTTCTCCACCTTTCCAGACATGTGTCTTGTAATGCCCTTGGCAGTTGGTCGTTCCCAATTATGGGAGAATAACGGTTGAATCTACCTATCCCGAGTTTCTTCCTAATGCCTGCCCAATTGCGAAAGGCAGCAATTAATACCTTGAAACACGTTTTCTTAAAATAGCTAGCTTCATAGAATTTCAAAAGACAGCCATTAGCCCGGGCACCTATTAATAACTCATAAATTGTCGGTACTTGACCGAGATCCTCCATATCCTTTTCCATAACTCCAAAGAGAGGGCAATAATATTGAAGTGAAGCCGCTAAATAATATATCTTAAAATGCGGGAGCCCCCATCCTCCTCTATCCCTTGGAAGGGAAAGGAATACATTCGCTCTCCTGGTCCTCTGGTAACACCAAATAAACCTAGCTACCTCCTTCTCTATTTGTTTAAACCAAAAATTATGAATTTCCAAAGGGATCGCACGACAAATATACAAAAGTTTTGGCAGGATCATCATTTTAATGAGATTACATCTCCCTACTATTGATAATTTCAGATTATCCCATCGCTGGAGATCATTCTTGATTTTCCCCATTATAGGAGTGATGTTTAAATCCACAATGTCATCCACCTTAGCCGTAATGATAATACCAAGATAAACTGCTTGTTCTATGGTTCTATTATCCATACCTGTAACAAATCTGTTTGTCACAATCTGCGTTTTAGCTTTATTCAATAAGAAACCCGATTGTGTCCCGAAGTTTTCAGCAATACTTTCAACCGCGGACATTGCACGGTCAGGGTCAGATGAAATAATAGCCACGTCATCGGCGTAGGCTAATAGCTTGGTGGCCCCGCCTAGTAAACTGACCGGGATGATTTCTGTGGAGGCCTCCAGTCACCTAAGAAGGGGGTCTAAATACAAAGCAAACAGTAGGGGCGAGGCAGGGCAACCCTGTCTCGTTCCCCTGCCGATTGCAAATGGAGCCGTCTCTTCCCCCATAATTCGTAATCTTGCTATAGGATTGACACACAAGACCTGTATTGCTTTTACAAATGAATCCCCTAGGCCATATGCCTTGAGGGTCTGCCATAAAAAGCTCCATGAGACTCTGTCGAAAGCCTTCTCCGCGTCTAAAAAGGCTACCCCCATAGGTTTAGAGGCAATTTCAGTAGCATCAAAGAGGGTAATTAACCTCCTAACGTGATCTACAGTCCCTCTTCCTTGTATAAACCCGTGCTGCCACACCGAGACAAGATGATGCATCACAGAATTCAAACGTGAAGCTAAGCTTTATTCTAAGATCTTTGCATCACTGTTTAGCAGCGTTATAGGTCTGTATGAGCCTAAATTCATTGGGTCTTTACCCTTTTTGTTGATAGGAATGATAGATGGATATTATTGGAATGCAGGCACACAACCGGTTCTTTCACATTATGTACAGTATATGCCCCTGTCTTAGATGACCCAGGGCTATTTTGTTTCCTGGCCAATGAATTACCATCTTGGCTAGCTCCGTTCGTGGTGTGTGGGGACATAAATCTTAATGGGTCTAGAGACATTCCGGGAACAGTAGGAGTTTCCAGCAAAGGGAGGAAGCCACATTCGATGCGGGCATTCAAAAACCTTGTAAACGATGTTGGTTTGATATATGCTTGGCTTAAACTTAGAGCTCCGGAGCCCGGTTATACTTTTTATTCAGCGCCGCACGGCAATTTTGCTAGACTGGACTACTTTTTAACCTCGCCATCTATACTCCAAGAGGCACGAATAGAGCTCTTCCCCAGAGTTATCTACAGTCCCTCTTCCTTGGAGGAGGAGGGTGCCCGACTAGGGGCAGAGATTACACAGGAGGAGTTATTTAGTGCCCTTCAAGCCCTTCCATCAGGCAAGGCAGCGGGAACTGACTGTATCCCTATAGAGTTCTATAAAGTCTTCTTTAGCGATATTTATTGTCCTATGCTTAGTGTATTTCAGGAGATCAAGGAAGGGGCTACACCACCGGGTTCTTGGGGTACTGCGAATATAGTCATCTTTTTAAAAAGGGGAAAAAAAACTTTATATATATATATCTATATATATTTTAAAGTGGTAAATGTAAAATATTTTAGTATATAACATTAATATAATGTAAATTACATATATTGTACTAATACGTAATACTAAATATAAATATACACTTATATTTTTGAATATACATATATAGTAATACAATCAAAAATATATAATTTATATTAAATTAATTTTCTAAATTTACTACTATAAAAAAGAAGCACATGTCTATCTATCTATATATATTTCATTCAAACTTAAAAAATATTAACAATTCAATTAAAACATATTTAATACATTGACAAATAAATATAAACATTTTTAAAAAACAAAAAACACATTTACAAACACATTATAAGAATGTGAAAAATATTAAAAATATTAAAAAACAAAATTAAAAAATAAAATTTGTGTAACCAATATTAGGGAAAGATTTGGAATCCGAGCACATTTGATAAACTATTCCCACTCCAGTTTATGAAACAGTAGGGAAAGTGTAGGACTTCAAAGTGGTTACATTTACTATTCCCATTCCAAACAGTGCAACAGTAAGCAAAGTGTTGGGCTTCAGAACGGTTATATTAACTATTCCCACTCCAAACAACTCAAGAGTAGGGAAAGTGCTAGACTTCAGAAGGGTTCAATTTACTATTCCTACTCCTGTCAGCGCAATAGTAGGGAGAACATAGGACTTCGGAGAGGTTATATTTATTATTCCCACTCCAGTCTAAGCAACAGTAGAGAAAGTGTTGCACTTCGGAGGGGTTAAATTTACTATTACCACTCCAGTCTAAACAACAGTAGAGAGAGAGTTAGACTTTGGAGGGGTTATATTTACTATTCCTACTCCATTCAGAATAACAGTTAATAAAGTGTTGGACTTCGGATGGGTTACATTTACTATTTCTACTCCAAATAGCACAACAGCAGGGAAAGTGTTAGACTTCGGAGGGGTTACATTTACTATTCTCACTCCAGTCCAAGCAACAATAGGGATATAAATATCAATAAAAGAAATTGCTATTTAACTACTAATTAACTTCCCACCTTTACCCCTCCAAACCTAGCATCCCAAACCTAAAATAAAACTAAAATTAATATTGCACAATTTACATAATTGATAAGAAATTGAATAATGAAATCACAATTAATTGTTAATTCATTATTACTTACCTTTCCATTCTGAACCCCTAAAAACTGAGCAGCCCACATCTAAAATATAACTAAAATATATAAGTATTAGACAATTTACATAATTAGTAATCAAATAATTAACAATTAACAATAATTATTAATTAAGTATTACTTAATTAACTCCCCACCGGATACACCTAAAAACCTAGCAACCCACACCTAAAATAACTAAAATATTACACAATTTGCATAATTATCAAACAATTAAATAATTAACTCAAAATTAACAATTTACTGTTGAGTGTTACTTAATTAACTTCCCACTCTATACCCCTATGTGTTACGTAATTAATATCAATTACATAATAAATAAAAAGTATTAATTCATTAATAATTAATTACTATTTAATTTACTTCCCATTCTTTCCCCCTACAAACCCAAAACCCAACAACCCAATACAACATTATAATTTACTATTAACAATTTAATTAAAAAAACTAAATCACAAAAATTACAAACTATATGTAAAAACAAAATAATAATTTTACAAACACTGGTAACACTGGTAACACAAAACATTTATATATAGACTAAAACACATTAAAATATTTAAAAAACAATATTACTGAAAATGATATTAAAAACATTATTCTTAAAAACAATATTACTTACCTAATAAAAGGATATTTTTGACAACAATATTTTTGCATCACAATAGTTTTCTATCACGAGGAGCTACAGGTCGGAATCATTATTTCTAGCCACCCAGTACTGTCCACTTAACTGTGTCTAAATATTAATTGGGGCCAGTGTTGATAAATGATTGTTGGTTTGCCACAGATAGATGCAGCATGAGATCAACTGTTTACCCCACTGTGTATACTCAACAGGGGCTTTACTCAACACTTAAGATTGCTGCATCGCTTCTTGCAGTCATCTATACTGTGTTTCAGCAACATGGTTCACCTTCTTGCAAATGGCATTCCACGACTTTGCCCTTCTGAGTGGGGCTAAAGCATTACCTAGCCAGGCAAACAGATGCTTGATGAATCAGAACTACTTCTGCCTTTCGCGGGAATCTTGCAGGTGCACATGAGGTTATGGTCAACTTTTGTTTGGTGTAAGGCACAGTTTTGTTTTAGCACTTCCACTGCTGTGCACTGTGGTCTGGATGTGTACTTAACAATGGTGGGAGATATTCTTCTATTTATGACAATTGTATTGTTACCCGGTGTTTCTACGGATTATGATTTCTTCCGGCACTTTTTAGAAGAACATGGTTATGGCCTCTACTCCTCTTTCTATTCCTCATGCACAACATGACATGCACACCGTTTTACATCAGATTTCACTGCATACTCTATATCTTTTACTGTGTTGCCATGTGTTTTATGACTCAAGACACATTAACGCAATAATCAAATACAGTCATTTTTACTAAGTTTGTACCTATTAATGGGATAATTCTCTGTACCTGTACATGAGTCCTAGTGGTATGAATGGGGGTGCTTTTGGCAGAAGGTTGTTTTGTGTCCTTCCGCATATTACAAAACATCATCTAGAGCAAACTCGCCCAGAACAATATCCATTTCGAGTAATGTATTCATCTGTATAGAAGATAAAAATGTGTAGTTTAAATCAAAATACAAATTCCCTTTGTGGGTACATGAAGTAGTGCTCATGTTGTACTTCTCATATACTCCTAAATGTACATAGTTTGATCATATTCCTAAAATGCAGGTGTAAATATGGGCGTGCAAGGAAAGTGGCATGAAAATAGGGACTGTCTACTACAAAGCAAGAAATGGAAAATTAAGGTGCAGTACAGAGAAGGAAAAGTAAATACAAAATCACCCCTAAAAAGCAATGTCAGTTGCAATTCAGTAAAATTACACCCGCATTCACTTCTGTAGCACTAATGCCCAAACAGGCTCCATTGTACTCTGGCCATGCCTTTGAGTAAGTTACACACCACACATGCCCTATTACAGGTACAGCTCGGGAATCACATAGAAGTCAAAGGACACAGCTTATTAAACTGTAAGCCCAAAGCACATCACCAAAATAATAAATAATTTAAAAAGGTCTTATAATTTTTCACATACATAAATCAATATATAGCTCACTTTGTAAAAATATTTTTGTTAAAAATAACTGAAAGTGGTCATATAACTTTACACCCATATAGGTCACGTAGTACAAATGACAAAAACAAAATTAGCATAAAAGATATAACTAAGCATTGCAGGCACCTATAGAAATCACAATATGAAAATGTAAAAATATACATACTTAGAATATTACAAATATGTGCAAAATGAATGAAAAGCACAGTCTACCACACTTCTTACACTATTATACCCAGACAGTCAAAGCACAATCCATATTCCACACACACACACAATATATATATATAACCATAGCTCATGTCTGGTGGCTGCAATGTTTCACAGTACACAAGAGAGGGCGGAGCACATGGTGTGGGATCTATATAAGTGCAACCAGTAATAATGTTTGTCAGCTGTATATTATTTTCATCAGGTGATGTCTCTTTATACATTCTTTTCAATTCATAGTAATAAACAGCATAGGCAGAGATTTGTGTGTATGCCATATCAGTCTACATTTGGGTAATTGTGCCTTAAATACACCTGAAAAGTTACTAATAGCTTTTCAGTCATATTTTAAGTTGTACGTATCCCAACTCCCTCATCTAAGGAGCTGAGACATGCACTACGACACTTCCTGAATTGCATTTGGGCTGATAGTTATGTCTAACAGTAGGCATAAATCTATGTGTGTGGAAATTTCCAACCATTGATTCACCTGTGTGAACTGGGCCTACCACCTCTATATTTCAAGGAGGTCTACAGGCAAAGATTGACATAGAAATATGTTTTTCATTTGGTTGAAAAACAGTATAAAATAAAAAAAAAACTGAAAGAGTTAAGTGATGTAGGTGTACACAAGGTACTCTTATATCACTTACTGTGTGGTCAATGGTAAGGTATGTTGCCATGAGAGAAAAGAGTCTGCACAGCTCTGCACCGTAGGGGGGAAATCATAAAAATGAAATTTGTAAACAAAAGTACCTTATATAAAACTCCTTTGGGAGATTGTAGAAATAAGAGACACTTGTCTTCCTGTCTTCATTCTCTTAGGGAGTATTAGTCATAAAATAATCTCTGGAGAGTAATAAGTTCATTTTGCTATCTGAACACCATTATGAAATAAGTAATGCAATTATGGAATCATGTTCCCATTAGTAGCATTTGACAAATACATTTTTTTGCAAGTTCACCCTATAACATTCATAACATGTTTGACTACATTTACAAAGTACATACTTGTTTGGAATGAATGGATGCCATATCTGCTCCTACTCAGTCTGTCTCTCACTCTCGCTTTCTCTTTTGTCCTTCGCTGAATGTCTTGTGCTAGCTATGGCTCTCTGTCCCTCATTCCCTCTTTGAAATCCTAGCTCTGTGCTGTGAAAGGGGGCACTGATGTCTGTGCAAAAAGTACCCGCCACACCAAAACAGTCATGGGGTTTACACATTTGAAAAGGCGTCTTTCTAAACTGTTCATTCACTTTTGGTAGGAAATATTTTCCTTGTTTTTTTCCCAAAGAAAGCAAAGAAAACAAGTAAGAAAAGAACATGTCACATTTAGAATACCAACTATGATGGAACCTAGTTTATATATGCCTACAATGTCTCTCAAGAACTGTGTTATTTTATTACATTGATATGTGTTTAATATACATTTATATATAATATAAATGTATTTATATTTATAAGGAGTCCTGAACATGTATAGCATGAGCTTTGGGATCTCAAGCCAGTTGATGTGGAGTGGTCCACTCTCGTGTTGATGGACTTTTTAGGTCTGCCGTTAGCCAAGACTGTTTGATTTTACTAAAATAAAATGAATATTACACTTACTTATTTTTGCGTTTTCATCCAGCCATCATCATCCATTGGTCTTTTATTGTGTCCTTCACATCCTTCACATTATTCTTCTGCCCACTCCAGCATAGAGCATGGGGCAGTGGGTCAACCTACTTCAGCCAGATTAACTTGATTGTGAGTGACGGCATTCTGCCCGTTCACATGGGGCCAGTGCTTAATTTGCAAAAATATTAAGTGGCAGGGCCCTTCTTGGAAGGCCACTGCAGCTTGCACCACACATTGCCCCTGCCAGCGCTGCCAATGACATTCCCAAGATAACACCTAACCATCTCACTCCCACAAGTGTGACAATTCAGACTATTTTAGGCCACACAAATCTATAATAATAGCGTGAGAGGCTGGTATTATTCATTTTCAATGTATATTGTCTTAATAAACACAGTTGTTGTGCTCATCTCAAAACTATAGACAATGCCATCATGTGGTGGACTGTCACTAGAGCTGGTGCTGACATTTAGGCACCGCAGCGTAGCCCTGGAATCCACCAGCTCAAATTAAGCACTGCATGGAGCCCATCCATACCCAAAGTAGTTCCCTTCAGTGCAGGAACAGTTATGGTAGTGTATGCGTTTTGAGCCTGAAAATATATTTTTATAAAAAAAAATTTTTTTTAGATTATGTTGAGAAGCTTTCAGGCTGTTGTCAAAGTTTGCCAAATATCATGATAAGCATTGACAAGGAAAAAAAAGCTATTGGCTAGAGACAGTTTTCTTGTCTTGTTTCCAAATGCTGACACACAAAACATCTGACAGTTATTATACACTTGCATTGTCCTGCATTTGAAAGATGAAGGAAGATCCATCACACCCAATTTCTCTTTATTTCCAGAATTCCATCTCTCTCTGGAATAGTCAGCCTTCTAGTAATCTTTTGAGGAATTGCTGCAATCACATGCCAGACGGATTACTGCCACAGCCTTCACACTGGGCTCTTAAGAATGTCTCTGGTTAAACTGCTAAGAGTTAAGCTGCCCCTGATTCCATCCCATTGACTACCATTCTAGGAGAGATCACAATTCAAAACATGGTGCTTAGCCCACAAACACCTCCGTGGTCACTCCCTATCATACATGAATGGAATTCTTCACCCTTGCCTGTCTGATAGATGCTTGAACTCAAAAGAGTTGGCAGAATACTCCATGTACAAGGTTCAACTCTCTGACACTAAACACCTCTCTCCTTAAGGGTTAAAAAGAACTTCCCAAGATTCAGCAAAAAAATCTAAAAACCCATCTTTTCTGCAAAGTAGACAAACCTTCTAATCTCCACTAGGAACCTATCCATTCTTACCGCCCTCAGTTTGTCAGATGCCAAGACCAATTAACACCTACTGGAGTCTGTCTAAGCCGTTTCCAAATAACTTATCACAACTTAACACCTCATGAAATTGGATCATCAATGAAGAAATCCTCAGGAAACAGTCCCAAGTGAAATACCAGTGGCCTCTTGTGGACACAGAAGCCACTGTATCTGCTTACATAGCTTGGATTCTTGCCACCCCATCCCATGCAGCTCTGAGAATGCATTTACGCAGGACTTTACAAAAATCTATAGTAAATTAAATAAATAAATAAATGTGTGCTTGTATGTTTGTCCACCTAGGCCTCAATGTTGAGTCTTTGTGACTGTATAGAAACTGATGTGGAGGCACTAGTCCTGGCGGCTTGATATACCTCTGTAACAAAATTGTTGTCCAGAGATTTTCCTTTCTGATTTGTGTTTTTGTATCATTAGAGAAGTAATTTAACTTGGGTAGATACTGCTACAATGACGACATTTTTTAAAATGGCAGATATGTTACCGTGATGATGTAATATTTCAGGAACCATGAGACCTATATACTTCATTTTGGTGTCAAAACACAGTTTGTGGGGGTCAAGTAGTCATATAGAAACAGAAAATAACTCCTCAGAGCAACCCTTCCGCCATTTTCCAAAATGGCAGCTCTATAAAGATGTGTTTAAGCCATCGTATTGGTAATTTATTTTAATATTGTTTTTGTTTAAGGTTTTCTGTCGATTCAAATTCATAAACATCAGCGAAGCAGGTGGTAGCAGAGGATATTTACCTCCTGACAGAGTGTTGCTTACTACAAAATCTGAAGACTCCTTCAGTAAAGAAACGTGTCATATGCCAAACTAATCAGAAAGAAAAGCTCATATTAACTTTGGTTGGACACAAAAGAGTTTTAGATGCTGCAGAAATACAGCAAGACGAAGTTCACAAAAGATTGAAACTGATGGGTGAAGAGGATGAAATATATTATCATTGTAACAATAAGTGCTAAAGTCGTATAGAAGGGAAAGGATTTGTCAAAAAATAGCAGAAATTAGTGAATCACAACAAGAATCTGAGACTTCTGTGAAAGAGATAACAACCAAGCCTAATGCCCATCTACTTAGAAGATCAATGGCTACCCCTTGTCCACCTCCAACAACTGATCCGAAAAGCAGAGGATCTTCAATGTATTTTCTGTGGTTTAGCCAAAACAAAGGCCAAAGGGATTGACGAAAGAACAAAGTACAGAGTATGTGAGTCTCAAAGTGCAAACATGTTTTTATCTGCAGCTAGTTTCTTTCAAGATGAAGTTTTCAGCTGAGTAGCTGATCTAAACAGTGAGGTGAACGTATTTGCAGCAAATTTGTATGCCCACCCGAACTGCGTGCCTGCATTCATTCGAAAATATGAATGTACAATGAGCTCTCAGCAGCAATGTAACCACCAGTCTTCAGTTAAGTTTGCACTCTTTGAAAAAGCAAATTAAGTTTTAAAGCCACGGGTTCACACACGGTAAGATCAGAGAAATAATGGTCAACATTGATGAAACTGCACACCCTATCCGATTCCGAGTGGAACATCAACTCCGTCTACTCCTTTGGAATGGAGGAACACCAAGCATCGCCCTAGGTAAACTCCAAAGAGAGGTCTGTGATGGGGGGCTTGTAATCCCAGACATCAGAAAATACTACTTGACCTCACAGCTATTAGTGGTCAACAAATGAGTTTTCTCAGACAGACAGGAACCAGCCTACCATGTCTATAGGGACGCAATGAGGAACGGCGACCACGAGGGGGTCCTGTACAGTTGGAAGCTGGAAAGGAAACTGCCAAAGCACACAGGGATAGTTGCCAGGATCTTGAGGGAGGCTGGCGGATATTTGGGCTGGAAAAACAAGCTTACAGTTTTGAACCCTCTGTGGAACAGTGACCTGCTCTGTGACGTTGTCAACCTAACAGGGTTCTGTCTTGGATGACAATAGGCATAGAACATTTAGGCGATGTGTGGAGGGTTAGATCCCTAATAAGGTTGGAGGTCCTTCACCAGGAGTACGAATTGGCTGAAACCAAGCTTTTTCGCTATCTGCAATTGGGCCATGCATTGCGAGTGCACATTTGGGAGGATACCGACCTGCCTGATTCATTGCCCCTGGAAGATCGCTTGCTCATTGAACCCATTCCGGAGAAAGTTGTCTCAACGATTAACTGAAATTGATAAATAACTCCCCTGACCTGCTGGGAGCTCTGAGAAATACTTGGACGGAAGACCTAGGTGACATCGATGATGATGACAGGGCTGAGGTTCTCCAGGGCCCACGGGAAAGAGCTATTCGAGGCCGGTTCAGACTAGTCCAACTTAAAATACTGCATGGATCATACTACTCACAAACTCTTTTACATAGGATTGGGATGGCTGCCACATCGCAGTTCATCAGGGGCTGCACCCAAGGGGGCACTTTCTTCCATAATTTGTGGGAGTGCCCAGTGATTCAGGGCTTCTTGTGGGGGTGACGAGGGTGATGTCCTGGGTTGTGTCCTTACAGGTGCCTCTCGATGTCAAATGGCTTTCACTAGCGGTGCAGGGGGATGAGGTTTGGCCTCGTTATACAAACATTTGGCTGACAATGGCAGCTGGAGTGGCAAAATGCAATGCAGCAAGATAATGGGGCGCAAGTCTCCCACCGAGTGTTGCAGAATGGGAGGTGGACCTTGATTGGTGCCAGAGAGCAGATGAAGTGATCCATTGAGGCAGGGGAAGCCCCAGAAAGTGGGAAAAGGTGTGGCAAGCCTGGCAAGAGTTCCGAAGCACTGATATGGTGACAGACTGAGGGAATAAAATTTAAGCTGTGCGATTTATTGGACCATGAATGTTGTTTTACCTGGTATACCATAAGCCCGTAAAAGTGACAGAGGATGATTTAATGTTCAATGCTTGTTACTCACATAGTGTGCTTACTTCAGTGCAGCACCAGATTCTCTTGACTGCTGTATTTCTCTCCATCCTATATTGTAAGATGATCATTTGTTCAATGAAAAGGTTTATAAAAAAAACAGTACTAGATTAAAGTTTTGATACCTAAATCTTCCTACAAGATTTGGTTACGTAAAATAGTAGACTAGCAGACCTTTTAACAGCAGAAGGCAGCTGACATCTCTCCCCTGAAAGGAACAAGCAAATGGGGCCCGCCCTTCTACTTAAATTACTGCTGCCAGTTCTGTTTGGTGAGACGAGAAATGCAGGATGTACCATAAATGCCAGTCATGCTCTGTATTCTCAATTCATTTCCAGGGGATGCCCTCAGTGAACATGCACGATTGTGTGTTCACTAAGGCAACAATCCAAATCCTGCAGAGACCTACCATGGCTTTTTCTAGCAGTACAAAATAGGGCAGTGAGAAACTCTCACCAGAGCCATCCACAAAGCTTTTGCCCCAACAATAGCACAGACCACAACAATTGCCCCTTGAGGCTTAAGTGGAATGTGACATAACATATAGAAGCTCCATAATATTTGCATGAACTCCTATACTTTATTTTCCTATGTCAGCCTAATTCTGAAATAATAAGTAGACTTTAGTAAAGAACAAAAGTTGAGATCTAATACACAAAAGCTTCCAGAGCTGCCATGGAGTGATAAAAACACTGCCTAGCGAACAACAGCAAGAAACAAAAACTCCACATATTTAAATAGATATTTCAAACAAGGTGCAAAGATGAATTCGTTTGTCGGAAAAATGTTTTGTTTCACAGCGGATGGCAATTCATGTTTACATCGATTTGTTCCTAAGACCGTAACTGTTTCAAGGGGTAAAACAGAATTTGATACAGCACTTGCAGGAGACCCACCCGCCTCCACTGCTTTTTTCTGGTCCAGGAGGATAAATGTCAGCAATAATGGTTCTTTAGTTCAGCTCTACATATTCGACAAAAAGAACTGGCACTGAAAGACAATGTTCAGTAAAGTACATTCTGGGACTGGAAGCATGTAGCTTTTTTAAAGGAAGAGGTTGCCTTTGTTTTTACTATGCGAATATAATGCAAATTAGATTTCATTTTCCCATCGTTCAATATATCTTTTAGTAACTGATTTGAATTAGGGTACTACAATGTAGTTTTATAGTGGTAATTTTAGTGGATGAGTGTAAATTCAGGTAAAAAGTGTCCTTGATGGGCTACTTAGAGGGTGCCCTTTAGGCTGGATTTATTAATGTTGTGCACAATAATTGTGATCTAAGTGAGGATTAATGGTACATAAAGCAATAAACAAGCTCACATATATATATATATTTTTTTTTAGAGCATTGATGAAACTATATTGATCGATAATAATTAAATGAAGATTTTTCTGGTGAGAATGTACGACAGAATTTGTTTTTGTCAGTCTAACAGTCTAACAAAAAGAATGAGCCACTTACGGTGTTATCAGCTGATTTGATTCCTGAAGTTCTAGCTGCCAAAATAAGATCACAGAATGCAGTAAAATCAACAGGAACCATTTTAAGAAATGCCCTGAAAGATTTACATTTTGGACTTAATGACAAATTTTGTAATGCCCCAGAGCTCCGCAATTCATGGGAGTCAACAAGAATGCCTGATGTTGTCTTAACATTTTTTATATCATTGTTTAATATCAGCAAAGCAAAACTGTTACAAACTAAAGTTCTTGAGTTCGGAACAGAAGCTGACAACATTGACAATGGCTTTGAAGATATAAGCAGTGGCGGCTGCTCCCGTGAAGCAGCAGTGGGCCGTGAAGGGAGATTTAAAAAAATCAAATTCACTTACCTGCTGGCCGGCCGCCGCCTCTCCTCCGTCCTCTTCTTGGCTTCTTCCATCCAAACAGGAAGCACCCAGGCTCCCCATAGCCAATCACAACGCTGCAATGCAGCGTTGTGATTGGTCTGAGCGTCCTAGTTCTGCGCTCAGCCAGGGAATGGGAGCCTGGCTTGTTCGACCAGTAGCAGCACCCCCCCCCTTTTTTTTCTCCCCAGCGCCTTGAGACCCTCGCGGGTAAGTAGCGCGCTTTACAAATTCTGTGATTGATTGATTGATTGATTGGGCATGTTCTCCACCCAGGCTGTAATGCAGCCTGGGTGGAGAACATGCTAAGTACGCATGACTGTTTGCCCTGCCCGAGAGGGCTGGCAAATCAGTCATTGCGCACTCACAGTTTGCCCACAACTCCTCCCCCTGCTCTGAGAGCAGAGCAGATCCACTCTGCCCCTACAAGAAGCCGCAGCAGGAACAAATAAAATGATAATAAAGTCAAGTTATTAATTATTTTATTTTTCCTTTTTTAACACTGCGAAAAGCAGTGGGGCGATGCTCCTCAGCCTTAGCGAATATAAGCGAAGAAGTGGAAGGCAATCCCATGAACCGACAGGCTTATGCTGTGCAAATGTACTGTCTTTTCCAAATCATGTTTTATGAATTACATCATGGCAAAAAGAAAACTTAGTTACACATGATAACTGCTCACGCAATCTACGACAAGTGCAAAAGTAGAGAGCTAGTCACTTCAATGAATAGGATTGGTTTATCAACAAGTTATAATGGCATAGCAAGGAGCAGGAATTTGTTAGCAGCTCATGCTGTAACATTTTGTGAATCTGACAGCACACCACTTCCAAGTCACTTTACCAGGAAAGGATTTACAATTACTGCTCTTGCTAATTTTAATTTTGAAGACAGCTCTTCTTTAGGAAACAACAAATAGAAACAACGGCGGACTAGAAAGACTGCACCTCAATCATAATTTGCATAATGTGTAATGTCCTGTGCACAACTTTTCCGCCACTTGCCGCAGTTCGGTGCCACTGTCCAGCAGATCAAAGATTATAGCACAAGGGAAGGTGCACCAGAGAATTGTGAAGATCCAATGTGTAGCCAAAACATATCCTTAACTATATTTCTTCAGTAAAAGAAGGATAAAATTCAGCCAACGCGTTTCGTTCCAATTACTCCTGGAACTTCATCAGGGCTGAAATAACATACAAACAACAAAAAATATAAGCAATACACAATACAACCATTATAGACATAACACAAAATAACACAAGGGCTCATTTCATACAAAACTATGATTCTATGGGGTCCTATCATCAGACCACACCATATTTCATAGGCTGGCACATACATACATAATACTTTGAACAGTAGACAAACATCAGGTGTCCTTAATCACAAAGCCTCATATGGGGCAGCGCTACAGCTAAATAAAGTACATAATTCATATTTAAAACCACTGGGTTAATGGCAAACTCTACACCAACCAGCAAAATCCTCAACATAATGATTCACATAGATATCAATACCAAACTATAAGAGAATGGAGGACATACAGACAACATACATTTAAATCTAATGACAGAACAGTTACTATGACCCTAAAATATAAAATAATGAGTTTGCCCTCAATGATTATTATTTTATACATTTTTGGTTTTAAAGAGATATATATATATGTGCTTGTTTTTGATATATAGAGTATTTTTCATTCTGAGTGCACCTAGCTTGAATCCATGCATTATGTTCTAAATAATTTTCTCACCTTAGAATATTATCGGGCAAGTGTTCTCCTAGATTATTTAACCTGATCATCCATCCGGAATTTATAGTCTGAAAGTCCTTCTCAGTAAACCATTGGTCAAGTTAGAAAGAATGCCATGACTGCACTGATAATAATCTCAATGGGTTAAAACAATATTGCAAGGGCAGATGTCACAACATGGCGTACTCGGAAATAATCACAAGCAAATGTGGAAAAACAAACCCGTCACGCCACAACTTGAAAGGGGAGAGCGGGCATTTCCTACCCTATAGATCCCCATAAGATACCGAAGGAAAGCCCCCATAGCACTTTGGCCACTTACCATGATACGTATCTTGTGTGTCCATAGAAGTAAAGAAAGCCGGTAACTAAATTCCGCGCCATAACTGCACATTCTTATGCGGCCGCAATTTCAATCACACGTTACGTGAGCTGACCCGAAAGTGCAAAGAAAGGGCTGTCCTAGAAAAATAGGTGTCTATAGGTAGTAAAAGATGGCGGTCATCATAAAGTGTCTATCATCCAATTCTAAATGGTAAAACATAACACAACTGATTAACTCATCATAGACGGTATAACCATGTTAGCCCATTTATATTGGGAAACCCAAAATACTGCAACCCATATGTGAATGGCTAAATCTCAAAGAAACGCAAGACATAGGGACCGATTCCGATTCAGGCCGGAAATCACTCCGACCGAGCCGGACCCGGAGAGATTTCCGACCGAATCGGACCCGTGCAGCCCGACCGAACGAGTACGATGCGTCCGTATGCTATCGTACTCGAGTCGGTCGGACTCCATTGAAGTCAATGGGAGCCGGTCGTACAAGGCGTACGCGGGCTCCCATTGCCTCCAATGGGTGCGAGGCGAACAAGGGCGCCCCTACAGCGGGTACGCGGCGAAGCGACTCGCGCCGTACACGCACAGGTAGGGGGGACCCATGGGTCCCCCCTGTGTGCGACTCGCACGGCTACACATACAGGGGGTCCGACACGGACCCCCGAAGTACGGCTCCGACTGCTCCTTCGAGCCGGACGGCGCATGTCGGTCGGACTGCTCGCAGCGCGCATCGTACTTACCCGGCCGGGGAACGTCTCCATTGCGCGGTGCGAGTCGTGTCCGAGCGAGTCGGTCGGTGCGGTTCGACCCGGGTACGAGTCGGTCGGAGCGGTTGGGACGCCCGAACGAGTCGGTCGGCGATTTCGCATCGTACTCGCTCGTCCGGACGCGCGTACGATTCGGTCGGGAAATAGGGCTCCGAATCGGATCCGGTTAAGCCGAATCCGATTCGGAGCCCTACCGGCCGAGATCGGAATCGGCCCCAAAGTGTTGGATAGCAGAGGGGTAAAAATTACTATTCCCACTCCACTGAATGCAACAGTAGGATAAGTGTTGGATAGCGGAGGGTTAAAAAATGTATTCCCACTCCAGTGAGTGCAACAGTAGGTAAAGTGTTAGATAGCGGAGGGGTAAAAATTACTATTCCAACTCCAGTGAGTGCAACAGTAGGGAAAGTGTGGGATAGCGGAGGGGTAAATATTTTTATTCTGACTCCAGTGAGTGCAACAGTAGGGAAAGTGTTGGATAGCAGAGAGGTAAAAATTACTATTCCCACTCCAGTGAGTGCAACATTAGGAAAAGTGTTAGATAGCGGAGAGACAAAAATGACTATTCACAATCAAACAGTTATAAAAAATATATATAAAAAATGTAAAAAATCATTAAAAAAAATGTAAAAAATCATTAAAAAAAATAAACAATATTTAAAAAATGAAAAATCAAATATATTAAAAGAAAACATTATAACGTTAATTACATATAACAAAAACCTACAAATATTATATAAAATAAAATAATAAATAAATTTAAAAAAACAATTTTAAACTAGAAAATATTTACAAACCAAAAAATGTATTAATACATAAATGTATTTATTTGATTTCCTACCCTATAACACCACACCAAAAACAAAACACTTCAACATTTTAAATTAAATTTACTTCGATATTTAACATAGTTAATAATCAATTAAAAAAATATTATTAATAAAAAAACCTAATAAACATTAATTGACTACCCACACTTTAACACTATAATATCCACAACACACACCTAATTTAAACTATAAAATATTAAAACATATTTTTAAATTAAAAACTATTACTATCAACAACTAACAATAAAGTAATTCAAATGTATTTAATACCCACCCTTTACGCCTTTAAAAGTAAAAACACACACAAAAAAAAATTTACCTAAAATAAATATCAAATAATGATTAATTAACTATATATTAAACACAATTTACTTCCCACCCTTTACTCCTATAAACACCACACCACACACCTAAAATTAATTACACAATTACCATAATACATTTTTAATTAATTTAATTACTATCAATTAACAAAAAATTAATAAAAAATAAATAAACTACTTAACACCCTTTACCACTATAAACCCCAAAACACACACCTAAAATTAATTACACAAATACCCTAATTAATTACCAATTAATTAACAACCAATTATTAATTAATAATTAATAAATTACTTTACACATTTAAAACTATAAAATCTCAATTAAAGAAATATTAATAAAAATAATCAATTAATTTAATATAATTAAATCACTTCCCACCCTATTCCCCTTTAAACCCACAACCCATTACGGAACTAAAAACGCAAAATTCGAATACAAAAAAATTAATAACTACTAAAAATGTAACACTTTTATTAAAAATACAAACAATTCTTATACAAAAAAAATACATCACATACATATAAAATATATACTAAAATACATAACATTAATTTAAAAAATGATACTTTTAACACCTATATTTTTGCAAACAATATTAAACACTTCGATATTTTTAAAATCGATATTACTTACCTTAAATCAATATTCTTGACCACCATATTCTTGCTGTCGATATTTCTGAACCACAATATTTATTACTCGATATTTGTGCAACTCAATATTTTTTACTCGATATTCTGTCTGCACACCATATAAATAACTAAAGCTCGGAGATGCGCAACACTGCATCAATAGAGAATCCAAAGGGAAATGGGCTATTTGTATAGAAAACCTGCGGCCATCTTGCAGCGTGAGATGCACACATTACGAACAATATTGTCCTTTTGCAAAGCTTTAGGGCACCCATCCTGACAATGCCCACAAATGGAATAGCACTCTCAGCAATCAATTACACCAAACACAAAATTAAATAAAGTAGTAAAGTAATAGAAAATTAAGAGACCACCAGAAAATAAAAAAAGAATCCAAATAATACGATGCCTAAGATCGCAAACTTCGCTGAAGATGGGTCATAGACTTCATCCATCAAAAAACACACCAAAGTGGAGGGGGGTAAATTTTTATCCTATTGGTCATATATGTATATATACAACTACTATATTGAAATGTAGTTAAGAGAGTCACAATATACAGGAAACAAATGTGGGATCACACTGCTTCACCTCCCAGCAGGTTCGCCCCTAAGCATTATGGTGAATGCAGTTCGCCAAGCGTGTGTACTTGCAAAATTTCTCGAGTGTTTCACCAAGTAGGTGCAGATTAGTGCTGGCCATCTCTATACACGTGTTTCTGGATTGTTATCCGTCGTCAGTAGAGATTAGGCATTTCAAATTTTTGGGGTTGCTGAGCAGGCTGCCAAAGTGTTCTCGGGTCACAGTACCTGTCAAGGCGCGCAGGTGCCTCTCCACGAGCTCGTCAGCTCAACTGGCTCAAGGGAGCCTTTTATACAGGAAACAAATGTGGGATCACACTGCTTCACCTCCCAGCAGGTTCGCCCCTAAGCATTATGGTGAATGCAGTTCGCCAAGCGTGTGTACTTGCAAAATTTTTCTTTTCTCTCTAATACTGCTGCTCTCTACTGATGACGGGCTCAACCCAGAAACACGTGTCTAGAGATATACAGCAATGTCTGCAGCAACTTTGGTGAAAAACTCCAGCTAATTTTGAAGTAAGTTTGAACTGTGTACTGCATTTACCAGGATGCAAAGGGGCGAACTGTGCTGGGACTGTGAGGCAGTGTGCTCCCAACCCCCATTGAGTCACAATATACGTCTTCAATCTCAAATCTTAACAAAAAAGCTCGAAAAACGTCTAAATGCAGGGGGTGGGGGAGATCTTATCAATGCTACATAAACACCCGCGGTGCAGTTACATATGGATATCCCGTTCATACAGAAAAACGATGAAATTCATTATCAGTATTATGTCCATAAATAATCGCTCATAGCCAGCATATCCATTTAGCCTCTGTTTGCCTCAGAAGCAAATCCCTGGGGGATTCGCTCTTCTTTATCTGGAACATCCAGCAAACATGATACTGCCATAGTGCTTTTTCAAGACTGTACCAATGAAGTAGCTGCCGGAAAACAAGCTGTGTCAGCTGTAGCCATAAACAAACAAAGCTGCAAACGTGTAACCCAACTGTCTTGCCAACATGCAAAATAACTACAAGCCAACACGTACCAGTCTACCAGAAAGTTTCAAAGTGGCTAAGGACATGGATCTCCTATCTTATGCGGTGGTCTGCAAAGCTGATTTAACTGAATTTATCATATTGCTTATTCGGTGCGGACTGAAGGATGAAGTAAAGCCAGTTCGTCCGTTGGCTGGAATTCATGCTCTGATCTCCCAGAATACCGTCCCACTGAAGAAGGTTGGGTTTTTACCAGTAATACCATCTCCAGTCACAAACTACGCAACAGTATACACAGCTCTAAAAAATGTCCAAAATGTGTGTGCTCTGCTTGAAGACCAGCCTATCCTGCCAATTTTCTGCAATGAATGTGTTTTCTGTATTGTAGCTGACATTTTTATGAGCAATCCAGTAGAATTTGATTATCTTTTTCCAACGATGGGCGTTTTCCACATGACAAAAGTTGCGTTGCAGTGTGCAGGAAGTTTTCAGTGGATGTGGTATAGACAATGCACTTATTGAGGCTGAAATCTTTGGACGCAAAACTGTCCAGTCAGTATTGAGGGGAACTCATTATGTTTATTTGTTACAAGGTATGCTCATCATATCTGAGGCCATAGAAACATTGCGTTGGAATGCTTTCTGGAACAGGAATGACAAATTAGGTTTTGCACATCTTACCTCCGAAGTGAACATGGCACAGGGAGCACTTTATTCAAAAGACAAAATGCAAAGCCAGGTAATGTTCAATAAACTCAGTTAAAAATCAGAAAACCAAGTTCGTAGAATTTGCCAAAGAATGTGAAGGAAAATCAGAACTTTGCGAGTACTGGGGAAATGTTTCCACATGATAGCTCTAGTGAAAAACTTGGTACATGTTGATTGGGAGCTGCACATGAAGTATGTGGAGTCACTGATTACTGTGTTTTGCGAATCCGATTGCATAAACTACCTGAGTATTTAGAAAAAGTGAAGCAGCTAGAGGTGGAAAAACCATACCTCTACAGAAAATTCATCCAAAGACATTTTGTGGTGAAAGAGAGAGAGGGAAGTTTCAATGCTGTGGCTCCAGATATGATACTGGAACAGACAATCCAGCTATCACAGAAAAGCTTTGGTCAGACACGTAAAAGTAAATATGTTGCTCAATGGCAGCTGGTTTGCCATGAAGTCATTTCTATTTGCAATGTTTTCATAGAGATGCCAAATTCAAAGTGAATGGACCATTTTGAAACTGTTCCTCACCATGAACTTGTGGGAAAGAGAGGGGAACGTTTTTAATAAACATGTTGACAGCCTTCTTCATTTCATGCAGCAGCAAGGAAACCTTTTTGAAATGACTGAGCCTATACAACTACACAACTTTGTGACCAAACAATATGTGGATAACGATATAAAGACCTGTCTACTAGATGTCCTGAAACATGGATCGAAACTATATGCAAAACTGAAGCAGGGAAGGTTTGTATTGAAAGAGAAAACGCTGTTTGACATAATCACTAAAGCTAAACCTCCACACTTTAATTGCCATAGTAAGAGTTTCATCCAACCAGCCACTACAAAACTGGTTACAAAAAAACAACTTTTGCAAGCACATAGAGAGATGGATGTAGCAAAAGAAAGGGGTGAATTTATCAAGGACATTCTGGCGCATGATCTTCTTCCAACAAACTCATTATTTGATAGAGATGCTGCAACCAAACCATTGAAGCACAAACTCGTACAAGAGCTCGAAAAAAACCTTTCACCTAAAGAATTTCAATTTGAAAAGGTGTCCCCATTGAAAGCTGATGTTGTTGTGCACTATATGTCCCAATTGCGAATGGTCAATGTTAGAAATGGGGGTCTCTAGTTGGCAGAGGTAGGTACCTTTGTCCAAATAGGGACCCTTGCTTCTAGTCAGGGTAAGGGGGATACACACTTTAGATAACCCCTGATCATTCCTGGGATTCAAGAGGAACCTTTGCCAAGTCGACATGGCAGTTAAACTGCACACAGGTGCTGCAGTGGCAGGCCTGAGACCTCTTTTCAGGGCTACTCATGTGGGTGGCACAATCAGTGCTGCAAGCCCACTAGTAGCATTTGATTTACCCACCCTGGCACACATAGTGCACTTCACTAGGGACCTACCGGTAAAACAAATATGCCAATCAGGGAGAACCAATCACAATATCAATTGACACAGGGAGCACTTGCACTTTGACACTGATCAGCAGTGGCAAAGTGCCCAAAGCATCTCAGCCAGCAAAAACAAAATCCAGCACAGCATCAAAAACACAGGAGGTAGAGGCAAAAAGTCAGGGAAAACCACGCCAAGGATGCCAGAACTAACAGTCAAGACTTCATCCATTAAAAAACTTCGTAAAGGTCGTTCAGACTGTTCTACAGATATCAAAGTCAATGGGCACCTTACAAGAACTGTACATTGTCTTAGACAGTTATCTTGAACTATCTGTCAAAGAATGTGAGAGAATCAGACGAATGTCTACAAGTGGAACAACTGACCTTGCCTGCATCAAAAATTTGACATCTATACCTGTGTAACTTGCTAAATTCTGGTCATCGAACAAGATGAACTTGGAGATGTTAACTCACTAAAACATTGCTGATGCTTCAGTGAATACTGAATTTCCAATTATTGCAAGTGGAATGATTGTCAATGAGAGTTGGTGCCTGCAGAGATATATTAAAAAGGTATGGGCCATATGTTTCAAGAACTTAACAGCAAATAAGAGGAAGCTGAACTTTGTGTTGTGCCACATCCTTAGTGGGGTGTTCAAAATAGTTCTAATCGAGTCATTGTACTATCAAATGACATAGATATTATTGTGCTACTTAGATTTGTTGCAATGTTCATAGGTCAAGAATTGTCAGAGTTATGGATAAGTTATGGAACAGGTGAGAAAAGAAACTTAATCCCGCTTCATATTCTATACAAGAAACTTGACCCAGAGATGTCCAGTGTTCTTATCAAGGCACATATTCTTACAGGGGATGACACTATGAGCAAAATTGTAACAAAGCTTGGAGTTTTACCTGCTCTGTGAAGATTCTAAAAGGAATTGCTGAGACAGAAGAAGAATGTGATTTTAAAGACATAGAAAAATACCTTGTGTGTGTGTGGAAAATGAGATCTGACTGTCACACATTTGACGATCTTCGGTACAGTGAGTACAAGAGATCAGTCCTGCTAAGTGACCTACCACCGACATCATATTGTGTGCGTGGACACAATAAAAGAGTGTTCTACTTGATAAGAAGATGTGTAAATGTTTTGGATAATGCATAGGTAAAGATAGACCCATTTGAATTTAGTTGGAAAGATATTGATGGGTTGCTAAAACCTACAAACTTTCTAAAGCCTCTACTCACAGAACTTACAAGTACATGTATTTGCTAAACCTGTGCTGAAAAAAGATGTCCCTTTTGATATTCTCTTCTCAAATGTTCAACATTCTGGAAATGTACCACAAGTGATTACCGAAACAAATAAAGAAAATGAACTATGAAAATGTGTCTATAACAGGAGTGATAAACATTTTTTCTTTCATATTCAGATCATAAACATTGTTTGGTGTATTCATAAAAGGATTAAAAACCAATATTATTTGTTTAATTTCTATATATGTCTCGTCTTCCTCTATTATAGCTGTCATTTTGGAAAATGGTGGAAGGGTTGGTCTAAGGAGTTATTTTCTGTCTCTATAAGACTACTTAACCCCAAAAACCTATGTTTTGACACCAAAATTAAGTATATAGGTCTCATGGTTCCTGAAATGTATCATTATCACTGCAACACATCCGCCATCTTAGAAAATGCCTTCAAGAAAACATCGGCCCGGATCAGCAATGTCTACCCAAGCTAAATTACTTCTCTAATGATGCAAAAACACAAATCAAAAATGAAATTTCTGGACAACAATTTTTTAACAGAGGTATGTCAGGGGGCTGAAATTACTCTGTGTTTTGCTGCCTTATTAAAGCAACGAGCTGTAAGATCCTGAAAAGCTAGCAAACAGGAGAAAAAATGTTCCGTTATTTAAGTATGGTTGCCGTTTTCAGCTATTAAAACTGTAAGGTACCCCTGAAGAATATAGCAAGTTGCGTCAAGATATCAGAAAAGGCATGGCACTGAGGACATCATGATGAGTGCCCCAGTATTTTGAATGGTAAAACTGAACCTAGGATGTACTGATGACACACGGTGCATTATTTATTACCCATCAATTCTGAGTTTCATATGTCGAATGAGAAATAAAATTCAGTATTTGAGTTTGTTCACTTAATTACCACATGTTTTTCTTTGTATTGAATTTTTTCTGACCAACTTTGCTGGCTTTTCCTGGTATAGAGCCTAATTATGAGAGATGCTTGCATCTATATATCAACCCAGGGAAGTGCAGATACCTTAAGCATGAGTAGCCATACTTCAGTGATGATGGAATACCAGCCCATTCAGAGATAGGCCTGGGAATTGGGGACTAACAGATTCCCATGTAATTACCCATTTTCCGGCTGTCCTTCCCACCACATTACACCTTCTAGCAGAGGAATGGTCCAGGGTAGGAAACATGGGGATGCAGCTTTCCTCGAATAGCTTGTACTTCCTGATCTGACTGGTATCTGCAAATGGAGAATTACAGGCTGTTGGGTATGAGGGTCTAAATGTATGGGAAAAAAATTGCAGATGTGCGGTATTTGGAATCCCGATTCAGATGCAAATAGAATTAGCATGGTACTAGGAATTATGCCTCGAGGTACAAACTATATCTTGAAAACGTCCTACAGCTTCAGAATAGAAAGGCGTTAAAAACAGTCTTGAATGTATTTCTTTCATATTGTGCTGTCTGTGTACAACACAGAGGCTGATTGAAAGACTGGGTCCATTCTTCTACAGCGGCAATGTTTTATGCAGATGTTTGTATTGACTATATGTGACTGCAGTGACATAAAACCCATCCAATCTGTGAAAGAGCGGATTTGGTTTTCCCTTTGGAAATCGTAATTCATGCATTGACCTTTTATTAAAAGGATCCCTTGTTTTTATGATTAGGAAAATGTTTACATATTGAAGTCAATAAAGTTGCATATTTATCGAAGTGTGGCATGCTTTCTCCCTTTTTCATTCAGGCAATGCATGGCAAAAAGGAGCTGATCGATTAAGCCGGGAAAAGGGATAGCAGTAACTTGGCAATTAAGGACTTTTGAGTTTATCAGATGTTTCAACCATAAAGCTTGTAAGAAATTGGGTTACTGGTTGAGAGGGGTGAAACCCTATCCAAATATTAATCAAATTCTTGTCAGGATGAAGTCAAAAGCAAACTCCAAATTAACCTTTACTTAATCCTCTGGTAGCTTAGCACAGTGCAGTCAGGCTTAACTCAGAGTCAATATGTAAAGGATTTGTGCAAAACTTCAAACAGTAATAAAATGAGAACCCCAATTTAATGGATCCCACATCAAATTAGAAACATACAGTAGATTTTAATAAATAAAACTAGACCAAAATTACAAAATGCAATCAGTAGATGCGAAGATATGCAATTTTAAAGATGTAAGTGAAAATAGTGCCAAAAAGCACAAAGTGCCTCTTGCGGCTATTTGGTCATGTGAGACCGGGAGAAAGTTACAAGTTCAGGTCGACCACAATAGAGCGTTGGTCGGATACAGGGACCAGGTTAGTCCTGTTGAAAAGTTACCTTCTTAGGCCAGTGCAAAGAATCCCATTCGCGGTTGAGGGGGCCGCGAGGAGCAGGGAAGCGTTGCGAATGGTCGTCAACGGAGCGAGAGAGCAGACTTGGCATTGTGGATGATCGTCGCCGCTATAGCACGAACATCCTGTTGCCATTGCAAGAGGGCTGGCTGGAGCTTTGCAGTGATGCTCCCCGCGAGTAGTCGATGCTGTAGTGTGAAGAGTCGGGTTGACGGAACTTTGTGTTGGTGGGCTGTGCGAGTGGCAAGGTTTTGGCACCAACAGGCCTGTTCACATTCGGGAATAGCCCAAAAACTTCAATTCAGCCTCTCTGAGGCCCCACCAAGGGTCTAGGTCCTGAGAGACACCACTTGGATGTCAGGGGCTTGCTCCAGCTATATCTGGGTTCAGGTGGTTGTGAGCCAGTTTTGTCCCTGTGTCACTGAACAGGAGGCAAGCAGACTAGTCCTTGCAGACACTCTGTGACTCTTGGGCTCAGGTGCAGGTCCAAATCCCTCTGACTCAGGCAGGAGGGCCCTTTGAGCACTGCAGCACCAGCTCAACGAGGAGCTGCCCGATGAAGCAAGACACCCAATTGGGTCTGTGAGGGCTCTTGTTTCTGATTAATCAGATCCCTCTGACCGACCTCCTTAATTCTATACAAATTGCATACTTATCGCCAAAACATATAAGGCAGGAAAATGCCAACTTTCTAAAAGTAAACATTAATGGGGCACATCTCTCGCGCACCCGTCCGTCGCACTGCGGTATGTGGGAAAACATCCCTCTCTTTTAATTAATTTACTCTTCAATCATCCCGTTTCATCACTTGATGCCAATGTTAATACCACTCCTTAATCCATACTTTTCCAAACTTATTGAAGCACTGAAGAGACAGCGTAGTTCCACCTTTGCTTTATTCAACATTTTCTTATGTCTTCTGCGTGCCAATCCAGGCTTTTTCACAGCGACACGAATAGGTGAAACGTACATCAAAGTAGGTTCATTACAGTATGCCCAATGCATTTCGAGCCGAAAAGGCTCTTCATCAGGGGACTCTGAAACAAATGAAAGAGGCAGCTCAACTTACTACTTAATGGTTACCTTCACAATACAACATGATCTTGTCCCACCCATTGTCACCATCCTCATCTCCCCACCACTCTCCCCTAGAAAAACCCATGTGCGCCCAAAGAAAAACACTATACCTTTCCCTCCAATTGTTCAACCCCCTCCACCCTCAGCTACAAACAATACCACTGAGATGAACTAATGCAAAATTCAAACTCCGATTAACATTCGTTTCTCTCTATTTAATCACTATTTTTACCCCTTCAAATCCATCCACCCTGTGTCCCTACCAAACTCATTGATAAATCATAACTAGTTACCTTAGAGAAGCCGCAGCCGGCAGCTTATCCTCCTCATATACCTCTCTCCATTTTCATGCAAAACTGTTTGTTCTCCCTGCCGGTCAAACCGCTATTTAAACATTGCTGCCCCATGTGTGACCAATTAACACCAACCCCGTGACCTAAATCCCCCTGTGGATATACTTTGGTTCCTCCAAAAAAAGTCAACGAACACCACAAATCCCATAATGCACTCCCCATCGTCACATAATGATTGAAGTAAATAAGCACAACTCCTGAAAACGAACACTCTTACACTCTACTTCCCACCCTCCAGATTTCCACACTGATTTAAAACCCAGCCACAATAATCTGTAAAAAAATAAATGCAATAGCTGTGAATCCATAAAATCCATTAGTGAAACCGCTATAACTAAAAGCGATGCTAGTAAAAGAAACTAATCAAGCTGTCAAAGTTCAACTGTCCCGTAAATCAGCCTCAGTTCGATCGTGACTTAATGAAGTCCACTCCAACTTTTCGCTGTCTCCACAGTGATGAGAAATACTTTTATGGTTTTTCAAATGTTATACCATTCTACTTCATCCACGGGGTGCAAACTTCGTTGGGGCATTTTAAATTGCAAAGCAAGGAAATATTATAAGAATGCACTCCTTCCCTTTATATAGATTCTGTGTTCGAAAAAACGTCATCTGTTAGTGCGTGCGATCAGACTCTGTGAAACAGCCCTGATCACAGCTCATACCAAAGTAAACATTAATGGGGCACATCTCTCGCGCACCCGTCCGTCGCACAGCGGTATGTGGGAAAACATCCCTCTCTTTTAATTAATTTACTCTTCAATCATCCCGTTTCATCACTTGATGCCAATGTTAATACCACTCCTTAATCCATACTTTTCCAAACTTATTGAAGCACTGAAGAGACAGCGTAGTTCCACCTTTGCTTTATTCAACATTTTCTTATGTCTTCTGCGTGCCAATCCAGGCTTTTTCACAGCGACACGAATAGGTGAAACGTACATCAAAGTAGGTTCATTTCAGTATGCCCAATGCATTTCGAGCTGTGATCAGGGGTGTTTCACAGAGTCTGATCGCACGCACTAACAGATGACGTTTTTTCGAACACAGAATCTATATAAAGGGAAGGAGTGCATGCTTATAATATTTCCTTGCTTTGCAATTTAAAATGCCCCAATGAAGTTTGCACCCCGTGGATGAAGTAGAATGGTATAACATTTGAAAAACCATAAAAAGTATTTCTCATCACTGTGGAGACAGCGAAAAGTTGGAGTGGACTTCATTAAGTCACGATCGAACTGAGGCTGATTTACGGGACAGTTGAACTTTGACAGCTTGATTAGTTTCTTTTACTAGCATCGCTTTTAGTTATAGCGGTTTCACTAATGGATTTTATGGATTCACAGCTATTGCATTTATTTTTTTACAGATTATTGTGGCTGGGTTTTAAATCAGTGTGGAAATCTGGAGGGTGGGAAGTAGAGTGTAAGAGTGTTCGTTTTCAGGAGTTGTGCTTATTTACTTCAATCATTATGTGACGATGGGGAGTGCATTATGGGATTTGTGGTGTTCGTTGACTTTTTTGGAGGAACCAAAGTATATCCACAGGGGATTTAGGTCACGGGGTTGGTGTTAATTGGTCACACATGGGGCAGCAATGTTTAAATAGCGGTTTGACCGGCAGGGAGAACAAACAGTTTTGCATGAAAACGGAGAGAGGTATATGAGGAGGATAAGCTGCCGGCTGCGGCTTCTCTAAGGTAACTAGTTATGATTTATCAATGAGTTTGGTAGGGACACAGGGTGGATGGATTTGAAGGGGTAAAAATAGTGATTAAATAGAGAGAAACGAATGTTAATCGGAGTTTGAATTTTGCATTAGTTCATCTCAGTGGTATTGTTTGTAGCTGAGGGTGGAGGGGTTGAACAATTGGAGGGAAAGGTATAGTGTTTTTCTTTGGGCGCACATGGGTTTTTCTAGGGGAGAGTGGTGGGGAGATGAGGATGGTGACAATGGGTGGGACAAGATCATGTTGTATTGTGAAGGTAACCATTAAGTAGTAAGTTGAGCTGCCTCTTTCATTTGTTTCAGAGTCCCCTGATGAAGAGCCTTTTCGGCTCGAAATGCATTGGGCATACTGTAATGAACCTACTTTGATGTACGTTTCACCTATTCGTGTCGCTGTGAAAAAGCCTGGATTGGCACGCAGAAGACATAAGAAAATGTTGAATAAAGCAAAGGTGGAACTACGCTGTCTCTTCAGTGCTTCAATAAGTTTGGAAAAGTATGGATTAAGGAGTGGTATTAACATTGGCATCAAGTGATGAAACGGGATGATTGAAGAGTAAATTAATTAAAAGAGAGGGATGTTTTCCCACATACCGCAGTGCGACGGACGGGTGCGCGAGAGATGTGCCCCATTAATGTTTACTTTGGTATGAGCTGTGATCAGGGGTGTTTCACAGAGTCTGATCGCACGCACTAACAGATGACGTTTTTTCGAACACAGAATCTATATAAAGGGAAGGAGTGCATTCTTATAATATTTCCTAACTTTCTAAAAGTGGCATTTTAAGAATGGTAATTTAAAATTCACCATGAGAGAGAATTTTTATTTACCATTCCAAATACTGAAACGTGTTAATATATATTATTAGAGGTGAGATTGGTTGAACTGTATAGTCAAGACAGCGGTGCTCTTAACAGAGCATGTGGTGGTGAGGGTACAGGCCCACAACAACATAACAAGGCAGGCGGTAAGTGGATTTAAAAACTGGCGACAAACTACTGTGCAATCACCGACCAAGACCTTCCCTCTGTGCCCCTTGCTGCCACTTGCCTGAGACCACGGCTCTGGTCTACAGGCGCGGCCTCGTGGTGTAGAACGCCTCTCCCCAGGGAAGACCTCCGCTCCTCGTCTCCTGCCAGATACCATGGCGTCTCCTCCTCTGAGTTGGTTGTAGTTGCCTGCACTTCTCACTGGTTTGGTGGCTGTATCACTCAATGAGCCGGGTCCGTTCGCAGAAGGCGAACCCCTCTGAGTAATGTGCTGGTCCAGCAGAGGTCATTCTGAGCCAGTGGCTCCCTTGCATTGACCTTCTTCCCTTCCACACGCCAATCTCCTACACTGCTCATCCCACGCTGTAGCTTCTCTTCTGGGTCTGTGCCATTGTCTCCTACATTGTAAACACTTTTATTCAAATCGGAGGAAGTGAAGCCAGCCACTAGCAAGCTGACTCAGTTGTTCCCGAAACCCTGGGGCACTGAGTGTGACGACTTACAGGGAGAAAAGCAGTCATTTAATTACAGACATCTTATTAACTGTATAATACAGTAACTCCAATGTTATCCTATGGGAGAGGTAGACCTTGCAAGGGTGAACAATGAATTTAAGAGTTTTTCACTAATAGAACATTTAAAAATTAAAAGTACGTGTCCTACTTTTTAAATACACTGCACCCTGCCCAGGGCCTACCCTAGGGGTGACATATGTATTAGAAGGAAGGTCTCTTTGGCAAGGATGCAATAGCATTTAAAACTGCCACACAGGCTGCAATAGCAGGCCTGAGACATTTTCAAACGTCTACCTAAGCGTGTAGCACAATAAGTGCTGCAGGCTAAAGGCTGATTTGCATATGGCTGGGTCTGAATTGGGGTGGCGAAGTGAGCTAAAGAGCGATGATAGATTCAACCCAGATCAATGACGGGGGTGATTGTCTGAAAAGTTTCAGCACTCCACCCATCATCTCTTTGTGTTTGCTTTGTTATCCCTAAGTTGGCAGGGTATGCCCAGACATGGGTCACTTGCTCACTTTGCCACTGGATTCAAGCTAGCCTGGCTATTGAGGGGTGATGTTTGTTTCTGGTGAAGACCTGGCTTGGCAGTTCGGGCTGGACTGTTCCCATGAGGCACAGGGTCAAGACTGATTTGCATATGGCTGGGTCAAAACTGGGGTGGCGAAGTGAGCTAAAGAACGATGATGGATTCAACCCAGATCTGTGGCTGGGGGAGAGTGTCTGAAATGGTTCAGCACTCCATCCATCATCTCTTTGTGTTTTCAGGCCCATTAGTAGCATTTAATTTACGGGCCCTTGGTGCATGCAGTACCACTTTATGAGGGACTTAAAAGTAAATTAAATATGCCAATGGGGTATAAGCCAACTATGCCATGTTTAAAGGACAGTAAGAGGAACAGTGGTCCTTAAGTCATAGATGTAAGGCGGGGGTACATTCCCTAATCTGTCTTTTATTCTCATAATAAAGTATTTATAGTTATTGTAACGATTTTTGGAAATTATTATATTTCCATAAATATTGTTCTTACATATATGACTTAGGGACTACTGTTCCTCTTACTACTTATTACTCATGGTCCCTAACGACTCTTGGGTTTCCCTTGTATTTGTGAAAACATGTTTGAAGGACAGAGCACAAGCATGGTTAGCAGTTGTAAAATGTGCAGAGTCAAAGCGAACAAAAACGGGTTAAAAACAGGAGGATGAAGGCAAAAGGTTTGGAGATGACCCTGCAGAAATGCCAGGTCCAACTAAACCCATATGTGATTGCTATCCATTTAGTATATACCAGCCATAATACTCGATTGATGTAACATTAGAAAAGGGTTGAATGGGAAATTCAGCTTGGATGTATATGTAACACCTAGGGAGAAAGAGAGAGGCTGAAAAGGGCCCACGCCAGTAACTATACAACACAATAATTGGCGTGGTGTCCTTATGATAAGAGCGTCTGGGGAAAATACCAGTAGCTACTCTAGTGATCCTATTTGGAATCTGCTGGTGTGTCTCCTACTAAACCTGGAAGTTCCAAGATTTGGACGAGGTGGGCTCACTCACATAATGTGACATGCTTCATCATAGGCCACCCCATCCTACCCTGGTAAGATGCTACTACCAGGGTGGACTCAACCTTAGGATGGGCTATCCCGAGGGAGTTCTTAGATATTATTCTTTTTTTTGGGATAAACGTGAGTCCAGTTATTTGATAAAAAATACCTCAGGGTATACCACAAAAGTATGAGACACACCAGCAGATTCCAAACAAGATCATTAGACTAGTTACTGGAATTTCCCCCAGACACTCTTAACATAAGGACACCACGCTTGGAAACATCAGCAAGTCATAGTTTATTTATGAAAACCATTCCACATAGTTACAAAAAAGTATCTGGCTGAGCCAAGAGAGAATCATTTGCTAGTTATAACCATGACTCATACCAAATGCAAATGTTATGTAGTTTATTGAATGTGATCCTTTTTGCAGAAGGCCATCACGGGCACTATTTAGAATATATGTTTGTGGAATCTTGTGAACATCTTAGGTGCAGTTTATGCATCTCTGCCTACACTGCACGGTGTCGGTTTCAGAAATTGAGTCTGAGACGGAGTTGGAGTGCTTGTCCTCTGAAAATCACATCACATTGAATGTGTTTGGGTTAGCTGTATTTCAGCCTTTGCCTTCTTAGTGCCCTTCTTTTGAGTTCTTAATGGAAAATACTTGGCACCATACTCTATTCGAGGGGTACAAGAGTGCATAAACCAGAACCTTCACTTCCAGAAGAAGCAGGTTTAGCTTTAAAAGGAGGTCATGGCGTCTTGCAGCCACCAAACATTACCAAGGAGTCACTGCATCATTGGACACAGTGTGCCATTTAATCCTCCCAGCACCCTGAGCAGCAATCTGATATTCTACTTGGATCTAATGACATCATATCAGGTAACTAACAAACTAGTCATCACAAACATGCCCATGGTGCACAGTGACTTCAATAGCAAAAAGCAATGCACAGATTAAGAGTGGACTTTTGTCCTCAATCGGTATAAGAATAGCCAAGTCTCCTTCTGACCCACCTTGTGACAGTTTTTATATGTACGAAACAAGCAATCATCCTAGGGGGAACACAATTACCAATACAGACGTGAGAGATGCCCGCATCAATATTTCCACACATATTCCATTACAGAAGTAACAGAGGGAGGAAGATACAGAGAACAGTGATAAACTGAAGAGGGTGCTAGTTAGTCACAGATTATGTGTAACACATGCTACCACTACCACAAACTCCAGCACACCAGCAAACCCATCACCTCCAAAATTAATATTGACAGCTGCTGTGCCCTAATACTATCAATTGCGGTAGGAGTACAAACTCTGCATGCTGATCTAGGGGCCAGTCTTTGGAGGGCCTCTCTGCAAAGCGAGACTTGATCAGGAATACACTATCCCTCCCAAGGGTAAACCTGCTGCAACACTGGAGGTCAGACTAGCGTCGCAGAAGTGACAGTTGCAACAGTAACTTATCTTCCTTTAAGGGAAGCTATTTATTTATTTATTTTGTCCACTGGAGGGCCACAAATTCTCCAGTTAAGATTCCTTATGGTGCAACACAAATTCTGTGAGAAATGAACGGGTGAAAACTGTACACATCGCTGGTCAGGGCCGAACTAGCAGCCAAAATTAGCCCTGGCAACAATGTTTAAACAAGGACTACATTGCACTAAGCAAGTTAGCATAATGAGCAAACTGGACTCTCTCTCAGGATCTTTGTGCCTCATCCCCAGAGGAAACGTAAAAAAGGCTCAAATGTTTCATTTTACAGATCAATTTTTCAAATGCATTGGCTAAAAGACGTTTTACTTATGGGTGGTTCTGAATGAGAGTTAAATATAAAATAAACCTTTTTTGTTAGAGTGCTCAAAAGCATAATTTCTCCAAAGAAGAAATGTGGCCGATATAAAAACTGAAAATATGTGCGGGCAACACAATTCTGATTCAAATTCCTGTTCCAAAGGCAATGACATTGGTTTTAAAACTTTGGTCAAGACATAATTCCTGTCACCGTTCCTGCGAAAACTCTCTCCAAACTTCCTGCAATGTTAGTCCAATAACATTACATTTGCATCGATGCCAGGCGTGTCACTCAAGAGGGGAGGGGGGGAGATCACTCGTGCTTAACAACTTCAAAGTTGTTCATTGTAACAGGAAGGTAGGTCATGATGCTAGGTGACTGCTCAGTGTGCTGAGAGAGCTTTTCAGGGTGGTAGTTCGGGGTAGACTAATCATTGCACAACCGATCCCTGTGAAAGCAGAATTTCCAAAACGTTTGGAATTAGGAGTTGTATGATAACTATCGCACGTTCACATGTTCCCCAAATTGATTCCGGTAAGTCAAAGCTGCCAAACATATTGAGGGGGGAAAATGCCCAGAAAAATGCACAATAAGCAACATTGGGTATCTTAAACACAGAGGGGCCGATTCCGATCTCGGCCGGTAGGGCTCCGAATCGGATTCGGATTTACCGGATCCGAGTCGGAGCCCTGTTTCCCGACCGAATCGTACGCGGGTCCGGCCGAGCGAGTACGATGCATGCTACCGCGAAATCGCCGACCGACTCGTACGCGGCTTCAACACGCTCCGACCGACACGCACGGACACGACTCGCACCGCGCTATGGAGACGTTTCCCGGCCGGGTAAGTACGATGCGCTGCAAGCAGTCCGACCGACTCGCGCCGTCCGGCTCAAAAGAGCTGTCGGAGCCGGACTTTGGGGGTCCGCGTCGGACCCCACTGAACGCGTAGGCGCGCGAGTCGCAAACAGGGGGGACCCATGGGTCCCCCTACCTGTGCATGTACGCCGCGATGCGCATGGACGCGTACCCACTGTAGGGGGCGCCCTTGTTCGCCTCGCACCCATTGGAGTCAATGGGAGCCCGCGTGCGCGTCGTACGGCCGGCTCCCATTGACTTCAATGGAGTCCGACCGAATCGAGTCCGATAGCATGCGAATGCATCGTACTCGTTCGGTCGGACTGCTAGGGTCCGATTCGGTCGGAATTCTCCCCGGGTCCGGCTCGGTCGGAGAGATTTCCGGCCCGAATCGGAATCGGCCCCAGAGTCTTCATGTTGTCCCTCATTACCAAGTTGAAAATGTGGAATAGGAGACATTTACCACACCCTGAGGTAATGCAATTTACCAGGTCTGGCAAATATCCCACCCTGACCAACTTCTTCTGCACACCTTTTAGTGATGGCTAAGCTGATGAAATGCGTATGGGGGCAGTTGTGGTGCACCTCGTAGGTCTGAAACAAAGCGCCAATTAAAAACAAGTTGTAAAAGATGTACTAAGAAAATAGCATTTATCCCGCATGAGTGCAGAACAAATCAAATGTTCTGACCTGAGAAAAAGGAGTGTCCTCTAAATTTTCATGACTAATACCAGATAGTTGAGGTTTAGAAAGTACTTACTTGTATAACATTGCCCTTAAAATATGTTTGCTTTTTCTTCTCTGGGATGGGAAGAAACCTCCATATTACGCCGTTTTCACATTCACTTTGTTTCTGTTAATACCTGGGATCGTCTGATGATTTAAAAAAATATAAACTGAAATAAGTATCAAACATGTTAATTGAAACATACATTTCAACAAATCAAGAAGACTAATATGTTTTTTAATAGGGATGCAGAAAAATTATTTGGGCCACATTACAAGCTCAAGGAACGAAATGTTGAGCTTTGCGTTTTCCCCTGATCGAATCCAGCAGGTCAAACCTGACAACATTTAGTGTGGAGAAAACACAAGACATGGAATTGAGTGTATTAAATAATAGTCCTGTTTCTTATGCCTCATATTCAATTTGAATACTCAGAATAGGAGGCATTTACCACACCTGGAAAATTACTCTCCACAGTAACAGTATTTAACAGGTCTGGTAAAAACCTCATCCTAATCTGTCCAACTTGTAATTGAGGCCATTAACGAGGTATTAAGAGCTTGGAAATCTGCTAAAGATGGCTTTGGCTGAAGTCCATATCCCAGTATTATATGTTTGATGTCTGCATTTTATAACTGGTACAGCTTATTGGAGATGTGAGGCATTGTTTTAAACTGACTTTACTATGTTATGATTCTCAGTGGGGAGTACATTAATTGAAGTTGCTTGGCTGCTAGCGTCCGAACTGTTTTTGAGCAGTCTCTGTTTCTGTAAAAGCTGATCGCTAGTGTTAGACCTGGCACCATTGGCGTGGGTCTCCCTTCCATTTTTTGCTGTTACCTCCTGTGTTTTTACTATGTTTTTGCTGGTCTAGATGCTTTGGGCACTTTGCCACTGCTATTCAGTGCCAAAGTGCAAGTGCTCCCTATTGTAAATTGTGCAATGGATTAGTGACTCCATGATTGGCTTATTTGATTTACTTGTCAGACCCTAGTACAGTGCACCATGTGTGCCCAGGGCCTGTAAATCAAATGCTGCTGGTGGGCTTGCAGCACTGATTGTGCCACCCACAGAAGCAGCTTGTAAACTATGGCTCAGGCCTGCCATTGCAGAGCCTGTGTGCAGTCTGGGACTGCCATGTCGACTTGGCAAGTGTACCCACTTCCCAGGCCCTAAACCTTTCCTTTTCTGCATGTTAGTCACCCCTAAGGTAGGCCCAAGGGCAGGGTGCATTGTATGTGAAAGGTAGGACATGCCCTGATGTGAGTGGCATGTCCTGATAGTGAATTACAGCCAATTTCGTTTTTCACTATTGCAAGGCTATCTGTTCCCATAGGCCAGAATGGGCAGTTTGATTATAACATCTTATAATCCTAACTGACCCTAGGAACAAGATAGGAAATTGAAGTTTAGTAAGCCTGAACTCAGAATGTTAAAATGCATCTTTTAGTGTGGGTGATTTTTACATTCTGTGTTTGAAAATACCACTTTTAGAAAGTAGGTATTTTCTTGCCTAACCATCCAGCCTGCCTCTGCTAGGTTTGTGTATTCCATGTCTGGTTTGTGAGTGACAGGGGGCTGGAGAGGGCCTTGGCTCCAGCAGTCTGATGGGTCAGGGCTGGGCTGAATAGGACCTGCATTGAATAGAGAGTAGGGGGGAGGAGATTTCCTTTCACCAACCTGAGCCCTCATAGAATAGAGAGTAGGGGGCGGAGATTTCCTTTCACTGACCTGAGCCAGGTCTGCTTTCAACAATGCTGTCTCCACCTCCTGCCAGGAAGCTGCACCAGGGAGGACAGAACTGGTTTTGACTGGGCACAGACACTCTCTGCCTTCAGAGAACAAAGGAATTACTAGTATAAATATTGGGGCCCAGACCTCAGAACTTTAGATCACTTCTGGGAATCAAGACGGACCTTTGTCAAGGAGAGAAACCAAGGAAGCTGAAGGAGGAGACTGACCCAGTGCTGGTTGCTGTCTGGGGTTGGCCTGCAGTGGTTACTCATTTCCAAGGAAAGGGAAAAAGGAACTTTGTGTACTTTATCATCTTGAGGAAGATCTCCAAGGGCTTGAAGCTGAGCTTGCCTCCTGTCTGAAGTCACAGGGACACCAAGACTTCACCACCAGCTCCCCCTGAATTTCCTTGCTGGGAATTCTACCTGCAGAGAGGTGCCTGCTGTTGTTCTGGGTACCTCTAGTGTCTGCGTGTCGCTGGTCGCTGGGAGCGCGACGTAACGAGGAAGAAGCGTGACGCCGCCGCAGCAGTTGCCGTCGCATCACCGGAGAAGCGTGCCGCTGCCGCAGAGGTTGCCGTCGCATCACCGGAGAAGCATGTCGCAGGGCCTGTCGCGGCTCCAAAGTTGATCGATTTCGCCGCACGGCCGTCGGGCGTGCACGCATCGCATCCACGTTGTCGCATCGCATCAAAGACGCCATCTTGTCGCATCGCACCGGATCGTCACATCGCATCAAGGCGGCATCTTGTCGCATCGTCACCGGGCCGCAGTAAGAAACGACGCATCAACTCCCCACACAGTAAGGAAGCGACGCACCACCTCCCCTGCCTGCAGTAAGGAACCAACGCATCCACTCCCCTGAGTGTAAGGAACGGCGCATCAACTTCCCTGCGACCCCTTTTGTTTGCATTGCGTGACGCATCCCAGGTACTTTGAGATTAAAGTGACGCATTTACCATCTAATTTGAACTAAGCTATTTCTACCATCTGAAAGTCATATTTTTGAGTATTGTATTGTGGATTTTTGTCGTTTGGTCTTGTGTTAAATCTAGATAAAGATTACTTATTTTTCTAAACTGGTGTGGTGTCCATTTGTAGTGTTTTCACTGTATTACTGTATGTGTTCACAAATGCTTTACACACTGCCTCTGAGATAAGCCTGCCTGCCCGTGCCAAGCTACCAAGGGGGTGAGCAGGGGTTATTTAGGAGTGTAGCCCCCTTACCCTGACTAGAAGCAAGGGTCCCTACTTGGTCAAAGGTACCTACCTCTGCCAACTAGAGACCCCCATTTCTAACATTGGTGGTCAGCGGTGAGGATTCTGGACTTGCATTTGTGATTCATATACAGTGATTGGTGTACACTACTAGCGAGTGCAGACCAATACGCGTCCACATACATTTTTGGAAGAACTTTTTTTCTTGGGACTTCTATTTTTGTTGAGAACTGCCAATTTCCTTTCACCATGAGTAAAGCAGCATCCATTGCACCTGAAGATTTTGATTTTGAGGAGGAAAAGGTTGATGTTTACACTGTGCCACAGCTGAAGACCATCTGTAAAAAGTTTAATATCTCTATGAAAGGCCTCTCCAGAAAGGAGGAATTCCAAAAGGCGCTGAGGGCCTGGTTGGAAGCTAGAAAAGCCACTGAGCATACTGAAGAGCCTGGAGAAGAGGCAGAGAATGCAGATGGGCAGCTAGATGGGCCATTGGGCCTGACCGGGGAGAAAGTACCTTCCAGGCCAGGTAGCAGTGTTTCTTCCAAGGGACTGTCCCCAATAGAGCTAGAGGACAGGGAAAGAGATAGGGTGCATCAGATGGAGCTAGCCAAGCTCAAACTGGGTGGGCAAATGGAGTTAGAAAATAAGAAGTTGGCCCTGGAGGAAAAAAGGTTGCATTTAGAGCATGAGAGAATGTTGAGGGAATTGGAGCTCAAGGCTAAGAGCTTAGAAATTACTCCCTCTGGTGGCAGCGCACCATCCATGCCTGTAGAAACAAGAGTGTTTATTCCCAAGGATGTGATTAAGGAGTTCCATAGGCATGAAGATATTGGGCAATGGTTTAAGGCCTATGAAGTGGCCATGACCTCCCACCGGGTCCCTGAGAAGGATTGGGGAGCGGGGTTGTGGGGGCGGTTCCTCAGTGATGGGCGGGATACTTTGTTAGACTTGCCCTCTGAGGACCAGAATTCCTATGCCCACATGAAGGAAGCCTTAATGTCCAGGTATGGGTTGACCCCAGAGCTTTATAGACAAAGGTTTAGGAATTGTAAGAAACTGGAGTCAAGCACATGGGTAGAATATGTTTCTTTCTTTGGCAGAGCATTGGACGGTTGGGTGAAGGGTAGCAAAGTGAATGATTTTGAAGCGCTCTATAATTTGATTGCATGGGAGCACTTGTCCAATAATTGTTTTCCAGAGCTACGCCAGCACCTTATTGATAGCAAGCTGACTAACCCTAGGAAGCTTGCTGAGGAGGCGGACCGCTTGGTTAGCACCCGGGTCCACAAGGGTCATGTTGGAGACTTCGCCAAAGGTGGGCAGGGTCCCCAGCAGAAGAGTGGGGGGGACAAGGGTAAACAGAGGGAGTTCCAGAAAGGGCCCCAAAGTAATCCCCAAGTCAACCAAAGGAAGGGTTCCCAGCCTCCCCCTGATAAGAAGTCAGGGGCCCGACAGATAAGCCTGTTCACAAGGGACCCCCGAAATGTTTTAAGTGTGGTCAGGTGGGCCACTGCTTTTATGATCCTAAGTGTCCGCTGAAAGCAAATGCAGCACCCACGAGTGCACCGCCCCGGCAGATGGCTAGTGTAGCCCTGGGGGAGGAGTTGGGTGCCCAAGGTGGGTGGGGTCCCGCAGAGATGTCCCTAGTCTCTTTAGGAGACAGTGAGATGGTCCCTAGGACCCAGCTGCCTGATAACACTAAGAAGTACAGGCAGTGGGTGACCATCAATGGCCATAGGGTGGAGGCTCTGAGAGACACTGGAGCCAGTGTGACAGCTGTCAGTTGTCGGCTAGTGTCTGAAGAGCAGGTGATCCCCCATGCATTTTACCCTGTAGTTGCCGCTGACAACTCGGAGAGCCACTGTAAGGTGGCCCAGGTTCCCTTTTGAGTGGGGGGTCTCAGGTACCTTTCAAGTAGCTGTGAAGCCAGCCATGCCTGTTGATTGTCTGTTAAGCAATGATCTAGAAAGCTCCCCTTGGGCTAAGGTGGAGCGATGATCTCATTTGGAGATGTTGGGTCTGCCTGAGTAGGCGTGTGTGACCACCCGGTCCATGGCAGCCAGTAAGGGTGTTCAAGAGGACCTTGAGCCTGAAAAAGTGGCCCAGGTGCCTGCCTTAAAGAGAAGAGGCAGGGGGCATGGGAAACCCGGCCCCGAAGTTCCCACGGTCCAGGAGGAGGCAGACCTTGAGGGGATGCCCTGGAACCTACAGGGGAACAAGTAGCTGAACTGGGGGACCTGCCTGAGCTGACCCATTGGCAGCAGGAAGGAGGCCCCTCCAGGGAAGAGTTCTGTGAGGAGCAGAAAAAGTGCCCTTCTCTTGTAGGTTTGCGGCAACAGGCCACAAACCAGGCAGCAGGTGATCAGTCTGGATCACATTGGATCTACTGGGAGAATGGTCTCCTGTATAGTGAGCCTAAGGTTGCTGAGCCTGGGTCAGCCCGTGTGCTGGTGGTACCCCAGCGCTTCAGAGCCTTCCTCCTGGGTCTGGCTCATGATGTGCCTTTAGCAGGACATTTGGGGCAAGACAAGACCTTTGAACGGCTTGTCACCCACTTTTATTGGTCCCAAATGCGCAAGAGTTCAGATACTCATTGCAGGACCTGTCAGACTTGCCAGGCAAGTGGTAAGAGTGGGGGGAAGCAAAAGGCTCCTCTCCAGCCTTTCCCTGTGGTCAGTACCCCCTTTGAACGGGTGGGCATTGACATTGTGGGGCCTCTGGATCCCAAGACAGCCATGGGCAACAGGTTCATCCTGGTCTTGGTGGACCATGCCACCCGGTACCCGGAAGCCATCCCTCTCCGGTCGGTGATGGCCCCTGTGGGGGGTCGTGCGTTGATGGGGATTTTCTCCTGTGTGGGGTTCCCCAGAGAGGTGGTGTCAGACCGTGGTGCCAACTTCATATCCAAGTATATGAAGTCCCTGTGGCAGGAGTGTGGTGTAACCTACAAGTTCACCACTCCTTACCACCCCCAAGGTAATGGGCTGGTTGAGAGATTCAACCGGACCCTGAAGGGCATGATTAGGGGTCTTGAAGAACCCATGAGGCGTAAGTGGGACGTCCTCTTGCCATGCCTTCTGTTTTCTTACAGAGAGGTGCCACAGAAGTCCTTAGGGTTCAGTCCCTTTGAACTGCTGTATGGTCACCCTGTAAGAGGACCTCTGAGTTTGGTAAAAGAAGGCTGGGAGAAAGCTCCCAGGAAACCTCCCAGGATGTATATAGCTACATGCTGGCCTTCAGAAATCAAACTAGGCGTTTCAGGCAACTCGCTCAGGCAAATCTGGAAGCCAGCCAGGAAGAGATGAAGCGGTGGTACGATCAGAATGCCACTCTGATCGCGCTTCAGCCTGGCCAGAAAGTGTGGGTCATGGCCCCCGTGGAGCCTTGTGCGCTCCAGGATAAGTGGACTGGACCATTTGAGGTGGTGGAGCGCAAGAGCGATGTCACCTACTTGGTGGACTTGCAGTCTCCTAGGAACCCTTTGCGGGTCCTGCATGTCAACCGCCTGAAGCCCCACTTGGAGAGGTCCGAAGTGGGCATGCTCCTAGCAACAGATGATGGAATGGAGGAGGAGACTGAGCCTCTTCCTGACCTCCTGTCTGCAACAGAGCAAGATGGGTCAGTGGATGGTGTAAACCTCTCTTCCACCCTGACCCCTGAGTAGCAAGATGACTGTCGCCAACTGTTGGGACAGTTTCCTGATCTGTTCTCCCTGACTCCCAGTGTCACTGATTGGTGTGTCCATGATGTGGACACTGGGGACAGTCCTCCTGTTAAACACAAAACTTACAGAGTGACTGACAGGGTGAGAGCTTGCATCAAGGAGGAGGTCTCCAAGATGTTTGCGTTAGGGGTGATTGAGTCCTCTAACAGCCCCTGGGCCAGCCCAGTGGTTTTGGTCCTAAAGGCTGCCGCCCCGGTGCCACACCTGAACTCCGGTTCTGTGTGGACTACCGAGGACTCAATTCAGTCACCAGGACTGACGCGCACCCCATCCCCAGAGCGGATGAGCTCATTGATCGGTTGGGGGCTGCCCAGTACCTCAGTACATTTGATTTAACATCTGGGTACTGGCAGATCGCCTTAACTGATGGGGCAAAAGAGAGGTCAGCATTCTCCACACCAGATGGGCACTACTAGTTCCGGGTTATGCCCTTTGGGATGAAGAATGCCCCTGCCACCTTTCAGAGGTAGGTCAACCAGGTGTTGGCTGGACTGGAGGATTTCAGTGCCGCCTACCTGGATGACATTGCAGTGTTCAGCGCCAGTTGGGAAGAACATCTGCACCACCTCTGGGAAGTGTTGATGGCGCTGCGGAAGGCAGGCCTCACGATCAAGGCGAGTAAGTGCCAGATCGGGCAGGGTTCTGTGGTGTACTTGGGACACCAGGTTGGGAGCGGCCAGGTGGTGCCCCTACAGCCCAAGATTGATACCATCCTGGCTTGGGAACCCCCCAAAACCCAGACAGAGTTGAGAGCCTTTTTAGGACTCACTGGGTACTACAGGAGATTTGTCAAGGGGTATGGCAGCATCGTTGCACCCTTGACTGAGCTGACTTCCAGGAAGCAGCCCAAGAAAGTTAACTGGACTGACACCTGTCAGAGAGCTTTTGATGCCCTGAAGACTGCCATGTGCACAGCACCCGTGCTCCGGGTGCCCAACTTCTCTAAAGAATTCATTGTACAGACAGACGCTTCAGAGCATGGTGTGGGGGCTGTTCTTTCACAGATAAATGAGGAGGGCCTAGACCAACCCGTAGCCTTTATTAGTAGAAGGTTACTTCCACAGGAACAGAGTTGGAGTGCAATTGAGCGTGAGGCATTTGCTGTGGTCTGGGCACTGAAGAAGCTGAGACCATACTTGTTTGGGACTCACTTCCGGGTTCAGACAGACCACAGGCCCCTCAGATGGTTGATGCAGATGAGGGGTGGGAACCCAAAGCTGTTGAGGTGGTCCATTTCCCTACAGGGGATGGACTTCACGGTGGAACACTGCCCTGGTACAGAACACGCCAATGCTGATGGTCTGTCCAGATTTTTCCGCCTTAGTGAAGAGAACTCCCTAGAGGTAGGGTAGTTCTCCCCACATTTCAGCTGGAGGGGACACGTGTTAGACCTGGCACCATTGGTGTGGGTCTCCATTCCATTTTTTGAAGTTACCTCCTGTGTTTTTACTATGTTTTTGCTGGTCTAGATGCTTTGGGCACTTTGCCACTGCTATTCAGTGCCAAAGTGCAAGTGCTCCCTATTGTAAATTGTGTAATGGATTAGTGACTCCATGATTGGCTTATTTGATTTACTTGTCAGACCCTAGTACAGTGCACCATGAAACCAAATGCTGCTGGTGGGCTTGCAGCACTGATTGTGCCACCCACAGAAGCAGCTTGTAAAATATGGCTCAGGCCTGCCATTGCAGAGCCTGTGTGCAGTCTGGGACTGCCATGTCGACTTGGCAAGTGTACCCACTTGCCAGGCCCTAAACCTTCCCTTTTCTGCATGTTAGTCACCCCTAAGGTAGGCCCAAGGGCAGGGTGCATTGTATGTGAAAGGTAGGACATGCCCTGATGTGAGTGGCATGTCCTGATAGTGAATTACAGCCAATTTCGTTTTTCACTATTGCAAGGCTATCTGTTCCCATAGGCCAGAATGGGCAGTTTGATTATAACTAGGGCTCCCAGTTTTCCGTTTTTACTGATTTTTACAGATAAATACAGACAGAAAACTATTTATTTTCCTGTCTGTATTTATTTTTAAATACAGAAAAATACAGAAAATAGGCCTTCTTTGAATGTTTTTTTTCTACTGTCAAACATGAGTTCCAGGTCAGTAGGTGTACAGATTGAGAGGCAGGAGAGATGGAAAAAGACAATAGGTTTCCCTATAAGCTTAATTAAGTGCAGATCTACAGATATTTATGCTATTCTACAATGCAAGTCTTTTCAAATAACGCTATTGCACTGTATACTGCTGAAATCTTTTGGACATTCAAATGAGAGTATATTTTTATCAGTTAAATAAGTGTGGAAAAATACCCATTGCAGCTTAATTTATACAAGAAAACGCAAAATAAAAATGGATAAATACAGAAAAAATGAGCAAAAAATAAATATGGATAAATACAGACGGAAATGTCAAAAAAATAAATACCATAAAACCGGGAGCCCTAATTATAACATCTTATAATCCTAACCGACCCTAGGAACAAGACAGGAAAATAAAGTTTAGTATGCCTGAACTCAGAATGTTAAAATACATCTTTTAGTGTGGGTGATTTTTACATTCTGAGTTTGAAAATACAACTTTTAGAAAGTAGGTATTTTCTTGCCTAACCATCCAGCCTGCCTCTGCTAGGTTTGTGTATTCCATGTCTGGTTTGTGAGTGACAGGGGGCTGGAGAGGGCCTTGGCTCCAGCAGTCTGATGGGTCAGGGCTGGGCTGAATAGGACCTGCATTGAATAGAGAGTAGGGGGAGGAGATTTCCTTTCACCAACCTGAGCCCTCATAGAATAGAGAGTAGGGGGCGGAGATTTCCTTTCACTGACCTGAGCCCTCATAGAATAGAGAGTAGGGAGAGGAGATTTCCTTTCAGCTACCTGGGCCAGGTCTGCTTTCAACAATGCTGTCTCCACCTCCTGCCAGGAAGCTGCACCAGGGAGGACAGAACTGGTTTTGGCTGGGCACAGACACTCTCTGCGTTCAGAGAACAAAGGATTTACTAGTATAAATATTGGGACCCAGACCCCAGAACTTTAGATCACTTCTGGGAATCAAGACGGACCTTTGTCAAGGAGAGAAACCAAGGAAGTTGAAGGAGGAGACTGCCCCAGTGCTGGTTGCTGTCTGGGGTTGGCCTGCAGTGGTTACTCATTTCCAAGGAAAGGGAAAAAGGAACTTTGTGTACTTTATCATCTTGAGGAAGATCTCCAAGGGCTTGAAGCTGAGCTTGCCTCCTGTCTGAAGTCACAGGGACACCAAGACTTCACCACCAGCTCCCCCTGAATTTCCTTGCTGGGAATTCTACCTGCAGAGAGGTGCCTGCTGTTGTTCTGGGTACCTCTAATGTCTGCGTGTCGCTGGCAGCTGGAAGCGCGACGCAACGAAGAAGAAGCATGATGCCGCTGCAGCAGTTGCATCGCCGAAGAAGCGTGTCGCCGCCGCAGCTGTTCGCCGTCGCATCGCCGAAGAAGCGTGTTGCATCACCGGAGAACAGTCCCGCCGCCGCAGAGGTTGCCGTCGCATCACCGGAGAAGCGCGTCGCAGGGCCTGTCGCGGCTCCAAAGTTCATCGATTTCACCGCACGGCCGTCTGGCGTACACGCATCACATCCACGTTGTCGCATCGCATCAAAGACGCCATCTTGTCACATCGCATCGAGGCGCCATCTTGTTTCATCATCACCGGGCCGCAGTAAGAAACGACACATCAACTCCCCACACAGTAAGGAAGCGCGACGCATCACCTCCCCTGCGCTGCAGTAAGGAACCGACGCATCCACTCCCCTGAGTGTAAGGAACGGCGCATCAACTTCCCTGCGACCCCTTTTGTTTGCATTGCGTGACGCATCCCAGGTACTTTGAGAGTAAAGTGACGCATTTACCATCTAATTTGAACTAAGCTATTTCTACCATCTGAAAGTCATATTTTTGAGTATTGTATTGTGGATTTTTGTCGTTTGGTCTTGTGTTAAATCTAGATAAAGATTACTTATTTTTCTACACTGGTGTGGTGTCCATTTGTAGTGTTTTCACTGTTTTCACTGTATTACTGTATGTGTTCACAAATGCTTTACACACTGCCTCTGAGATAAGCCTGCCTGCTCGTGCCAAGCTACCAAGGGGTTGAGCAGGGGTTATTTAGGAGTGTAGCCCCCTTACCCCGACTAGAAGCAAGGGTCCCTACTTGGTCAAAGGTACCTACCTCTGCCAACTAGAGACCCCCATTTCTAACAGCTAGTCTATAGTTGGAAAACTGATGGGATTTTGTTTGTAGCCAGGATTCAATTACCTCATTCCCTGCACATAGTATGTGTGCCACTCTTTTTCGGAAAGTAAATTATATGGGATCTGAAGTAAAATATTCTGAGGCAACATCTTACCATGAGGTACCAAACTGATAATATTACCATACTATCATCAGCCTTCATGAGGTGTTCCATTCGGTTTGTAGTCATTTAAAAGCTACTGTGGCAGGTTCCCTCACTAACTCCACATTACACTTCACGAAAACCATCTACCTAAAGGATAAATAGACATTGGTAAGCCACCTATTGCTCTAAATTCTGATGTAAGGCTGATTGCCAGACCTGGAAGGCAAGTTCGCTTAAATGAAGTCAACAACAAACCTTTACTGGATTAAAGAACAGAACCAGAGTGAATTTAAATGCTTATGTTTGATCCATAATTGGATCATTGGACTTCTTGAAAGAAGTGAACATTGAGATCATATAATAGAGAATATTTTACAGCCTCTTTCTTTTACAATAGTCATGTGTCAGGTACTTTAGGAAATATAATCCAAATGACCTTAGACTTATGAAATCCATCCCCAAATGTATATCCATGTTGAAAATGCATTTCTGTAAGTAATTCTGGTTTGTTCCTGGTACTGTTTCAAACAACAGGACGCACAGCACTAAAGTCATTTTTGTATTCTGTACTATACAAGTATAATTATTATTTTCATAATCATCACCCTTTGAATGGACTATACATTTTTTAGATTAGAATCACTAAAGTTCCCATGACCAATACTTTGCTATTTGCATTTCCCAATTTTAATCATTGTGCTTACATATCTGTAAAGTGTCAACTTTACAGATAGTAGCAGTGGTTGTAATTAACTACACATACAAACTAGTACTATGGCTGTGATAGAGAATATGCAAACAATAGTAATACGTAATGCACGGAAGTAGGCGCTACATCAGAGAGCACCTAACTGCCAGTACGGTGAACCTTGTATGCGGTGGAATGTCTCACTCGACAAAACTGGAAAATAGTCTGGAGGACACCAAAGAAGTACATACAAGCAATAGTAATGTTAAGTATAGAGTGAACAGTTCACAATTAGTGAAGTAGACGAAGATGTCCAATTTATTAAAATTTCTTTGTATAGAGCTAGTTTATTTATTTTTTCTACAAAGGTTTATATTTCCATTTCTACAAGTCTTAAGGTTTGCTTCAAAAACATAGCATATGCAATTAAGTACTTGTAATGACTGAACCAGCAGTATCACAGAAGGCTACCAAATATTGGTACATTAATTGTCAAAGACCACCATGGTGGGTTTGTTTGCAGCCAACACGTTTCGTCACATAGACTTTTTTAAGGCTGTAAAATATGTATGCAAGTATTACGGTAAACACAATTTTGTCGATGAGGCAAAAAAGATGGGGGGTGAAAAGCAGGCAATGAATTGTGTTAAAAGAAGTACAGAGACTTGCTGGATAATGGCAATCATGTAGAACAAAAACCATGATTGAGAATTTGTGAGATTAAAAAGCTCCAAGAACGAAAGGGGGATGTCCCTGTGTGTACTACTTGGTTGATAACACAATGGAAGAGACGAACATTGTAGAGAGAGAGTACTGAAGATGTAACACTATTACCTTTCACCACAACCATTATCTATTTTTACCACATGTTTTACTCTAGGGCATGCATCTTACTTGTCTGACCGCTGTGCTATTGTATACATGTGAGAATTTATACTGGGGAGTGTACATTTAGTACAAAACCTAAGCTAGACACTACTCGCTCAACTTTGCACCATAGAGTGAGGCTGAGTATAACGCAGAACAGTCATTTTAGTTCAAAAGACACAAGTGATGTCGGAGGTTGATTTACTAAATCTGGCACTTCTATATTTTCTGTTCTTCATGCAAAGAAGCAGTGCAATTTTTAATGCAGTGCTCTGTGCATGAAGGATAGTAATCTGGGCCTACAGATCTTAAATAGTTTTAGAATGTTAGGTTTTCCAAACAAAGGTGAATAGAGGAGACCACCAATTGTTATTCAAATTGATGAAAGTAACATAGACATCTCTTATTGAGAAGGTCCTAGATGTTTATCTCCTAAACCAGCTGCCTCACAAAGCCTTAAACGCTTGGGGCCACATGTACAATCATTTCTTTTTGCAAGTCTCTAATTGCGATTTTTTGTGACTTGCAATTAGAGACTTGCAAAATGAAATATAATAATGTGTCTCAGACACATTAGAGATTCCCAATGGGGTCGCAATGGACCTGCCTCATCAATATTCATGAGGCAGGTCGCAATTTGCAGCCCTTTGAGAAAGGGCAATAACACATGGATGGTGGCCTGCTGGGGACAACAGACCACCATGTCTGTGTTTGCTCTTAAAATAAAGCTACTTTTTTTTAAAAATGCAGTCTGTTTTCCTTAAAGAAAAACGGGATGTGTTTCAAAAAGAAAAATGAAACATTTCTGTTTAATTTTTTAAGGGTAGGCAATTGTCCCTAGGACCACTGCCTGCTCTTAAAAAACTTTTAGCTGCCAGTCACAAAGGAGAAGGGGTCTCCTGGGGACCCCTTCCTGTTTGCGACTGGCTTACCACCTACTTGAAGTAGGGGGTAAACTGCGATTTGTTTGCGACCGGATTCCGTTCGCAAAACACTCCTACATGCCCTTGCGACTTGCTGTTAGGAAGGGATGCCCTTGGCATGCCCCTCCCTAATAGCGACTTGCAAATCCTATTTTTGTGAGTTGGTAATAGGTTACAGACTCAGAAAATATGGTTGGTACATTGTACAAGCCATATGGAGAATCAGGCCGTTTGCAACCGCTAAAAACGGACGTACATGTGCCCCCTTGAGTACAATTTCCAAAATTGCATGTGGATTAGCAAATACATAACGCTTCTTTAGATTAAATAGTGGTCATATAACAGAATGGTAAGAAAATAATTCATTTTTAATGACTTGATTAGGGATGTAGTCAACTAAAATGTAGCACAGGAGATGTGATTTACACATTTCATTTCCTATCTATCAACCTTTAAATTATAAAAAAAATGAATGAACTGATGTACAGTTTCACAAACAGTACAAAAACTACTTAGTACTTACTTATTATTGTTCAGATTTTTTTTCCTGGACAAGTTGTGCGATGACACCCCTGGAAAATATACTTTGACCCAGTTTTCTTACGATGATTAGGTCCCTATGTGGATAATGAACTTTCTGCTATAATGACAGATTTGTAAATTCCTGATTGATGTGTATTAGAGATTTTTCTTCTATTTACTCCATTGTCGCAGCTGTATTTGCTAATGTGGTCTGGTGTTCAACTCTGTCTCATGGGCCATCCTTTTCAGCTCAAGTGTGTTCATGGAGGTGCACGGTTGTAGCACCTTGGGTCAGATATGACATAGCATAGCAACAGTACCTCAGAAGCCACACTTTGCACTGCAATCTGCTAGGGAGGTCCGGGCTATGAATACCAAGCGGCTACATATTGGACACATTAGGTTATGGAAGGAGTGAAGTATATATGATACTCTTCTGGGAGAGGAAAGTCTACCTGGACGAGAGCTCTGTAATTTGGAAATAAAGATTACAATAGTTATTTTTTAGCTGTGAAGATAGCAACTTCCTTGTGAGCGGTCCAAGCTGTTTAATCCACTTGTACATTCTGTGGGTGTTCACAAATGCTCTAAAATATTTGGGACAGTAAATCCTTTATGAGTGCAAAATTAACTTTTGTGAATTCTGAAAGTTAATTTGCACCTCTAAATTAGTTCACCGGTGCAATTGAGCCAAATGTGAGACATTACTAATATTTATGTGACTAATTGGAAGGTGTTGAACTGAAACGTGGGCATAGAAGGTACAGTTCATGGAAGTCATTCTAGAAATGTTTTTCTTAATATTGTTGAATTTCCAGATGAATATAGTCTCAGGTGATATTGAAAGAATTGTTGTGTAAGATCATGCCTCTAATAAAACATATGTAGTGTTTAATAAATCTGATGTTCATAAAGTTAAACACTGGAGGGTAAAATTCCAAATTTTGGGGTGCCATCAGTTTATGGATGATATTATTACACAGACCGTAGCATGTATAGATACTAATTTGAGTTCACTTTATATAAAAGTTTAATGTTTGGAATGCCTATAGTGTTTATTAAAGACAATTTAATAAGTTACTTGTCACAAAAAACAGAACATTTGAGTAAATAATTCAAGAAAACACCTTAAAGAAAGATAACAACAACATCCTCCCAAAGTGAAACAGATTAGAAATTATTGGCAAAAATTCTATTTGAGTTTAATAGTTTGCTAAATAGTTTGCTTCAGAAAAAGTAAGAATTAGTCTTTCTTAATACTAAGCAGGCATCTTCAGACGGATGTGAGATATCTGGTAAATTACACTTAGACTAGATTTACACTATAAAAAGTTGGAGGAATTCTTCCTTATATTTCCAATTTAAAAAAAATCGGTGCACTTATACCATTAACAGCAGTGAAACAAATCTAACAAGGCTATTATTTTAGATTTCCATGAATAAGTATATATAACGCAATAGCTATACTGCTGAGCAAACTAGAAGAGTTTTTGATGGAAGTTAACTTACTCAATTTGAATGAGAAAATAGAAAGTTCTTAGCTTAGTAAATGTCAAAAAAGGAGGTTGAAGGTGAAACTAAAATCTCAAAGGTCGGTAAATTTCAGTTTTATTGAAAAAAAATCATAATGTTTCTTGCCTGAGGATTATGTACTTTATTTTACTGGACTAAATTGAATCTAAGTCTTGAACGATGGATTTAGTTCTTATAACTCCTCTTTCCAAACTTGAAAAAGATATACCCCTATATTCATACTATAGCCCAATATCATTGTTGAATGTCAACATAAAATCTTTGCCAGGAATTGTACTGAAAAGATCATAAATAGTTCTCCCAAAACTTAAAGCACTTTAGAAAACCAGAGACATGCACATGAATGAGCAAGTCTCTGCTTAATGTGAATTAAGAAGCCAGCGGCTCCAAATGTGTTGATATAAGTAGACATATATAATCATTATACAGAACCTGAGAGACATGAAAGACCCATGAGACTCAGTGCTGAAAATAGTCATGAATATAGGATCAGAACTAGTCCCTAGGCACACCTGAGATATCTATCAGGTGTTAATCCAGCCCTATAAGGATTTCTGGGGGTACTCGGAATGAGGCCCTCGGTGGGTTAGTAACTGAATACATGCCTTGAATAGAGAGAGAAGTATTGACTGGGTTTGTTGGACGGAAAATTAGCCCTTTCGGTGTTATGGATGCGACTTCCAAGTCCTAACGTTCCCAACCGGGCACTATGGATGTGGAGGTTACATTCACAGACCCACCACCAGAGCAGCAGCTGCTGTGTGCTGCTCCGGTGCCCAGCACCTGGTGACACCCTCCATTGTCAAAGATGGAGACCCCCCTGCTCTAGCCCAGTGGGGTTGTCACTCTCCTGATAAAGACACAATGCAGCCTGGCACCCAGGAAACTACTTCCTGGGTTCCCTGGGAGCATGGAGGGGCTTAAAAAAAACACCAGTTTTTTGCACTCCCAGGGAAGTGTGCTGTAAAAGGAGGTGTAGTTTGAAAGCTGAGAAATTCAAACAACACATCTCTTTCACATCAGAGCTCCAGGTGATTACAGTAGGATGTGATTGACTGGGGCTCCCCTGGACACCAGTGATGCTTGGCTGGGCAAGAGCCCCTTTGGGCAAGGGCATGTGCTCCTCCACCAACCCTAACACCATTAATCTTACTCCCCCCCCTAGTGGGGGATGATGGGGGTGATTACCCATAATGTGCACCCTCGGGGGGGGGGGGCAAACATGCCTCTAAACACAATGGCTTCAAATAAAAAAAAAAATAATTGGTGGTACCTACCATGGGCAGAACCACATCTCCACCCTAAAAAAAAGAGTGCAACAGTTTTTTGTACACCCCCCCCCCCAGGGGGAAGGAAGCGCAATAGACACCAGGGCTAAATTGAAAAACACAAAACAAAAGGGTAGGGCCTACCTACAATGTGCAGGGTCATGCCCCCACCCCCAAAAAGTCATAGCAGTGTTTTTGCACTTGGAGTGGTAGACAACGGATTTGCCAACAGTTCGCCCGCTAGGGGGCAGAAAGCCCACTAGACATCAAGGATAATAAAATAAAATAAAACAATGGGGTGGCTCACCATACACAAGGCCATGCTCCCACCCCAGCAAAACAAACATAACAATCTTTCTGTCCCCCCAAAGGGGTAGATTCAGGTGCCTGTCCCTGATTTTGCTCCCAAGGGGCAGAAAGCCCACGAGATATTAGGGGATTTAAAATGACATGAAAAAGAACACAAGGAAGAAGGGAGGCCTACCCTGGCATCAAACTATACCCCCACTCCAGAAGGTGCAATGCTGTCTTTCTGCCACCTTAGAGGCAGATGGCAATTTTATCCTGATTGGGGAGATTGGCCTGAATCTGACAACCAGTGGGGTGCAGAAAGCCCACTAGACATCAAAAATATTGTATTAGGGTCAAAAGAAAGGGATGTGAAGGCGTGCAGGTGTCCCACCCTGGTATTGGGCCATACTCCATCCCCAAAAGGGGCAAATCAGTCTTTTTACTCCCCAGGGGCAGTGAGGAAGTTTTTCCTCAAATTGCCCTGTGGGGTACAGAAAGCCCACTAGACTTGTGGGGCCGTATTATAGAAGTGCTCCGGGGGGGGGGGGGAATGGCCGTTTGTGCCTGCTTTGTGAGCCCCTGGGGCACTTTGGTATTACAGAAGAGGCCGCAGTCGCTTCTGTAATGCAGATAGCGCTGGCGTACATGTAGCACCAGCACTATCATCAGAAGGTGTTCCCTCATTTGCATGGGGGCATGGCCCTGTGCAATTGAGGGAATCTCATTTACTCTGTGTCTGCACCATACTATGGACCCGGGGCAGAGGCAAAGATGCCTTTAGGAGGCACACTGATAGTGTGCCACAAAAAGGTGGTGCACTGTCTGTACGCCCCCCCAAAGGTAGCCCTCTCAAGGGATTAAAGGGGTGCCATTGGCACCCAGACATCCCCCTGCAGACCGGTGCAGTCACTCATTGCACCTTCCTGCAGAGGTATCTCCATCTCCCCAGGGCAGCACAAGTTTGCGGCTGCACTCACGGCAGTGCATTGTTCCTAATAGGGTGGACTTTCCCTGTTTGCACCCAGCTCACCAGCTGTAAGGTGTGCCGTGGCGCAAACAGGAAAAGTGCGTCCTATCTGTAATAGGGCCCCAGGGATTTCAAAATGGTACCAAAACAAATAAAAGGAGGGGGTGGCCTATCCTGGCTTTGAGCTACACCCACAATCCAGAAGGGGATATAGAGTCTTTCTGCCCAGAGGGGCACATAGGAGGCTTGGCCTGTTTGGGGAGGCTGCTCCAAATCTGGCTTGGGGGGGGTGTAGAAAGCCCACTAGACAACAGGGATTTTGCATTAAGGACATAAGAAAGAGGGGAGGGTTTCCCATCCTGGCATTGGGCCATACACCATGCCCACAGTCTTTTTGACCCTGCCGGTGGTTAGTCCCGAATTTGCCCCCTGGGGACAGAAAGCCCACTAGACACCTGGGATTTCAAAATGGCACCAAAACAAATAAAAGGATGAGGACAGTCTACCCTGGGTTTGAACTACACCCACAAACCAGAAAGGGCAATAGAGTCTTTCTGCCACCCCTTGGGGCAGATAGAGCATTTTTCCAGATTTGGGAGGTTTTACCAAATCTGCAAGCCAGGGACAGCCGGTAGGAGGCCCACTAGGGATTTTGCATGAATGGGAAAATAAAGGGTTGCAGGTGTTGGGCTATGCCCCCTCCCAAAAGCAGCAAATCAATCTATTTGCACCCTACTGGGTCAGAGAGGGGGTATTCCCCTAATTTGCTACCCAAATTGCAACAAAAGGTTGTCTTTGAGTGGAAACATTTGATGTCTTCATGTTGCATTTTGGATCCTTTCCTATTGCGGGCACTAGGCCCACCTACACAAGTGGAATACCATTTTGATTGTGAACCTATGGAAATGCTGGGTGGTAGGAAGGTTGTGGATCCCCACAGATTCTGGAACTTTCCTTCACAGAAATATAAGGACAGTGCATGTAGCCCAAGTTTAAGGTTTGCATGGGTTTCTAGATGAGAAAACCTGATGAGATCCACATGTCATACCACCTTGGGCTCTCCCATTTATCTACTTTTGAGAAATGTCTGGGTTTGGTTTGTTTCCCTGGATGCCGGCTGAGCTAGGGCCTATAATCCACAGATACCCCCACTGCACTCAGTTCTGAGTGGAAAATGTTGCTCTGTCAATGTTGTCCATGTTGCACTTTGTACCTTTTCCTCTAGTGGGTGAAGGCCCACCCACACAAATGGGATATCATTTTTATCGGGAGACGTGTGGGAACACTGTGGCTCCTCGCAGATTCTGTAACTTTCATTCACAAAAATGTAAGCAAAATGTGTGTATTTTGCCAAAGCTTGAGGTTTGCAACAGCTTCTTTGTAAGAAAGCCTTGTGAGATCTGTGCAAGTCACACCACCCGCAGACTCACTGTCAAGTTTTCAGAAATGCCTGGTTTTGGGTTTGGTAGGTAAATCAAGTAAGGTGCCATTTTTTGGGGATTCATGTGAGAACATAGAATATTAGAACCTTTGTTATTAACAATGGATTTCTCTGCATTTGTGGGCTACAAATCTAAGCCGGTGTGCAAAAAGAAGGCATTTTGCAAAATACTTTCTGAATCATATGATAGTATGGGTAACTACAAACGTAGCTGTACAAATAAGCACTGTTCCTTAACTTGGTATCTTGTGTACATTTCGGAAATACACAATATTCCTTCATACCCATTTTTAATTCTTTATACTTTACCATATTAATTGCTCTTATAGTCGGTACACAATGACAAATCATTGTAAGGTGCAGCACAGTTGTTGGCTCTGGGCATCGTGTCTTTTCGGAGGGCCTAGAAACTTTATATATCCCCATGTCCATAAGGGTCTGAAGGGGGGCAGAGCCTGATGCCAAAGAGCATGGCATCATCTCTTTAGAGCTCCCGCTTGATGGGCTCTGGTTGCTGGTGAAGGCATCATACCCAATCGCAATGTGTTCGGTGCCCATGCATGCCTCAATGAGGGATGTCCAAGTGCGCATAGCGGCTGTTCAACAGCCAGCAACAGAGTGCGTTTGATCTCATACAGGCCGGGACTGAACATCTAATGGGGCGCGGCTGGCATACAGGTGTCTCCTGTTGGCCCGGCCGGCACGCCCGCTGTATGGCGCACTGCAGATCAACGGGGCAGCACAGCAGATTACACCCAGCACCTTCCATCAGCGCTGCCTACTCTGACTACCTTGCCAGTGGGTGACACGCTGGAAATTCAGGCCTGGAGACCTGTGCAGACCTATGAGACCGGGCACCCGCTCAACACAGTATGGGGGCACGTGGCGGTTTGGAAGCGAACCGCCCCAACAGGGATTTTTTTTACTGACACCCCCTGGCTTAGATGATTACCGGCTACAAACCTGGGATACTGGCTGGGGAGGGGATAGCACTAGAGCGAGGACTAGGGCACCAGCAGTCATCTTGGATGAGGGTGTGAAGGCCTCAATTCTAGTGCATGTAAGAGGTACACCACGCACTTTCGCGTGCAACAAGCACCCAATCATACTGCGGCAACAGGCTGGGCATATAAACCAACCACACCGCAACAGATCTTAACTGTATCACTGCAACCAGACGGCATATTGGAGAACCGGACTCCAGGTACGGAACCCAGGTACTAGGGGCCAAATGTACATACCATTTTTGTTGTTGTAAGCATCCCGATTGACAGAATCGGGCCATTCGCGACTGCAGAAATGCTTTTTGGCATGTACAAAGTCCAAATTGTTTTGCAATTTGGTATTAGGAAGGTGCGTGTTTAGGGCATTCCATCCTAATACCGAATCGCAGTGGTATGTGTGAATGTTTTGTGACCGAAATGTGGTTGCAAAACATTCACAAATTACTGCCATTTGAAAAATGGCGATAACCCATTTGCAAATTTAAGAATGGTTGGTAAAACATTTTTTTAAGAGCGTGCCGCAGGCCCACGGACCACTGCCTACTCTTAGAAAATTAAAAGATTGAAGTGCGTCCCGTTTTCCTGAAAGGAAAATAGGCTGCAATAAAAAAAAAGATTGCTTTTTTTAAAAGCAACCACAGACATGGTGGTCTGCTGACCTCAGCAGGCCACCATCTCTGTGATGGCTGTGATTCCTATTGGGTCACAAATTACGACCTACCTCATTAATATTCATGAGGTAGGTTGTTTTACGCCCATTGTGAATCACTTTTGAAATCATTTACATTTTCTTACATTACGAATTGTGATTTCCTAATTGCGATTCGGAAATCCCAATTCTGAAGTTTTGTAAATGTGGCTCCATGTTCCCTGTGTAAGGGGATGTGGCAATCCCTAGAGGTTGGGACATATTGAACCTCCTCCCATGTGACAACACTTCCTTAAGGCTTGTGGGCTCTATCCCCATGACACAGGCTTTAGCCGGACCACCTTCAATGTAATACATTTTGTGTCTCTGTGAGGAGGCTTTCTCTACACGTCTTCCAGAGTGGAAAGCAGTTACTTATGACTGTGTCTGCAGCCCTTTGGATGCCAATCTCGATATAGCCTGAGGGATACCCTTTCTGTGTTTTAACCATCTAGCTCTACATTATGTCTCATCCACAGAGAGATTGGTTGGGACGATCTTGCGGACCCCAATCCAGATTGCTTCCTGGAGGAATCCAGCAAGGGGACCCTACAGACTGCATTGGCTCTCCTAGCACACTCTCCATTGGTCTTTTCTCTATATGACACCTCTACATGTCCAAATCAAAACCAAAACCCACACTCCAACTCCTCTTTTCACTGACTGTCTCCAACACAAGGGCAAACACAGCTACCTCCGTGACCACAATGGCACAGGACTCGTCGCCTATAACGTTTTCAGCTATGTATACTTTACTATAGGAACTTTCGGAAATCAAGACCTCCTTGGGCTCCATCAATGAGGCAGTTTAAAAAAAAAACTGCAATGGAAGCCTAATCTCTCAGATCGAATATTGACTCCTTTCATCACCAACTAGATGCCACGGATGCTTGGCTAAAGGACGTTGAAGCAGCCATAGACTGTATCCCAGAATGGTCCCCAGAGACTGTGCACTGAAGTGGAAGGTGATTGATTTGGAGGATAGTAGAAGGGACAATATCCATATCACCGGAGTGCAAGAGAGAATGGATTGGGCAAGTATGCTTATGTTCCTCTACAAGTTCTTACCGAAACTCTTCGACTTGACATTTGCACCACAATTGAAAATACATGGGTGCACAGGGTTACAGCCCGTGACTCTTCGGTTTCACAGAGACCTCGCCCTATCCTGGCTTGCCTACTGAGACACCCACAAGCGCTGCAGATTATATCTGCAGCGAAAAAACATGGCCCTTACCAGTGCAAGACTCACATGATTTTCATTTCAGCAGATTTCTCTCATGAAATCAATCATATGAGGAAAAGGTTTTTGGCAGTCTGGCCCCATCTCTGGAAACATGACATACGCTATGGGCTTTTGGAACCGCCTGTGATGCTGAGCACAGCAGATGGTAGAATATGGGAATACGAGGATCAGAAAGAGTTGGAGAAAATTCTTGGATTAACTGGAAAATAGTTCAACCAAGGAACCCTGGAGGAACCAACGACATCCAACAATGCAAGAGAGCACCGACCACCTGAGGACCATGATGAGCACAGAAAGCTGGAGGGGGTCATGCAGCGGTGGTCGTTGGAAAGGGGGAAACATGCAACCAAGGGATTGGGAGTGCTTAGTGACAAATCGCGTTCCACGCTTAAAGTCTAAAGTTGACTGAAGGAATTCAGGCATAGGGGGACTGCGACTTACTTGGTGAACATTGATAGAATTGTGCCCATTTTGGCTGACTGACTGTCTGGCACCACCTGGAGCTGACAGCGCTGCAAGGGTGACCACGCCTGCGCCTGTTATGTAACGTATTTTCTGTTGTTGCCTTACACTTATGCATGTATAAGTTAATTTTCCTTGCTCATTTTTCATAATTGGTGCTCCCTATACTGTCACCGCTACACCTCATCTGTAGGTTGCGTAATCCCACTAGACACACAATTGTCCCATTGGGAATTTAGTTTTAGTCACAGGTCCGAATGTACCAGGGACCGGGGCCCACAGCTGCCAGCGGACGCACTTGCCCCGCCCCACATCTACAGAATTTACTGCTCACGGTCTCCAGAACTGGAAGACGGGACGGCGATCTTCCCCACATATCTCTAAGGGGTAACATATTGTGTTATTACAAGGCTAATTCTTCTCTGAGACAGTTTGTATGCAACCCCTAATTTGCCCTATTCCACAATCCCCCTTCTTACTCCCTATTATTTACCTTTTGTCACCTTTTGACAGCACATTGATGCCCACTGCTCCCAATGGGTCTCTCAAACCCTTATGGATCCTATCATTTAATGTCAACGGGATGACGCACTTTATTAAGAGAAAGAAAGTGTTCTCTTACCTGAAGACTCACTGCAATGATGTGGCACTGGTACAGAAAACACACTTGCACGACACTGAACATGACAAATTAAGGCAGGAATGGGTGGGCATAGTGACATATGCCAGTAAATCACATAAGGCTCCTGCCCACCACGTCACACTGCTGGACCACAGAAAAAATAGAGTGCTATTCCTCCTACATAAATCCTTGGCAGGAAAACACACCTCATATGGAAGGACCCCTAAGGCAGATATATCTTCATGAAACTGAGGATTCAAGGGGAACATCAGATTGTTGACTCCATATATGCACCCATAGGGGACAAAACAGATCTCTTCGCTACGTTACCAAACTACTCCACTCCTTTGGTTCAACCTACCTAGTAATTGGGGGACTGGAACCTACCTTTAGACCGATACGTCAATAAGTCTGGGAATCATACCATCAGACAACCCAGAGACAAATAAATGTTATCTGACATTATTGGTGGCCATGCCTTGATAGAACCTTGGCGCCTAACTTACTCGAGGGATAGGGACTACATATTCATCTCCTGTATCCATGGTACCCACCAGCTCGTGCATAGATTTCTTTCTAGCAACAGCGACGCTAGCCCATAATCTGGTAGCGACCTCCATTATACCAAATGGCACAGTAGACCATGACCTCGTCTTGCGTGACTTAGAATACAAGTTCTTTGCTACACCCGCTTGCACATGAATACGTCCCTGAGGATAAACACAGACTCTATGATTATCTGCATCAATGTCTGGAGGATACTTTTGACACAATCTCACCATGCAAATGTTGTGGGCAGCTGGGAAGGCCTGCAACAAAGGATACCTGATAAGGGGCTCTGCAAATTTTAAGAAACGTTGCAAGTCGGAAATATGCCGGCTGACGGCTTTTACACAACAGCCAACCATGGCATATAATCAGGCAGCGTCCCCAACTCTAATTAAAGAACTGCTGTAAGCCAAATTTGATTTGAATTCTCAGTACACCACACAAGTGGAATCTGCTCTCTTCAGACTGAAATAGAAGCACTATGAGAGGGGGTAAAAGGCAGGAAGACTGCTGGCTGCACAACTGAAGCAGGCGCAATCACACACCACCACACCGGCTGTCAGAGCTACTCACTGACCCACATGACATCCCTCTGAAATTCACCAATTTCTGTGAACAATTATATTCCCTGGCTGCACAGGACAACTCGCATGCAGAACAAGACTTTATGAGCAGGCTCACCTTGCCGAGGCTCACATGGGAACACGCAACATCACTGGGGGTGAGGGGGGGGGACATAACTGATGACAAAATAACTGAGTCAATAGATGACATAGTGACAATGAAGGTGCCAGGGAATGATGGTCTCCATATAGAATTTTATAAAATAGCCAAACCCCGGAGAATACCTTTACCGGACAAATTGTTCAGGGAAATGTCGTGTACCACCACACCTCTGGGCGCGGATAACATTATTATGTTAATGCCCAAACCTGGAAGGGATCACCTCCCATGTGCAAATTATCTCCTGATCTTGCTTCTGAATGCAGATATGAAGATCCTCGTGAAGATCCTGGCCACCAGACTCAAGGCGTACATCCTACTTCTAATACATACTTCTCTCGTGAGGGGGTTTGGGCCGGGCCGCTCATCCGCAAATCACTTGAGAATGCTTTCCCATCTGCTCTGCCAGGTATGGAGTGACGAGTTATTTCCTTTGATGCTGAGAAGGCGCTAGATCATGTGTAATGGCCTTACCTGTTTGGAGTGATGGAGGCCGTGGGCCTAGGGAACACTTTTATTGGTAAGGTCAGCTGGCTTTATACCTCTCCCACGGCCTTATCTTGTGGGGGATTCGCCTCACTCTTTTTTGTTGTCAGACGTGGAACGAGACAGGGATATCAGCTCTCCCCCTTGCCATTTTTGATGGGTTTGGAACCACTAGCAGCCACCGTCTCTAACATGCTGGGTGTCTGCGGGATACCCACGACAGCTCGGGAGCAGAGGACGTTTAATTATGCAGATGACATTCTGGCGACCCTCTCTCACCCTCTGGAGTAGGTCCCAGCCATGATTCATGTAATCATGATGTTTTCTAGTTTCTCAGGTTACAGAATTAATTGGTCTAAAGGCAAGGCTATGCTTATGACACTGACAACATTGCTGCATCTTTAGGCACTGCACTGGTCAATTGGCGACCCACCCACTTTAAATACCTTGGAGTGTATGTGAACAGCGATCTAAGCATGCTAGACAATGTGAAAACAGAGTTTACAACCTGGTCAAACCTTCAATCGTCTCTCTGTGTAAAGTACAGACTATATAAAGGAATGTGATTCAGAGATTTAATTATATTTTTTGCATGCTCCCCTTAAGATTCTCTCAGGCTTTGTTGTGAGAGATCGACTGACTTATCGGGGACTTTGTGCAGGGAGATCGCAGGCCCCACCTCAAAGCCTCTATTTTACTGGCCAAAACCACTGTGGGAGGGCTGCGCCTTCCTCATGCAAAATCTTACTGGTTAGCTTCACAGCTGGCATATACTGTGCAGATGATGAAGCCTGATAAGGAAACCCTCATGTGGGCTTTTTATGGAGCGACATGTCCTACAGGCAAAGGGAATTTGCCAAGCTCTTTACATCGGACACACACAGTCAGGTCCCCATGATAATCCAATCGTACATGCCACACAATACATCTGGCGACGGGCCCAAAACCTGATCCAAACTCTGGACATGCTTCATTCACAGGCACCGGTGTGAAGGAATAGGAGTATTAAGACAGGGGGAGGACATTGACTGTTCCATATGGAGAGACAGAGGGATACATTATAGAGATGACTTGCTCCACAAAGGGGACAAAAAATCATTTGACTTATTAATGCGCAATTTTGATCTAACGCCCTTGCAACTTTGGAGGTACCGCCAACTCACTCATAGCCTTTGGGCAACACTAGGCAGGCCACTTTATATATTAGAGGGTGACCCACTGCTTCACTACATTTTGACCTGGAAAGGTTTCAGAGGGACCCTGGCAGGGCTCTATGCCACCATATCGGATGGCTGCTTCTCGCTCCCACATGCACGTACCCTCCACTATTGGTGGGAACAGGACTAGCTGTCAACCTCCTTGAGTAAGACTCGACAGATATCCTGGAAGATCACAATAGATTGCTCTGAGAAGCCATACGAAAATGTAGCTATTTTAAGATCCTCCATCAATGTCATTGATGCCAGGGCAGCTCTATAGGGCCCACATGCAGGCAGAATTTAGGTGCTGGAGGTGTGAGGCACCAGATTGTGATATAGTGCATGCCCTGTGCAACTGCACTCTGCTTGCGCATTATTGGAGAGCTGTGTGGGATATGCTGAGGGGCGAGCTCGGCATAGCAGTCCGGATGGCGAGTCGTCTGGCATTGCTGCATGATATGTCAGTCCTCCCAGAAATGCCCTGTCCTGAGAAGCGTTGGCTGTCCATGTCACTGGCAGTAACGAAGGTGAAACTACTACGTCATTGGAAAACTGCCACGCCGCCTTCCTATATAATATATGGATGTCCGATATGCTTGACATGGCTTCCTATGAAAAAATCATATACAAACTGAATGACCAGTTGCACAAATTTGAAGAGGTCTGGGGCTCCTTCCTATGGCTGTGATTGGGCCCGAGCAGTGGGATGTAGGGGTCTGTAGTTCTATTCCCAGGCTGTCGACAATAGGTACATGTACATCATGGGCCCGGATCACAAAACGAACAACACAACACGTACCCACTGGCAGATGTTGTAGACCTGACCTACCATACCTGAGGCCACTGGATCACATGCACTCACATGTTACAGTGCAGGCTGCGACACATCTGTTTTCTCTTCCTTTTTTTTCAACCTGCATGGCGCTCACCACCGATGGTCTTAGAAATATGCTTTAGAATTTCAAGGCAATGGGACAATGGCGAGTGGTTTCGTACTGAGAAGTCGGGGGACACCATGCCCCCACAATTCCCCCCTGATCATTTCTTCCTTTACCTGCACCCTGCTTGATCCCTTTCTATTTACTCAATTGTTTCATATTCCACCGCTCTCTCACAGGTGGAGGCCTTTATCAATACCAGTTGTATTGTTGTATAACGGAAACTGATGATGTTGTTGTTTCCATGTACTTTCGTGTACGATGTATGTTTAGGTCTTATTAAAACCCAAAAAAGAATTGAAATACATAAGGGTCTGCTGAACATTACCTTATATTGCTTTTGCGAATTGGCTTTCATGACAAAAAGTTAAGGATAAAAACGCCTTGCCACAAATGGCTATTTTTTTCCTATTCATTTTCAGTATTTTGTATTTTAACAGTTAATTTTTCTGGAAAAACCTGGAAGGATCTACACAATGACCCTTTGCTGAATTCAGAATTGTTTCTACTTTTCAGAAATGTATAGATTTCGTGGATCACCTATAGATTTCAGACCTGTTTTCACCAAAATTATGAATACCTACTACTTCCAAGAAAAAAAGCAAAAGTTAAAAATGCTTTTTTGATACAAATCTGCCTGTTCCTTAAAGCTGGTAAGATCGTGATACTAGCACAGCAAACCTTTCATGGATGCCATTTTTTGAAAAAAACATACCCTTTCTTGCACAGCACTTTTTCCTCGTTTTTGCCTTTGTCTTGGGCAGTGCTCTTGTGTGATTTGCTTTTCTTCCTTCTGCTTTTTTGCTCCATTGCTTCATGAAGTTTCTGTACGCCACTGGCTTTTCCTCCCTACACCTGTGATTCCTTCTGCGACCACTCTCCAGCTTTGTTTTTCTATATCATTGACTTGCAAAGTGGCTACTGGAAGAGACTGCTGTTGCTTCAAATTCCAAAGTACCCTGATAAAGCAGCAACCATTGTGTCCAGCTCTTGAGTTGGAGGTGGTAAGATGTGTCTAGTCAACACCATGAAGAGTTGGTGGTCCCTTCCCGAGTTAGGCTGTGGGTTTCCAGGTGCAGAACCTGAAGCTTGGCTCTGGAAAACATATCCCTGCATTTGATTACTAAGCAGAGACTTAGGCAGTTAGGGACCTATAGCCCTCATCAAAGGAGGACTACTGAAACTCAGTTATAGAGTGGTGGTAGAGACCTTTGTCTTCTTATTAGGCACTTAGCACCAGATGTAGCCTTCTGGGTCCCACTGTCAGGCCATTGTTAAAGTTTATCCTTGTCCTTAAAGGTGGCCCATGACTCCTCTCACTTTTTTCTCAGTGTAGACTGTAAATATTGAGTCCCAAATATCGACATGACAGAATACCGTTTCAACAATATCTAGGGACAAAATATCGAAAGGTATGTTTTTGCACATTTTCTATACCTAAATCCACATATGCATACCTTGGTGATGTATATATCTTCAAGGTACCTAGGAATTGTGTTAACAATATTCTGTCCAGTTGATATTCGGGATTTGATATTCCCTACTAGAATACCTTTCCCTAACTTAATTCACAGATCACTCTTCTCTATTTCTTTTTTACTTTCAAATACTATGAGACAATGGGGCTTGGTTTCTTCTCTCACTATAGGGTGGGGTACAGCCAGAACATTATGAATGCTTACATGTGTGAGTTACCTTTTCTGTGATACCTAGTGAGTGTGGCTGTCCTGGAAGTGAGTGAGAATGGAATACTTGGTAGGGCTTTGCAGCGTCTTTCTGGAAATACTCTGCATGGAAAGGAGCAGATTGTTCGACAGACAGTCCTGTTCCCACTGAGGCATGGGTAATCTGTTTGTGGCATGGGATCTGTAGGGGGGGCATGGGTGTGCTAATAGTCTTTTTGTCCATAGCTAGCAATGACTGATAATTAGATGCACCATCTTCATGGGTACACACCAGGCACCCTTTAGGCCTGAAATTTTGGGAGAAGGTAATTATGAGTCATTACTGCCTCCATCCTTGGGCAAAAATCTTAATTAGTGTGATCTCAGGCACTCTGTAAGTGACATTCTTGTTGCTAATTCACTCTGTATTGTGAATATCTTTAAAGATGGCAAGGGGTGTACTGCCCTGTTTTTGTTGACCCTAATCTTGGATTTGATCATTTCAGTGCTTCTTCACAGGGTGTTATGTTAAAATTAAATAAAACGCTAGTAGTCTTCTCCATGGTTTAGTTTCCTTTTGGAAAACTCACCTGAAAGGAAGCTTTTATTTTACTAGAAATGGTATCTAAAAGGATGACTTCTCCATCCGGGGCCTAAACTTTGTGCTTTCTTTTTGTATTTTCATTTGACTGCATCCGTAGATTCTCAAAATCCCGTCCAAAGGGGCAAGAAGGGTAAGCAAGGCTCTGTGGGAACCAACATCTTCAATTATTAGCAGTCCAGAAACCCTAGCCCCATTTGTGACTAGCCTGTATTCACCAGGAAATGTTCCTACTACCTGCTCTCTGCCACTAGTCTCATCCAATCCATTTGTGTCAGACAATAAGCAGGAGCAAACATTACTAACTATCTTGCAGATGTTGCAGGCCCAATGGACAGAAGCACAACAGCATTATGCACAAGTCTGAGTAGACAATGTAGCTATACAACGTTCGTTGGTGGAAGTATCAGCCCTCTCTGCAGAGGTGGTAGAACTTCAACAACGGATCTCGGACATAGAGGACACTGGTGCAGAAACAAAAAAATCTAAACAAGGCCACAATCAACATCTGGACTTAGTGCAATTTAAGACTGAAGATTTGGAAAATCAACAGAGACGGAACAACCTAACAATATTTGGTATACCAGAAGGAAAGGAAGGGGATGATCCACGTCAGTTTGTTGTTCAGTTGCTCAGAAGGGCATTTCCAGATTTGTCGGACTGGGATATGGACTCGCAAATACAGAGGGTGCACAGAGTCCCTATTAATCGTTCTGTCAAATTGAACATCAGGATTTGTCTCAGCCTGGATTTGCAAATTACTCATAAGGAGATCATGCTTGGGTACAGAACTGAAGCAGATTTAGGATTAAAACATCTTTTATCCATTATTATTGTGAAGGCCAGGCTGTGTATAGCTAGGGCATGGATCTCTCCGATGCCCCCAAGAGTAGCGGAGTGGCAGGCAATCATAAAGCAAATCTTTAAGAGGGAACTTGCTTTAGCCAGTACTACGGAATTACGCTCTATCAAGAAATTTGCACGTATATGGAGTAGACTCAGTTGGGATCGTTATGATGATTTAAGTTGAATTAGTTTTTAATTTTTTTGGAAAGGGTCCATTTGCTTTTAATAGTAGTAATAATACAGCTTAGGTGGAGCTGTCTATTTTATGTATTTATCTAATTCCTATGTAAGTTTCATGTTTGTTGCTTGTCACCCTGAACATTAAAAACGGTGTTGTCTTTAAGTGGGCATAATCCTTCGCCTAATGTATTTAATTTATATGTGATCTGGATTAATTGTTTAATGATCATGTTTGGCAATAAAAATAATTTTTAAAAAAAGGAGAAGCTCAGCATGTCTTCTGGCTGTTTTACCCAAGACTGTGGACCAAAGTCAGCTAGTCTCCCTGATGGTTAAGGGGACTTCATCCAGGGTAATCAAGACTATTTGCCCTGGAGCCTGGACAACTAGCATCTGCCTACCTGCCAAGACCAGAGGACCCTGTGAGGAGGAGGGAGAGCGAGAATTCCACTGGGGATCTTGTTGAGTTGATCCTGTGTATCATTGCTCGTGACCCCCATATGCCAAGTGGAGGCTGTGGTGAAGAGTAAGAGCTGTTGCCCTGGTGCATCACTGTGACCGAGGGAAGCAGCCAACCTGTGCATTGTTTTAACCCAGAGGGGCCTTCACCCTGTGTGTGTCTATATGTTACCCCACTGTGCCAGAGGAAAGCTGCAGTGAAGGGACCTGCCGCCAGACTCAGGAAGGCTTACCATTCGACCAAAGGATTGCTGTGGATGCTTTCCACCTCACCGCAGCATCCAGACTTCTACTCATCCATGGGCATCTGGCGCGCATCTGGTCTTCCGTACCGCAACTCTAGCAAGAGCGGGCAAGGCTTATTACTGGGCCTAAAGGTCTCTGGGGGAACTTGCTCTGAATGAATTGCTATGGTGCTATGATATTTGGACTTTTAAAAAGCCATTTTGGAACTTCTAAGACTTTAACTCACAAGTGAGGCCCAGCCGGAAAGTTGCCTCGCGTAAATGGGGAATAACCATTCTTTAGACTGGAAAGTGGGACTCAGCCCTTACCTGACACTAGAGTGCCGACCTTATGAAGACTGCCGGCTGCTAGATTGTTAATGCTGGGTGGCCCCAAGGGGCTGTTAGGCCCTTAGGGTAGCCATGCGCTTTAGAAATGCCAAGAATAGAATAACATAGAACTATGTATATTATTTGTGGTGCGCTGTATTTCACTATGTGTTTTCATAGACAAGGGAACCCAAAAGTATATAAGGGACAATGACTACAAGTATTTGTAAAGGAACAAGTGGTCCCTTACTGAGAATTCACACTAAACAATGATCATAGAAGAGAGATAAACTCTATGTCAAAAAATCCAAATGGAAAAATACAGGTATTTACTCAATCATATGACACACAGAGAAATGATAAAAGTGGAAAGCAACAAAGAAACGGAAACTTTTCAGAGCTCAGACATTTTTCTAGTGACTATAAAGACAATGAGCAGATATCACATATTTTGAAGTACCAATGCTATCATAATTTAGACATAAGACATTCGCAATAGTCATGGTACTGTAAGTCGATGACATTTCGATCCCGCTTTATAATATGGGAATCATCATCAGGACTTAAATGTATATGCCTGAGACTAAAAAAATGCCTAACAGCACCAAATGGGGTACTGATATCCTAAGTGGGGTGGCGGTAGAACAATCCTTTATGCAGCGATGCAGGATATCTGATCATAAACTGGGGTGTCACATCAATTCAACCACAGGGCATAGAGAAGGATATTGTAATTGACTGTAAATCAAGAATAAAGGAAAGTGGCAGCAACTGTGGGTGATTTACGGAGATCGTGTTTCCTTCACCCTGGCTGTACGTACATTGGTCTCCTTTATAGCAGGAGATTACAGGGTTGGCGTCCACTGCCCACACCTATGATCATTGTTTAGTGAAAATTTACAGTAAGGGACCACTTGTTCCCTTACAAGTGTTTCACTATGTGTCATAAAAAAATACTACTTTCTTCATAAAAGCAAATGTCTGTCTGGACATTCACTTACTGGGGCAGCTGAGAGTGGTTTGAGTCTTGTGCCCCTGTAAACCTTGCACCTACATCCTCACCAAAATACCTTGGACTGCTGCGCCTGCACTACTTCCGAGGGTCAAGTACTGAAGGAGTAACTTCTGAGGGGGTAGCTTTACTCAGCTACTTAGGATATTGTAGGTGGGGGCCCAGACACCAGGAGTAAACAGCCTCAACACCCATGATAATAATAATAATAATAATAATACCACCATTTGTAAAGCGCGCAGCTACCTCAGACGAGGTGTCCCGGCGCTGGGGGCCGTCGGGAAGATTAAGCAAGCTATTGCCCAGAGTCACAAGGTGCTGGGCTAACCTGCCGCCCGTCCCGGGGATCGAGCCGTGAGCCCCCGTGTTCCGGAGTCAGCCGCCCTGGCCGCTGCACCACACCTCTTCCCCATGATTAGACCCAATAACTCCTTGCTCCGTGGCCCTCTGAAAGGGGTTCTGACAAATATATAGACTGATTGCTATAAGTAGGGGGCAGGACGTTCCTACTTTTTCAAGTCCCCCCATGAAAAAAATACCAGAAAAATCTCACATAAGCGAATCTCTGAAAGACGAGAGGAATCCAAGTAAGGCTTCCTCCTCGCAAATTAAGGCATAACTTTTCTGCCATTCTATAAATCCAGTGTCTTGTTAACAAGTTATGTGCAGTGACCATTACGCAAGAATTAAGATCTGGTGCAGTGTGGAACACAGGAACGTTATATACGTGGTTTTATATTGTAAGAAAACAATTGCATTTTGAAAGGCCTGGGGGTTGCTATATTCCTCGTTCTAGTATTATAAGCCAACGCTTGCACTAGGCATTGCATTGCTGGGTGGTGTACTTTGATGCTGCTCCCTGTTTAACTGTGCAGTATGTTCAGGTTTTGGGCGAATTAGGATTTCTAATATTTGAAGTCCACATAGGCTTCAGTGCGCCAAAAATTGCACGCCTGCTCCCCTGCAACCTCTAGCCTAGATATTGATGGCATTTGTTTTGTAAAAAAACAAACAAAAAAAAAGCATTAACGTACAATATATGTTTTATGGGCTGAATCATGTCTGCAATTGATAAAAAAAATATGTACAGAAAATCTGATTGCATGTGTTATTTGTATTAAGAGCGTTGATAAATAGAGTCTTGAGCCACAAAAATAATCTCTGAAAATGTATATTTTAAAAAGCCACTGTTCAGAAATGATGGTCCACTGTTCGTTAAGTACCTGACTTCGACCCGGGCAATTTCAAGGTTTCATTCCTTTTATTTTGTGGTCAACATATTTATTGTGCCCTTCTCTGATTTTGCTCCTCAAAGGCAGCTCTTGAAGGTGACCTTCATCGTAGTTCTATCCTCAGCCTAGTTTATCTTTATAGCCTTTATGATTTTTGTTGGCCTCAGGCAAAGATTTATACCAGCACTAAATCACAAGGCTCTCTGGGTCCCAGAAGTGCAGAGCAGGGAAATACAAAGTTTTAGTGTAGATAAAGCACACATTTGAGGCGAAAGAGATTCAGACAAAGGGTAGCAAACTCTGCTTGAACCTTGTGCACATTGATTTTGTAATCAGTGTATGAGGCTTCTTTTAAACAGATCTTCCTTCTCAATAATACGTTAGACCTTTTGAAATTGTGTTAATAACCTGCAACAATGGATCAGTTAATGTCCTGTGGGTTAATCTGATTCGTAACGTATTGCTTGTTTTCCCACAAAGTAATTTTATAGATATTTTTAACAACATGGAAAATGGGTACCCCTAGAGCAGCGAAGAGGCAATCCTACTGACCTGGGATGTCCGGGGGCTTAACAACTCAAGAATATGTAAGCTAGTACTCTCTTACCTGCACCGGCATCGCATTCAAATAGCTTTCCTCCAGGAAACACACTTGACCCCACAAACATCCCCTTCATTTGCCTCCTCATGGGGGACCCACAGATACTTCGCCGGGTACAGTACGTACTCCAGAGTGGGTTGCATCCTCATACATCATAGTCTCCTGTTCACCCATCATTCCACAATAGCAGATGACCAGGGCAGGTATGTCCTGGTGACCATAACAATGCTGGGAAGGAAAACCGTGTTCCTAAACATCCATGCACCTAACACCGATGACCCGTCCTTTTTCACTGGAATATCCTCCCTCCTGGATAGATTTGAGCCGAATGTCTTTTTCATTGGCGGCGACTTGAACTTATGGCTAAACCCCCACTATGACACATCGGGCAGTAGTCTGGGCGGCAAGCCCCAATCACTTGAGGTGATCCATGACCTACTATCCTCTTTAGCTCTTCAGGACGCCTGGCGCATGCGATAGCCTGACACACCAGGCTACACCTTTCACTTGGCCCCCCACTCCATTTGGACACGCATTGATTACTGGTTCCACTCCGCAATCTTCTGTCACTGGCTACGGGACGTTGAGGTACTCCCACGCACCCTCTCAGACCACGGCCCAGTGCTGTTACAGGTTTCGGACCCTCGCGCCACCGGGTGGGAGCGCAGATGGTCATTCCCCGCCTCAGTGCTGCTGGATGAAGCATTTCGATCCGAACTACACACCGCTATTCTCGAATACTTCGAACTCAACTCAGGCTCCGTCACACACCATGCTGTCCAATGGGACGCCTTTAAGGCGTACATTCGCAACATTTGCATAGCTAAACAATTTGGCATGCTTCGCACCCTGGCGGCGCTCTGGCCAGAATTGAGAGGGCATTGACAGCCATCCATGCATTCGGAGTCCCAGCCCCCACACCCACCACACTACATAAGCGAGCATCCCTCCTGACCAAGTTCAATGAGCTGGCTGACAGAGAAGCCCTACTTTTAGGTAAACACAACACAGCGCACCGATACGGGCATTGTGAACGCCCCGGGAGAACACTAGCCCGCCTTCTGCAGCCCCCCAGAGGAGCGGGACATATTACATCTCTCTGCCTAGACGATGGTACTAACGTATCAGATACCGCTGACATTATGCGTGAGCTAGCCTCATACTACAAATCCCTTTACACCTCCAAGCTCCCCCCAGACTCTACAGCGCGCACAGCCTACTTGGAGGAGGTGGCAATGGTTGGGCTCTCTTCCGGGCATGCACAATTTCTTAGCGAACCCTTCTCTGCGGAAGAGTTCTCCCAGGCGATACTTGATGGAGGGAAGGCCCCCGGGATAGACGGTCTATCTGGTACTTTCTATAAAACATTTAAACAAACTCTTATCCCCCACTTGCTGGAAATATATTCAGAATCCCTAGATAAGGGGGATAAAGGGGTACTCCCTCACACAATGCGCGAAGCAGCAGTTACATTACTTTTGAAACCTGGTAAGGACCCTACCAGATGCGCCTCCTATAGGCTCCTATCACTCCTAAACTACGACAACAAGGTCCTGGCTAAGGCGCTAGCGAACAGGTTATCGCTCCTATTAAAACAGATCCTCTCACCTATTCAGTCAGGGTTCATTCCTCACAGGTCAACTGCACTTAACATTGGAACAATATTTTCAGTTCTCAACAGGGTGTCCCCGACAACGCCTGCAGCAGTGGCTCTCCTGGATGCCGAGAAGGCATTCGACTCACACGAATGGCCTTTTCTAATTGCTACACTCTGCAATCTTGGCATACCTAACGGCTTTAACCCGCTAATCACTCTTCTATATTCTCTGCCTACCGCCCGGCTACGTGTGAATGGTTCTCTTTCAGACCCTTTCCCCATCTCCTGAAGCACCCGGCTGGGGTGCCCTCTATCACCATTACTGTTCCTCATAGCAATGGACCCCGATAAGACATCTCCAAGCAAAAACATCTACACCGAGGCCTGCGGTTTAGACATGGCCCTCTTTTGATGTCTATGTACACCGATGACATTGCACTGTTTATTAGGCATCCCTCCGAGAATCTTGCTCCTATAATAGAAGAAATCTCCAGATTCTGGAACGTATCCGGCTTACGGATCAACTGGGGAAAATCTGAACTCTTCCCTTTGTCGGACTGCACGACGCCCCTCGTAGGTGGACATCCCCTCCGCTGGGCTGCTGACTCCACTAAATACCTGGGGATCTCACTCCATAGAGACAAAGATCAGGTCATCCGCCTAAATTATGGCCCGCCATGGATAAGCTCACCACCCAGGTGGACTGCTGGATCGGTCTCCCTCTCCATGGCCGGGCAAATTGCCCTTATTAAAATGAATGTCCTCCCCCATTTTCTTTATCTATTTGTAAACATCCCAATTCCCTTGACAAATGCATTTTTTCTTCAGCTCCGCGGTCTGCTGACACAACTGGTATGGGCGGGCCCCTGGCCACAAATAGCCTGGGACACACCTACACCTCCCCTATGATCAGGGCGGATTTGCTGTTCCAGATCTCCACCATTACTATTTGGTGTCACAGGCCTAATTCACCTACCACTGTTTCCACCCTGACACCCGCCTACCGTACAATAAACCTGGGCAAGACCTGGCAGACCCTCCACCTCTTAACGCATTACTACCGCGAGGCATCCGCCTGGACCCAATGGACGGCCAGACTCTGTCCACGACATGCTGGGCCTGGCGCACACTTAGCAGAAAGCTAGGATTTGACCATTTATTCTCCCCTAAACTTCCACTGTCATGAAACCCCTGGCTTCCCCTAACCACTGAGAGGTTGGTGCATAAGCTTGGCCTCCACATCTTTGGGGACTTATTTCCGGAGGGACAATTTAAGACGCTATTTGATACTACCCTCAAGACTATGCTATCCTAAATTCATCCTAGCTAGAATACATGGCACACTTCGCAAGGTAATGACATCATACCCTCTAGCACCCATGGAATTCCCTCCCCCTTACTTTGCTCATATCTGACCCAGACAGCTCACATCTGAATGCAAAACTATAGCAATCATGCATTGCCTTAAAGCGTACACACGATGGGGGGGGCTCCCTGTCGATGGGAGGAAGATCTAGGACGCCCTTTATCAGACAAAAACTGGTTGCACAGTTGCGCACAAATTAAACGAGGATCCCCTAACCACCGCCACAAGCTCCTACATCTCCAATTCCTCCACAGGTCAAACAACCCCGGGAAATGGCCAAATATGACGCTTCAAGATCATCACAATGCCCCAAATGCCACACGCTGGATGCTGATTTTGTGCACATGACCTAGGTCTGCCCTTGGAGCAGCGCATACTGGACTGCAGTGTTTCGGGCGCTAAACCTCATGATATCCGCTACCATAGAGCCATCCCCCATGCTCACCCTGCTAGGCAATGTCGCCGACATGACGGTTAGTCACCGCAGATTTACAGCCATGGCCCTATTGTTGGCTAAGAGGGAAATCGCACTGCACTGGGGTAGCCGGGCCCACCCCACTAAGGAGGCATGGCTCGGCAGCATGACATACTGTGAAACGCAGAGCGAGATATACTCCACACTCCAGCCACCCACCTCACGCCCAAAGGATATCTGTTAGCCCCTCCATACCTACCTTCTCTCCCTGCAGCCCAACTCCCAGACGCCCTCTCCCCCTTGCACTACAGCTGAAGTGGTGTCGAGCCACCTGGCACCGCCCCACCCATCCCAAAATTTTGTTACTTGAACCAATGCCGGTGTGCAAAACAGCCCTGCCAAGGGCCTGCTCTCTGCTGCAGGTTCCCGTGATTATTCCTCTGCTACTTTACATAAACAAAATCTCTTACCATCTCACAAGACTCTGTGCCCTCTCGAAGGGAGACCCTTTGAACCACCACCAACTTCAAAGGCACACTACAGTATACCTACTTGTGCCATACTTCTGCATGGGAGAGATACTCTTTTTGGGATTTGGGACCGGAGAACCTGGAACTGCATGGTGCACACTGCTAGAGGAATCTGTTGTGCACAAGGAGGATTACTGCCATTGACAAGGAATGCATGCCCTTCCTGAATAATGGTTGGCCCGGGCATACTACCTGCTACTGTATTGCACCCTGGGGTATGCTCTCCAAGGTCTTGTTGAGCTTGATCCCTGTTCTTTCAGAGGTCTCGGGATCATCAAAGATCACCTACGAGGGACAAACACTGTCTACATGTGACACCTGGAGAACAGTGCCCTCTCAAGTGCCCACATCGTCTGCTGGATCTCAAATGGTAGCGCCTCGTGAGCATGGAGCTAAGAATTGTGCTTGAAGACTGGATTGCCTTATGCGGAGCCCTGAAGTCTTCCCTGCATCTAAGGCACATGGCCCCCGCATCGTTGGGACCTTGGCACGCATAAGCATCTGTTGGTGGTGAGCGGATTCACCGGTTGCCGGATCCAGCGTTAGGAAACTGTCCATTTGCGTTGAGGAAGCTGCAGCTCGAGTAAAAATCTACTGGAGCGGCAAAAAAGGAAAGCAGCGCCCGCTTGCGCTGTGCATGGTGCCGTTCGCGATGAATGCACAGTGTGGACAAGCATCCGGCACCACAAATCACTGCGAACAGCATTTTTCTAACGTACTCCGCCGTTTGCGGAGCTTAGCGTAGCGCGGCGGAGTTTTTTTTCTCCGCGAACTCCGACCAGGATTAATGTAAACGAAAGAGAGCAAAGGCAAAAGCTAGAAATGGAGCGGAGGGCGTCCGTAAATTAGAGAATATGCTTGAGGTTATCCAAATTAACTCTGCAAAACGTTTCGTTCTACAAAGTACTTTGCACGTGAGTTATGGTTACCTGCAATTACTGATATTTTGAAATTATCGCCACTTTCAAATGGCCTGTAATTCTGGTTGAATTATATTTTAATCTCTTGTAAGATCTAATGATTAAATAGTCAGAATTCCTTGGCTGGTTCTCAGTTGCAATTTATTGGTCGAATTTGGTTTGTAAATGGCTCCCAGGTCCTGCCCTTAACGAAAGAATGCAGAATATAAGTTTACACAAGTGAAATTATTATATACTTTTTTGCATTAGTAATTTGGTAGGGATAGCTTTGTATTTTATCATTAACCCTAGAAGTAGTTCTCAGTGGTTATTTAAATGGCACAATTATGAGTCTTATGCCATTTGGGTATGTGAAGTATGCAATTTCGTGATGGGTGAGGAATTAATGATGAATTGGGGATGGTTTGTTCCCCTGCTCCTGAAATTTTATTGACTTCTTTGACTGTTGTGTATGAGTGATATTTAGCAATTGCTCTTTTTAACTTTCAACATATTTTTGTGGTTTGCCACAACGCACAGAAACAATTCCTCGAGATTTATTACCATACAAATGTTCACATTTTCGTTAATATAACTTTATTCAGTATTTCCTCTGTGAGCTATCACTTCCTTTATTACAGTCTTAACATTAACAACCATATCTCCCAGCACACACTTTATGAATGTGCATGTTATTCTTTATCAGATGCCTCGGAAATCGGATACTTAATGCAACATGGCACTTCTTTCAATTTAGCATAAGAGCTTAATTTGTAAATATATATATATATATATCTCACAACGATCCCGGTTGGGTGCAGAGGCTGTCACGGGCGGTCCGAGTGCGGGTTACCGGCAACCCTGTATTTCAATAACTCCTTCTTCACTTCCACAAGAATTACTCGGACGCTCTTGCTTGCTCAATAAAGTTTTAATGGCTCAAACGACGCTGCTCGGCTTACGCCTTGATCACGCTCATGAGAAGCATTTAGAATACGAATTATGTACACAGTGCTTTTAAAAAATAAACATAGATAGTGGACTACACCAAAAAGTGCTATTTAGAATAATGATACTAGCGGCGGCCATTTTAACAAAGTAAAAAATACTATAGTTATCATTCTCTCTAGCACACAAATCTTATTTACCAATCCTACGATCTAAATCAACGGCCAATTTTATGAAAAACAATGTATCGTCCTTCCTACTCTGTATCAATGTTCTATACATTATTTCAGCTCTAATCTCTCATTACTGATCAATTTTTCAATTTTATACAAATAACCACTTTGTCCTATAATCCTCGAGATTTATTACCATACAAATGTTCACATTTTCGTTAATATAACTTTATTCAGTATTTCCTCTGTGAGCTATCACTTCCTTTATTACAGTCTTAACATTAACAACCATATCTCCCAGCACACACTTTATGAATGTGCATGTTATTCTTTATCAGATGCCTCGGAAATCGGATACTTAATGCAACATGGCACTTCTTTCAATTTAGCATAAGAGCTTAATTTGTAAATATATATATATATATATATATATATATATATATATATATATATATATATATATATATATATATATATATATATATATGTGCCAGGGCACTCATCAGGAGACCACTGCAGTTTTCACCACTCATTGTCCTACCAATGCTGCTAATGACAGTACCAACACTCCTACTAACCATCACACCTCTACAACTGCGACAATTCAGATTATACCGGGCCACCTAAAGCTATAAGAATGGCTTGGGTGGCAAGTACTAGTAGTTTTTAATGTCTATTTAATAGTGAAAGCATAATTTTACATTTATAAATTAAACCCATTTATAAGAAAATTTAATTTACATCGTTAAGTAACGTGTGCATATTAATCGTATAATTTATAGCAGGTATAGCAGGTGACCACAGTTAGCCATTCTAAGCAACACCCTACTTAACATGATATATAACTTGTTACCTGCATTTCTATTGCCATTGTGAATGTTATGCGCTATATGTTTAAGACTAAGAGGCCTGCACATTTCATTTCCTGTTTGTTTCACATTTTATGTTTTTTCCTTTTCACTGAAGATGCTGGGTTTTTCCAGAAGCCTTTTGGTAGTTAGTGAATAGTTTTTTGTTATGTAGTAGACAACTGATAGTGAGGTTCACTTTGGAAGCAGAAAAGATGCCAGAATGGTAGAGCGATTGAACCCAACAGACTGTCCAGAGTAACAACTCAAGGACATAGGCATGCTTGGACAATTGTTTTGCCCTGAGAAAAAGAGGGGTCTGCCTGCTCCCAGAGACTGGGGAATTATGACGGGTTCGTGGGAACAAGCTGGAATGTTGTAAATAGTGTTTTTGTTAACTAATAATAGAGCGTGCTCCTTAGACTAGAGAAGAGATGTTTGCTGACTTTGAACTGAGAAGACCCTTCTCACCTCTGTTGATCTCCACTTCCTGGATGCACAGGCTTTATGTGTAAGCATTCATATTCTCTCATCAGAAACCTTAACTTGGTTTTCTGAAGTGGACACCTTATCTTATTTGCCTAATCAAATGACCTGGGGTTTCCTTTATGGAACACACTTGTTGTATACTCTGCATTCTATTTTGACTTCTTGTTAATGTTCTGTTTTACGTTATATTGAAATAGCAACTTCTGGACCATTTAAATTTGTATTAATGATGCTAAAATTCGAATACCTAATGAATTACTGACTTGAATTAATGGAGTTTGTTAATAAAATACTTTAAACTGTATACAATTTTCGTTGTCATTTCCTGTTGAGCCACCGTTGGTCTTCACTGTTTATGGAAATTAATGTAAATGATCGCTCCTAGCATACTCTCCTCATTGACGAGAAATAGTCCATGCGAGCAGTGGCTGGGTTTCATGATGATTATACTCGATGTTGGAGATTTAAGAACCCCCACTTCATCAGAATTATTAAACAACTGTTGTTGTGCTCATCTCCGAATTCAACAAACAGTGCCACTATAAGGCAAAATGTCATAAATGCTGGCGTTGGCAAGTGAGCACCGGAAATCAACTACTCAAATTAAGCACTGCTTAGCAGTTACTCTCAGTCTCGGGTATGTTCATCACACATGTTCAGTGTAACGTTCTTGTTTACCACATCTCCAGCAAGATCTGTGTGTGTTTGGGTATATCTGCATTTGTCTGATGAAATATCAGTGAGAAAAATATCACCCAAAAATATCGAGAGCACAAATATTGACTTTATGTACTTTGTATGTAAAGTCAAAAATATGAAAATAAAAATATAGAAAACCACAATATCATCTAAAGTGGGTAAGTATATTTAATTTTAGTTATTATATACAATCTAAACTTCAAAACATAAATTAACTTAAAAATATATCACAATTTAAAGAAAATATACTTATAATATAAAAAATATATAACTTGGAAACATAAAATAAAATATATATACTTTAACATAATTGTGAAAACACATTTAATGAATAAAATGTAAACATAAATTAAAAAAAATAGTAATACACACAAGACATTAAAAAAGTTAAAAACTATGTGCAAGCAAAAGAAATTAATTAGAAAATTATTACAAAAACAAATAAGAAAAACATGTGCATTAAACTAACTTTGAAAATTCAGGTGTATACTAAAATAACTTTATAATCCAGTTAAAAAAATATTAGACTTATGGGGGTAAAAGTCTTTACTCCCACTTCAACATTAGCAACAGTAGGGAAAGTGCTGATTTTTGGAGGGGTGAGAACCCCTATTCCCACCCCAGGGTAAGCAACAATAGGGAAAATACAAAACTTTAAAAAGCTCAAATTATATTTGCAGTATAGTGGAGAGGTGTGGTGCAGCGGCCAGGGCAGCTGACTTCGGAGCACAGGGTTCACGGTTCGATCCCCGGCGGCAGCTCAGCTCAGCACCATGTGACTCTGGGCAATAGCTCACTTAATTTCCACGACAGCCCCCAGCGCCTTGAGACCCGTAAGGGTGAGTAGCTGCGCTATATAAAAACGGACTTACTTACATAGTATTCTAATTTAATACAAAATAAATTACGTGTATATCAAATTAAAACATATATATATATATTTCTATAAACACATTTTTTAAAAAATCTAATTCGTAGAAAAAAACAAAAACATGAAATTAACTTACAACTTACAATTAACCATAAAATAGTTAAAAATATTTTAAAATTAAATTACTTAAAAAAATAAAAAGTAGATTTAAAATACTTTCATAGCACCCTACAATTCGAACAATCACATAACCAAATACAATTAACAGAAAAAAACAATGCACAATATTAAAAAAATCATAAAGCAATAAACTAAATAAATAAACATAATGTAATTAATTCATATCCACATTATTAAAAAAAATTAAATAGTTAACACAGTCATCCAGCTTACCAATTAACAAGTAAAAAAATGTATTACCATATTGTTCATCTATTTTAACAGCTTGGTTTCTTCCCTGGGTATGGATGTCGAAATAGCAATTACTTTTATTAAGTAATTATTTTAGGATTATGGCTTTCTATGACTAGTGACTAACAAAAAACAAATCCTTGTCTTTGCTATACGTATAGTTGTATAACTATGTACTGGGGTTTGTTGGATTTCTGCGATACAATGCTAGTACAGTATTACTCATTGAGTTTTACTGAGTGCATAACCCAGACTTCACTTTTTGCTTGGTCTGACTCATGTCAGGAGCCCATGTAAGACCCATCCACATAAGATTATTCCACCCCACAGGAACTTGAGAGATGGATTATGCCTCTTACCTCATCAGCTGCTGTGACAGGAAATGGCAGTTTCTGTTGCCACTAGTGTAACCTAGCTCCCTCCCAAACAAAACTCAGTGCTTGCAACAAGCTATTTAAGGCTGTGTTGTGGCCTCTTACATCAAGGAGGGTGGTGGGGAGGAGTAAAGCTGTGCCCATTAATGTTGCTCTTGTGAGGTGTACTAATTTCACTCATTCTGCTTTGAGCTTGCATGAGTGAGCACCGTGAGATTTAGCAGCCATATTGTTTTTCTTGGGTGGGGTCGGACTATACAAAGGAGACGCACCAATGCTTGGCTGCCAGTTATTGAGTTAACAGACCTGCAGTAGTATCCTTGACACGTTTAGAAGCTGAAGACGCAATTTGAAGCCAACACAAGTCAGCTGACTTAGGGAAAGGAGGTGAACATTCACAGTTAGGAGAAGTCTGAGCCTGTTGGAAGAATGATTAAACTCTTGAGAACTTGGGGGCCTACTAGGATGGCGGTCGTAAAACCTCCCCGACTGCCATGATAGCGGGAAAAGACCGCCCGCATGGACCGCGACATCACCGCCGGTCGAATTACGATGATCCGCGGTCGAAATCCGACTGCGGCGGTCGGATCGCGGGCCTTAACATTGCGGCGGTTGCTGCTGCCCGCAGCACCACCGCGATGTCCAAATGGGCATGTCCTGCATTTCCCTGCACTGCGTGGCAGGCACTGCACAGTGCCTGCCACCTGGTACAGGGAAATGTAGGGGGGACCATGGGTACCCCCCTAGTGCACCCACACCCCCCCAAACATTGGGGGCCCACAACGGGCCCCCGGAAGACAATCTCCGCATGACTTTCCAAGGCGGTCAGACCGCTGAGGAAAGGCTGGCTACCGCCGGCATCATAATCCGCCACCATTATCCCGGTCCTTTTCCGTCCGCCAGGCAGGAGTGCGGATGGCAACCGGCGGAAAAGCGGTGGTCGGAATTTCCCACTGCCGCGGTCGCCACCGCCATCCTAATCTGACCGGCGGTTTTCTTGGTTGCGATCGCGGGCAGATGTCCACCGCCGGAACGGCAGTCGCCACCGCATCCGCCCGCCATCCTAATAGGCCCCTTTGTACTAGAAAAAGCATCCTTGTTTTATTCATGAGAGATTGAGACATTATCTGAGGGTTGGGGATAAACCTCCATATCAAGACTGCATCTAGTACATGCTAAAGGCTCATTCTTACCCCTCTTCAGGTATGTGATCCTTGGTTGGGAGAGAGAGGGAAGTGTAGGAATTTGCACAGTGGTAACAAGACGTTAATGGTTGAATTAAACTGCTCACTGCCCCCACGTAAGTATACTGAGCCTGATGGTCTATCTACATAAAATATTTTTTCGAAAAGGGTTTCATTATTATTATTATTAAGAGCTTGTTATACTGAAAAATACTTTTTCATGCATTTACGGAGAAGATCCGAAATCTGCTTCTCAGCTGGTTTACTGTCTTTTTGGTGATTATTTTCAAATAATGATCACTTTTGGTCCAAATTCATTTTTGCTATGCCTCCTTTGGTGGTCTGTTGTTGGAAAATAGCCCTTTCTGCTGGGACACCCCCAAACGTTTTGTATTTCACCCAACAATTTTTGCTGAGTTCGTTTTTGTTAGTCTTAGGACTCTGTGCACTTTACCACTGCTAACCAGTGCTAAAGTGCTTGTGTCCTCTCCCTATAACATGGTATAATTGGCTTTCAACTGTTTGGCGTGTTTAATTTACTTGTAAGTCCCTTACAGGGTGGTATATCATATACCCAGGACCTGTACATTGAACGCTACCAGTGGGCCTGCAGCACTTATTTTGCCACCCACTTAAGTAGCACCTTCAAACATGTTCCAGGCCTGGCATTGCAGCCTGAATGGAGTGTTACACTGCCATTTCGACCTGGCAAAATAAACCGTTTGCCATGCCTTTATATACATATAAGTCACCCCTAAGGTAGGCCCGGGGGAACATGGCTGCCGCCCGCTAACCGGCCGCGGTCTTCTTGAGGGAAATGTTGATTCCGCGTACCCCCGCCCCTCCCTCCCCAACCTACCCAGCTCCGCTGACTCTCCACGCCTCATCTTCTATCATCTGTCCCTGGCGGATGGGGGTCTGGAGGACTGTGTTGCCGCAGTTGATGGTGATTGCGGCGGACAGAGGCCCTTCTTCACTGCGGGTCCCATGCTGGGAGAACGCCGCGAAGGAGCCTCGTCACTGCTGCGTGGCCGCTGTGCTGTTCCAGGGCAGAGGCGGCAGAGCCAGCACATGCAGGGAGGTGGCCGAAATCGACGCCAGGCTGAAAGCGTCATTCTTTTTAAGAGACTACGGTGGGGGTCAGGAAAGCATTTCCCCCCAGGAGGTAGGAGTTTGCAATATACCTACCATAAAAGAAGTGTGGAGAGATGGGGACTCTTTCTGGGCAGTAGGGGGGTGGCAGTCTCCTCTGTCTATGGAGAGGGGTAAAAGCTTGTAGAGCAGGATTGTTAACCCTGTGGGGAAAGTTTGTAGATATACCCCGAGTACCAGGGGAACTTCAATCACGACAGAAACAGGATCGGTATCAGTACCTCCACCTGGGGTGTTAGCCCCCAAGATTATAGTCTCTACTAAAATCCAGAGTACGCTGCCTGGTCAGGCAGGGAGTGAGAGGGGTCCCGCTGCTAAATTGGAGAGAGTGGGGCAGTCTGCTGCAGGGAAGAGTTCACAAAGCAGGGGTATGGGAAGGAGGGTGCCCCGATCTAAAGTAAAAGTTACCCCCTCGCTAAAGTCATATTACAAGGTCCTTGCATCTCCGGCTTTAATTGTAGAGGGCGGCGCAAGGGGGGTACAAGCCGGTGTTATATCAGTATGGAGCAGGATGCCAGCATAGTTACAGGGGGCAATATAATAAGCATCACCTGATCCCCTGAGGTCCAAAATTGTTTATCAGATGGCCTAATTGCTTTCCCTTGGTATCAGTTCCAACGTCCAATAGGTTTGAAGCTCTGGCACCCCAGGATGAGTATAATCAGGGGAGGCCCCCCCAGCAAGAGTTGGATACAGGGAGTCCTTCCCGGGTGGCCCCAGAGGAGTCCTTTGCCTCTATTCTCCTGGGACTAAAAGAAGAGATGAGGAACAGGTTTAAGATCTCTGAACCAGGCGGACATACAGGCCTCCTGCGCAGCCTTAGCCCAGAAGCTTGAAGAGGTTTCTGCAGAAGGTGACTAACATGAGGACATTGATAAGAATACTGCAGGTGTAAGTCGTCTGACTAAACAGAATAAGGAGCTGAAAGAAGACCTAGAAAGGCTTGAAAATCATTCGCGCAGAAATAATCTCAGCCTTCTCAATGTTCCTGAGTCCACAGAGGGCTCGGATATCAAGGCCTTTGTCATCTCACTGTTGCAGGGCACTGTTCTGAAAAATAGGCCAGATATCGATCTTGCCTCTGAGATTCAACGTGTACATCGGGACCCCTTTAAAAGGAATCCAGAGAGGCAGAAACCGAGGAAATTTTTTATTTTATTTTGTATACAGTAGAGGAGGCGATTTTGACTATGACATTAAGGGATGGCTCCTATTCTGCTGGTGCTTATTCATTCTCAATAAGATCAGATGTTTGCCATGCTACTGCTCAGAAACAGTGGGAGCAGGGAAAGAGGATGGAGGAGCTGAACAAACTCGGAGCTACAGCGCAGCTGAAATTTCCTGCTTCGCTTCAGATAATGTGGAACAATCATATGTACACTTATCGATCGGTGGAGTAAGTGGATGGTCTGATTGATATAATTAGGAAAGGAGCAGGCCCTTGATTTGATTCGGGAAGGGCGGTCCTGATGGGGAGAGGTAGGGCCCGATATAGTTCTTATTTTATCATGTTAGTTTCCCTCTCTCAGAAGACCACTAGGCATTAATACCTAAAAATCAAGGGAGGGTTCGCCAGGGTGGGGGAAATGGGGGCACAGGGATGGGTTTGGGGTGGGGATTTGGGTTGGGCACGAAGTTGGAAGCAGTGGGAAAATATTGAAAAAAATAAGTCCTCAATATCACCTTTGTATATGAACATAACGCGGCAGCAGTTCTGTGTAGTATCAATCTCAAACTACTTAGAAGAGGGGGGTTAACAAGCTAACTTTTCTCCCCTGGAATGTTAATGGTCTTAGGGCTAAGCATAGGCAGAGGTTAGTAATGAGATATCTGGAAGAAAGACAAGCTCATGTTATTTTATGAGAGGAAACTCACCTAGCTGCTAGCGAGGGCAGGGCGCTCCTCTCCAAAAACAGTTGGAAAGAGAATCTTCTTGTTTCAGAGCAGACTGAGCACTGTAAGGCTGTAGCAATTGTGATCAGTAGGGGATGTGTTATAAAATCTTCAAAGACTGATAATTCCGGGAGATAGATTATAGCAACTCTGGGCTGCAGAGGTGCCGAGTTAGTATGTGCAGTCTGTTATGGGCCTAATATTGATGACCCTCGCCATCTATCCAATTTGGAGTGGAATTTAATGGAGGTTACATCTCCAATAGTTATCGGGGGATTTTAATGTCCTCCTCGATCCAACACTGGATAGGTCTACTACAAAGAGTTATGTCCATGCCCTTCATGTGTGACAGGCTCTTAAAATTATGCTGCATGACTTGGCACTACTTGATGTGTGGAGACACAGGATGGGAACCAGTCAAGGTTTTATGTTCCACAGCAAAAAGTATGGACACTTCTCTAGGTTAGACTATTTCTTTGCGGATAGGATCATAGCGGATGGTATAACAACAATAAGTATTTTACCTGGCCATATCTCTGACCATGCTGCGGTCACTATGGCGGATTGCCTAGGCCAAGATGGATGCTAGAAAGGGCTATTCTTTCCGACTTAGAGGTTGGTGAGGTGTTAAAGTGATCAAGTATGGACTATTTTCTTGACAATATGGGTCCGCTTCCCCAAATGTAGTTTGGGATGCCTTTAAGTCATATATTAGAGGGGTGCTCCCAAATCTGGTGCACCTTAAAACAAATACTGAGAGACTAAGTATAACAAGAATGAAAGATAGAGTGGGATCTCTAGAGGACGATCTTCTGTGGCATGGGTGTCAGCCAAATGCTGGAAAGGAGCAGCTACAGAGGCAATTAGAAGAGGCGAGGCAGAATTTCAGGATTAAATTAGATCAGAAGTGTAGGGAGCAATGGCAAGCTGGTTGTATGAAGAATTTTGAATATGGGGAGAAAGCAGGGGCACTGCTAGCATGGAAAGCCAGAGCAGATAGATCAAGGAATTTCATCAGCCAGTTGGTAGTTAACCCCAGGGGAGATGTTTCGGATAAGATGGAGGAAATGCAAGCTTGCCTTATATCTCTATTCTCCGAAATATATACGGAGGAGACTCGCCCCGATCAATACTTACTTAAAGCTTGGCTGAGGAAAGTGCAATTGCCAAGATTGACAACAGAGAGTAGGGAGAGGCTTGATGCCCCTATTACCAAGGAAGAGATTCGTTCATGTCTATATCAGAGCAGGAATGGTAAGGCCGCCAGCCTTGATGCCCTGCCGGCTGAAGTGTATAAACTTCTAACAGAAGAACTGGTTCCAGTTCTGGAGAGTTTGTTCAATTCAATTTATCGGCAGGGTGGACGTATCCCCAGAACACTGAAGGAGGCCACAATAGTTCTGATTCTGAAACCCTCTAGGATCCTAGGAGGGCCGATTCCTATCGACCAATCTCCCTGCTGAATGCCGACTATAAAATATTTATGAGCATTTTGGCGGGGAGATTGGCAAAGCTTGCCCCACAGCTGATACACTTAGATCAAAAGGGTTTTATTCCCAAGAGACAGATCCAGGAGTTGATGCAACAACTTATTGGGAGGATAGATCTTGCCACAACCCGCTCGGCTCCCTTGGCCGTGATTGCAATAGACGCGGCCAAGGCATTTGATCGGGTGTGTTCGATGTACCTTTGGGAGGTCCTGAGAGCCATGGGATTTGGCCCTTGTTTTATATATGTCCTCCAGATGTTGTATGAGGATGCATCGGCCAAGATTCTCCTTAATGGTATATTGACTCCTAGTTCCAGTATATCAAGAGGTACGCAGCAGTGATGTCCCCTATCACCCCTCTTGTTTGATATCTATATTGAGCCTTTGGCGCAACTCTTAAGAGTAGATGGACAGGTCGTTCCTTTTAGCTCCCCATTCTCTAGCAGCAAAGTCGTGCTATACGCAGACGATCTGTTGATCTATACGGCAGATACAGCTACAACTATTCCGAGAGTAGAACATCTGGTAGCAGAATTTGGTGCCTTATCGGGGTATTTAGTAAATCCCTCCAAAACTGAAGTGATGTGTTGGAATGTCAAAGGTTGGGGTGGGAGGACCAGGTCGGACATTAGGTATCTTGGGATTTTAATTGTAAATGAGGTGGATGAAAACCCCCAGTGTAATCTGCAAAGGGTAGCTAGAGAGATAGATTATCTTCTAGCTAGGTGGAAAAAATTGCCACTAACAATTTATGGCCATGTAAATTTAATAAAGATTGTGGTCCTTCCTAAATTGATGCATCTCTTCAATTGTATCCCTCTCGGGTGTCCAAAATCTAGCATTGATAAAATTCAGGGGAAGGAAGTTAGCTTTATTTGGGCCGATAAGAGGGCCAGGCTGGCCTAGAAAAAGCTCAGACGTAGGCTTGATAAGGGAGGCCTGGCTCTCCCCGATTTTAACTTGTACTGCGCAGTGTTCCAGTTCACAAATGTGCGAATGCTGTGAGGGAAACCTTACAATTCTACTTGGGGGAAGCTCCTGCGCGAAATGGTGACAGAACAGAGCGATGAGGGATTCTTGTATAAGTTTGGTGCTCCTAGATTCGTCAAGAAAGTCCGTTTAAAAGTCTTGAGGTCTGCGCTGAATCTATGGTATCAGATCAGGAGAATGCTAGGATTAGGCAATTATTCTGACTTCGCCCCAGTATGGGACTCTCCTGGTACCCCGGTATGCTTGAAAGATGGCTTAAGTTTCCCATTAAGGAGGGCTGGCATCACCACCTGGGCTGATCTGATGACAACTGAGGGCTTGCATCCCTGGGAAGTCTTAAAAGTGAAAGTTGGAAAAAGCCTGTCCAGGTTTAAATTTGTGCAACTGTCCTCGTGGTTCGTGGCCTCAAAGCAGGAGGTATGGGGTGATTTAGAGCTTTCCCTTCAGGATGTGAGACCTAAGAGTAAGGAGGTTGCAGCTTGGTATTGGAAACTCTTGATCGCTGATGAGAAGAACCCAACGCCTCCTTATTGAGTCTGGAGAGGAGCCTTTCAAGAGATGGATCTTCTACCGGTTTGGAGTAGCTCTTAGAGGCTTTTGTATTCAGTTGTCAAACCAGCGAATTTAAAGAGGAACCATTTCTTCACTATCAATCGACTCTATTGGACACCATCTAAAATGGCCAAGTTTGCCCCCTTACCTCCTCCCAAGTGTAAACGGTGTGGCTTTGTGGAAGCTAATGATGTCCATGTTTTCCACCAGTGCCCCAAGTTAAAGGAATATTGGGGAGGAATAGAACTTAAACTGAGAGATATCTTTGGTGTGGTGGACGTCATTAACTCAATGCTAGTCCTCCTGGGAGTTGATTAGATAACGCGTAACCTCCTACATCGGCATCAGAGAGGGCTACTATTTTATTTGATACTCATTACAAGGAGGAAAGGTCGTACAATGTGCATTGGTCCGTTAACCCCGAAGGTGGACGACTGGGTTAGGGCTGTTGTTTGGGTGTGGCGTTCAGAACTGGGGTTTAGAATGGGCCGTCCCTCTGATCTATGGACTGATCTCTCGAAGTGGTGCAGGGACTAAGGGATTTGTTAAGTATTCCAATGATTACACCAAGGCACCGTCAGAGGTGATGGTCTTGTCTGGTTATGTCGGGACCCTGGGTGAATGCAGTAGACCGCAGGGTGGATAGATCGAGCGGTTTGAGATTTGCAGATGCCCCCTGGTGGTATGAGGATAAAAAAAAACCCTAAGGTAGGCCCTTGACAACCCAGAGGGCAGGGTGCAATGTATTTAAAAAAAGGACAAGTACTTTAAGTTTAAGAACAAACATGCAACTTACAATTTCCTTGGTATATGGCACAAACAACTGTTAAATTGAGTCTATACATCCTGGTTCTAGCGAGAACAGAGAATGAACCTACCGTTGTTTGTATATCAAGCAAAATGTACGTTCCCTATGTGTCCTTTTCATGTGGATGTATGTTGCTCCATTGGGGATAATGAGCAATACCCGTTATGAGCTTGATTATCAAGTTTACTCTTAAGAGGGAAAAGTTATCACACATAGTACAGTCTGAAGGATATCATTTTTTTGAAGGAATATACAATGTGATTAGTCTATTGTAATGAAGAAGACCTTTTAATGTTCGCCCATCTATGACATTGTGTTGTCTAACATATCTCTTTACCTAAAATTGTGAAACAATTACACACATGATTAGTGTCTGACTACAGAGGAGGCGCTCACTCACACTGAACCATGAAGCCCATAGTTTAGTTAATGTGGGTAAGTGTTTTGTTTCAAATTTAAAAGAAAGCACAATCAATGTGATACCATAGCACTTGTTTGTAGTTGTTTTTTTCGAATGTTCGCATTTTAGGTGAAAGGCACCCACATCTGTGTACCTTTGCTAGAGTTTGCAGTGTTTGCTGTGTCCATGCAGTGGTGAATATTTCATCTTGACGTTTTTTCTGATTAAGGCCAAGCTCCTTGGTTAAAGTATATTGAGCAGACCAGTCATAAAAAACATGGATTTTGACATTCAGCAACTATTGTGGTTCAAGCTACCGTTGCTGAATATTAACAGGTTTACATCCAATCAGATGCCTAATTGGTATGGGAAAAGTTCCCTTTTTTTGCATGGAAGGAATGATCAGTATAGCTAGGGAGTTCAATTACCCTTACGAAGACCTTTGACCATATTTTAGCAGAAAATATAGGTTGAGACATGTGGTTAGTCTCTGTATTTTGAATGGTCAGATGAATCATTCTATTTCATGCATTGACCACACTTTTCAGTTTTAATCTAAACCAGGGGTACTCAATAATAAAGGAGGTTCATTGGGTATACCCCTAGGTATTTTGTATTCCTCATGACTTCAACTGGACCAGTGCAATTGTCCTGAATTAGATGTATAAGAACTCCCAGGTCTATGTACTTTGGTGGCTGAGTCCGCTCGAGTGGCACTGTCCTACCCCAGTGTGAGAGGTTGCCAATGATAAAACATGCCACTATAAGTTGTGGGTGAGACGACCTCTCAAATATATTTTTATGACCCAATGTAATGGTTTCCTGATTGAGATAGGACGAGTGGGACCATAAGTTTAGCACTCAAGTACCTTGTGTGATAAGATTTATTTTCTTTAATCAGTTGGTGCCTGATACCTGTTTCTGATCACATGTCTGGGGTGGGTGACAGCTGGGCTTTGTGTATTCCCCCTAGACAGCCACACAAAATGGGAGCTTAGGTGTGACTTAATGGGCCATCCTGGCAGGATGGGAGGGATGAGCTGGACCCAGCCTCACTTACACTTGAATAGGCTGTGTCCTGTCCCCAAACAAAAGGCTGCATACCCCTCTGTAGTGAGTCTGGAGCCAGGGCAGGAAGGGAGGACCTCTGTGCACTTCAAAGGCCTGTCTTTGAAGTCTCCTCCACTTCAAATGCACCACTGGGTATATGTACTGGACCTCAGACACCACCGCTTCAGTACACTTCTGGACCTGTGGATACTCTACCAAGAAGAAGGACTGCTGTGATGCTGAAAAGACTGCCACTCTGCTGAACTGCTACTCTGCTGGACTCCTGTTTTGCTGTGCTGACCACCTGCCTGCTTCCCTCTTGCCTGGGTGAGGACTGGCCTGCATCTCTTGAACCCATAGTGGCACCAAGGGCTAGCTGGCTTACCTCCTGATCTGAAGCCTCAGGGCCATAACAGGATTCAAACAACCTTGCATTTGTCCCTTGACTCTGCCATCTGTGAGTCTACCCTGCCAAGTGGTGCCACCCCAGTTCTGGACCCTTGGAAGTGGGCCTTAGGTGCTTACCAGCGGAACCAACGCATCTTCTCTGCTGAGCGGCGCCTCCTCTAGCTGAACCGATGCATCTCCTTGGCTGAGCTGCAAATCCTCTGGCAGGACCGATGCATTGACGCTGCTGCGTGGATTGGACCTGGCACGGAAGGCCCGCATCGCCATCGCAGTCCTTGGAACCGATGCATCGCCGATGGCGCGGTCCACCTCCGGCCCAGGTCCTCACATCTCTCGCCGAAGGCAGCTCGAGGGCGACTCTGACCTACAATACTAAGCCTCACAGCTCCTTGCAACCGACTCATCGACAGCTGTGCGCCGCATCCCAGACTTTGGACTTTGCATCACAGGCCCCGTCGATGCAAAAGAACCTTGTATCACAGCCTCGCCACATCTCAGAACTGAGGCATCACTTCGGCTAGGCGGCGCTTCTCCAACTCGGATCCACGCAACGCTCTGCAACCAGGATTTAAGGTACTTTGTTCAGCAGGCCTAACTGGGTCCCTGTAGCCGGCCCACGCTTCATCGCAGTTGGCCTGAGCTTTTGAGTTTGTCCTGGCCTGACTAGCTATCCCTTGTTAGCCCTTTGTGCTTTTTGGTGCTATTTTACCTTAAAACTTTAGAATGCAATGTCCCCGGATTTACTGATTGGATTTTTGTCTTGTTTTATTTATGAAATATTACTCTATTTTTCTAGACCTGATGTGGGATCTTTTTGTGTGGTGTTTTCACTATTTTACTGTTTGAAGTGTTGCACAAATACTTTACACATTGCCTTCAAGATAAGCCTGACTGCTCTGTCCAAGCTACCAGAGGGTGAGCGCAGGTTAATTTGGGGTTTGCTTGGGTCTTCCCCTGACTAGGGTTGTGGTTGCTGTTTGACCAGGGCTCACACCCCAGTGAACTAGTGACCCAATTTCTAACATCTATCATTTCCACTAAATAGTTCAATCCTTTGAAATGACAAAGCCAAGAAACGCTGTTGTTATCAGGATATCTCAAGTGCTCTGAGGCCATGGTTCGAGGGTTAGCAGGTCTGTACAAACCCCTCAAATAAAATATTAAAATTAATCTTGTTTCAAAAGCCCTATAATTACTGCTTTTAAACAACTATTTAGGAAAGTCAATAAAAATAGTGCAGAAAATGTAATACTTAAGATACTTTAATATAAATGTATTATTTAGTAAAAAATTAAGACTTTATAGCTAAAATTAGGACTTTTGCCGTGGGGCAAAACAGCTAAATAAAAATGGGATCGTTAGGTATGGCTGGAAAACACACCTTCTGGGAGACCTTTTGTTACCAATTCTTTGAATCATAAGGGGAGTGTCTTTCACGCCACTCATTGTAATATTCCTTTCTAACTCATGCTACTGAGTGTTTGATGTATCACTCTGCCTCGTGTAGAGTGCTTGCACTGCAGGACACGAGGTACTATTATACATCACAAAAGTACACTAAATCATGATACATTTCATTTTTTGCCACATGGATGACTTGCAAATGGAAAGCACATTTTTTTTTAATTGCAGGAAGTTTTTTTAAGGAAAGTGAATTAAGACCTATTGGCTTTGTCAGTGCGTGTGTTTGTAGCTGTCCAGCTCCTTTGTGCATGCCACGTCCATGATCAGTGATTTGATTTTACTGCCATTGACACTGCTGTGTTCATTGACCCTGTTACAGTATACATTCAAACAGGTGTGCCTCTGATATCATGTGCATCTACCATTTGTATGATTGAGCTGTCACTCAATGAAGTGAAACATTGTGCTGTGCATGTAAAGTATGGTGTGTATCAATATACATAACAGACCCATTCACATTTTACAATTATTTTATTTATGTAACGCCCAAAACAGCTATTTCAACTAACGTACTCGTTTTTTCTATAAAATAATATAAAAATAGAAATAGGCAGTGGCGTGATGGAGAGATGCTCTATTGCCCCTCTCCTTTGCAGTAGAGTAAACATTATCCCCCACGTAAATGGATAGACTTTAGCTCTAACCATGCACTTGGGTTATACTGTTTCAATCATAGAGACAAATGACAAACGTATGCCTTTTCTATAGGAAGAGAGTAAAGAGTCAGTACAGCGATATAAATCAGCATTATGTCTTAGCAAAACATTAGGTCATAGTTCTGGTCTCATTGTGGATTGGTATCCTTTAATGAAGAGTCATATTTGTTAAGAAATAGTTTATAAAAGTCTGGGGAGGGTATGCCTCCTCATCGTGTCCTCCTTGATGACACTTGCACAATTCACACATGATCCATAAACTAAAATAAATAAAATGACATTGCCCATGTTGAATCTATTTTTGTTTTACTTTAAGTTGAATAATAGTAGTATTGGCAAAGGAATTGCTCCTGAGGCTCTGGAGCCAAAACAGCAATCAGCCCTTACTGATCTGTTCTGCCAAGACTTTTTTAGCCTTGATGTGGCTTGTGTGCACTTCAGTGCATGGCTATATTCATATTTTGGGCCGAATATACAAAAAAACATATAGAAGTGTATATTTACTCCTAAACTTGGGTGTAACTCCATTTTTTTCTATTCACCATTTCCGAGTGGAGATTTACACTTAGGTGCAAACATACTTGTCTCCACCCCGCAAATGATTGTTTAGATCCTCTGGCAACAGAATTTACAAGTGTAAAGGTACTACTACTAACTTGTCACCTGCTGGCGAAGATCTGGGTGGGGGATCTCCCTGTGGGAAAATATCAGGAAATGTAATAAAGTGTATTTTTAAAATTTGTTTTCATGTATAATATAACTAAATTAATTAAAAATACTTATCAGTAATAATAATAATAAAATAAAAGTTTACAGCGCATAACATCAAATTAAATGTGTATTAGAGAAGAGTGAATAAAATATATTGATTTAACATATAAATATTAACTTTTAAACACTAATTTAAAAAAATCTCACCCTCATTAGCATTGCTATTATTTAATAAACTTGGTTAAAAGTTATATATTAACTAATTTAAAAATGTTTTTAATTTTATTTTTTTTAAGTTTCAAAGTTTATTAAATAAAAAAAACAAATAGATATAATTTTATATGGCAAACTAATTTAATTAATTTGACATTTTCTGTGGGGCGTTATTTTAATTCCCTGGCTGATGTTTTCTTTGGGAGTGTGTTGCAGTACCAGCGGCTCTCCATGTGTGGAGCTTCACTAACTCTAAGCCTGGGCTGCAGTGCATTTGAGCCTGTTTTTACTCATTTAGAGATGCAGTCATTTTAGATGTCTATTTTGTGAATTGCAATTGTGTTCTTCTTTTGCAAGGGTGTGTTTTGTATTAGCATGTCCCTCCCATACCCCTGCTTAAATTTATCTAAAAACCCTCCTATTTAGCAGTTAGTATTCCTCATTTTTCCCCACCACTCTCCTAGTCCCTGCCACATTTACTAAAAAATGTGTATATCGACATGCAGCCGTGGTTCATGCAAGTAATAGCGGTGGGGCGTTGGGGCCGGGTAAGGGGGGATTTTGAGGGACGTTGCCGAGGGAAACTTAATTATTTATTTAATTTTCCCTCTACATTGTCCCTCGAAATCCCCCTTTCCCGGCTCACCGCCCCACCGATGTTACCTGCACGGACCACGGCTGTCGACATGTGTGGAAATCTCTGCACAGAAAAGGTAGGTGGAGGTGGAGGCAGAGGTCTCTGGCTGCAGGTTTGTTAATTGCAATTTGTAGTTCATGAGTAGTACTACTTACCGCTTCTGAATCAGGCCTATTCTCCTTAACAGACAAAATTAATCTTTTTCGGATGAGCTCTAATGGTCCTGAAAAAGACTACACATGTCCAACCGCATGATGGATGTGGTAGAAATTAACTGTGTATCCCCAACAATGACGCAAATATCTAAAAGCCAACTTGGAACCAATATCTCACCAAGGTTAAACAAGGGTAAGAAGAAACTGTCATAACAGCATCTGACTTCAGTGCCTTTGTAGTGTCAGCAGTGACAGCTTGACTTGGAAATTACTTTTAGGGGTCCCAGCACGACCAGCGTTACAACCTGTGTTCATACAGCTGCCATCGCGAGCATGCAGCTGGATGTTATGAAGCGTTTCATGACACTTGCAGCACGATGAGGATAGCTGAGCTACAACTTCAACTCTGTTTACTAACAGAAATGCATTATGGATCATTAATTCTTGCTTCTATTATCCAATTAAGTAAAAGTACTACAGAGTCACATAAATAGTGGACAAGGGCTTGAAAGCCTACATACGACTGCTGTTACCGGGGCAACCACTTATCTAGTTTTCTCACAAGATTGAAACAACACTTAATTTCTTCTCCAGTTTTTGGGAGGCAAACTATCTTACTGCAAATAAGGAAACATAAATTTGCTTTTCCACAACTTCAATAAAAATAATAAAACAGATCCATTTGAAAGAAAAAAGTGGATTTTATAATCAAATTTCGAATACAGCGGTGTAGGATTTTCCTAACTCTTCTTTACTATGAGGGTGATAATTGTTTGTTTTCTCTACTTATAATTGTACACAGTTTTGTTGGGGAAAACATGTGGCAAGAGCTTGTTGAGCATTCTGGGAAAAACAAACTGACATGACTTACTGTTTAAATCATGCTTTTGCCCTCCCTGATGCGTAAGTATTGTTACCCCCAGCTCGGTAGTGGTAGAATATCTGCTACAGCTAGAGTGCTCTACTAAGGTGCCTATATTTTTCCACCAGCTGGCTATGCCTGCCATGGGAGGAGACCCCTTGGGGTGGGATCCTGAGGCTGAAAATCCATCAAAACCCACCACTTCTAGTAGAATTCCTGTACAAATATGTGCTGACATATTTATTCTCTCAAACAAGCTAGGCAGTGGCGGCTCCTCCGTTATGGCGGAGGAGCGCCGCCCCCCGCTGAAAGCCAGCAGAGGCAAGGACATAAATAAAACGATAATAAAACATTTTTATTATTATTTTATTTTGCGTCCTGCAGGCTGCCTGCAAGCTGAGCCGAGGGAGTGGCGGGGACAGCCACTGTGATGCTGCAACGAGCACCAGGGAGGAGGGGGAGTGGTGGGCACTTTTAAGTGCTGGGCCGGTCAACCCGTCATGCGCACTTACCCTTTCTCCACCTAGTTGTGCTGTACAGCTGGGTGGTGAATCCAACACAGGCTTCCAGTCAATGTCAGAGCACTGAACCGAGGCGCTCAGACCAATCTCAGTGCTGCTCATTGGGATTGGGAGCTGGGATCCTGAGCAGTGTGTGCGCAGCAGTTCCTCAAAGGAGGCGAGGATCGGGAGGAAGGCGGTGGCCGTCGGAGCAGGTAAATGCTTTATTGTTTATTGTTTTATTCTGTATTTTTTTTGTTCCCCCTCCACCAGCCCCACCACTTCACAGTACTAGCGGCCGCTACTGAAGCTAGGTGTTGTTTTTTGCTAGCATGTTGGAGACGCAATACTTTCCTTTGAGTCCACCATAATTGCCTTGATATTTTTTAAGTTAGTTAATTGCCAGGAAAGGCGGCACAGTGGCAAGTTTAAATGGGGTGGCTGATCTGACGACATGACCTTGGAGAGGCCCAGAGGTCTCCTTCACCTGCATGTTGTCTATCTGGTTAGTTTTTAGTAGAGTGATTATACTGCCAGAGGTGCAGATTTAGAATCTGCTATGTTTTGGCAAATCCCTTTTACTTCCCTCAACTAGTTCAGATGATGGATGTTGCTTTATATAGGTAGGCAACTTAATTTGTGGCCCATTGGGACGATACTAAAAGATTGCAGTCACAAGAGGAAGAGATAAGTTTAAGACAGAGCGAGATACCCGAGTTCCTTGTACTCAATCAGTGTGTAGGCACCTATTGTGCTTACGCATGAGGTCAGTCTCTCTTCATAATACGAGCTGGGCATAGGAAAGCTGAGGTCTCTCTCTCTCTCTCTCTCTGTACCACTAAACTCCAAGCCACTTCACTCTACGTCTCTGTACTCTACACCAATGTACTCTACTCTACTATGCACCATTGCACTCTTCATAACTACACTCTACACCACTTCACTCTGTGCCACTCCACTCTGCTTTTCAACTATGCCACTGCACTCTACGCCAATGCACTCTACTCTGTACCACTCCACGCCAGTGCACGCAAATCCACTCTATGCCACTCTAATCTAATCTGCACTCCACACCACTCTTTTCTACTCTGCACCACAGTATTCTATGCCACTGTTCACTGCACCACTATATGCCACTGCACTCCATGCCAAAACACTCTACATCACTCTACCATACACCACTGCACTCTACAACAGTCTACTCTGCAACACTGCACTCTGCCACTCTACTCTGTCACTGCACTCTATGCCACTGCACTCTACGCCACTTTGCACCACTATACTCTGCGCCACTGCGCTCAGTGGCATTCTAATCTAAACAACTGCACTCTGCGCCAATGTACGCTATGCCAACTACTAAGCCTATGCACTCTACACCATTGCACTCTGCCCCACTGCACACTATGCCACTCTACACCATTGTGCTATACATCAATGCATTCTATGCCACTCTACTCTGCACCGCTCTTCGCCACTACTCTATTCCACTGCACTCTACCCTGCACGACTCCACTGTACGCCACTTCACTCTACTCTGAAACAATCTACTCTACGCCACTGCACTCTAAGGCACTGCACTCTATGCCACTTTACTCCAATCTGTGCCACTGCAGCCTATGCCACTGTACTCTACGCCACTGCACTCTATGCCAATCGACTCTACACCACTGTGCTGTGCGCCAATGCACTCAATACTAACTACTCTGCACCACTGAACTTAACGCCACTGCTTTCTGCACCACTCTACTCTGCACCAATGCATTCTGCACAAATGTCTCTGCGCCACTGCAAGACTGCACTCTCTGCCACTGAACTAAATGCCACTATACTCTGCACCACTGCACTCTACGCCACTCCTCACTATGCCACTCTACACCACTGTGCTCTACATCACTTCACTGTATGCCACTCTATTCTACTCTGCGCCACTGTACTGTATGCCACTGCTCTCTGCACCACTCTACTCCCTGCCACTGCACTCTAAACCACTGCATTCTATGCCACTGTACTCTACTCCATGGCACTCTACACTATTGCACTCTAAGCCACTGCACTCTACTCTGCACCACTCCTGTTTATGCCACACTACTGCACTCTATGCCAATGCACTCCAATCTACTACACACTAGCCCACTACACTCTGCATCACTACAAGCCACTCTAATCTATTCTGTACCACTGCTCTCCATGCCATTTCACTCTACGCCTCTGTACTCTACACCAATGCACTCTACTCTTCTATGCACCACTGCACTCTACTATGCAACACTGCACTCTATGCCAATGCCCTCTACTCTGTACCCCTCTACACCAGTGCATGCCAAACCACTCTAATCTAGTCTATACTCCACGTTACTGTATTCTACTCTGTACCACTGTACTCTATGCCACTGTACTCTGTGAACCACTCAATGCCACTGCACTCCATACCAATGCACTCTATGGCAGTCTACTCTGCAACACTGCACCCTCTGCCACTCTACTCTATGCCACTGCACTCTACTCTGCACCACTCTACTCTATGCCACTGCACTCTATACTAATGCCATGGCACTCTACACTAATGCCCTCTACACCACTTTACTCAAAAGCAATTCACTCTACACCACTGCATTCTACGCCAATTTACTCAGCACCACTATACTTTACACTACTTCCCTCCAGGACACTATACTTTATGATACTCCACTCTATGACTCTCTACTCCATTAAACTCTTCTACTCCACTCTACAACACTCTACTCCATTCTGTGCCATTCTACAACACTACTCCACTCTACAATGCTCTACGCAACTCCCTCTATGCCACTTTGCGCCACTCTATTCTACAACACACTACTCCACTCCACTCCACTCTATGACATTCCACTCTGCTCTACGCCACTTGACTCTCCAACACTCTACACCACTCTATGCCATTCCTCTCTCCTACACTACTCCACTTCATGCCACTCCACTCTACGGCAATCTACTCCACTCTACTCTACACCACTCCACGTCACTCCATTTCACTCCATACCACTTTATGCCACTCCATAACATTCCACTGTACTCCTATTTACCACACGCTGCTCCACTCCACTCTCCTTTACCCCACTAACGTTTAGAATTGCTAAACAACAGCCATGCTGGTTTACAACATGGCTAAAACATATTGGCAAAGCCAATTGCTCTTGCATAGGCGAGACCTATTGGATTTGCCAATGCATGTTTCTTAACATGTTTGTGGCCCTGTTTTATGGTCTCATGGGCCAGTTTTTACTGTTGATTTCCCTGATATTATTACAGACATTGCCTGCAGCAAGCACAAAAGCATGCGGTCTACCGTACCATGCAAAACACCTATAAAGCGTGATTTCAAATGTTGGCCACTTATTTAGCTGATTCGATAATGGTCGCTGCTTCTATTTTGGTGCCTGGTCCTGTTTTCTGTGCCAGTCTGACCCTTTTGCATTATCATTTTTGCTTATGGGGCCCCACTTCTAGTGATGTAGAAAGGAATGACTGCCTGCCTTCATGTGATGACATCATTGTTAGAAATGGGGGTCTCTAGTTGGCAGAGGTAGGTACCTTTGTCCAAATAGGGACCCTTGCTTCTAGTCAGGGTAAGGGGGATACACACTTTAGATAACCCCTGCTCACCCCCTGGGTAGCTTGGCACGAGCAGACAGGCTTATCCCAAAGGCAATGTGTAAAGTATTTGTACTCAAAACACAGAGTAATACAGTGATAACACCACAAATGGACACCACACCAGTTTAGGAAAAATAAAGTATCTTTATCTAAACTCAACAAGACCAAAATGACAAAAATCCAACATACATGTAATAAGAATATGACTTTAAAAAGGTTTCAAACAACTTGGTCCATGGAAAACTATGGATGCGTGATTTTACACCAAAGTACCTGTAGATGCACCAAAATTCACAAGGCCAAACAGCCACAGAGAAAGGAAGCATTGGAAAACACAGCAATGCGTCAGTTCCTGAGTCCTTGCGGAGGCGAGGCAACAGCTCTGCACACAGGAGAAGTGATGCGTAGAATCCGGACTGTAGGGGGAAGTGAGGCATCAAAATCCAAGACGATTCTGGTCTGCGGGTGATGCGTGGAAAAATTTGGTGCACCGGTACAATGCGTGACACACCAGAGGACATGCGCCGCTTTGCGAGGCTTCGCGCCGTTGGTGCTGTGGGCTGCTCTGCGAAGCTTTGCGTCACCCGGTGGGACATGGCAAGGCTTCGCGGCTTCCGGCATCGGTTCTGAGAGGCTTTGCACGGTTTTGTGTTGCTTCGTGATGGTTCTTGCAGAGATTAGCTGCAAAACCCACCTCTGAGGCCCTGTAACTGGAAAGAGGCACCTCATGCAAGGGTAGGACTCACAGATGGCAGAGTCCAGCAGCACCAGCAAATTTGCAGGAAGTCTTTTGTGTCCCTGAGACTTAACAGGAGGCAAGCACACACAAGCACTTGGAGAAACTTCACAAGCAGGATACACAGCAAAGTCCAGTCCTTTGACATTTCCTTGGCAGAAGCAGCAACTGCAGGCCAAACCCACACAGCACACATCAAAGGGGCAGTACTCCTCCTCACAGCTCTCCAGCTCTTCTCCTTGGCAAAGGTTCCTCTTGATTCCAGAAGTAATCTAAAGTTCTGGGGTTTCAGGTCTTCTACTTATACCCCATTTTGTCTTTGTTCTCTTTGTGCAAGGGTCTCTGAGCCCAGTCCAAACCAGTTCTGTCCTCACTGGTGCAGTATGACCACGGGGGGTGGAGACAGCATTGTGCAAGGGAGACAGGCCCTATTCAGGTAAGGAAATCTCCTCCCACTACTCTAAATTCAGCCAAGCCCCATTCAGCTCAGCTCTGAGTCATCCAGGAAGGGCCTGGCACACCTCAACCCCCCCCCCCAGTGCCTGTCTACAGTAAATGCACATCCCCAGCCCCTGTCACTCCAAAACCAGACAGTCAATACACAAACAGGCAGAGGCACACAGAATGGTTAAACAAGAAAATGCCTACTTTCTAAAAGTGGCATTTTCAAACACACAATTTAAAAACCATCTTTACTAAAAGATGCGTTATTAAATTCTGAGTTCAGAGAGTCTAAACTTTATTTCTCTATCTTGTCCCAATGGAAAGTTATACTTGTAAGATGTTACAAAGCATTTCCCATTCTATCCTATGGGGCAAGATAGCCTTTCAATAGTGAAAAACGAAATTGGCAGTATTTCACTATCAGGACATGTCGCACACACCAGTACATGTCCTACCTTCCACATACACTGCACCGAGCCCATGGGGGTACCTTGGGCCTACCACAGGGGTGTCTTAAATGTAAGAAAAGGGAAGGTTAGGGCCTGGCAAGTGGGTGCACTTGCCAGGTCGACATGGCAGTTCACAACTGCGAGCAGACACTGCAGTGGCAGGTCTGAGATACATTTACAGGCTACTCATGTGGGTGGCACAATCAGTGCTGCAGACCCACTAGTAGCATTTGATTTACAGGCCCTGGCACACTCAATGCACTGTGCTAGGGTCTTGCCAGTAAACCAAATATGCCAATTATGGAAACACCAATCCCTAAACACAATTTACCCAGAGCGCATATGCACTTTAGCATTGATCAGCAGTGGTAAAGTGCCCAGAGTCCTATAGCCAACAAAAACAGGTCAGGAAAAAATAGGAGGAAGAAGCAAAAGGTTTGGGGATAACCCTGCAAAAAGGGCCAAGTCAAACAATCATGCTTCATGATTGCAATATTTTCGGCATGTCATTTTATCAGATGGTGAGTAATCGGATGAAAATATCTTCTATTTTCGCTGCAATTGTAACTCATGCGACAATATTGCATGCAGTAATATTTCATGTGATAATATCGCATGCAAAAATTATGTTACTCGCAATTAGAAGAAGCTGGGTGATCGACAGCACTTTTGGAAACACAACCAAAGTCCTCCTTCCCTTCTAAACAGGTGGTCAATATTGGCAATCCCAAAAATCAACAAGAGGAAACAACACAACATTGCTATGTGGTCATCATATCCGGTAATAACATCAACACAGACATTATAAATGATTTTCATCATAAAATGTTTTAAAGTAATGTCAAACTTCCACACACACCATTGGCTTCAATAGGACAGCTGGGAACATCTGAACTCACAGGTGAATCCGATTACCAACAAATACAGCTCTTCCCCCTTAGCCTGCACCAGGGAGCAAGCACACATCAACTCTTAATTTAGGCCTCATGAAATACAACTCTTGTTTCAATAACTACTGCTGCAACTTGAGGATGCAGCCCAGGGCCAAAATCATTGATTGCCACTCACTAGGCTCGGGAGAAATCCCACGTTCATTGCTTAACCCCCCCATCAACATGTCACGACATATCAACCTGACTTGAACACCATCCTGCACCTCCTGAACGCCACTGAGGATGCACTTAAGCCCAACATTGGCATTAAAATTGCCCCTCCTCCTACAATTACTGGCTGTGCATTGTTTCAATTTTCTGTGTCCTGTGGCATTAGAGATATCTAAGATATTTGGGTGCAGGATTATCACACCCATTAATATAGCACACTTGTACTGGTATTAACAGGCGTGTTGGAAATAGGTGCTGAGAGGCAACTGCAATAAGGATAGTAAGAAATAGAGAAATATGAGCTTAGGAAGCCGTCCATTATCATATCACAGTGTTAACAGGAGCACTCCCATCCTGTGCCTCTCATCTCCTGCACTCTAAGAGGACAGCACAGCCACTAGGCTTCCATTTTGGCCTTGTATCAGCAGCCAATCTGCATTACTGAATCTGTTACCAAATGTGTGGGCATGATGTGCAGTTTACTTCCTCGGTGCACACCCACTCCCTTACTCTCATCAGTTTTCCATCATGAAGTACTACAGGATCAGGATTTCAGTTCTTGGCATGTGAGTGTTAATATTGGATGAGAGCGTGGCTACATCACTTCAAGTCTCGTGGTACACTGTGAGAGATCTGTTTGCATCACCTCGAAGGAAGAAATGTATTTGACCCAAAGAAGGTTTAATAAAACAAATACTATAGAGCCACCTTTGATGGCTGGTTTCTGCATAACAGCATTGTCTGTGTATTTGTCACAATTCATTGATTTCTGATCTACTCTTATTTAATTGATTTTTTCATTTTAAATGACAGTGGTCAAAGTTAGTAAGGACTAATGGTTGAAATATTTCTAAAGTATATTTTGTAGTAGGAGGACAGAATTTGTTTGCATTCCATATTCTGTCTCTATCGCAAATCATTTGATGTCTCTGTTTGAGAAACTAATAAATTTAAATGAATTTTTCTCATAAACTGAAATAATTTGGCTTTTGCAGAGGTTTTTGAATGAGTCGCTCCACAGTGATATCTAATTCCTTAATTTGGCCGGTTCCCTCACTACTTGAGTGTATGTTTGGGGTATAACGCTCAGAAATTGTATATACCCAATAAGGATAAGAGCTCTGATTAGGTATCCCTCCACATGAAGACAGACCCAGTCCTCACGGTGGTGTAAATGAACGTTTCGATTTCAGTTTCAAGAACATTTCAGTTAAAAAACACATTACTGAGGATCATGCCAAATGTTTGCAAACTGATCACGTGACAAGCGGCACAGATCTTAAAGGCGCCTTGATCATGTCTATAGCACACCGAACAGAACCTACTTTGCACAATGCTTCTGCCATACCAGATTTCAGTCAAATATTTAAAAATGGAAACTGCAGAGCAAAGCACACTGTATATCTTTACAACCTATGCATAGGTGTGATCATTTTCAGGCTAGTGCAGAATTGCCTGTAAGGAAGAAATTATCTAACTTGCTTTGTTATATCCTGTTTGAAAAATCGAGCAATGAAGTTAATTTTAAACCTACATTTCGATATGTACATTTAAATTTCACACCATTTTGTCGAAACTTTAAACGCAGAGTAGCAGTTACCCAATGAAGTTGTGAAAACACACAACATAGACCAGGAACTAATGGAATTAAAAATCGTGACGGTAATAGGTACAGAGGTTGAAAAGTATAAGATAGGGCACGAACAATGTGTGTAAAACTGCCCTCACACACAGCAAGCTGTGTCATGCTTCATCATAGGGCCTGCTAAACACACCCCCGCGCTAGCCAACGCTGGGGGTGGAGCAATAGGGAGGGGAAGACAAACACAACACAAAAAAGTGAACAATGAGTGTGGGACCTCAGAGGTGAAAAAAAGTGGCAGAGAATAATTAAAAACTGGTAACAGTGTATCCCTATACTATCTTTAATGGTGGGCACACTGTCCAAATGTAGAAGATGGTCCCTGTCGGACCAGTGGGTGAAGGTAATGGCTACTATATACCAGAGCCCTACCCCCACTCTGCTAAAATGTCGACATGTTTCAGCCGGATCAAACTACTACCCCGGCTTTCTTCAGGACTTTCACCTGTGCAATCCCAGCATGGATAAAAACCCTACCTCCTTATAATCCAGGGGTAAGGAAATACAGGTACCTTGTTTAGATGCATACTCTGATAAAGAGAGTGAAGGAGCCCATTGCTCTTAATAAGGAACCTGTGGAAGATAAAATTAAAAGAAAGCACAAAAGGAAAATAGTGAAGTGCAGGGTGCAAAAGTACAATGCCCTATCTCATAACCCAAACAATCAATGTGAAGGGTGACCCTCCCACACACTGGACATATACGTACATAGACCATAAGTTATATACAATACCCACAGTCACGTTAGAATTTATCATGATCCTAAATGTGTCTAGCTAGTAGGCTAAACATAAGTAGCAAAACCCCTATACAATCCTAGGTGGTTGTGCCTTGGTGAATGGATCAAGAAAACATAAACACATAACATTATGAAATAACATAATGTGCAAAGGTAGTCAAACGTATAAGTGCTGTGCACCATACTCCCCATGACTATATCCAAATTAGAAACACACTCCTTCAAAATGAGACACCTACCCTCATATTCCATAACTGGAATCTTACCGAGTTTATCAATAGGTCAAACTCGAACTGGCGGGGGGATATGTGCAAGTAGCTCCCTGTTGTCACACTCTAAGTTTCGACAGGGAAAGAAATTGAAAAGTAGAGGATCGGAACAGGTTTTACACTGAAACACAGGATGGGAGATCTAATGTATGTTAGCGAAAGTGGAAAAACCAAGGTACGGTACTCTGGAAAAAACCCCATAGATCCATGTGATTGCAGGGGGCTTAAAAGACCGGAAACCCGGCACAATAGAGCTGCCATGAGAAACCCAACTAGTAAACTCGGGTGCCCAAGGAGTAGCAATCTATGTGATATCTGTTGTGCATGGAGCAGGATCAAAGCGAGCAAATATATGTTCAGCTCGGCTGCCCAGTGACACACAGTTAGAGGGAATATCACGTAGGCATTAAAGAAAATCGCGTGCTACATAGAGTTACCCAGCAACCCAGCTCATCCCTACTCACTTCGTCAAGGTGAGCCCGCAACCGCCACCTAGTCGCACTCCCAGCACCGTGTAGTGTGTCTCGTGGGAGTTCTCTTCGTCATTGTATAGGCAGAGAGGGAGGTGTCCACAGCGCACGTACTATTGCGTGAAGTACGTGTGACAACTAAAACGTCACCCTCTCGGCCATCTTGGAAGTGGCAATTAAGCGAGTGTACACCGACGTAGGAAACGTCATGCAAGTAGGATGAGAAATCTACTCCTAGCAATAGGGAAGGACTAAGAGCAAAACAGGGAATAAAGAGCAGTATGTGCTGAGAAATTAAGAGTTAAAACTGTTCCAGGGAATATCGTCATTCAGGCCGCTGATATGACTGCGTAGCCTGTACACCCATCTTTGTTCCCTCAGAAACAGGGCTCTCTCTGGTTTACCATGAGTCATATCAATATATGGCTTATCAATGACAGTCCAGAAAAATCATCAGCCAGATGATTTTTTTCTTTGAAGTGCGTCGTCAGTCGACTCACTAGTCTCTGGCATCTGAAGGTAGACCGATGTTCCATTATTCTGACCTTAACCTTCCTAGTGGTCATGCCTATGTAAATGAGCTCACATGAACATTTGATTAAATAAATGACATACGTGGAGTTACAATTTGTATGTTTTCTTTGTTCCCACGGATGTGGGAGGCCAATGTCTATTGTCTTGGTGTTCGCAGTCAAGTGACAGACATCACAGGACCCACATCTGGTGTGGCCCATAACAGGTGGTAAAAGAAAACCAGGTCGAGTAGCCCGGGCCATGATATTAGTACCCTGAGACTGGGGCCTAGGTCTAGTATGGACTAGGAGATCCTTTATGTTATTACTCCTCTTATAGGAAAATAGTGGTTTCTCCAAATTAAGTCCATTAGAATTGAGAATACGCCAATGACGTGTAATGATTTTCTGAATGTGATTGGAGGCTGTGTTAAAAGTAGTTACACAGATAGGCCTGGCAATAGGTGGTTTTATGACTGTTTCTAACAGAGCCTCACGGTTACAATTGGCGGCTCTCTTATTTGCTCTCTTTATAATTCTGCTAGGGTAATTTCTCCCAATGAGTTTGTGATGCAAAACCCGGGATTCTGACTTAAATTCGTCTGTGTCAGAACAATTCCTGCGAAGACGTAAAAATTGTCCCACTGGGAGATTCTCCCTAAGTGATCTGGGGTGGAAGCTGCTGAATGACAATAGACTATTCCTGTCTGTGGTTTTATGAAACATTTTAGTTGCAAGCCCACCCCGATGTGGAAAGATGGTCAAGTCGAGAAAAGGTAAGCTTTCTTTTGTAATAGTGGAGGTGAACAGCAATAAAGGGTTTCGACTGTTAAGCCATAACAGAAAATCATCAATGGATTGTCTGTCCCCCTCCCATATCAGGAGGACGTCGTCAATATAGCGACGCCAGATTTTTACATTGTTCGTCCAGATGTTATTAGGAGCGTAAACATGCTGGTCCTCAAAAGCTGACATATAGAGCCCTGCCAGACTAGGAGCGAAAACGCTCCCCATGGAAGTGCCATGTGACTGCAAATAGTATGTGCCCTGAAATTCAAAAAAGTTTTTGTTAAGGCAATGTCTGCCAGATTCAGAACAAAGGGTCTAGGTGTGATGTGTGTCCACTCTTCCGAATAGATGATCTCTTCCACCATCCTCAGAGTTTCCAACTGAGGAATATTGGTGTACAGGGACTCCACATCCAGGCCCACCAAAAATTCACTTTCGGGATCGAAGGATAAATCCTTGAGCAAATTAAGGACTTCTGTAGTATCCTTAAGATAGGCTCGTCTTGACTGCACAATGGGTTTAAGGAAAAAATCGCAAAACTGCGATAATGGTTCCAAAAGGGAACCCATACCCGACACTATAGGTCTACCAGGTGGTGGACGTGTGGGTTTATGCACTTTAGGGAGGATGTAAAAATAAGGGGTCACTGGCTCTTGTTGACAAAGGAACGCCCCCTCTTTGTCAGTAATCCATTCATTTAGTACAGCTTCCTCCACCACTGAAGCGATCTCTCTTCTGATCTGATCAGTGGGATCTTCTCTCAGGATGGTATAGTTTCTTCTGTCAGACAGGAGTCTGAGACATTCCGTCTCATAAGTGGTTTTATCAAGTATAACAATAGCGCCTCCCTTGTCAGCTGGCTTAATAACCAACTTCTCGTTATTTCTTAATTCTTCAAGAGCCTTAGTTTCAATGTTCGAGAGATTTTTATAAGGGGAGCGTTGTCGGGTAACCCACTGTTCCACCTCCTTCACAACCGCTTGTTCAAAAGTCTCAACCTCCACTGGGAGGTTTCCCAGTGCTGGGGTGAATTTAGATTTTGGCCGGAAGTCTGTATCCCCCTCTGTAGTTGGTCGCTCCTCTTGATGACCAAAGAAGACCCTCAGTCTGATGTTCCGGAAGAAAGATGCTAATTCCTGGCGAATTTTGAAAATATCGGGTAGGTGCGTGGGGACAAAACCCAGACCTTTGTTCAAAAGTGATAGTTGGGTGTCCGTGAGGTTAGTGTCAGAGAGGTTCATTACTAAGGAGGTCAGTCCCTGCTCGTGCTCGGGGACTGATCCCTCCCCATACTCCTGGTCACCCTCTGTTCCAAATCTTCCCACTGAATCCCCCTGTGGCTCCCTTCTGTTTGCCTCTGCCTCGTCCCCGGCCTCTCCCTAAAAAGGAATTGGAGCTTGGGGAAAAAGTTGTGTGTGGCCACCCTGCATCCCTTGGAATGGTTGTTGGTATAGTGGGGGCCAACCAAAATTATTGTTAGGGAACTGGGTATACATCGGGTTGAATGGGGGCGGTTCTGGGGTCCTGCAAAGAAACCTCTACCTCTGCCTCTCCTTCTTGGTTTTCTGACATAATCACTATCCTCGCTCCCAGAGCCAGAACCTGATCTGTCAGACATCCTATGCTCCCTTCCAGAACCTCTTTCATGTCTTCCATTTTCTTAGTGGCATAGTCATCAGTGATATAGGGGTACACTTTTTCTCTTGAGAATTTTTTTAGGTCTTTTTGTAATTTATCAACTTTAGACCTTAAGAGGTAGTCTTTGTATTCCCCAATTTCTGAATTAGTCTCCTCCAACTTCTTTTTGAAGGTGGCCAAGATGATACTTGTCTTTATTCCCTGCTCATCCGCCTGGATTTTAATGTATAGGGCATCGGCAGTCCTTTTGGCCGTGTTTATAATTAGGATTAGCCAATCCCTAGTGCATTTCCAGGCGATGAGTGACCAATCTTTCCTGAAAATAGGGTCGTCCAGGAAAACAAGAGGTTCGTTTGAAACAAGGAGACCTCTAGGGGCCGCGTTGCCCCTCAGGTATTCCGTCAGGATTGCCCCATGCAGTATGGTTTTAACATGAGATTTCTTGAGTTCTAAAAGCGTGTCCCAGCCTTCCCCTTGAGTTAGGACCTGATTGATAGAGGTGTCTCCTAGAAGTGAAGGGCCTGCGAGGATGTCTGCCGCCGCATCATCCCCGTAGGCTAAACCCTGTTCTGTTGCCATAATTCCACAACACACCTTGGTGTGGGAAAAACCTAATCGGTGTCACACATACAGGGGTTATAAAAAAATCGTCCTCTGCGGCTCAGCGGCCGCTCACAATAGAAAAACACGTAAGAGAGGAAAGAGGATGAGTCCCTGGCCACCCTCCTCTAGACTATGAAAACACACAACATAGACCAGGAACTAATGGAATTAAAAATCGTGACGGTAATAGGTACAGAGGTTGAAAAGTATAAGATAGGGCACGAACAATGTGTGTAAAACTGCCCTCACACACAGCAAGCTGTGTCATGCTTCATCATAGGGCCTGCTAAACACACCCCCGCGCTAGCCAACGCTGGGGGTGGAGCAATAGGGAGGGGAAGACAAACACAACACAAAAAAGTGAACAATGAGTGTGGGACCTCAGAGGTGAAAAAAAGTGGCAGAGAATAATTAAAAACTGGTAACAGTGTATCCCTATACTATCTTTAATGGTGGGCACACTGTCCAAATGTAGAAGATGGTCCCTGTCGGACCAGTGGGTGAAGGTAATGGCTACTATATACCAGAGCCCTACCCCCCCACTCTGCTAAAATGTCGACATGTTTCAGCCGGATCAAACTACTACCCCGGCTTTCTTCAGGACTTTCACCTGTGCAATCCCAGCATGGATAAAAACCCTACCTCCTTATAATCCAGGGGTAAGGAAATACAGGTACCTTGTTTAGATGCATACTCTGATAAAGAGAGTGAAGGAGCCCATTGCTCTTAATAAGGAACCTGTGGAAGATAAAATTAAAAGAAAGCACAAAAGGAAAATAGTGAAGTGCAGGGTGCAAAAGTACAATGCCCTATCTCATAACCCAAACAATCAATGTGAAGGGTGACCCTCCCACACACTGGACATATACGTACATAGACCATAAGTTATATACAATACCCACAGTCACGTTAGAATTTATCATGATCCTAAATGTGTCTAGCTAGTAGGCTAAACATAAGTAGCAAAACCCCTATACAATCCTAGGTGGTTGTGCCTTGGTGAATGGATCAAGAAAACATAAACACATAACATTATGAAATAACATAATGTGCAAAGGTAGTCAAACGTATAAGTGCTGTGCACCATACTCCCCATGACTATATCCAAATTAGAAACACACTCCTTCAAAATGAGACACCTACCCTCATATTCCATAACTGGAATCTTACCGAGTTTATCAATAGGTCAAACTCGAACTGGCGGGGGATATGTGCAAGTAGCTCCCTGTTGTCACACTCTAAGTTTCGACAGGGAAAGAAATTGAAAAGTAGAGGATCGGAACAGGTTTTACACTGAAACACAGGATGGGAGATCTAATGTATGTTAGCGAAAGTGGAAAAACCAAGGTACGGTACTCTGGAAAAAACCCCATAGATCCATGTGATTGCAGGGGGCTTAAAAGACCGGAAACCCGGCACAATAGAGCTGCCATGAGAAACCCAACTAGTAAACTCGGGTGCCCAAGGAGTAGCAATCTATGTGATATCTGTTGTGCATGGAGCAGGATCAAAACGAGCAAATATATGTTCAGCTCGGCTGCCCAGTGACACACAGTTAGAGGGAATATCACGTAGGCATTAAAGAAAATCGCGTGCTACATAGAGTTACCCAGCAACCCAGCTCATCCCTACTCACTTCGTCAAGGTGAGCCCGCAACCGCCACCTAGTCGCACTCCCAGCACCGTGTAGTGTGTCTCGTGGGAGTTCTCTTCGTCATTGTATAGGCAGAGAGGGAGGTGTCCACAGCGCACGTACTATTGCGTGAAGTACGTGTGACAACTAAAACGTCACCCTCTCGGCCATCTTGGAAGTGGCAATTAAGCGAGTGTACACCGACGTAGGAAACGTCATGCAAGTAGGATGAGAAATCTACTCCTAGCAATAGGGAAGGACTAAGAGCAAAACAGGGAATAAAGAGCAGTATGTGCTGAGAAATTAAGAGTTAAAACTGTTCCAGGGAATATCGTCATTCAGGCCGCTGATATGACTGCGTAGCCTGTACACCCATCTTTGTTCCCTCAGAAACAGGGCTCTCTCTGGTTTACCATGAGTCATATCAATATATGGCTTATCAATGACAGTCCAGAAAAAATCATCAGCCAGATGATTTTTTTCTTTGAAGTGCGTCGTCAGTCGACTCACTAGTCTCTGGCATCTGAAGGTAGACTGATGTTCCATTATTCTGACCTTAACCTTCCTAGTGGTCATGCCTATGTAAATGAGCTCACATGAACATTTGATTAAATAAATGACATACGTGGAGTTACAATTTGTATGTTTTCTTTGTTCCCACGGATGTGGGAGGCCAATGTCTATTGTCTTGGTGTTCGCAGTCAAGTGACAGACATCACAGGACCCACATCTGGTGTGGCCCATAACAGGTGGTAAAAGAAAACCAGGTCGAGTAGCCCGGGCCATGATATTAGTACCCTGAGACTGGGGCCTAGGTCTAGTATGGACTAGGAGATCCTTTATGTTATTACTCCTCTTATAGGAAAATAGTGGTTTCTCCAAATTAAGTCCATTAGAATTGAGAATACGCCAATGACGTGTAATGATTTTCTGAATGTGATTGGAGGCTGTGTTAAAAGTAGTTACACAGATAGGCCTGGCAATAGGTGGTTTTATGACTGTTTCTAACAGAGCCTCACGGTTACAATTGGCGGCTCTCTTATTTGCTCTCTTTATAATTCTGCTAGGGTAATTTCTCCCAATGAGTTTGTGATGCAAAACCCGGGATTCTGACTTAAATTCGTCTGTGTCAGAACAATTCCTGCGAAGACGTAAAAATTGTCCCACTGGGAGATTCTCCCTAAGTGATCTGGGGTGGAAGCTGCTGAATGACAATAGACTATTCCTGTCTGTGGTTTTATGAAACATTTTAGTTGCAAGCCCACCCCGATGTGGAAAGATGGTCAAGTCGAGAAAAGGTAAGCTTTCTTTTGTAATAGTGGAGGTGAACAGCAATAAAGGGTTTCGACTGTTAAGCCATAACAGAAAATCATCAATGGATTGTCTGTCCCCCTCCCATATCAGGAGGACGTCGTCAATATAGCGACGCCAGATTTTTACATTGTTCGTCCAGATGTTATTAGGAGCGTAAACATGCTGGTCCTCAAAAGCTGACATATAGAGCCCTGCCAGACTAGGAGCGAAAACGCTCCCCATGGAAGTGCCATGTGACTGCAAATAGTATGTGCCCTGAAATTCAAAAAAGTTTTTTGTTAAGGCAATGTCTGCCAGATTCAGAACAAAGGGTCTAGGTGTGATGTGTGTCCACTCTTCCGAATAGATGATCTCTTCCACCATCCTCAGAGTTTCCAACTGAGGAATATTGGTGTACAGGGACTCCACATCCAGGCCCACCAAAAATTCACTTTCGGGATCGAAGGATAAATCCTTGAGCAAATTAAGGACTTCTGTAGTATCCTTAAGATAGGCTCGTCTTGACTGCACAATGGGTTTAAGGAAAAAATCGCAAAACTGCGATAATGGTCCCAAAGGGAACCCATACCCGACACTATAGGTCTACCAGGTGGTGGACGTGTGGGTTTATGCACTTTAGGGAGGATGTAAAAATAAGGGGTCACTGGCTCTTGTTGACAAAGGAACGCCCCCTCTTTGTCAGTAATCCATTCATTTAGTACAGCTTCCTCCACCACTGAAGCGATCTCTCTTCTGATCTGATCAGTGGGATCTTCTCTCAGGATGGTATAGTTTCTTCTGTCAGACAGGAGTCTGAGACATTCCGTCTCATAAGTGGTTTTATCAAGTATAACAATAGCGCCTCCCTTGTCAGCTGGCTTAATAACCAACTTCTCGTTATTTCTTAATTCTTCAAGAGCCTTAGTTTCAATGTTCGAGAGATTTTTATAAGGGAGCGTTGTCGGGTAACCCACTGTTCCACCTCCTTCACAACCGCTTGTTCAAAAGTCTCAACCTCCACTGGGAGGTTTCCCAGTGCTGGGGTGAATTTAGATTTTGGCCGGAAGTCTGTATCCCCCTCTGTAGTTGGTCGCTCCTCTTGATGACCAAAGAAGACCCTCAGTCTGATGTTCCGGAAGAAAGATGCTAATTCCTGGCGAATTTTGAAAATATCGGGTAGGTGCGTGGGGACAAAACCCAGACCTTTGTTCAAAAGTGATAGTTGGGTGTCCGTGAGGTTAGTGTCAGAGAGGTTCATTACTAAGGAGGTCAGTCCCTGCTCGTGCTCGGGGACTGATCCCTCCCCATACTCCTGGTCACCCTCTGTTCCAAATCTTCCCACTGAATCCCCCTGTGGCTCCCTTCTGTTTGCCTCTGCCTCGTCCCCGGCCTCTCCCTAAAAAGGAATTGGAGCTTGGGGAAAAAGTTGTGTGTGGCCACCCTGCATCCCTTGGAATGGTTGTTGGTATAGTGGGGGCCAACCAAAATTATTGTTAGGGAACTGGGTATACATCGGGTTGAATGGGGGCGGTTCTGGGGTCCTGCAAAGAAACCTCTACCTCTGCCTCTCCTTCTTGGTTTTCTGACATAATCACTATCCTCGCTCCCAGAGCCAGAACCTGATCTGTCAGACATCCTATGCTCCCTTCCAGAACCTCTTTTCATGTCTTCCATTTTCTTAGTGGCATAGTCATCAGTGATATAGGGGTACACTTTTTCTCTTGAGAATTTTTTTAGGTCTTTTTGTAATTTATCAACTTTAGACCTTAAGAGGTAGTCTTTGTATTCCCCAATTTCTGAATTAGTCTCCTCCAACTTCTTTTTGAAGGTGGCCAAGATGATACTTGTCTTTATTCCCTGCTCATCCGCCTGGATTTTAATGTATAGGGCATCGGCAGTCCTTTTGGCCGTGTTTATAATTAGGATTAGCCAATCCCTAGTGCATTTCCAGGCGATGAGTGACCAATCTTTCCTGAAAATAGGGTCGTCCAGGAAAACAAGAGGTTCGTTTGAAACAAGGAGACCTCTAGGGGCCGCGTTGCCCCTCAGGTATTCCGTCAGGATTGCCCCATGCAGTATGGTTTTAACATGAGATTTCTTGAGTTCTAAAAGCGTGTCCCAGCCTTCCCCTTGAGTTAGGACCTGATTGATAGAGGTGTCTCCTAGAAGTGAAGGGCCTGCGAGGATGTCTGCCGCCGCATCATCCCCGTAGGCTAAACCCTGTTCTGTTGCCATAATTCCACAACACACCTTGGTGTGGGAAAAACCTAATCGGTGTCACACATACAGGGGTTATAAAAAAAATCGTCCTCTGCGGCTCAGCGGCCGCTCACAATAGAAAAACACGTAAGAGAGGAAAGAGGATGAGTCCCTGGCCACCCTCCTCTAGACTATGAAAACACACAACATAGACCAGGAACTAATGGAATTAAAAATCGTGACGGTAATAGGTACAGAGGTTGAAAAGTATAAGATAGGGCACGAACAATGTGTGTAAAACTGCCCTCACACACAGCAAGCTGTGTCATGCTTCATCATAGGGCCTGCTAAACACACCCCGCGCTAGCCAACGCTGGGGGTGGAGCAATAGGGAGGGGAAGACAAACACAACACAAAAAAGTGAACAATGAGTGTGGGACCTCAGAGGTGAAAAAAAGTGGCAGAGAATAATTAAAAACTGGTAACAGTGTATCCCTATACTATCTTTAATGGTGGGCACACTGTCCAAATGTAGAAGATGGTCCCTGTCGGACCAGTGGGTGAAGGTAATGGCTACTATATACCAGAGCCCTACCCCCCACTCTGCTAAAATGTCGACATGTTTCAGCCGGATCAAACTACTACCCCGGCTTTCTTCAGGACTTTCACCTGTGCAATCCCAGCATGGATAAAAACCCTACCTCCTTATAATCCAGGGGTAAGGAAATACAGGTACCTTGTTTAGATGCATACTCTGATAAAGAGAGTGAAGGAGCCCATTGCTCTTAATAAGGAACCTGTGGAAGATAAAATTAAAAGAAAGCACAAAAGGAAAATAGTGAAGTGCAGGGTGCAAAAGTACAATGCCCTATCTCATAACCCAAACAATCAATGTGAAGGGTGACCCTCCCACACACTGGACATATACGTACATAGACCATAAGTTATATACAATACCCACAGTCACGTTAGAATTTATCATGATCCTAAATGTGTCTAGCTAGTAGGCTAAACATAAGTAGCAAAACCCCTATACAATCCTAGGTGGTTGTGCCTTGGTGAATGGATCAAGAAAACATAAACACATAACATTATGAAATAACATAATGTGCAAAGGTAGTCAAACGTATAAGTGCTGTGCACCATACTCCCCATGACTATATCCAAATTAGAAACACACTCCTTCAAAATGAGACACCTACCCTCATATTCCATAACTGGAATCTTACCGAGTTTATCAATAGGTCAAACTCGAACTGGCGGGGGGATATGTGCAAGTAGCTCCCTGTTGTCACACTCTAAGTTTCGACAGGGAAAGAAATTGAAAAGTAGAGGATCGGAACAGGTTTTACACTGAAACACAGGATGGGAGATCTAATGTATGTTAGCGAAAGTGGAAAAACCAAGGTACGGTACTCTGGAAAAAACCCCATAGATCCATGTGATTGCAGGGGGCTTAAAAGACCGGAAACCCGGCACAATAGAGCTGCCATGAGAAACCCAACTAGTAAACTCGGGTGCCCAAGGAGTAGCAATCTATGTGATATCTGTTGTGCATGGAGCAGGATCAAAACGAGCAAATATATGTTCAGCTCGGCTGCCCAGTGACACACAGTTAGAGGGAATATCACGTAGGCATTAAAGAAAATCGCGTGCTACATAGAGTTACCCAGCAACCCAGCTCATCCCTACTCACTTCGTCAAGGTGAGCCCGCAACCGCCACCTAGTCGCACTCCCAGCACCGTGTAGTGTGTCTCGTGGGAGTTCTCTTCGTCATTGTATAGGCAGAGAGGGAGGTGTCCACAGCGCACGTACTATTGCGTGAAGTAGGTGTGACAACTAAAACGTCACCCTCTCGGCCATCTTGGAAGTGGCAATTAAGCGAGTGTACACCGACGTAGGAAACGTCATGCAAGTAGGATGAGAAATCTACTCCTAGCAATAGGGAAGGACTAAGAGCAAAACAGGGAATAAAGAGCAGTATGTGCTGAGAAATTAAGAGTTAAAACTGTTCCAGGGAATATCGTCATTCAGGCCGCTGATATGACTGCGTAGCCTGTACACCCATCTTTGTTCCCTCAGAAACAGGGCTCTCTCTGGTTTACCATGAGTCATATCAATATATGGCTTATCAATGACAGTCCAGAAAAATCATCAGCCAGATGATTTTTTTCTTTGAAGTGCGTCGTCAGTCGACTCACTAGTCTCTGGCATCTGAAGGTAGACTGATGTTCCATTATTCTGACCTTAACCTTCCTAGTGGTCATGCCTATGTAAATGAGCTCACATGAACATTTGATTAAATAAATGACATACGTGGAGTTACAATTTGTATGTTTTCTTTGTTCCCACGGATGTGAGAGGCCAATGTCTATTGTCTTGGTGTTCGCAGTCAAGTGACAGACATCACAGGACCCACATCTGGTGTGGCCCATAACAGGTGGTAAAAGAAAACCAGGTCGAGTAGCCCGGGCCATGATATTAGTACCCTGAGACTGGGGCCTAGGTCTAGTATGGACTAGGAGATCCTTTATGTTATTACTCCTCTTATAGGAAAATAGTGGTTTCTCCAAATTAAGTCCATTAGAATTGAGAATACGCCAATGACGTGTAATGATTTTCTGAATGTGATTGGAGGCTGTGTTAAAAGTAGTTACACAGATAGGCCTGGCAATAGGTGGTTTTATGACTGTTTCTAACAGAGCCTCACGGTTACAATTGGCGGCTCTCTTATTTGCTCTCTTTATAATTCTGCTAGGGTAATTTCTCCCAATGAGTTTGTGATGCAAAACCCGGGATTCTGACTTAAATTCGTCTGTGTCAGAACAATTCCTGCGAAGACGTAAAAATTGTCCCACTGGGAGATTCTCCCTAAGTGATCTGGGGTGGAAGCTGCTGAATGACAATAGACTATTCCTGTCTGTGGTTTTATGAAACATTTTAGTTGCAAGCCCACCCCGATGTGGAAAGATGGTCAAGTCGAGAAAAGGTAAGCTTTCTTTTGTAATAGTGGAGGTGAACAGCAATAAAGGGTTTCGACTGTTAAGCCATAACAGAAAATCATCAATGGATTGTCTGTCCCCCTCCCATATCAGGAGGACGTCGTCAATATAGCGACGCCAGATTTTTACATTGTTCGTCCAGATGTTATTAGGAGCGTAAACATGCTGGTCCTCAAAAGCTGACATATAGAGCCCTGCCAGACTAGGAGCGAAAACGCTCCCCATGGAAGTGCCATGTGACTGCAAATAGTATGTGCCCTGAAATTCAAAAAAGTTTTTTGTTAAGGCAATGTCTGCCAGATTCAGAACAAAGGGTCTAGGTGTGATGTGTGTCCACTCTTCCGAATAGATGATCTCTTCCACCATCCTCAGAGTTTCCAACTGAGGAATATTGGTGTACAGGGACTCCACATCCAGGCCCACCAAAAATTCACTTTCGGGATCGAAGGATAAATCCTTGAGCAAATTAAGGACTTCTGTAGTATCCTTAAGATAGGCTCGTCTTGACTGCACAATGGGTTTAAGGAAAAAATCGCAAAACTGCGATAATGGTCCCAAAAGGGAACCCATACCCGACACTATAGGTCTACCAGGTGGTGGACGTGTGGGTTTATGCACTTTAGGGAGGATGTAAAAATAAGGGGTCACTGGCTCTTGTTGACAAAGGAACGCCCCTCTTTGTCAGTAATCCATTCATTTAGTACAGCTTCCTCCACCACTGAAGCGATCTCTCTTCTGATCTGATCAGTGGGATCTTCTCTCAGGATGGTATAGTTTCTTCTGTCAGACAGGAGTCTGAGACATTCCGTCTCATAAGTGGTTTTATCAAGTATAACAATAGCGCCTCCCTTGTCAGCTGGCTTAATAACCAACTTCTCGTTATTTCTTAATTCTTCAAGAGCCTTAGTTTCAATGTTCGAGAGATTTTTATAAGGGGAGCGTTGTCGGGTAACCCACTGTTCCACCTCCTTCACAACCGCTTGTTCAAAAGTCTCAACCTCCACTGGGAGGTTTCCCAGTGCTGGGGTGAATTTAGATTTTGGCCGGAAGTCTGTATCCCCCTCTGTAGTTGGTCGCTCCTCTTGATGACCAAAGAAGACCCTCAGTCTGATGTTCCGGAAGAAAGATGCTAATTCCTGGCGAATTTTGAAAATATCGGGTAGGTGCGTGGGGACAAAACCCAGACCTTTGTTCAAAAGTGATAGTTGGGTGTCCGTGAGGTTAGTGTCAGAGAGGTTCATTACTAAGGAGGTCAGTCCCTGCTCGTGCTCGGGGACTGATCCTCCCCATACTCCTGGTCACCCTCTGTTCCAAATCTTCCCACTGAATCCCCCCTGTGGCTCCCTTCTGTTTGCCTCTGCCTCGTCCCCGGCCTCTCCCTAAAAAAGGAATTGTAGCTTGGGGAAAAAGTTGTGTGTGGCCACCCTGCATCCCTTGGAATGGTTGTTGGTATAGTGGGGGCCAACCAAAATTATTGTTAGGGAACTGGGTATACATCGGGTTGAATGGGGGCGGTTCTGGGGTCCTGCAAAGAAACCTCTACCTCTGCCTCTCCTTCTTGGTTTTCTGACATAATCACTATCCTCGCTCCCAGAGCCAGAACCTGATCTGTCAGACATCCTATGCTCCCTTCCAGAACCTCTTTTCATGTCTTCCATTTTCTTAGTGGCATAGTCATCAGTGATATAGGGGTACACTTTTTCTCTTGAGAATTTTTTTAGGTCTTTTTGTAATTTATCAACTTTAGACCTTAAGAGGTAGTCTTTGTATTCCCCAATTTCTGAATTAGTCTCCTCCAACTTCTTTTGAAGGTGGCCAAGATGATACTTGTCTTTATTCCCTGCTCATCCGCCTGGATTTTAATGTATAGGGCATCGGCAGTCCTTTTGGCCGTGTTTATAATTAGGATTAGCCAATCCCTAGTGCATTTCCAGGCGATGAGTGACCAATCTTTCCTGAAAATAGGGTCGTCCAGGAAAACAAGAGGTTCGTTTGAAACAAGGAGACCTCTAGGGGCCGCGTTGCCCCTCAGGTATTCCGTCAGGATTGCCCCATGCAGTATGGTTTTAACATGAGATTTCTTGAGTTCTAAAAGCGTGTCCCAGCCTTCCCCTTGAGTTAGGACCTGATTGATAGAGGTGTCTCCTAGAAGTGAAGGGCCTGCGAGGATGTCTGCCGCCGCATCATCCCCGTAGGCTAAACCCTGTTCTGTTGCCATAATTCCACAACACACCTTGGTGTGGGAAAAACCTAATCGGTGTCACACATACAGGGGTTATAAAAAAAATCGTCCTCTGCGGCTCAGCGGCCGCTCACAATAGAAAAACACGTAAGAGAGGAAAGAGGATGAGTCCCTGGCCACCCTCCTCTAGACTATGAAAACACACAACATAGACCAGGAACTAATGGAATTAAAAATCGTGACGGTAATAGGTACAGAGGTTGAAAAGTATAAGATAGGGCACGAACAATGTGTGTAAAACTGCCCTCACACACAGCAAGCTGTGTCATGCTTCATCATAGGGCCTGCTAAACACACCCCGCGCTAGCCAACGCTGGGGGTGGAGCAATAGGGAGGGGAAGACAAACACAACACAAAAAAGTGAACAATGAGTGTGGGACCTCAGAGGTGAAAAAAGTGGCAGAGAATAATTAAAAACTGGTAACAGTGTATCCCTATACTATCTTTAATGGTGGGCACACTGTCCAAATGTAGAAGATGGTCCCTGTCGGACCAGTGGGTGAAGGTAATGGCTACTATATACCAGAGCCCTACCCCCCACTCTGCTAAAATGTCGACATGTTTCAGCCGGATCAAACTACTACCCCGGCTTTCTTCAGGACTTTCACCTGTGCAATCCCAGCATGGATAAAAACCCTACCTCCTTATAATCCAGGGGTAAGGAAATACAGGTACCTTGTTTAGATGCATACTCTGATAAAGAGAGTGAAGGAGCCCATTGCTCTTAATAAGGAACCTGTGGAAGATAAAATTAAAAGAAAGCACAAAAGGAAAATAGTGAAGTGCAGGGTGCAAAAGTACAATGCCCTATCTCATAACCCAAACAATCAATGTGAAGGGTGACCCTCCCACACACTGGACATATACGTACATAGACCATAAGTTATATACAATACCCACAGTCACGTTAGAATTTATCATGATCCTAAATGTGTCTAGCTAGTAGGCTAAACATAAGTAGCAAAACCCCTATACAATCCTAGGTGGTTGTGCCTTGGTGAATGGATCAAGAAAACATAAACACATAACATTATGAAATAACATAATGTGCAAAGGTAGTCAAACGTATAAGTGCTGTGCACCATACTCCCCATGACTATATCCAAATTAGAAACACACTCCTTCAAAATGAGACACCTACCCTCATATTCCATAACTGGAATCTTACCGAGTTTATCAATAGGTCAAACTCGAACTGGCGGGGGATATGTGCAAGTAGCTCCCTGTTGTCACACTCTAAGTTTCGACAGGGAAAGAAATTGAAAAGTAGAGGATCGGAACAGGTTTTACACTGAAACACAGGATGGGAGATCTAATGTATGTTAGCGAAAGTGGAAAAACCAAGGTACGGTACTCTGGAAAAAACCCCATAGATCCATGTGATTGCAGGGGGCTTAAAAGACCGGAAACCCGGCACAATAGAGCTGCCATGAGAAACCCAACTAGTAAACTCGGGTGCCCAAGGAGTAGCAATCTATGTGATATCTGTTGTGCATGGAGCAGGATCAAAACGAGCAAATATATGTTCAGCTCGGCTGCCCAGTGACACACAGTTAGAGGGAATATCACGTAGGCATTAAAGAAAATCGCGTGCTACATAGAGTTACCCAGCAACCCAGCTCATCCCTACTCACTTCGTCAAGGTGAGCCCGCAACCGCCACCTAGTCGCACTCCCAGCACCGTGTAGTGTGTCTCGTGGGAGTTCTCTTCGTCATTGTATAGGCAGAGAGGGAGGTGTCCACAGCGCACGTACTATTGCGTGAAGTACGTGTGACAACTAAAACGTCACCCTCTCGGCCATCTTGGAAGTGGCAATTAAGCGAGTGTACACCGACGTAGGAAACGTCATGCAAGTAGGATGAGAAATCTACTCCTAGCAATAGGGAAGGACTAAGAGCAAAACAGGGAATAAAGAGCAGTATGTGCTGAGAAATTAAGAGTTAAAACTGTTCCAGGGAATATCGTCATTCAGGCCGCTGATATGACTGCGTAGCCTGTACACCCATCTTTGTTCCCTCAGAAACAGGGCTCTCTCTGGTTTACCATGAGTCATATCAATATATGGCTTATCAATGACAGTCCAGAAAAAATCATCAGCCAGATGATTTTTTTCTTTGAAGTGCGTCGTCAGTCGACTCACTAGTCTCTGGCATCTGAAGGTAGACCGATGTTCCATTATTCTGACCTTAACCTTCCTAGTGGTCATGCCTATGTAAATGAGCTATGTAGAGGTCTCCTTGTTTCAAACGAACCTCTTGTTTTCCTGGACGACCCTATTTTCAGGAAAGATTGGTCACTCATCGCCTGGAAATGCACTAGGGATTGGCTAATCCTAATTATAAACACGGCCAAAAGGACTGCCGATGCCCTATACATTAAAATCCAGGCGGATGAGCAGGGAATAAAGACAAGTATCATCTTGGCCACCTTCAAAAAGAAGTTGGAGGAGACTAATTCAGAAATTGGGGAATACAAAGACTACCTCTTAAGGTCTAAAGTTGATAAATTACAAAAAGACCTAAAAAAAAATTCTCAAGAGAAAAAGTGTACCCCTATATCACTGATGACTATGCCACTAAGAAAATGGAAGACATGAAAAGAGGTTCTGGAAGGGAGCATAGGATGTCTGACAGATCAGGTTCTGGCTCTGGGAGCGAGGATAGTGATTATGTCAGAAAACCAAGAAGGAGAGGCAGAGGTAGAGGTTTCTTTGCAGGACCCCAGAACCGCCCCCCATTCAACCCGATGTATACCCAGTTCCCTAACAATAATTTTGGTTGGCCCCCACTATACCAACAACCATTCCAAGGGATGCAGGGTGGCCACACACAACTTTTTCCCCAAGCTCCAATTCCTTTTTTAGGGAGAGGCCGGGGACGAGGCAGAGGCAAACAGAAGGGAGCCACAGGGGGGATTCAGTGGGAAGATTTGGAACAGAGGGTGACCAGGAGTATGGGGAGGGATCAGTCCCCGAGCACGAGCAGGGACTGACCTCCTTAGTAATGAACCTCTCTGACACTAACCTCACGGACACCCAACTATCACTTTTGAACAAAGGTCTGGGTTTTGTCCCCACGCACCTACCCGATATTTTCAAAATTCGCCAGGAATTAGCATCTTTCTTCCGGAACATCAGACTGAGGGTCTTCTTTGGTCATCAAGAGGAGCGACCAACTACAGAGGGGGATACAGACTTCCGGCCAAAATCTAAATTCACCCCAGCACTGGGAAACCTCCCAGTGGAGGTTGAGACTTTTGAACAAGCGGTTGTGAAGGAGGTGGAACAGTGGGTTACCCGACAACGCTCCCCTTATAAAAATCTCTCGAACATTGAAACTAAGGCTCTTGAAGAATTAAGAAATAACGAGAAGTTGGTTATTAAGCCAGCTGACAAGGGAGGCGCTATTGTTATACTTGATAAAACCACTTATGAGACGGAATGTCTCAGACTCCTGTCTGACAGAAGAAACTATACCATCCTGAGAGAAGATCCCACTGATCAGATCAGAAGAGAGATCGCTTCAGTGGTGGAGGAAGCTGTACTAAATGAATGGATTACTGACAAAGAGGGGCGTTCCTTTGTCAACAAGAGCCAGTGACCCCTTATTTTTACATCCTCCCTAAAGTGCATAAACCCACACGTCCACCACCTGGTAGACCTATAGTGTCGGGTATGGGTTCCCTTTGGAACCATTATCGCAGTTTTGCGATTTTTTCCTTAAACCCATTGTGCAGTCAAGACGAGCCTATCTTAAGGATACTACAGAAGTCCTTAATTTGCTCAAGGATTTATCCTTCGATCCCGAAAGTGAATTTTTGGTGGGCCTGGATGTGGAGTCCCTGTACACCAATATTCCTCAGTTGGAAACTCTGAGGATGGTGGAAGAGATCATCTATTCGGAAGAGTGGACACACATCACACCTAGACCCTTTGTTCTGAATCTGGCAGACATTGCCTTAACAAAAAACTTTTTTGAATTTCAGGGCACATACTATTTGCAGTCACATGGCACTTCCATGGGGAGCGTTTTCGCTCCTAGTCTGGCAGGGCTCTATATGTCAGCTTTTGAGGACCAGCATGTTTACGCTCCTAATAACATCTGGACGAACAATGTAAAAATCTGGCGTCGCTATATTGACGACGTCCTCCTGATATGGGAGGGGGACAGACAATCCATTGATGATTTTCTGTTATGGCTTAACAGTCGAAACCCTTTATTGCTGTTCACCTCCACTATTACAAAAGAAAGCTTACCTTTTCTCGACTTGACCATCTTTCCACATCGGGGTGGGCTTGCAACTAAAATGTTTCATAAAACCACAGACAGGAATAGTCTATTGTCATTCAGCAGCTTCCACCCCAGATCACTTAGGGAGAATCTCCCAGTGGGACAATTTTTACGTCTTCGCAGGAATTGTTCTGACACAGACGAATTTAAGTCAGAATCCCGGGTTTTGCATCACAAACTCATTGGGAGAAATTACCCTAGCAGAATTATAAAGAGAGCAAATAAGAGAGCCGCCAATTGTAACCGTGAGGCTCTGTTAGAAACAGTCATAAAACCACCTATTGCCAGGCCTATCTGTGTAACTACTTTTAACACAGCCTCCAATCACATTCAGAAAATCATTACACGTCATTGGCGTATTCTCAATTCTAATGGACTTAATTTGGAGAAACCACTATTTTCCTATAAGAGGAGTAATAACATAAAGGATCTCCTAGTCCATACTAGACCTAGGCCCCAGTCTCAGGGTACTAATATCATGGCCCGGGCTACTCGACCTGGTTTTCTTTTACCACCTGTTATGGGCCACACCAGATGTGGGTCCTGTGATGTCTGTCACTTGACTGCGAACACCAAGACAATAGACATTGGCCTCCCACATCCGTGGGAACAAAGAAAACATACAAATTGTAACTCCACGTATGTCATTTATTTAATCAAATGTTCATGTGAGCTCATTTACATAGGCATGACCACTAGGAAGGTTAAGGTCAGAATAATGGAACATCGGTCTACCTTCAGATGCCAGAGACTAGTGAGTCGACTGACGACGCACTTCAAAGAAAAAAATCATCTGGCTGATGATTTTTTCTGGACTGTCATTGATAAGCCATATATTGATATGACTCATGGTAAACCAGAGAGAGCCCTGTTTCTGAGGGAACAAAGATGGGTGTACAGGCTACGCAGTCATATCAGCGGCCTGAATGACGATATTCCCTGGAACAGTTTTAACTCTTAATTTCTCAGCACATACTGCTCTTTATTCCCTGTTTTGCTCTTAGTCCTTCCCTATTGCTAGGAGTAGATTTCTCATCCTACTTGCATGACGTTTCCTACGTCGGTGTACACTCGCTTAATTGCCACTTCCAAGATGGCCGAGAGGGTGACGTTTTAGTTGTCACACGTACTTCACGCAATAGTACGTGCGCTGTGGACACCTCCCTCTCTGCCTATACAATGACGAAGAGAACTCCCACGAGACACACTACACGGTGCTGGGAGTGCGACTAGGTGGCGGTTGCGGGCTCACCTTGACGAAGTGAGTAGGGATGAGCTGGGTTGCTGGGTAACTCTATGTAGCACGCGATTTTCTTTAATGCCTACGTGATATTCCCTCTAACTGTGTGTCACTGGGCAGCCGAGCTGAACATATATTTGCTCGTTTTGATCCTGCTCCATGCACAACAGATATCACATAGATTGCTACTCCTTGGGCACCCGAGTTTACTAGTTGGGTTTCTCATGGCAGCTCTATTGTGCCGGGTTTCCGGTCTTTTAAGCCCCCTGCAATCACATGGATCTATGGGGTTTTTTCCAGAGTACCGTACCTTGGTTTTTCCACTTTCGCTAACATACATTAGATCTCCCATCCTGTGTTTCAGTGTAAAACCTGTTCCGATCCTCTACTTTTCAATTTCTTTCCCTGTCGAAACTTAGAGTGTGACAACAGGGAGCTACTTGCACATATCCCCCCGCCAGTTCGAGTTTGACCTATTGATAAACTCGGTAAGATTCCAGTTATGGAATATGAGGGTAGGTGTCTCATTTTGAAGGAGTGTGTTTCTAATTTGGATATAGTCATGGGGAGTATGGTGCACAGCACTTATACGTTTGACTACCTTTGCACATTATGTTATTTCATAATGTTATGTGTTTATGTTTTCTTGATCCATTCACCAAGGCACAACCACCTAGGATTGTATAGGGGTTTTGCTACTTATGTTTAGCCTACTAGCTAGACACATTTAGGATCATGATAAATTCTAACGTGACTGTGGGTATTGTATATAACTTATGGTCTATGTACGTATATGTCCAGTGTGTGGGAGGGTCACCCTTCACATTGATTGTTTGGGTTATGAGATAGGGCATTGTACTTTTGCACCCTGCACTTCACTATTTTCCTTTTGTGCTTTCTTTTAATTTTATCTTCCACAGGTTCCTTATTAAGAGCAATGGGCTCCTTCACTCTCTTTATCAGAGTATGCATCTAAACAAGGTACCTGTATTTCCTTACCCCTGGATTATAAGGAGGTAGGGTTTTTATCCATGCTGGGATTGCACAGGTGAAAGTCCTGAAGAAAGCCGGGGTAGTAGTTTGATCCGGCTGAAACATGTCGACATTTTAGCAGAGTGGGGGGTAGGGCTCTGGTATATAGTAGCCATTACCTTCACCCACTGGTCCGACAGGGACCATCTTCTACATTTGGACAGTGTGCCCACCATTAAAGATAGTATAGGGATACACTGTTACCAGTTTTTAATTATTCTCTGCCACTTTTTTTCACCTCTGAGGTCCCACACTCATTGTTCACTTTTTTGTGTTGTGTTTGTCTTCCCTCCCTATTGCTCCACCCCCAGCGTTGGCTAGCGCGGGGGTGTGTTTAGCAGGCCCTATGATGAAGCATGACACAGCTTGCTGTGTGTGAGGGCAGTTTTACACACATTGTTCGTGCCCTATCTTATACTTTTCAACCTCTGTACCTATTACCGTCACGATTTTTAATTCCATTAGTTCCTGGTCTATGTTGTGTGTTTTCATAGTCTAGAGGAGGGTGGCCAGGGACTCATCCTCTTTCCTCTCTTACGTGTTTTTCTATTGTGAGCGGCCGCTGAGCCGCAGAGGACGATTTTTTTATAACCCCTGTATGTGTGACACCGATTAGGTTTTTCCCACACCAAGGTGTGTTGTGGAATTATGGCAACAGAACAGGGTTTAGCCTACGGGGATGATGCGGCGGCAGACATCCTCGCAGGCCCTTCACTTCTAGGAGACACCTCTATCAATCAGGTCCTAACTCAAGGGGAAGGCTGGGACACGCTTTTAGAACTCAAGAAATCTCATGTTAAAACCATACTGCATGGGGCAATCCTGACGGAATACCTGAGGGGCAACGCGGCCCCTAGAGGTCTCCTTGTTTCAAACGAACCTCTTGTTTTCCTGGACGACCCTATTTTCAGGAAAGATTGGTCACTCATCGCCTGGAAATGCACTAGGGATTGGCTAATCCTAATTATAAACACGGCCAAAAGGACTGCCGATGCCCTATACATTAAAATCCAGGCGGATGAGCAGGGAATAAAGACAAGTATCATCTTGGCCACCTTCAAAAGAAGTTGGAGGAGACTAATTCAGAAATTGGGGAATACAAAGACTACCTCTTAAGGTCTAAAGTTGATAAATTACAAAAAGACCTAAAAAAATTCTCAAGAGAAAAAGTGTACCCCTATATCACTGATGACTATGCCACTAAGAAAATGGAAGACATGAAAAGAGGTTCTGGAAGGGAGCATAGGATGTCTGACAGATCAGGTTCTGGCTCTGGGAGCGAGGATAGTGATTATGTCAGAAAACCAAGAAGGAGAGGCAGAGGTAGAGGTTTCTTTGCAGGACCCCAGAACCGCCCCCATTCAACCCGATGTATACCCAGTTCCCTAACAATAATTTTGGTTGGCCCCCACTATACCAACAACCATTCCAAGGGATGCAGGGTGGCCACACACAACTTTTTCCCCAAGCTACAATTCCTTTTTTAGGGAGAGGCCGGGGACGAGGCAGAGGCAAACAGAAGGGAGCCACAGGGGGATTCAGTGGGAAGATTTGGAACAGAGGGTGACCAGGAGTATGGGGAGGGATCAGTCCCCGAGCACGAGCAGGGACTGACCTCCTTAGTAATGAACCTCTCTGACACTAACCTCACGGACACCCAACTATCACTTTTGAACAAAGGTCTGGGTTTTGTCCCCACGCACCTACCCGATATTTTCAAAATTCGCCAGGAATTAGCATCTTTCTTCCGGAACATCAGACTGAGGGTCTTCTTTGGTCATCAAGAGGAGCGACCAACTACAGAGGGGGATACAGACTTCCGGCCAAAATCTAAATTCACCCCAGCACTGGGAAACCTCCCAGTGGAGGTTGAGACTTTTGAACAAGCGGTTGTGAAGGAGGTGGAACAGTGGGTTACCCGACAACGCTCCCCTTATAAAAATCTCTCGAACATTGAAACTAAGGCTCTTGAAGAATTAAGAAATAACGAGAAGTTGGTTATTAAGCCAGCTGACAAGGGAGGCGCTATTGTTATACTTGATAAAACCACTTATGAGACGGAATGTCTCAGACTCCTGTCTGACAGAAGAAACTATACCATCCTGAGAGAAGATCCCACTGATCAGATCAGAAGAGAGATCGCTTCAGTGGTGGAGGAAGCTGTACTAAATGAATGGATTACTGACAAAGAGGGGCGTTCCTTTGTCAACAAGAGCCAGTGACCCCTTATTTTTACATCCTCCCTAAAGTGCATAAACCCACACGTCCACCACCTGGTAGACCTATAGTGTCGGGTATGGGTTCCCTTTTGGAACCATTATCGCAGTTTTGCGATTTTTTCCTTAAACCCATTGTGCAGTCAAGACGAGCCTATCTTAAGGATACTACAGAAGTCCTTAATTTGCTCAAGGATTTATCCTTCGATCCCGAAAGTGAATTTTTGGTGGGCCTGGATGTGGAGTCCCTGTACACCAATATTCCTCAGTTGGAAACTCTGAGGATGGTGGAAGAGATCATCTATTCGGAAGAGTGGACACACATCACACCTAGACCCTTTGTTCTGAATCTGGCAGACATTGCCTTAACAAAAAACTTTTTTGAATTTCAGGGCACATACTATTTGCAGTCACATGGCACTTCCATGGGGAGCGTTTTCGCTCCTAGTCTGGCAGGGCTCTATATGTCAGCTTTTGAGGACCAGCATGTTTACGCTCCTAATAACATCTGGACGAACAATGTAAAAATCTGGCGTCGCTATATTGACGACGTCCTCCTGATATGGGAGGGGGACAGACAATCCATTGATGATTTTCTGTTATGGCTTAACAGTCGAAACCCTTTATTGCTGTTCACCTCCACTATTACAAAAGAAAGCTTACCTTTTCTCGACTTGACCATCTTTCCACATCGGGGTGGGCTTGCAACTAAAATGTTTCATAAAACCACAGACAGGAATAGTCTATTGTCATTCAGCAGCTTCCACCCCAGATCACTTAGGGAGAATCTCCCAGTGGGACAATTTTTACGTCTTCGCAGGAATTGTTCTGACACAGACGAATTTAAGTCAGAATCCCGGGTTTTGCATCACAAACTCATTGGGAGAAATTACCCTAGCAGAATTATAAAGAGAGCAAATAAGAGAGCCGCCAATTGTAACCGTGAGGCTCTGTTAGAAACAGTCATAAAACCACCTATTGCCAGGCCTATCTGTGTAACTACTTTTAACACAGCCTCCAATCACATTCAGAAAATCATTACACGTCATTGGCGTATTCTCAATTCTAATGGACTTAATTTGGAGAAACCACTATTTTCCTATAAGAGGAGTAATAACATGAAGGATCTCCTAGTCCATACTAGGCCTAGGCCCCAGTCTCAGGGTACTAATATCATGGCCCGGGCTACTCGACCTGGTTTTCTTTTACCACCTGTTATGGGCCACACCAGATGTGGGTCCTGTGATGTCTGTCACTTGACTGCGAACACCAAGACAATAGACATTGGCCTCCCACATCCGTGGGAACAAAGAAAACATACAAATTGTAACTCCACGTATGTCATTTATTTAATCAAATGTTCATGTGAGCTCATTTACATAGGCATGACCACTAGGAAGGTTAAGGTCAGAATAATGGAACATCGGTCTACCTTCAGATGCCAGAGACTAGTGAGTCGACTGACGACGCACTTCAAAGAAAAAAATCATCTGGCTGATGATTTTTTCTGGACTGTCATTGATAAGCCATATATTGATATGACTCATGGTAAACCAGAGAGAGCCCTGTTTCTGAGGGAACAAAGATGGGTGTACAGGCTACGCAGTCATATCAGCGGCCTGAATGACGATATTCCCTGGAACAGTTTTAACTCTTAATTTCTCAGCACATACTGCTCTTTATTCCCTGTTTTGCTCTTAGTCCTTCCCTATTGCTAGGAGTAGATTTCTCATCCTACTTGCATGACGTTTCCTACGTCAGTGTACACTCGCTTAATTGCCACTTCCAAGATGGCCGAGAGGGTGACGTTTTAGTTGTCACACGTACTTCACGCAATAGTACGTGCGCTGTGGACACCTCCCTCTCTGCCTATACAATGACGAAGAGAACTCCCACGAGACACACTACACGATGCTGGGAGTGCGACTAGGTGGCGGTTGCGGGCTCACCTTGACGAAGTGAGTAGGGATGAGCTGGGTTGCTGGGTAACTCTATGTAGCACGCAATTTTCTTTAATGCCTACGTGATATTCCCTCTAACTGTGTGTCACTGGGCAGCCGAGCTGAACATATATTTGCTCGTTTTGATCCTGCTCCATGCACAACAGATATCACATAGATTGCTACTCCTTAGGCACCCGAGTTTACTAGTTGGGTTTCTCATGGCAGCTCTATTGTGCCGGGTTTCCGGTCTTTTAAGCCCCCTGCAATCACATGGATCTATGGGTTTTTTTCCAGAGTACCGTACCTTGGTTTTTCCACTTTCGCTAACATACATTAGATCTCCCATCCTGTGTTTCAGTGTAAAACCTGTTCCGATCCTCTACTTTTCAATTTCTTTCCCTGTCGAAACTTAGAGTGTGACAACAGGGAGCTACTTGCACATATCCCCCGCCAGTTCGAGTTTGACCTATTGATAAACTCGGTAAGATTCCAGTTATGGAATATGAGGGTAGGTGTCTCATTTTGAAGGAGTGTGTTTCTAATTTGGATATAGTCATGGGGAGTATGGTGCACAGCACTTATACGTTTGACTACCTTTGCACATTATGTTATTTCATAATGTTATGTGTTTATGTTTTCTTGATCCATTCACCAAGGCACAACCACCTAGGATTGTATAGGGGTTTTGCTACTTATGTTTAGCCTACTAGCTAGACACATTTAGGATCATGATAAATTCTAACGTGACTGTGGGTATTGTATATAACTTATGGTCTATGTACGTATATGTCCAGTGTGTGGGAGGGTCACCCTTCACATTGATTGTTTGGGTTATGAGATAGGGCATTGTACTTTTGCACCCTGCACTTCACTATTTTCCTTTTGTGCTTTCTTTTAATTTTATCTTCCACAGGTTCCTTATTAAGAGCAATGGGCTCCTTCACTCTCTTTATCAGAGTATGCATCTAAACAAGGTACCTGTATTTCCTTACCCCTGGATTATAAGGAGGTAGGGTTTTTATCCATGCTGGGATTGCACAGGTGAAAGTCCTGAAGAAAGCCGGGGTAGTAGTTTGATCCGGCTGAAACATGTCGACATTTTAGCAGAGTGGGGGGTAGGGCTCTGGTATATAGTAGCCATTACCTTCACCCACTGGTCCGACAGGGACCATCTTCTACATTTGGACAGTGTGCCCACCATTAAAGATAGTATAGGGATACACTGTTACCAGTTTTTAATTATTCTCTGCCACTTTTTTCACCTCTGAGGTCCCACACTCATTGTTCACTTTTTTGTGTTGTGTTTGTCTTCCCCTCCCTATTGCTCCACCCCCAGCGTTGGCTAGCGCGGGGGTGTGTTTAGCAGGCCCTATGATGAAGCATGACACAGCTTGCTGTGTGTGAGGGCAGTTTTACACACATTGTTCGTGCCCTATCTTATACTTTTCAACCTCTGTACCTATTACCGTCACGATTTTTAATTCCATTAGTTCCTGGTCTATGTTGTGTGTTTTCATAGTCTAGAGGAGGGTGGCCAGGGACTCATCCTCTTTCCTCTCTTACGTGTTTTTCCACCCAATGAAGTTGTCCCTTGTTTCACCTAAAATGGTCTGTGTTTAAATTAACATCTTTCGCAAATGCTTAAAGAAATGTATTAAATAATTCACAACCAACACTGGAATTGAAATGCCAAAGATGCAAAATCGATTTCAAACGATGGGGAGTTCTCAGGGATTTGCCCTGACCTAATTAAATGCATGTGCTGGGAGCCAGCCCTCCTTATTTCACAGACCTTCCATCTATCAAATAAATTACATTAACACCATAAACATCAGGAGTTGCACTGTGTGCCAGGTGCCAATGAGATTCAAGCTTGTGGTCGGTTTCTTTCTTGCACCTTACTCTTCAACTGACACAGTGGTAGGACGAAAGAACGCAGAACAATCTTGTTGTATAATTTACTTCACTTTGCAATGCTTGCAATACAGAATAACATTAATAAATAAATACAAAATCAACATTATCTTATACATAAATTCAAATATGTTCCACTACGTCTTGGAAATCTTAAATGTAAAGGTCGCCTGAGATATAACTCCTCGGTCCTGGCAGTAAAAAGTAATTATTTCCTACATTTTGAATCAAGTTGATTAAATTAATGTGTCAGGGTTCCCTCACCCAAACCACCATATCCATTTTCCCTGCGAGAGACATCAATAATATATTTCTTAAGATGTTGTGGCTGCCTGGTCACATGCAGAGCAACAGCTTAGGCAGGGAGCCCTGGAAACCCTTCTCCTGCTTTGTTCCCCCATGGAACTAGGTGGGAGGGCTCAGATCCGGGGAGGCAGGTTAAATCCCCTCTTGTTAAGTCACTTCCAACACAACTGGGGGTCCTTTACATACAAACCAATACCCTGGGTTCTCCTCTTCGGACGCTCAGGTACAGCGAAACTCACCATACCACTTACCCTTATCAAAAAGTTTGTGAATATGAATGTAATGCAAATGTAATAATGTTTTATGTATTATGTCCTACGTTCAGGTGGAGTGACAGAGAACGATACCAACAACTTTGGTGTGGAAAGCAAAAACAAGAAAGAGCTCAAGGGAGGCTTCATGTCAATGCCCCTGGACAGCTAGGTCGCAGGATGAAAGCAATGGCATCCTATTATTCCAAGAGGCAGCTGTAAGTCAGAGCAACTTGGGCTTGCCTGGTAACGCTTCGCCTCTGTGTGTGGGGTCCAGATATGAAGTGAACCCCAAACATTTAGCACCAGGTTTTGTGTATTTCCGGTGCTCATTGGCTAATATGACGAGCAGTCCACTTAGGTCATGCTGTCGCTATTGATAGGGCATGGATGTTATCTTTCATCTATCTTTATAAATTCACCCTGGAAAAATTATTTGTGACATTTATTTTCTAACATGACAAATGTGTGTTAGGTTATCACGTTCGAGAAAAATGCATGAATGAAGTTAGATTTAGATACTGCATCGTAAAAGCATGCAGAATGTTAGACGTAGGTTTGTGATCACATTTAACCGGAAACAAACTAATGTAATGTTTAACAAATATTGATATATGTTTTTCTTTAAGCATAAATAAACGTAATAAACACATTATAACATACATAACTCTATAAAGAATAAAACTGTTAGGTGTTAAGAAAGTGGTCATTAACATTAGAATGTGTAATGTGAGCACTGACATTGAAGAGAAAACAGATGCTATAATGATTTGTGCTATGAAAAGTTTCAATTTAAATGTGCTTTCAAATCCTGAATGATGTATTAACCTATAACGTGAACTGCAAATTAGTATGTGAAATAATAATGAAGTGTTGACATTTTTTATCAGGGGTACTTTATACTCACATGATGTAGGTGAGAAACATTAATTGCCTAATTGAAGGACTAATGCATGGTATTCAAAAATGTGAAATTCATTTTTTAACACAAATTCATCGTGCACAGTCTGTGTTTCATGAAGGTATCAAAACTTGCTTTTCTTTCCTAGTATGAACTTATGAACTGAACAGTCTGAAGCCTGTGGGAACCTTTCGTAAAGTTTCTACTTGTGCTCTAACACAAAATGATTCCTTTCACGTTTGTAGCTCACTTGACTGGGCTTGCAACACAATTGTTACTTCCTAGAGCACATGCTTTAGAAAGAACTGGGGGGGGGGTAGCCCAACATTTACGTGCCTGGCTCTGATCAGATTACCCGAGGCGGTGCCGGGAGGAGGTGGTGCCCCTTGGGTGTGCCTCGGACTGTGATTGTGAGGTACCTCTGGTGCGCCTACATGTGGTGGCACTATAGACTTCGGGCTCCAACATACAGGGACATTGACTGGTCCTACCCAGAGGTGCACAATGGGACGCACGAAAGGAAAGCTGCCGGAGTTGGTCTCCACGGGCATAACGCAGCAAGAAGAATCAGATAATGCTAGCCAGATGGCCCCTATGAACTGCATCCCACCAACCAATATGGAGACCACCCTGGACAAACTGGACCTGATATTGCAGGAGGTCAGGGAGCCACGAATGGCAATAGAGCAACAAATAGGCTCATTGACAACCGGCTTTACACTACTCAAGGCAGACCATGACAAGTTGGTCTCTACAGTGAAAAGCAATAAACTATTTATAGCAGAACTGCTCTCCCAGCACAAGGACCACACAGGCCAGATATCACAGCTGCAGCGTCAAGTGTCTAGCCTACAGGACAGAGTCGAAGACGCGGAGGGCCGGGCACGAAGAAACAACGTCCGCATAGTTGGCTTGCCGGAACGCTGTGAGGGTCCCAACGCCACTCGATTTGTGGAACAATGGCTGCGGGAGCAGGTAGCCCCAGAGGGCCTGTCTGACCTCTTCTGTGTTGAAAGAGCTCACAGAATCCCCATGAGAAAGCCAGTTGCGGGTGCTCGTCCACATCCCATGATTGCTCGGATACTTAATTATAAGGACTGGGACACGCTGCTCCGTATCGCCAGGGAGAAATCCCCTATCCAGTATGAAAACCACCGGATTTCGTTATACCCGGACTTCACAGTCCTGGTACAGCGCCAGAGTACCTCCTACCAAATGATTAAAAAGAAACTCAGAGCTCTGAACCTCAAGTACGCTTTGCTGTTTTCTGCCCGCTCGAAGATCATGCACAAGCAAAAGTCACACTTCTTTGACAGTCCGGAGGCGGTAGGGGATTGGCTGGAAGTTACATTCCCCTCACACACGTCAGAGAGATCGATGCAAAGCACAAACCTGGAATCACAAGCAGCAACAAGTGGGAGAACACGCCGCACCAGATCAACTCTCAAAATCAATGCTAAAAGCCCGTCTCCGGAGCAGGTCTTGAGGGGCAGGGAGGCGGCGCTCGTCACTGCAGCGGACTTCAGAGACCGTGACCCCCTCTCCTCGCCAGAGTCATCGGAAGACACTAATATGCATTCAGACTCAGAGAACAGCCTCGCTTTGTTTCCTTTTATCACTCCAAGAACTGTGAATGACTACCTAGGCTGAGGGCCCCCCCCGGACGCCCTGGAGAGCCAGAAGTAATCTAATAATATACAGGCCACAGCCCTCTGCAGCTTCACCATTATCCCCCCAACTTCTCTATACCCTTAGTAAGCAACCATGGTCTGGTCACTAATAATGTAGCACACAATCCAGAGTGTTCTGCAAGGCGCAGGAGCCGCCTCCCCCACAGCAAATGCAAACCAAACTCAGGTGAATGTTCACGAAGTTTCTAGTTTGGTCAAGCATTGTGTTAGGGTTGGACCTGGTATTGGGGGTTAATAAGGGTTTTTGGGTTCCTGGCTTACCCCCCACCACACAGCACACACCACTTTGCCCCCACATTATGGCAAGACTCAGAGCCGAGTACACACACCTATGGCCACATTGGTAACGTACACTATAGTCACTTGGAATGTTAGAGGGTTGGGGTCAGTGCACAAATGACATAGGATACACGCCCAGCTAAACAGGCAGAGGGCACAGTTTGCCTTAATGCAGGAGACACACCTCACTGACTCTGAGGCTACCAAGTGCCGTAAGAAGTGGAAAGTCCAAGTGTTTAACATATCATATTCCGCCTTTGCGGGTGGAGCAGCTATATGGGTCAGAAATGGGGTCCCGTTTGTGGCCTTGGAGCAACACACAGATGTAAATTGCAGGTATGTCATAATCCATGGCACAATAGACGGCACACACACAGTCATAGGCAGTATATATGCCCCAAATTACGATCAGGATAAATTTTTAACAAATCTCAACACAGTGCTTGCAGACTGGGTGGGGTACCCATGGGTACTAGGGGGGACTATAACGATATTCTGGATGTGCAACTGGACCGCTCTCACCCACTCTACAGGGAGCAATCTCTATCAGGCAGGTGGATGCCCTCCGTGGGTGGGCAGCGGGTTGGTCGCTGGGAGACGTATGGCCCCTCAAGAACCCAAACAGTTGGGAATACTCATTCTATTCACCTCCTCCCCTGCTTCACATGAGACTAGACAGAGTACTCTGTTCCCTCTCCATCACAACTCAGTTTGCCCACGTCACATACCTGGGGAAGACCTTTTCGGATCACAACCCGCTGGAGGTCACGTTGTCATGGGGGAGAGTCCCTACACCAGTCCTCACTTGGAAGTTAAGGCCACAGATGTTGGAGGACGCCGTCTTCCGTGCCACGATGGCCACAGCCATCACTAATTATTTAAATGAAAATGCTAACTTGGCGTCTTCGCACCTCAGAGTGGGACGCATTCAAGACCGCAGTGAGAGGTATTGCTATCAGTGCCACTGTGGGGGCCAGACAAGAGATCCACAAACACCTTAAGATAGTAGAGGACATACTGAATAAGCTAGAGCAGGACGCGGTCACCGACCCCACTAAAGAGGGGGCGCTGCAGGAGGCACATATACAACACGCAGAATTACTGGAGCGCCTTCGAGTAATGGATTACCAATCCTATACCCAGATCAAACATGCGAAGGCAGATAAATCGGGAGCGCTCCTTGCACAGCTGTTGCACGATGCACCGCCCCCCACCCCGATACACGAGATAGTCTTATCAGACGGCACCACAGTGAACACGCAACAAGACATAAATGTAGCCTTTTGTGAATACTATGAGGCGCTGTACAGGGCCCCGGGGGGGGGGACAGCAGTAGAGTCAATAGAGGCTTTCCTACATGACCTCAACTGTCCCCAACTTTCACAGGCAGACCAAAAAGATTTGATTGGTCCCATCACAAAAATTTTAATTAGGGAGGCCATCCGGGAACTCCCACGCAACACGGCTCCGGGCCTCGATGGCCTACCGGCAGAATTCTATGACACCTTCTCGGACAAATTAGTCCCCCACTTACAGTCTCCCCCCCCACCACTATGCAGTTGTTGTTGCCTCCCTTCCTAAACTGGGCAGGGACCCCTCGGACATGTTGGGCTACCGTCCGCTGTCGCTGTTAGCTACCGAATATAAGATTCTAAGCAAACTTTTGGCCCGTCGGCTGCTCCCCCACCTGCCGCAACTTATCCACACGGACCAAAATGGCTTAGTCCCAGCTCTCAGTACCTCACTGAACATTAGATGTCTCTATCATGTCATGGAGGCCACACCTAGAGACTCCCTGGGTGCTGGGTGCATTTCCCTCAATCTGAGTCAAGCCTTTGACACCCTAAATTGGGAATACATGTTAATTGCCCTTGGTAAATTTGGCATTCCACCGGAGTATGTGAAATGGGTTAAGTTGCTCTACACTGCTCCTACGGCACGAGCCCAGTCTGGAGCGCATGTCTTGCGGCCTTACCTAGTATGTAGAGGCACACGGCAGGGCTGCCCTCTGTCACCACTGCTATTTGTGCTGGCGCTTGAACTCTTCGCTATCCGGCGTCGGAGGGAGGCAGAGATGACCGGGATCCGGGTTGGCAACACAGCACATGTAGTGTCAGCATTTGATGACGATCTCATCCTATATACTCACGACCTAGCGGGAGATCTAGAGCCTATACCGCGTATTTTTAATCAGTTTGAACACATCTCGGGTCTAACCATAAATGAGAATAAGTCTCACACGTTCTTTTTCTGCCCAGGAGAGCACCCAGAGATCATCAGGTTTGGGCTGCTCTCTCTTCCAGTAGCGCCAAGTACCTTCAAATACCTGGGCATCCAAATATATAGGACCCCACAAGATTTACTGGAGGGCAACCTGATGAGGGCAGCTAAGGCACTCCGCCACCAAGTATCTTTCTGGGTGTCACTGCCACTCTCAGTGGCGGGCAGAATAACCATCTCCAAGATGGTCATGCTTCTGTGCCTATTGTATTTTTTTTTACAAATCTACCAGTACTGATTCCTGCCTCCATTTTTAAAACTCTGGACACACTCTTGTCGGATCTAATCTGGGGAAGGGGCCGCAGAAGAGTGGGGCTGGCCAAACTGCAGCTGGGGACAAAGAGAGTGGGCATGGGGGCGCCAGACTTCCGCGCATACTGCTTTGCAAGCCAACTGCAATGGCTTTCGTACTGGCTGGTGGGGCGCAACCTGCACGAATTGGACTATACAGCACAATCCCTGGCCTGGGGTGCTCTCCACACCTTACTGCTACCACAGAGTAGGATTCCCCCTGGAACCCCCCTACTGCTGCGAATAGCTCTTGCCTACTGGAAAAAAGCACTACAATATACAAACCAGAGAATCCCCTACGCTCCTAACACTCCAATGCTTGGAATCCCCACACCCACCGGGCTGGTCACTAGGAGAAGTATACATGGTTGGAAATGGGAGGATGTCTTTACAATGGGGGTGCTATTTGCGGATGGTGTGTTGATGGACCACCAGAACTAAGCCCGGGAGCAAGGAGTCCAGCGCTCTTTTTATCCTACATGCAGCTATGGTCAAATACGTGAAGAAGCATTGGGCGCCGGAAGGCAAGGAGCCCCCGACACATGAGCTGATACATGCTGTATACCTGATGGGTGACGGTCGCCACCTGATAAGATGGCTATATAGAGGTACCCGTGCACATGCAGAGACCCCCCCTTACGACACTTAGAGAGAAATAGGCTAGAGATCTGGGTAAGGACATAACAGACAAGGATTGGGCCTCTCTCCTGGAATACCCTAAGAGGGTGTCCCGTAATGCCAAATTTAAGTTCATACAATACATGATCCTCCACAGGGCCTACCTCACTCCGCACCGCTTAAACCGCATGTATCCCACGGCACAGGTATGTTGCCCAAGATGCCATGCACATGACGCTGATATACTACACATGTTGTGGATGTGTCCACGCCTAGTGGGTTTCTGGGCCAAGATTGCACATGTATTAGAAACGATAACAGGGATCCCTAGCTGGGACAAAGTGGAGCGGTGCATACTGGGGCTGTATCGTCGTCCTAAGACACAGAAAGTACACTCAGATTTGCTGACCTAGCTCTAATCATTGCAAAGCGCTCCATCACCATGAGGTGGAAATCTGCCTTTCCCCCAACAGTACACAACTGGCATGAGGAAGCAATCCGGTGGGGTAGGGCAGAGAGTGCAGTCATTAGGAGGGAGGAATATAAGGGACTGCGGAAAACGCTGATCTCCATGGACTGGGATCTGATGTTGGAGTCATCAAAGCAATTGACCCCTCAGTACCATAACACACATTGGGCATATGTTTCCCCTCCAGCATGCAGTTGTGACCGGCGCCCCCGCTCCCGCTCGGTGCAGGGCCCATTGAAGGGAGCTGCACTAATTTTTTGGGGCCTCAACAAGAAGATGCCAAGTGGATAAAGTTGCGTTCCAGGCTCGGATGAGCCTAGCTGGGGGTGAGACAGATGGGAGGGAGGGGGAGGGTTGACTGGGGTTGTTTAGTGTTTATACTGACCTTGTTTGATATTTGCCTGCAATAGATTCATGGTAGTGTGACGGTACTAAAATAACAATGTTTTCACATTGGTTTGCATTTCTGTTCCGAATGTAACCTATATACACAGAGATGCTTATGTTACTCCGTTTCCTGCTGAGTTGATTATATACTGATTGTATCAAAAATCACACGCGGCGCATTGTAAAATCAATAAAGTATGTTTTAAAAAAAAATACTTTACTAAGAACTGACAAAGGATGAGAACATGGACTCGCCTACTTCCGAAAGGATCACAACCAATCATATGACTAAAGTACAGTGGTCTTAAGGAAAATGCAAAGTAATGGATTACTTAATTCTTCCAGATTTGTATACTTTTTACCTACTACATCCTTTCATCCTACTGAAATTGACCAATGGGACAGAGTGGTCAGACAAATTGGTGATATCAAGGGGTGTAAACTAGGAATCGATGGAGTATAATTGCCCAAAGTACGGACAAGGGCGGTTCCTGTTCTTGTCCACCTTCTCTACCTATCTGTGGTACAGAGACTAATGAATTGGACTTCAGAAACAAGGCAAACTGTGACGAAATACTGCGGTTGCTGCTGGCTGGTATGCTTGCGTGGTGGAATCTTTCCGGCTGGAAGGTTCCCGACAACAGCTGTGGCATTGACGCTGCAGTACGGACAGGGGCAGACAAACCTGTCCATGAACTGGAACTGATCATTTGGTGATTTACTGAACTTTTATCCATAGGGATGTATGAGAAATAATTGCTTTCTATAGACTCACCTCCTAGGATTTAATCTCCCTCAGCTGAGGAAGATAACTCCCTTCAGATTGAATTTCACAGTTAATGCTTATTAAATCCTTTCAATTCATAAAATAGATTGGTATGCAAATTATTTTAAATTCAAAAGAGATCAAATCTGAGATAAATTACTCTGCTGATTCTGTTTCATTATTTATTGTGGCCAATTTATCTGTTTCAAATTTTACTGATCTATAAGGTAGAGTTAATCCAAGAAATTCCAATAATTATGAATGAATATTAACAATTATCTTATTCCAGGTCCTCATACGATAATTGTTCATCCCCTAATTTTTCTGGTCCCATTCAGCACAGAACAAGATCCATCGGAGGACCTAATGAGATTAGTGTGGTAGCTGAGGTTATTCTGGGAAAAAATTAGACCAATTAAAATAATTTATGAGGCCCAATACGTGTATGCTACTACACTTGCCACTCATGTGTCACCCAAGATAACCCCAAACCACTTCAAATAAACATCCAACATGATTTTCTCCAAGCAAAAATGGTTTGGTCTGAATCAGGTTGTGAACCTTTCCCTTGGATGCATTTATTATGTGTATTAAGTGTGTAACCGCCTAGCTTTTGGATGTCTGGTATATTTTTTGTAGTACTACTAGAATTCAAACTCACAAATGAATGAAAAATGCACCATCAGCCTGCATAAAGCCTACAGGTGGTGGGTGGAACTAGACTAGAAAGGGGATCAGACTGAGTATTTGGGGGTAAAAAAAATGACGAATATGTCTTGTGCTACATAAATTAGGAAGAATAGCTGAAAACTTTAAAAGAACATCTACAAGATACATATAGGGTCTGATTACGAGTGTCAGTGACGCGGTGGTGGAGTCTCGCCGCCGCCCACCCACCAGATTACAAGTTATTTGGAGTCTGGTGGGCGGGTGGCGTGGCGTTCCCAGGGCGGTACCTCTTTCAAAGGCAGCCCTGCAAGGGTAAAGAGTCACAAGGTTCCTGCAAGGCATGGACTGAAAAGTCCATGCCGTGCAGGAACTTTTGTTCATGCACACAGGGGGGCACATGTTATGGCCCCCTGTGTGCATGCACAAGCATAGGAGGCAGAGGCCCCTTTGTTTCCTCTCCTCCTGGTTTTACATGGATGAGGAGCCGCCATATAAACCCTGGAGGAGAGGAAACTTGTAATCTACTTGGCGGGAACGCAGCAGTCCAGAACGCAACACCACCTCCAGGGAACGGCAGTTCCCTGGCGGCATCAGCGGTCCCAGGGTAATCCAACTGCCCTACTCGTAATGGGGCGGTCTTGTAATCAGGACCATAGTGTTTAAATCAACATCTACAAAATTAGTTACCCCAGCTCTCCACGTCGAAAACATAAAAGCTCTAGGAGGAACACTAAAGGTAAATGACCTCATATTAGTAGAAAATACATTTTTGAGACCTTTGTTTAACTATCCACAGAGTGGCCTACTGCAACCATTATTTCTGGGAATGAAATCCATTTTGCTAAAGGCCACTGCTTTTCTGGGGTAGGCTACAGCACATACAGGAACTATCACAATATCGTCTTGGCCTCGAAGAGATTATTTTGCAAGATAGCCAACACAAAATCTCATGGATCAACAATTTGTGTATTATGTTAACTACACTTGGTCTGGAAGAGCAATGGAGTAACAGTACCGACCCTTGCAGACATTTAAAGAGCAACTAAAACAAATGTAATGGAAATACATGCCTCTAATGGAGGTTGCTACTCCTTGACAATTGTCATTAATTCTGATTTGCCGTTCACTGGGGCCATTCAATGTGCAGTAGTCCTAAGGATTTTGAGAACAGACACTAGAGAAGCAATTGTATGCAGTCTGGCTAAGTTTCTCCACTGCATATGGTGTACGAGGAAGAAATTAATTGATAAGCTGAATTAGCTGGATGTATAAATGCTACAATTATTTAAATCCCCTCTCTTCTACATTGCACATCGCTTCTGTCAGAATAGTTTTTAATATTTCTGTGTAATATTTGGTTTTATTCTGGCATCAACAATTTTTAGGACCTTTTATTTATTGTATTTGCCACTTGACAAAGGAATACAAAACAAAATTCATAACAAATAAAAAAACACCCTAAAAATTATTAAGTATGCTTAACGTTAAAATGAAAACTACTTATAACACAAAAAGTCCTAAAAGTCAACTAATGAAAAAAAAAATACAATAATATTTTTAAAAAACAATATAAAAGACTTAAAAATGATATTCTTACCTTTTGTCCCACATTTTAACATCACAATATTTTTGACACAATATTTGTGTTTCACAGTATTTTGGCAGAATACCCTACAACTTCTGTGATATTTTGACGAGATTGAAGAGAACGCGATCTAGTAGTTGTTTACGATTGTTGAATTTGATATTGTAGCCTTTGCCTTTTCTAAGATCATGCAGTCATTTGATTTGCCCTGCTAGACTCATTATTGTAGCATACATTTAAACAATCACTCCTATATCCAACTCATCTTTTATATCATCTTGTAGATCCTGGAAGAAAAGGGTTGATTATTTAAGTCTGTTTCCGTCACTAAGGGGCCGATTACGAGTTTGGCGGTGCAGGAGCAGACCACCATGCCTGTGGCCCAGTCCCACACCGCCAAACTCATTTGGGCACCGCCCACCAGATTACGATTATCCTCATGTCTGGAGGGCTTTTTTTGGTGATGCCTCAGAAAATGGGCATCGCAAAGGGAATGCCAAAAACAGTAGTTGCACGGAATGGACTGTAAAGTCCATGCCGTGCAGGAACTGGGGTGCATACAAACAGGGGGGCACATGTTGTGCCCTCCTGCATGCATCCCCATGCACATTGGCAGGGCCCCCTTTGTTTCAGGACCACCAGCCTTTTCATGGAGGAAAGAACTCCATGACACCGCTGGCGATCCTTAAACTCAGCGGCACCACCAGCATATTACTGAGCCCCTGACCGCCGCACCACTTCCAGGGAACAGCAGTTCCCTGGCAGTTTTGGCAGTGCAAAGGCGGTCCGACAGCCAAAATTGTAATTGGACGGTCGGTCCATTGGTGCAGCGGTGGCTGGACCGCCACAGACACGCTCCCCCTAGTCTGGTGGTCCTTGGACCGCCAGACTCGTAATTAGGCCCAGTGGTGTAGCAAGGGAGGGGGGCGGACCGCCCTGGGCGACACGAGTTTTGGGGGTGGCGTCCTCCCCACACGCCTCCGCTCTTACCTGCAGCCGTGGCAGGGTGGCAGACGCATGGGAATCGCCAGCCCTCCGCTCTTACCTGCGGTCACGGGCGGCCAAAGGTCTAGCTACGCCACGGATTAGGCCCCAAGTGTTTGAAGTGAACAATATGATATTAATTTCTGATTATCTTGCAGAAGGTCCAGAAAATCACCATCAAATGCATATGTTGTTAATCTTTCTAGAAAAGTGAGCCGAAATTCTACCTCAAATGCTGAAAAGGATATAAATAATCTATGAGGAGGATTGGCTATATTCATTGTAGCCCAAAGAGCTGCTTCTTCTGTCAGATTTCCAACGATGTACTGACTCTTGGCCTGATATGAGGAAAGAATGGGCTTTGAATAGGAAATGAATTTGGCAATGGTTGACTAGATAATTTCCAGGATCACCATTAATCTTCTCCTGACGTGGGAGACATAATGAACCAGATTTTAGTTAAACACCACCTGAGGAGACTGCTTGTAATAACACATCTTTGGCTCTTCTGTTTAAGGCATAATTTTTAATCGCTAGCTCCCCTAATTTGTCCTGGTGTCTCTTAATATTAGCTTTGATAGCTGCTGTAACGATGCCGGTCACTCTTATGTATGCGGTTCACAATCTGTCAAGAGAGATACACTGATGTGAGTAGCATCCCTAGACCAGGTACTTTGTATTTGCCAACAGTAAGAAAACACTGGCGAAAATACAGTTTACACAGAATACACTTGTGAATTTACAGTTCCAAAGTCTCAAACTCTGCAGAGCAGAGTTTGAGACAGATGATCTGGTTGGAGCAATCATAGTGAAGCAGCTGTTGAGGAGAGAATAACAGAACACCTCTTCAGGGGATGACTACTGAGCTAAAATGATGAAGAGCAGAAAGTGTGCTTGAATAAAGATTGATTGAGCAGGACTGGTAAAGCAGAGAAAAAGCTAACCAGAGGTGCTACTGGTACAAGGGAAACAAGAAAATGGTAGATATGATGCAAGGCAAAAAGGAACTGGAATGGAATTCTGGACTATTTGTTTGTAGAAGCAATTGTAAAGCAGAAAATGAGGCTCCTAATCCCTTTTATAGGCAGTCTATGGAAAAAGTTAGTGCCCCTAGCGTAGAGCATCTGCAATAGATCTTGTTCCTTTGGGCATGCTTGAAAACATTACTTTGTTCAGTATGCATCACAGAGTTTGTTCTTTTGATCATGTGCATAGACTGAGACACTAGTCCACTGAGTATGCTGTGTACCGAACAGGCCAGAAAGTAAGGAGAGAATTATCAGTACAAGGTCCAAGTATATTCCTTGTTTGGGTCCTGATAGATTAGCAGTACATAGGCGGAAGAGTCGTAATGAGAAGGAGAATGTAGGAGTGACAAGGGTAGCCTTAAGCAAGAGTTAAGAATAGGAGTAAACAGAAGTAAGCAAAACCATTGTGTATATGCCATAAAACAAGCTTACTGTCATGTGCCTCACGCACAAGAACAGGACACTTTCTAGAAATGTGCTTAATTGATAATTATAAAACAGACTTCCCCAAAGCTAGATTTGTGGGGTGTGTGAACAATAATATATGTGGGGATGTCTCTTGAAATCACTTCCAGTAGCTCAGGTGAAGATTCCTATAAAACCTCCAAAATAAAAGCCATGTCCCAGAGAATTTGAATTACTTTCCAAAGTGCATTTAGGAAATGATATGATATAGTTTGAGTCTTAGTAGTTCAAATATATGAGTGGTACCCACAAGGTTGATTACAACTATGTATTGCCACCGAGTGGAATTTCTGCGTAGGGATAGCTAATCTTTTTCATAATAAAATTGTAAAAGGGGACCCAGGATAAGAGGCGATCCTTTTCAAGTGTGCTATGTTAGCTATTTGACCCAGTAATGATTAGAAGCGAGTGTTAGAGGAGCTATTCTTGAAAGCTGAATCACCTCTGTTATTTCTCTTGCTAATTTGACCTTTTACAGCCTTATCCTCTGAATCTTTAGATCAAAGATAGGAGCACCAGACAAAGATAAGACTAAATGAGTGAATGGCAAAGTTGATGGATTCATCTCAGGATACATCAAAGATCTTCTTCCAATTCCAACAGTAGAGCCCATCACTTCACACTGGAGCAAATGATAATGTATGACAATAGCGGACTGAAATGTATTTCCTGCTGAACACTGGCTCTTCGAAACCACCACACACTTCATGAAGATGACAATTTGATACAGGTCCATAATGGTGAGATTCAAGAACCAGAAGATGACAAACAGGTAGTTTGATACAGAAATAGGTCCATTGTATAAGAACAGTTGTCCTCCCATGTGGCCTTGTATGTAATGCCATACCTTCAATTTAACTTCATTCTTCTGTGTTAAAAGATTTCCTTGCACTGTTTGGATCTTAATCTGTGGCAAGAATAGAGCAAGTACATTTTTACCACATATTGTTCATTTGAACTGGGATTTCTGTGATTGGATCAGATGGGATTGTTTATGATTCAATCAATCACCTATTAAGTGACAGACAGGCACATACATTCTCCATGATATTCTAGGTTAATTGGCTGGATAACCATGAACCTGTCAGTCATCCTAATATGGGTATACTCAAAGGGGCACATGCATCAAACTCCACATTTGCCATTACCAAATAGTGATTTTTAAGGAAACGCTATTTGGTAATCGCAAATGCCTGTGCATGTAGGAATCGCAATAAAATTAGCGATTCCTTAACATTAGCTAAATAGGATTTGGAAATTGTGAATCGCTATTAGCTAATGTGACTCCATTCATTCCTATGGGCCTACTGGCCCATAGGAATGAATGGTAATGCATTCGCGAATTGCGATTACCAGATTGGTAATCACAAATTGCGAATGCAAATACAAGGGTGTCCGGAGGCATAAGGCCCCCCTGAAGCACCCCCCCAAAAAAGGTAAGTGTACACATGTGAAGCACACACATGCCCTAAGGGCATGTGTGCACTACTTGGCACTTTGAAAAATACATTGTTGTGCATTTTTCAAAGCATGCACAAATTACCATCAACTTGAAGTTGATGGTAATTAGCGTTTTCTAAATGCATAGTTCGCATTTAGGAAAGGCTACATGCATTGGCAAATAGGGATTCGCAAATTGTGATTCCCCAAATGCATTCACAGTTTAGGTAATCGCAAAAAATTGCGATTACCTAAATTGCAAATGGAAAAAAGTACATGCATCTGAAAAGGGCGAATCGGTCCGTTTGCGAACGGAAAAAACTTGATGCATGTGCCCCAAAGTCCTTCTGAGTGAAGTATTCTCATCAATGGGACCACGATCTTTGTGAATGCTTGAGGAGCTGCATTCATTCCTCTTGAAAGCACTATTAATAAAAGTTTCAACATGTGATACAAATCAGAGATACTGTGGGTGATGGAGAATGATGATAATATGATGGAATGTGTACGGTAAATCGGACAACGTGATGACATTACCAGGCCTGGCAAGTAAAATCATGCATTTTAATGTTTCCATCTGAGGCATTCTACTTTGATCTGCTTGTTTAGTCACTGGAGGTTTAGCACTAAGCAGAACCACAAAGATTATAGAGTAAAATCTGAGCCCACCTCTGGGAGACACACCAGAACCATTGGCTCTTTGGATAACAATTCCTAAATGCAACTTTTCATTACTGTCCAAGTATTGGTATGACCCTTGATTAAAGTAGTAGGTGTAACAATATGACCTGATAACTATGAGTTATGATTCTGAATTACCTCACCATGACAGCCCATTTCGGTCTGCAGCAGTACATCCTAAGTTTTTCTTATGACCTGCTCACAATTGTCTCAGGATAATCAAATGAGCTGCTGTTTTTTGCCATTCAAATGATTCTTTAGTGTGGACAAGGCTATTGAGGACGATTGTGACTTGCATAATCTGGAGTATCATTTTGGAGGAAGCACTCATGGAATATAGATGCTGGTGATTTTGAGGACTTCTTTTGTCAAATGTCTTTTTCCACCATGCTTGCAAGGTCTGGGGGAGGCGTCATATTCAACATGTTCAGAGACATTCGGAGGGTCATGGACACAGGCCTCCCTGTTTTTGAAATTTCCAAGCATGAAATGAAATGAAAAATAGATTTGTTAAGCGCGTACAAGTACCCGAAGGTGTCTAGGCGCTAGCTCCCAGAGCATCTAACACGAGGATCTGACCAGCAAGATCAAAGATTGAAAAGCCAGGTTTTTAGCGCTTTTCTGAAGGCCAGCAGTTGAGTTTCCCTTTTTAAGGCAGGGGGGGAAGAGTGTTCCAAAGTCTGGTGGGACAAACCAGGAAACTCTTACCGCCCCAGGCGGTTTTCCTGAACCTAGGAATCACAAGATTGTGGGCAAGAGAGGATGTGAGCGGACGGATTGGAATGTATCATTGAAGGTTTTGTTTTAAAAAGCTAGGACCTGCACCATGAATTGCCTTAAAGGCGATGCATAGCGCCTTGAACTCAATACTTCTCCTTACTGGGAGCCAGTGTAATTGTCTAAGTGCAGATGCGGCGAATTTGTGCTTGGGGATATCCAGCAGAATACGTGAGGCATCATTTTGCACAATTTGAATTTCAGTGAGGCATTTTTTTCTCAGATTAACAAAAAGACTGTTGCAGTTATCAGCTCGAGAAAGAACCAGAACTGAGATAACAAGTTTGCGCAGCTCAACGGGAATTAAAAGGAACATTTTCCTGAGCAGCTTTAGGGTGCAAAAAGATGCTGACGTGACCGTTTTCACGTGGCCGTCGAACGAGAGTTTAGAGTCAAAAGTGACTCCCAGATTCTTCACTTTGTGGCCAATGAGGGTCAATTCACAGAGGATCACATAGCCTTACTTACCTTTCCTTAGATATATAACTGATTAGGAATTTCTGTGAGCGTTTTGGATGAATGACCAATTGGTACTCTGTGTACTGATAAGACTCATCGATTTACTCTAGTGTCTAAACAACGACTTCCTAACTCTGAAACTGTTTACAGGATTTATTCTATTTGAGCAATCTATGGACCACGAGGCACCTTTGCTCTTAAGTAAATACAAATAAGAACAGCTCAGAAATAACATCTCAAATATTATTAAAATAATTGATACTGATTTTCACCTCAGTTTTCACTGAAAATAGGCTGTCTGCAGTTTCATATAAACTGCTATGTTGTTTCGTCTTCTAATGGGGTTCATGTACACATATGTTGATATACAAGTTCTTGAACATGAATGGGTCCTCCTTATCAATTATTCTTTGTGGACTGAGTTTCAGAGTTTTGATAGGCTTGACATCATAGACATATGGTTTAAAAGGACCAGGTCTAAGTATTCTTTGGAATGAATCCTGAGGAACCAATTTTATATTGATTTAATTGAGCTCTAGCCATTCCAATGGGACAAATGTGGGTACAGGCCCTTTTATTCTAGGCATCAATAGGCACTGGCCTACCTCACAAGTGCTATCACTAGGCACAACAATTGAAAATTGCAATTAATATTAGGCCTTTCATGGATTTCCTTTAATAGATCCTGGGGTTGTCAGCCAAGAGGCTGCTTTCTAAGGCAGCACTATTGGAAACAACACTATCATTCACAATATTGCCTGGTAAACATATATACAAAACAAACTATTCAGGATTGTCGGTACCTGCTTACTTTGGAGATGAATGAGAGCCTTTGTGTGGAAGAGGTCATGAAGCAGGTGAAGAAGCGAACATTTGGCCTTGACACATGGCTGTGGCCAAATGGTACATATCCTAGCATATAAATGTGTGAGACAATAGTGCCTGTGGGTGGGGTATGAGATGAGATGGGGACAATGTTGGAGGGCCTTGGTGGATGGGGGAGCCCACAGGTAGCTGATGCATCTCGGTTGTGTCCTACCTAGAATAGTAACTGGATTAGATGCACTCTGTTCTGGTAGTAACTGTGATTCTGCACCCCAGGATGGAGCGGAGTAGACCCATTTACCTCTGTACCCAGTAACATTGTCACACACTCCGTAAGGTGTTGCCATCAGCTGACCTGCTGAAAAAGGGAGATGATTAGCCTGGTTCACCTCAGCAGACCTCAGTGGGGATCTATCAGCAGCATAGAGGTTGGCATCGATTAAAGAGGCTTCAGACTTCAGGGACTGGCAACTCAAAACTACTCTGACTACTCACAATTGAAGAATACCCCATGCACTCATTGTGTCTTATCCAGGGGGTAGGGCAGTGATACAGTAGTGTGAGGAGGAAAAAGATAAAAACTCTTGTGGGAAATTGGGTTGTTGGTTGAGGGGGCGTTAACTCTGCTCAAGCAACAGCCACAATCCCCATCATGGTGAATCACAAAAGTCACTAAATTAACCCATTCCTAACCCTCTGGTAGCTTGCCACAAAAGTAGTCAAGCTAAACTTAGAAGCATTGTGTAAAGTATTTATTCAGCACACAAACAGTAACAACATGAAAACGCAACAGAAATCCCGCACCAGTTTTGAAACTCAGTAAAATGTAAGAAATTATTTGACACCAAAATGACAAAAATCCAATTAGTAGAATTGGAGATATGCAGTTTTTAAGATTTAGGTAAAACTGATGCTTAAAAGCACAAAGCTCCAACTGTCACAAACTCAGGCCGACTGCAATGGAGCGCGGGCCAGATACAGGGACCAGGGTAGGCCTGCTAAGAATTGTCCCCGACGGCCTTGATATGGGGCGTTGCGCTGCACAACGGCAGTTCTGAGGTGTAATGCGAGGTCCTGTGTCAGGTTGCATCGGTTCCAATTAGGAACTGCGAGGACTGCGTCGAGTTGCACCATGCTGAGTCGGTTCCGATGAGGAGCTGTGAGGGCTGTGATGCGAGGTCCTGCATCGGGTTGTGCACGCTGCCTCGGTTCTGATTAAGACCATAGCTGGGCTGGCAGAGCACCTTTAGTCCCACTTTCAAGAAGCCAGGAATAGGGTTGCACCATTTGGGGGCCAGGACTAACAGCAGGCACTGTCCAGGTGCAGGGTTGAAGATGGTTGGAGCCTTTTATGTCCATGAGGCTCTGATCTGGAGGACAGGCAACTAGCCCTTGGAGTCACTGTGGTGATGCTGGGTTCAAGGGGCAGATGCATTCCTTCTTCCTCAGGTAGTAGGGCAGAGGAGCAGGAGGGCAGTCCTTCTTGCAACAGGGCAGGAGAGCAGTCCATTTTCTGAATCTTCCACAAGACCTGACATGATCTGAAGTGTGGGTCGTAGAGAGTCCCTTTTTTATCCCTGGTGCATTCTTTGAAGTGGTAGAAGTTTCTAAAAATGCCCCTTTCAAGTTGCTTGGGATTTCCTGCCTCCCTGCATTGGCTTCAGCCTGGCTACAGGCATAAAGGACTATTGTGAAGTTCCTTGTGTGAGAGCAGGGCTCAGTCTATTGAGGTACAAGTGGGGTATGACCAGTTCCCCCCCACCTCATTTTGCCTGAGATGGCCCAACCAGGCAACCTAATTCCTTGATTGTGTGGCTGTCTGGGAGGATTATACAAAGATCAACTGCCATTCACACCTAGGCATGTGACCCAGGAAATGGCTGCCTGCACCAAATGGTTGGGACAAGAAAATGCCAACTTTCTAAAAGTGTTTTTTCAGAACTGTGACTTACAACCCAACTTTACCACTAATGAGGGTTTTAAATGACAATTTCTTCAGATAACAAACACGATTTCTTGCCTGTTCTCAAACATAATTTAGCACTTATTAAATATAATAAGGTATCCCAATGTTATCCAATGAGAGAGGTAGGCCTCACAGTAGTGCCAAATAATTTTGTGAGTTTTTCACTACCAGGACATGTAAAATTAAAAGTACATGTCCAACGTTTTAATTACAATGCACCTTGCACCATGGCCTGTCTATGGCCTACCTTAGGGGTGACATATGTAATAATAAAAAGGGAGTTTTAGGCTTGGCAAAGGGGTTATATTGCCAACTTGAATTGGCAGTTTAAAACTGCATACAGACTGCAATGGCAGCCCTGAGACATGTTATAAAGGGCTACTTAAGTGGGTGGCACAATAAGTGCTGCGGAACCACTACTAAAATTTAATGTCCAGACCCGGGTATATGGTATACCACTTTACTTGGAACTTATAAGTAAATTAAATATGCCAATCAGGTGCAAGCTAATTTTATCATGTTTTAGGGAGTTAGCACAAGCACTTTAGCGGTGGTACAGTGCACAGAGTCCTAAGGTCAGCAAAAACAAATTCAGAAAAATAGGAGGGTGAAGGCAAAAGGTTTGGGGGAAGGCCACACTAAGGCTGACAGGTCGAACAACCATCTTTAACAAGTTCTGTCTTTTCAGCAATCAAAATAATTGCAGAATCTACACTTATCAATAATTGGAGAGCATGATAAAGATAAATAGTAAGATATATTAGAGAACTTTGTTACCTGCAGAACCCGCCATCATTTTCTTAATGCTTTATGGTGTAATAAGCGCAGAGGTAGTTAGGCTCCAAATGCTGTCCACGGGATGCCACCACCACCAATCATTCAGATGCTGAACTACATGGATCATGACTTAGCTTTCAAAAAGTGACAGTAAAAGATTAAATCAACTGTAAATTATTCCATCTTTTACAAGTATGGTTCAGACTGCCTTGAAAACCTTCATCAGTGATGAGCACACTGTGAATACCATGTTCCATGTTCAGTGTTATAGCCAACTAAGCTGAGCATGATGTATAATCACAAGGTACACTTCTTTGCCTCAGAGGAGTGGGCTTCAGACCTGCTTAATAGACATTGTAAGGAGAAGGCCCCACGGCTATAGTTAAAGGGGGAAGAATCTCACAACTGACCGGCCAGCAAATTGCCACTGATAACTAGGACTAAAATTAGTTGTGGTCAGGGTAGTATCTTCATGGTTGGGTTCTTAATATAGAACCTTCATAACTGGTGGGCCTGAAATGCATTGCTTTGATAATGCCCAGACAGATGTCAGTGGCACCTGGCAGTGGTTATATTGTACACTGTGAATCTACAGTTTTCACAATTCTCCCGGTTCGATCATCAGGATATAAGATGTTAGTTGGGAGAGAACAATCTAGTTTCACAGATGTATTCTTCTTGTCTGTGTTCGAGGAAAGGTGGCAGAAGTTCTGTCTTTCGTGAGGTAGATCATGACTACACAATTCTGGGGTAGATAAAAAATAATAAATACATGTTGGAAGCCTGCTGCCATATTGATCTTCTAGTTGATGTAAGGGGTGCAGGCAATTAATTGAGCCACAAATGAAGTTTTGACATTGAATGTGCATGGTTTAAGTCATAGATAAAAGCGAGGAAGGCACTGGTATATTTCAGCAGGCAACCGATGAGTAGGATACAAGAGACAGGTTTACTGAATCAAGGACATGTTGCTTTCAGTAAACAATGTGGTTGTAACATATATTTTGCATCCTTTCCACTCATTCTAAGAGAGTTATGAGATTGATACACAGCAGATCGAATTTTCATCTATCAAAGGTATTATTGGATGAAGATGGGAGCTATGTAACAGTCCATGGTTGCATATCAGGTGTTGTCCTAACACTGATCATCATATTCACCCCTGAAATTGAATCTTATGGCCTTTCAGAAATAGGATATGGGCATAGGTAAGGACATTTCATATGCACTGTGGATGTGGGCTCTGGATAGGTCCCATACTAGTATGGGGCTGCCTCTAATTGTGCCACTACTATCCATAGCGTAGCAGAGCACCATGTACTGACTAATGACTGGAGATGCTTGCACACACAGCAGGAACAATCTTCACTCCTCTCCCCAATGCAAGAAGCAGTCTCTCACAATGACCTCATTTTAATTTCAGGGTGATTAATTAACTGGATGGAAGGAATCTATTAATTGTAAGAACTGTCAGAGTTTCTAGAAAACTTCGCCAGTAATGATGACAGTCTTAGCAAATAAAGTTAATTCAGTCAGCAAAGTATTAAACCTTTCCATAAATTGCCATGGGTACAGGGGCAGTATTATCAAATGTGACCTGGGGGAGCAATTGGCGCAAGATACGCACCAATGTGAAGTAGTGTTCCCTCATTTCCATGGGATCTTGGTCACATGCAAATGAGGAAACCCTTTTCCATTGCACACACACCTTATTACAAACTTAGGGACAAAGGAGATGTCAGGAGGCACACTGATTGTGGCTCACTGATTGTTGAGCCACACAGACTGTGAAGCAGTCAGTGCACCCCGAGGGTACACCGTGGTAGGAGGCTGTGGGGATCCCAGGGACCAGCAGGTATCCCCCAGCAGGTAAGCACAGTAACATAATACACTGGCCAGCAGGTAGATGCCTGTCCACTTTTGAAACTGAGGCTGGTTCTGAGTCAGTGAAAGACCATGCCATGGTTTCAAACTTTGGGCTTGCCTATCACTAATACACTCTAGGTGAATGTGTGAACTGTCTAGTATGCACCTGCACCGAGGACAGTGCATTTCTTAATGTAATCAGGGGCACTGTCTCAGTCTACACAAGGTGCAAATAGTTAAGGGTGCGCCATGGCACAAACCGAGCTAGTGCACCCGATGTATAACTCCGAATCAAGTTGTCATTAAAGGATCTGGGTTAACTGCATTCAATTGGTCAGCGATGTGTCAATGCCAGCAGTTTAATGTCGACTTGGGTTGCACGTTATCCAATGGTGGGATATTGCTCCACTCAAGTAAAAATGGCTTGGTTTTTTCGCACCTGGATTTCCCTGGTATCTGCCAGCAAATCTGGGCAGTAAATTTTTGTTCCAAATGCAGAACCCACCAAACCTCCTATGACAAGGGACGGAGACTGGAACTCTCCCCCATGCCAGCCCAAATCCTGCCATGACCCCTGCCACACCGTCATACCCAGCAAGCACGCCACTGCTCCCATTTACCACCTGCAGAGAACAGGTGGTAAATCACAGCATTAATCCATATGGAATTAGTAATTCCAAATGGAATTTCACCAAAATAAAAAAAAGGTCTGCATAGATATTCTCCAACCTGTGGAGATTAACTCATAGCAGACAGATTTAGTTTTGGGCATGCTGGCCGGAAACGTTATTTCTGGCCACACTGTATCCCCGCACTTAAATGTGGTCGACTTGTATACAGGCACTGCAAAGTAGTTTAGAGTTTTTAATAAACTGGGTAAACAAGCAGATATGCTCTTTTTGTGAATCTGTGTTCATGCAACATCATAATGGTGTGTTGTTTTGCATTTCTGAGATCTGTTGATATTTTCAGAAACATCAGGGTGAAAGAACTTTGTTTAATGTAGTACTGTTAGACTTGGCATCCTTGGCGTGGGTCTCCCTTCCATTTTTTTGTAATGCCTCCACTGTTGCTGATATGTTTTTGCTGGACTAGATGCTCACTGGCACTTTGCCGCTGCTAATCAGTGCCAAAGTGCAAGTGCTCCCTATTGTAAATTGATGTATGTATTAGTGACTCCATGATTGGATGATTGGTTTACTTGTCAGTCCCTAGTACAGTGCACTGAGTGTGCCCAGGGCTTGTAACTCCAATGCTGCTGGTGGGCTTGCAGCACTGGTTGTGCCACCCACAGAAGCAGCTTGTAAAATATGCCTCGGGCCTGCCATTGCAGAGCCTGCGTGCAGCCGAGGGCTGCCATGTCGACTTGGTGAGTGCACCCACTTGCCAGTCCCTAAACCTTCCCTTTACTGCATGTTGGTCACCCCTAAAGTAGGCCCTAGGGCAGGGTGCATTGTAAGTATAAGGTGGGACATGCCCTGGTGTGTGTGGCATGTCCTAATAGTGAATTACAGCCATTTTCGTTTTTCACTATTGCAAGGCTACCTGTTCCCCATAGGCCAGAATGGGCAGATTGATTATAAACACCTTATAATCTTATCTGACTCAGGGAACTAGGTAGAAATTCGAGTTTAGTATGCCTGAACTCAGAATGATAAAATACATCTTTTAGTGAAGTTGGTTTTAACATTCTGTGTTTGAAAATACCACTTTTAGAACGTGGGTATTTTCGTGCCTAACTATCCAGCCTGCCTCTGCCAACTTGTGTATTGAGTGTCTGGTTTGTGCGTGACAGGGGCTGGGGTTGGCTACAGGAGACAGGGTGAGGCAGCACAGGGCTGAATAGAGAGATCTGCATCCAGAGTGGAGGGAGGAGTTGCAGCTGGGTCTGAATAGGGCTGTGCCTGCCTTCCACAATGCTGGCTCCACCCCCTGCCGGGCGTCTGAGTACCCTGCCCCACATTCTGAAAGGAAAAGAAGGAGACATGTACACAGAGTGCTCCAAAGCTGCACAGAACTGGTTTAAGCTAGGCAAAGGCCTGTCTGCCTCCAGAGAACAAAGAGAAAAGGAGTATAAGTACTGGGGCCCAAACCCAGGAACTTTAGATCACTTTTGGGAACAAGAAGAAACCTTTGCTGAGGAGCGGAACCAAGAAGAAACTGAGGAGAGACTATCCCTAAGCCTGAAGTGCTGCTTGGGGGATTGGCCTGCAGTGGTTTGCCTGACTGCCAAAGAAAGGAGAAAGGAACTTTTGCTTTGCTGTGACTTTCATCAACTTGTGAAGGATCTCCAAGGGCTTGGAAGAGAGCTTGCCCCCTGATCGAAGTCCCAGGACCATTGGACTTCACCCCCTTTGTGAATTGCTGCTGGAAACTCTGTTTCAGTGGCTACAGAGGTAGGGAGCTGTGACCGACTCTCCCGACCGGCTCGGTGTCCTGTTGGCACCACATCGAGCAACGCCTGCATCTTGCAACGCACGGCCTTGGTCTCACCGACTCCGTCAACGAGCCGCTGCCTGCACCGTAATGTGTGAGCACCACACCTTGCAACGCCTCGCTACACCGAATCCATCTGGTCCGACCGACACGGTCACTGTTGCTGAGTTCGAGTCCTGTGACCGCACCGGAGTTGGGCACCGCTCGCACGCTTCACGACGCACCGCCCGACTCGCACCGCCATACGGACTGACCGACGCCAGCTCCTGAATCCGGCTCCGTCGCCGCACCGCAACCTGCCAGCACCGCATCGAAGCACCGTCTCGCCCTGCAACGCACGGCCCTGGTCTCACCGACTCCGTCTCGACGACGTCAAGGAGCCGCTGCCTGCACCGCCTCGAGGGACAACGCGTCCTGCAACGCTTCCATCTTGCAACACAACCGCGACGAACAGCCATCCGGCTCGCACGCCCGTGCCTGCCGCTTCAAGTAAAAGGTACTGTGACAGAGTCCGTCTACGCTGTGTTGGCCCGTATCGACGTGGTCAGCTGGATTTGATAGACTCTGTTTGTTCTTTACATTGCAGTGGCCGGAGAAGGCTACCGACTCGCACAGAACCTTGAATTAAGCCTTTTGGATCAGAACTAAGCATTCTTGACAGTACTGTGGATTATTTTTGTCGTTTATGGTCTTGTGATAAATCTATATAAAGTATACCTATTTTTATAAATATATAACCTGTGTGGTGTCCATTTGTAGTGTTGTCACTTGATTACTGTATGTGTTCACAAATGCTTTACACACTGCCTCTGAACTAAGCCTGTCTGCTCGTGCCAAGCTACCAAGACGGTGAGCAGGGGTTATTTCAGGAGTGTACCTACTTTCCCTGACTAGACTCAAGGGTCCCTATTTGGACAAAGGTACCTACCTCTGCCAACTAGAGACCCCCAAATCTAACATTGGTGGTCAGCGGTGAGGATTCTGGACTTGCATTTGTGACTCATGTACAGTAATTGGTGAACACTACTTAGTGAGTGCAGACCAAAACGCAACCACATACTTTTATAGCATTTTTTTCTGGGATTTCCTATTTTTGCAACTGCCAAGTTTAAATCACCATGGATAACGCACCATCTGTAGCATCTGTTGATTGTGATTGGGAAGAGGAGAGGCTAGAATGCTACACCCTCAAACAGCTCAAGCATTTCTGCAGGAAGTTTAAAGTCTCCATGACTGGGCTCACCAAGAAGGATGAGCACCAAAATGCGCTGAAGGCCTGGGTCGAAGCAAGGAGCACACCTATACCTATGGAAGAGGCTGAGAATGCAGGAGAGCAATTGGAGCTAGGGGAAAGGAGGCCACCTTCCCCCGGGGGTAGCAGTGTGTCTGCCAGAGGTCTGTCCCCCAGAGGAGCTGGAGGACAGAGCCAAGGGCAGGATGCATGAGATGGAAATGGCGAAACTTAAATTGAATGGGCAGATGGAAATGGAGAATAGGAAATTAGCCCTAGAAGAGAAGAAAATGCAGTTCGAGCATGAAAGAAGTTTGAGGGAGCTAGATTTGAAAGCCAGGAGCTTAGAAATTACTCCCTCTGGTGGCAGTGTACCGCCTGTGCCTGTTGAAGCTAGGGTATATATTCCCAAAGATGTGGTGAAGGAGTTTTTTAAAAATGACGACATTGGGCAGTGGTTCAAAGCCTATGAGGTAGCCATGTCTTCCCACAGGATCCCTGAGAAGGATTGGAGAGTGGGGTTGTGGGGGCGGTTCCTTAGTGAAGGGCGGGATACCTTGTTGGATTTGCCCTCTGAAGTCTATAATTCATACAGCCACATGAAAGATGCTTTAATGACTAGATATGGTTTGACCCCTGAGCTTTATAGGCAGAGGTTCAGGAACTGTAAGAAAATTGAAGGCAGTACCTGGGTTGAATATGTGACCTTTTTTTGCAGAGCCTTGGATGGTTGGGTAAAGGGTAGCAAAGCGACTGATTTTCAGGCGCTCTTTGATTTGATTGCACGGGAGCACTTGTCCAGTAATTGTTTTCCTGAGCTACGCCAGCACCTGATTGATAGTAAGCTGACTAACCCTAGGCAGCTTGCTGAGGAGGCGGACCGCTGAGTGAGTACCTGGGTCCACAAGGGTCACGTGGGAGACTCTACCAAGGGTGGGCAGGGTCCCCAGCAGAAGAGTGGGGGGGACAAGGGTAAACAGAGGGAGTTCCATAAAGGGCCCCAAAGTAGACCCCAAGGGAACCAAGGGAAAGGTTCCCAGCCTCCCCCTGAGAAGAAGCCAGTGGCCCCGACAGGCCCCCCTGTTCACCAGGGACCGCTGGTGTGTTACAAGTGTGGCACCCCTGGCCACAAGGCAAACGATCCGCGTTGCCCTTTGCATGGAAAACCAGCACCCACTGGTGCAGTCCCCCGGCAGTTGGCTAGTGTAGCCCTGGGGGAGGAGTTGGGTGTCCAAGGTAGGGGGGATCCCACAGTGTTTTCCCTTGTCTCATTAGGAGACTCTGAGATGGTCCCTAGGACCCCGCTGCCTGACAACACTAAGAAATACAGGCAGTGGGTGACCATCAATGGCCATAGGGTGGATGCTCTGAGAGACACCGGAGCCAGTGTGACAGCTGTCAAGTGTCACCTGGTGTCTAAAGAGCAGGTTATCCCTGATGCATTACACTGGTGTCTAAAGAGCAGGTTATCCCTGATGCATTCTATCTGGTTGTTGCCGCTGACAACACAGAGAGTCACTGCAAGGTGGCTCAGGTTCCCTTTGAGTGGGGGGGGTCTCGGGTACTCTTCAAGTAGCTGTGAGGCCAGCCATGCCTGTTGACAGTTTGTTAGGGAACGATTTGGAGAGCTCACCTTGGGCTAAGGTGGAGCGGAGTGCGCATTTAGAGATGTTGGGCTTGCCTGATTGGGCATGTGTGACCACCCGGTCAATGGCAGCTAAAGGTGTTCAAGAGGACCTGGAGCCTGAAAGGGAGGCCCAGGTGCCTGCCAGAGAGAGAGGAGGCAGGGGGTGCGGGAAACCGGCCCCCAAAGTTCCCACGGTCCAGGAGGAGGTAGAGCCTGAGGAGGATGCCCTGGAGCCTACAGGGGAACAGGTAGCTGAACTGGGGGACCTACCTGAGCTGACCCATTGGCAGCAAGAAGGAGGACCATCCAGGGATGAGTTCTGCGAGGAGCAGAACACATGCCCTTCTCTCGTGGGTCTGAGGCAACAGGCCGCAGACCAGGCAGCAGGTGATCAGTCTGGATCACATTGGATTTACTGGGAGAATGGTCTCCTGTATTCAGAGCCTAAGGTTGCTGAGCCTGGGTCAGCCCGTGTGCTGGTGGTACCCCAGCGCTTCAGAGCCTTCCTACTGGGGTTGGCTCATGATGTACCGTTAGCAGGACATCTGGGGCAGGACAAGACCTTTGAAAGGCTTGTCACCCATTTCTATTGGCCCCAGATGCGCAGTAGTGCCGCCACTCACTGCAGGACATGTCAGACTTGCCAGGCAAGTGGAAAGAGTGGGAGGAAGCACAAGGCTCCTCTCCAGCCATTCCCTGTGGTCAGCACCCCCTTTTGAATGGGTGGGTATTGACATTGTGGGGCCCCTGGACCCCAAGACAGCCATGGGCAACAGGTTTATCCTGGTCTTGGTGGACCATGCCACCCGGTACCCTGAAGCCATCCCTCTGAGGACAGTGACGGCCCCCGTGGTGGGACGGGCACTGATGGGAATTTTCTCACGTGTAGGATTCCCTCAAGAGGTGGTGTCTGACAGAGGTACCAACTTCGTGTCCAAGTACATGAAGTCCCTGTGGCAGGAGTGTGGTGTAACTTACAAGTTCACCACTCCTTACCACCCTCAAGGAAATGGGCTGGTTGAGAGATTCAACCGGACCCTCAAGGGCATGATTATGGGTCTGGAAGAACCCATGAGGCGTAAATGGGACGTCCTCTTACCTTGCCTGTTGTTTGCATACCGGGAGGTGCCACAGAAGTCTCTAGGGTTCAGCCCCTTTGAGCTCCTCTATGGACACCCGGTGCGAGGACCTCTGAGTTTGGTCAAGGAAGGCTGGGAGCAATCTCCCAGGAAACCTCCCCAGGATGTATACAGTTACATGCTGGCCTTCAGGAACCAGACTAGGCGTTTCAGAGAACTTGCTGAGGCAAATCTGGAAGCCAGCCAGGAGGAGATGAAGCGGTGGAACGACCAGAATGCCACTCTGGTCGAGCTTCAGCCTGGTCAGAAAGTGTGGGTCATGGCCCCTGTGGAGCCTTGTGCGCTCCAGGACAGGTGGACCGGCCCTTTCACGGTGGTGGAGCGCAAGAGTCCAGTTACCTACTTGGTGGACTTGCAGTCTCCCAGGAACCCCTTGCGGGTCCTGCATGTGAACCGCCTAAAGCCCCACTTGGAGAGGTCCCAAGTGGGCATGCTCTTAGCTACAGATGATGGGATGGAGGAGGAGACCGAGCCTCTTCCTGACCTCCTGTCAGCCCGAGAGCAAGATGGATCAGTGGAGGGAGTAAACCTCTCTACCTCCCTCACACCTGAGCAGCAAGGTGACTGTCGCCAGCTGTTGGGACAGATCCCTGACCTGTTCTCCCTGGTTCCCAGTGTCACTCATTGGTGCGTCCATGATGTGGACACTGGGGACAGTCTTTCTGTGAAGCACAAGGCTTACAGGGTGACTGACAGGGTCAGAGCCTGCATCAAGGAGGAGGTCTCCAAGATGTTTGCGCTAGGTGTGATTGAGTCCTCTAACAGCCCTTGGGCCAGCCCAGTGGTCTTGGTTCCAAAGGCTGCCGCACCTGGTGCCACACCAGAACTCCGGTTCTGTGTGGACTACAGGGGACTCAATTCCGTCACCAGGACTGACGCCCACCCCATCCCCAGAGCTGATGAGCTTATAGATCAGTTAGGGGCTGCGCGGTACCTCAGCACGTTTGACTTATCGTCTGGGTACTGGCAGATCGCCTTGACTGATGGGGCAAAAGAGAGGTCAGCATTCTCCACACCAGATGGGCACTACCAGTTCCGGGTGATGCCCTTTGGGATGAAGAATGCCCCTGCCACCTTTCAGAGGTTGGTCAACCAGGTGTTGGTTGGACTGGAGGATTTCAGTGCCGCCTACCTGGATGACATCGCAGTGTTCAGTGCCAGTTGGGAGGAACATCTGCGCCACCTCTGGGAAGTGTTGATGGCGTTGCGGAGGGCAGGCCTCACAATCAAGGCAAGTAAGTGCCAGATTGGGCAGGGTTCTGTGGTGTACTTGGGACACCAGGTTGGGAGCGGCCAGGTGGCGCCCCTCCAACCGAAAATTGATACCATTCTGGCTTGGGAGCCCCCAAGACCCAGACAGAGGTGAGAGCCTTCCTAGGACTCACCGGGTATTACAGGAGATTCGTCAAGGGGTATGGCAGCATTGTTGCCCCCTTGACCGAGCTGACTTCCAAGAAGCAGCCCAGGAAAGTGATTTGGACTGACGCCTGTCAAAAAGCTTTTGACACCTTGAAGACTGCCATGTGCACGGCGCCTGTGCTCCAGGCACCCAACTTCTCCAATGAGTTCATTGTTCAGACGGACGCTTCAGAGCATGGTGTAGGGGCTGTTCTATCACAGATCAATGAGGAGGGCCTAGACCAACCTGTAGCCTTCCTCAGTAGGAGGTTACTTCCCCGGGAACAGAGATGGAGTGCTATTGAGCGTGAGGCATTTGCTGTGGTCTGGGCACTGAAGAAGCTGAGGCCATACCTGTTTGGGACTCACTTCCGGGTTCAGACAGACCTCAGGCCCCTCAGATGGTTGATGCAGATGAGGGGTGAGAATCCAAAGCTGTTGAGGTGGTCCATTTCCCTACAGGGGATGGACTTTACGGTAGAACACCGCCCTGGTACAGAACACGCCAATGCTGATGGTCTGTCCAGATTTTTCCGCCTTAGTGATGAGAACTCCCTAGGGGTAGGATAGTTCTCCCCACGTTTCAGCTGGAGGGGACACGTGTTAGACTTGGCATCCTTGGCGTGGGTCTCCCTTCCATTTTTTCGTAATGCCTCCACTGTTGCCGATATGTTTTTGCTGGACTAGATGCTCACTGGCACTTTGCCGCTGCTAATCAGTGCCAGAGTGCAAGTGCTCCCAATTGTAAATTGATGTATGTATTAGTGACTCCTTGATTGGATTATTGGTTTACTTGTCAGTCCCTAGTACAGTGCACTGAGTGTGCCCAGGGCTTGTAAATCCAATGCTGCTGGTGGGCTTACAGCACTGGTTGTGCCACCCACAGAAGCAGCTTGTAAAATATGCCTCGGGCCTGCCATTGCAGAGCCTGTGTGCAGCCGAGGGCTGCCATGTCGACTTGGTGAGTGCACCCACTTGCCAGTCCCTAAACCTTCCCTTTACTGCATGTTGGTCACCCCTAAAGTAGGCCCTAGGGCAGGGTGCATTGTAAGTATAAGGTAGGACATGCCCTGGTGTGTGTGGCATGTCCTAATAGTGAATTACAGCCATTTTCGTTTTTCACTATTGCAAGGCTACCTGTTCCCCATAGGCCAGAATGGGCAGATTGATTATAAACACCTTATAATCTTATCTGACTCAGGGAACTAGGTAGAAATTCGAGTTTAGTATGCCTGAACTCAGAATGATAAAATACATCTTTTAGTGAAGTTGGTTTTAACATTCTGTGTTTGAAAATACCACTTTTAGAACGTGGGTATTTTCGTGCCTAACTATCCAGCCTGCCTCTGCCAACTTGTGAATTCAGTGTCTGGTTTGTGCGTGACAGGGGCTGGGGGTGGCTACAGGAGACAGGGTGAGGCAGCACAGGGCTGAATAGAGAGATCTGCATCCAGAGTGGAGGGAGGAGTTGCAGCTGGGTCTGAATAGGGCTGTGCCTGCCTTCCACAATGCTGGCTCCACCCCCTGCCGGGCGTCTGAGTACCCTGCCCCACATTCTGAAAGGAAAAGAAGGAGACATGTACACAGAGTGCTCCAAAGCTGCACAGAACTGGTTTAAGCTAGGCAAAGGCCTCTCTGCCTCCAGAGAACAAAGAGAAAAGGAGTATAAGTACTGGGGCCCAAACCCAGGAACTTTAGATCACTTTTGGGAACAAGAAGAAACCTTTGCTGAGGAGCGGAACCAAGAAGAAACTGAGGAGAGACTATCCCTAAGCCTGAAGTGCTGCTTGGGGGATTGGCCTGCAGTGGTTTGCCTGACTGCCAAAGAAAGGAGAAAGGAACTTTTGCTTTGCTGTGACTTTCATCAACTTGTGAAGGATCTCCAAGGGCTTGGAAGAGAGCTTGCCCCCTGATCGAAGACCCAGGACCATTGGACTTCACCCCCTTTGTGAATTGCTGCTGGAAACTCTGTTTCAGTGGCTACAGAGGTAGGGAGCTGTGACCGACTCTCCCGACCGGCTCGGTGTCCTGTTGGCACCGCATCGAGCAACGCCTGCATCTTGCAACGCACGGCCTTGGTCTCACCGACTCCGTCAACGAGCCGCTGCCTGCACCGTAACCTGTGAGCACCGCACCTTGCAACGCCTCGCTACACCGAATCCATCTGGTCCGACCGACACGGTCACTGTTGCTGAGTTCGAGTCCTGTGACCGCACCGGAGTTGGGCACCGCTCGCACGCTTCGTGACGCACCGCCCGACTCGCACCGCCGTCCGGACTGACCGACGCCAGCTCCTGAATCCGGCTCCATCGCCGCACCGCAACCTGCCAGGACCGCATCGAAGCACCGTCTCGCCCTGCAACGCACGGCCCTGGTCTCACCGACTCCGTCTCGACGACGTCAACGAGCCGCTGCCTGCACCGCCTCGAGGGACAACGCGTCCTGCAACGCTTCCATCTTGCAACACAACCGCGACGAACAGCCATCCGGCTCGCACGCCCGTGCCTGCCGCTTCAAGTAAAAGGTACTGTGACCGAGTCAGTCTACGCTGTGTTGGCCCGTATCGACGCGGTCAGCTGGATTTGATAGACTCTGTTTGTTCTTTACATCGCAGTGGCCGGAGAAGGCTACCGACTCACACAGAACCTTGAATTAAGCCTTTTGGATCAGAACTAAGCATTCTTGACAGTACTGTGGATTATTTTTGTCGTTTATGGTCTTGTGATAAATTTATATAAAGTATACCTATTTTTATAAATATATAACCTGTGTGGTGTCCATTTGTAGTGTTGTCACTTGATTACTGTATGTGTTCACAAATGCTTTACACACTGCCTCTGAACTAAGCCTGTCTGCTCGTGCCAAGCTACCAAGAGGGTGAGCAGGGGTTATTTCAGGAGTGTACCTACTTTCCCTGACTAGACTCAAGGGTCCCTATTTGGACAAAGGTACCTACCTCTGCCAACTAGAGACCCCCAAATCTAACAAGTACCAAACCAGTTGCCCACCAAAATGTATTCTAATAGTCTGATGCAAAGGAAAATAATGTTTTTACCCTCTCAAGTTCAGATTGTTGGTAGCACTATAAGTATTTTGACTCTCTTTGCAAGAGCTAGGTCAAATTAAATAAACTACCGCAATCACTATTCACTGATGCTGCCAAGTTTTGGAGCGGTCTTGCTGACGTTGCAGGGTGGATGACTGCCAACTGTCTCCAGCTTAATGCCAGCAAGTCTGAGGTCTTGCTGGTAGGAAAAGATCCGGAGCTATGGAGCGAACGTTGGTGGCCTGCCACCATGGGTTGTGCACCTGCCACCAAACAGGTGGTGAAAAATCTTGGTGTCTGGTTCGATTCGGCTCTTAATTTTGAAACCCAAACTAAGAAGGTGGCGGCAACGTGCTTTGGTATTCTTCGTGGGCTTAAACCTCTGCTGGGCTTTTTGACCCTTCCATCCGGCAGATGATCGTCCAGGCATCTGTGCTGTCGAGACTGGATTATGCCAGCTCGCTTTATTTGGGGGCCAACAAGACGGAGATTCTGAGACTGCAGAGGGTCCAAAATGTAGCCGCCAGAACTCTCCTTGGCATGCCTAGATTCTGCTCCACTTCCAGTGCTATTCGGCGGCTACATTGGCTTCCGGTGGCGAGACGTGTGGAGTTCAAGTCCCTTTGCTTTGCTTTTAGGATCTTGAATTCCCTTTCCCCTGGCATTTTAGCGGGCCTGCTCTCCTCCTATACTCCCACTCGCCATCTCCGTTCATTGGGCCAACACCTGGTGGTTGTTCCCTGGGTTAGGAGGGCTCGCGCCGGTGGGCGTTCCTTTCGCTCACTAGCAGCTAAACTTTGGAACGCACTCCCTGTACACATCCGGAGTATGGATAACTATCTGGCATTCCGTAAAGCACTGAAGACCCCCCTTTTCCCTCCACTTTAGGCCCTTTGTTGGTTCACTCCTTTTCTACTTGCCTCTGTGGCTTGTAATAGCCTACTGATTTTTTGTTAGTTATGATAGGTTTCCTTGCTGTCAGCTGCCTTTGTTGTTATCAGCGCCGGGACGCCCCTTTGCTGGGGCAGCTGCGCGCTCTATAAGACATCCTAACATAACATAACATAACTATTAAAAATTAAAATGTTGTAATATCAGACATATATTTACAGAATTTACAGACATACTAAGAAAAGGGGATAGATTGCAGGCAAGATTGGGCAATCTCTGAAGCAAGAAATACATTTTTGAAGTTGCATTTTCTGAGAACATAAAGGGGCTAATTACGATGTCGGGCGGACTTACCGTCTCGGTCCTGGGACCAATCGACCTCTGGTCGGTGGTCCTGACCGCCTCATTAGGATGCGACTGAACACTGTTCAGTCGCATTCCTGTATTTCCCTATGGGAGCATGCATTACGGCCGTAAACCGGTCATAATAAATGGGAGGTAATGTTCATCCCTTCACCCCGTGGCAGACACCTTGAGGTGCCTGCCACGGGGTGCAGGGATCAACAGGGGGGCACCATAGGTGTACCCTCGGCCCCCAACCAGAGGCCGCACACCTAAGGGGGCCCTGCTGTGGGCCCCCAACACGCTTTCCGATATGGTTTCCATGTCGGACAGGCCGGCATGGAAACCATGCCGGAAACTGTGCATCGTAATCCCAAGGGCAGAAAAGCCCGCCCTTTGGGATTACGAGCCCGTTCCGACTGGCCGTTGGACTCCTTGAGCCTGTCGGAAGCCAGCCGGAATAACTGAATGCGGCGGTCGGAATGTAAACCGAGCGCCCGATTACGATGTGGCCCGTAGGGCTCCGACCGGTTGCAGCCTTTACGTGCTGCATCGTAATCGGACCCAAAATGTTCATCAAGACAAACTCCTGAGGTCAGGCATGATCAAACAGTACTTTAGATAAATATGTTTTGGATGTTTCCATTGGTCAGCTCTGCTAGTTTGTGAAGGGAACTCATCTAAGAAGCACATGGTCCTGCCTTATTAGAGAGTACTGATCATGATGCAAGGTCTACTCCTTTTGGAGGAGGACTCCACTGCAAACCAGGAAGCTTTTAAAGATAGGTGGTTATTTACAGTTTGGAAGACCTGGTATTCTACCACAAACCTGGCAGAGGACCTTGTCCACCAAACTGACAGTGCAACTGCTCTGTTTAGAGTTGGGCGAGCCATCTTGTTTCTTCTGCTGGAGCACACACTGGCTTTGCCAATGGAATCCTTACCTCCAGGGACATTGAGCTGTTGGCCTAAGTATCTCAGATCTTCCGCCCTATTTTGGGCAGACGTTTCTGTTAATTTTTTTTTCCTTTTTAGTATCGCCAGAGAAAACCTAATGGTTCAGAACTTTTCAAAAGAAATTAAAAAAAACTCCCAAGATTTCAGGGTCATTAGCTTTTTGTTTTTTTAAAACAAACTCTTACTTTTTGAGTGTGTTTTTTAAAAACAAACTCCCAAAAGGGAGTTTGTTTTTGAAGGTGGCAAAGAGATCTCTGCCAGGTAAGTGGAGATATCTAAATAGACGGCTGTAGTCCACCAGGGCAGCGGAGTACATGAATCCACTGTCTTGGTGGAACAGAGTACAGGGCACCCAACCCTAAATGACCTCCTTACTTGTCAAAATGAAAAAAAACAGAACATATGTCTGAAATGCACAGCTGCTAGCTATATGTTAAATAGTTCTCCATTAAACAAGTCTTTATTTGTACTTAGTTAAATGGGCAAGCCCACACAGATCTCATGTGTACTTCTCCTCAATGGTTTCTGGTCATGATGTCAAATGCAGATACACTAAGTGATCGCTCCCACTAGACTAGAGAAAGCCACCTACATGCAGAGACATTTTAAGGCATGAGCAGTGTGGCCCATTACCCAGGGCTTACACTTTTTAGAGACCCCCCCCGGTTACAGATTGGGACAGTTCCATGATGCTGATGCTGTAATAAAGTTATCGTCTTTTTTTGAGAAAAACAAAATGATAGATATACTCAGCCTTTGTACAGTTGGCTGCCACTCATGTTAGCTACAGGCTTCGTGGTCAGAAATTTGAGATTGGAACAGATCAACACCAACATGTGCGAACCGAGACAGACCTGGCTCTGGACCCAGGGTGACAAGTGAGAAATAAAAGTAGAGAGGCTTTTTCTCCTACATGGTATAAGCTTCACTAGTAACAGGTAAACATACTTTACTTTATGAAGTGCTCTAAGAAGCACAGACTTCTAAAGAAAAAGTAAAGAAAAACTGCAGAAACCTAAAACCACTTAGGAATTTGATGAAAATGGCTGCAATGGGTCTCTGGGCTAAAGCCCACTTACCACCCAATAAAACGAATATAAGGAATGGCTTTGATGTCAGAGACTTGAGTCTGTAGGATCAGGGTAACATGAAACATAGTTTTCCTTCCAGATGCTTGAGCATACAAGATCAATGTAAGCTGAAGATAGCCATGCTGTTACAGGCAAGATATGAGAATCTGAGGGATGGCTTTGCTGTCGAATATCTAGCTGATAGAGCAGCTGTCTGAAGTTTGAGCATGTGGAACAGACTTGCTGTCTGAGATCTGAGGCTGTCCAATCTGTGTAACCTGAGGGATAGCGCTGAGGCCAGAATTTAGGAAATTTGAATACCTGAGTCTGTAATCTCAAAATGTGTAACTTTGGGGATAGCTTTCCTGTGTGATGTCTGAGCCTATGTTGCTGTCAAAAGCTTGAATGTCTATTATTTGAGTTATATGAACGAAGCCCAGCTTTCTAAAGAGTCTATGACTTGGGCGCTGAGCCCCAACTAGCTCAAACTCAATTCAGTGTAGAGCACTTGGATGTCTAAGAAATTTAGCAGTTATCATAGTGTCCCTGAAAAGCCTGCAATGCACCCTATGTCTTTCTTAAGTAAAGTACTTTAAAGAAACAAATCCCTTTCTTCTTTTCTCTTAGGTTTCACAATATACGGTTATAGATCTTGGAAGTCGATGGGCTCTTGAATTTGTAGTCCTTCCTCTTTACACAAGAATCAATATAGAGAATTGCATCTTGGGGATGTGTAATTTCTACCACTTTTTAAAATGAAATTGTCCAATTAGAGGTCCCCAGAATTTTTTTGGGCCGGGGCCCCAATAGTACTTGCCTGTGAATTGGCCAAAAGGTATGAATAAACTTAAATTGCTGAATAAATGTAAAATTGTTTCAAACAGGGGCCCCCAAAATATGTTCGCCCCCCAAAATCTGTAAGATGTCTGTGAAATTCCTGTACACTGTTGCCTTTCTATCAAGCCACCCACGTTCAGAAGCAGTATAAGTGGAGCGTCAAATACACACTAGCCAGAAATGCCAACAACTCTCTCATCCAGCACCTCCTATTTAGTTTGTCGAAAAAAGCAGAGTAAGGTGTCCAAACAAGTTAAGAAGCTGCAGCCATGACTTCAGACACAAGAAGGCCCAACCATTATTTCACTTCTGGCATAGAACAACAGTCTTACTATTACAGAGAGGATGCAAAGCAATGTCGTCACCAGTGGCGCCTGCCAGCAATGGGGACTGGGGACGCGGGCAAACCGCTGCTGCCACATTTCCCTGGAAAGGAGCCCATAATTGATACTTCTGTTGGAAATCTGGGTCCCCAGGCGGGTAGCGCACTACGCGGCTGCATATTCAGTCTGCAGAAGTACCGCCCCTGAAGTTTTCACAGGCACCATCTACTGTAATGTGCTGAGGAAAAACAATCTAATTATGAAAACCAACAGAACAAAGGCAAGAGCTCAAGCTGGGCGCAGTGTTATCAGTGAGCACTTGTGATTGTTGGATAGCTTTGAGAGAAGTGTTCGACGAACACAATCAGTGCTGGACAGGAAATTTAAACCAGCAGATCTGAAAATGTTTCAGCACCTGCAGTAAATGGCACAAGGGAGAGAAACTTCCGAGCTCAGCCCGCTTCCAGGGAGGGTTGACAATGATTGACAGTCGCTCTGGAAGTGGGCGGGATCAGTGAAGAACAATATGTCCTTCCTTTTAAGAAAAAAGAAAAAAAATTAACAAAAACATTTCCCCTGCTTTTTGTTGAAAGGCAACCATGCTGGAACAGTTAATTGCGACAGGGGATGCTTCGGCTGATATGGAAAGGAGGGAGTGTCCTGTGCTGTGAAGCCAGGAGATGGACAGACAGGAAGAAGAAACAGGCCTCACATAATCTCAGTGAAAGAAGCAAAATACATTAAAAAAACCCTAAAAAATATGTCCCTTACCAGGCTTGCAGGTCTTCGCTCCTCCTAATCTTCTTCTCCACTCCAGCATAGGCCCAGCCAAATCCCTTAACAGATCCTGGTGCTTCTCTCACAGAATGAGAGAAGCACCAGGATGGAATTGAGTGGGTTGGCTGGACGCTCCTTCAGGCCCTGTAGGCTCATGTAACGTTTGCCGCTGCAAGACAGCCTCCCAAAGTGACGTGCATTTTGGAGCATCCAGCCTGCCACTGCTCCTGTCCTCTGCTGTCAATCGGCAGCAGAGGACACTCCCCGTATGTCTCTGGGGTAGGCTGGCTGCTGACTGCATGTCGGGAAAAAAAAATGACAATGAAATCTTTTCATTGCCATTTAGTTTTTCCTGCGAGGCTCGCAGCGGGTGGAGGGGGCGACGCTCCCCCGCCCAAGTGAAGATACCGCCACTGGTTGTCACACTCAGACACAGTACATTACAAACCTGGACACCTTTTATTAATATATCAGTGCGAAATTGTATTTCTTCAGCTTTCTCAGTCGTAGGAGAAACTTAATAGGTGACATGGTACTGTGCTCTTTGTCGTCCATGAATCACCTCAGCATTTCCAAAAACTTTACAATAGCACTGCTCTTTTGAATTTACAGTACATTGCAGTGCTTACTTTGTAAAAGAATAAGTGCCAGGGCCCAAAGTTTTGCACAGTGCCCATAGCCAGCATGCTGAATACTAAGGCTGCATGGTCTTGATTCCACTGCTTGTGAAAGAGTTAGTTGTTGTTGAAATACACAACAGCTGTGTTCTTTTTTAATATATTTTACTGCAACAATACATTTCCTCATATTTTCTTATATTTCTATAATTATAATTAAATATAATATATATTATCCATGCCAGGAATGTCTTAAGAGATAGACAAGTTGAGCTGTGGGGTCTCTGATTAGGGCTTGAACATCCCTAGCTCTCCTGCGACTCCTGCTCTTACAACTTCTTACCTGTGTAAATGCAGTTGTTTTCTGAGCCCTTGTTTGGAAACCAGACAAGATCTGAAAGTCCAGAAAAGGGTTGTTGATATTTTTTTAACCCAGTGCAACATCCATGAAACGTGCTTTTAACATACACAATACCTGCGCTAGTGGGCAGGGTAATAAAAAGGCCTGGGAGAAATCTTAATTACGCAAGAATAATTTCAGTATTTACGCATTACTCTTCTGAAGCAAAGTTACAAAAAATATGCAACTATGCCAGCTTGAGAAATTAGAGTAATTTGGGGAAAAACTCCAACCACAGGAGCACAGGAACAATGAAAGCAGAGAGAACAAGTGGTTGTTGGCTTCTTCTGTTCGTTTCCTATAGCATTTAGTGCATCCTCTGGGCCATTTTGGACGCAAAGGTGCATTTTGCACTTAGAAAATAGTGATAAATGCTGGATTATGCTTCTCTCACAATTACGCATAATTACAAGTAATTTTGCAGTAATTACTCTATAGCGAATTACGCCGGTTATGCCCACCCCTAGTAATAAACCAGATTCTTAAGCTTCAGAGTAAGGGGAGGAATTTGAACAGCTTACTTGAAGCAAGAAATCTGGTGTCTAATGATATTACGAAAAAGCATAAATACAAGTTCTATGATACTGATCACTAGTACAAAGAACTTTCTGAAGACAAGCTGCTCGGCTGGGAGCACTGACATTTCTGTACATGTTCATGAATAGTAGAAAGGGGGGGATACCTTTACTCATCATCCAAAAAGTGACAGGTGGCCCGGCCCGGAAGTGACGTTATGAATGCCTGAGAGCCCTCCACAGAACTGACATAGGTATGGGTGGGGTCACGTGGGTTGTGAAATCATGTGAACACGTGTTAGTCACCTGTCAGGGTCCTTGTCATAGTGTCTAGGGATGTGGGATACGTAAAATTGTAGCCCTAGCTGTGTGCGCAATGTATCTTAGTCTAAGATGGCAAGCCTGGGCATGCTCAAACAGTGCCAGCAGGCCTGTGCCAGCTGTCTGCCTCAGCAAGCGGTACAGGGAAATAAGCAGACAGCCCCAGCCCCCAGACCTCAGCCCCATGGCTGCCTAACCCAAAGGGGTTTGTTCAAATGTAGCTTTTAAAAAAAGAAGTGTCTTTCTTTAGAACCAACTTGTCAAATTTGAAATGAAGCCCAAACACAGGTGTTTACTCCAAACGTCCCACAAGAGGTCTCAAACATGATAGCAGATGTTAAATGATAAAGTGACAACCCTAGGAAGCAGTCCAATGCTGAGAAATGAAACCCCCAAATGCAAATGGCTGGCCCAAAAATCCCCGAGAGGCCTCAAACACGATAGCAGATGTCAAATAATAAAGTGACAACACCAGTAAGCAGTCCAATGATGAGAAATAAAACTCAAACACAAAAGGAATGCCCCAAAATTCCCACGAGAGGCCTGAAACACGATAGCAGATGTCAAATGATAACAACACCAGTAAGCAGTCCAATGCTGAGAATTAAAATAAAACACAAATGGTTGCCCCAAAATTCCCTCGAGAGGCCTCAAACACGATAGCAGATGTCAAAGTATAAAGTGACAACCGTAAACAGGCCAATGCTGAGAAATGAAACCCTCAAACACATTAGGCTGCTCCAAACTTCCCATGAGAGGGCTCAAACAGGATTAACAGCTGTCCAACTATAAAAGTGACAGCAACAGTAGCAGCCCCAAGGTTGAGAAATTAAGCCCAAACAGGTGTATGCTCCAAACTTCCCACGAGAGGGCTCAAGCACAATTAGCACCTGTCCAACTATAAAAGTGACAACAGTAGCAGCCCAGTGCTGAGAATGAAGCCCAAAAAACAGGTGTTTGCTACAAACGTCCCACGAGAGGTCTTAAACATGATAGCAAATGTCAAATGATAAAGTGACAAACCTCATAAGCAGTCCATGGCTCAGAAATGAAGCCCCCCCAAAGCCCCCAAAACATATTTCTAAGCCCACCCCTCCATAAAGTACTCAGGTGTCTAATTAACATGCCATAGCAAGTATAAAAATCCCCGCAGGACTCAAACACACACCCACATTAAAAAGCCACCCTTTTTGGAACTATGTATTTGAAGTTTGCGGTGAGCAGGTCTGCCCCAGGACATCAAGGAGAAAACAATGGCCCAGAATGACAAAGTGCTGTTGCAAACCATCTCCTGCTGCAGGTAAATAACCAGGGGGTGGTGTTGTATTATATTTACAATGTTTTTTACTGGTATTTAACACCAGGTGGATTTGCATTTAATATGAATAAGCCTGCAACATAATGCTAGAGGTTTTGGGGTAGCACACGTGGTTGTAACCTCAAGGTTTTTAAAGGGTGTTTAACGCATGGTGGGTTTGTATTTAATGTGAATAATCCTGCAACATAATGCTAGAGGTTTTGGGGTGGCACATGGTTATAACCTTAAGGTTTTTAAATGGTGTTTAAAGCAGCTTGGGTTCGTATTTACTGTGAATAATCCTGCAACATATTGCTGGAGGTTTTGGGTGGCAAACTTGGTTGTAACCTTAAGGCTTTTACAGCTACTAGAAACCTTTTCCAGGGGGCCTGTGGTTTTGTAAGGGGCCAAAGCATATAAATATACTAATCAATTTACAAATAAAAAATAAGGCATTCATGTACTCACCCAGAGGCGTCCCTATTTGTATGGTGGCTATCTGCGTAGTCTCTAGCTGTAGGTATGGCAGTAGCGATGTAGCTGCCGTGGTTGTATTTATTTTTAAAGGGTTAGCTGCCTTGATCTAGTCCCCTGTGTGTAGTCTCTGTGGGTGTTTATGCTGTGGATCTTGGGACGGTTTCCCCAGCATGTCCATTCCGCCCTCCAGAGCCCGCTTCAGCCATGCGGTCCTCTGGGGACTGAGGGTTGCGTGTTGTCTGGGTCCACAATGGGGGGGTCGTTGTCCCCATCATGTCAATTCCGCCTCTAGATCCCTCTTTTCCCATGTGGAGCTCTGGTGGTTGGCGGAGCGGGTGCTGGCGTGACCTCTGGGACCGCTGTCCCCTTTATCTTGTTTCCATCCCAGAGTCCTCTTTTCCAATGCGGGCTCTGTGGTTGGGGGAGCGGGTGCTGGCACAGCCTCTGGGACCGCTGTCCCCATCATCTTGTTTCCATCCCAGAGCCCTCTTTTCCCATGCGGAGCTCTGGGGTTGGGGGGAGTGGGTGCTGGTGTGGCCTCTGGGACCGTTAACCCCGTCACAGCGTTTCCACCCCAGAGCACGCTGTAGCCATGCGGTGCTCTGGGGGATGTGGAGCGCGTGTTGTCCTATCCCTGGGGGCCCACTGGCCACATGGTCCCATTCCACCCCCCAGAGCAGGCTGCAGCCATGTGCTGCTCTGGGGGGCTACCGGAACTCCAATTCTGCAAGGGGTTGGAGAGTCCAGAGGGTGCGAGCTTACAGTCCCAGACATGCACCAGCAGGGGTTGTGTAAAACCGTTGAAGGGGATCTGAAGCAATGCCAAAACTCAAAAGTGAATCGCCTTTCCTTAAAGAATCGGAAGAAGTAGGCGGTCCCTGAGCTACAAACAGTTCATTAAGACCTCTCCTTAAAATAGACCGTTACACCTCAGACCTGTCCCCATCACACGCAGGCCTCTAAATGTTCAACGGCTGAGGTGTCTAATGTAGATGTGTTCCCCAGAGGTCCATCCCAAAACCTGCTATAACCAGCCCTCATAGTCTTTTGGATTCTAGGCATGAAAATGAGCCGCACATAGAGGACCCGTATTCTGTGTGTATAGGGTTTCTCAAGGCACTGACAGGGGTGGTGGAGAGTTCTGAAACACCTGTTGAAGCAGTGCACAGTGGTCCTTCTAGAGTAGACCCCGAAGGGCTGCAAGCATTTGCTCAGCAAACACATGTTGACAGTCCTGACGATTCCTACACCTCTGGGCCCTGAGTTATTACGATAAACATTTAAATTTTCCATAACCTATGTCCCCTATTACACCACCCGCTGTGTACAATCCCACCAGCCCCCATCAAGTGTAAATCCGCCATCACCTGCCTCAACATGCCCCAACAGTAGTACAGACTGGAGTTGGTGTCAAAATCAAAGTTTGGAAACAACATCTATAGTGGTACCATCATCAGGAGCCCGAGGAAGTTCGCAATGGGACCCCGTTTCTTTGATCCCCCCAAATCCCGACTCTCAGAAAGGGGTTGTTGAGGGTAACAAGAGAACGGTCCTTGGGGTGCCTTAGGTTAATATACACCCCGCCCCAATGTTAGCCCATAATGACCAAAAAACTGTACTAGGGATATATATAAAAGACATACAACAGGCGGTCAGAAAACTAAAATGCAAGCTGAACTCTAAGACTTTAAAACTGGGGAAGGCGGTAAGCAAGAACAAACCCTTGATGGATGCCCAGCAGGAGATAATTCAAAGGTTGGAAAGGTGTAAAAGAGGGGTGTTACAGGCTTGTGAATCAGCCGCTACAGACATAAGGGTTATACCAGCATGACTAGGGCTACAACGCCCCCTAAAGAGCGATGGTTCCACATTTATTAATAAAACTATACATAGATCAAATTATAAAAAGAAGGTCCATGATATACTGACTAAAGCCCTTCGGTTCTTAAACGGCCTCAAAAACAAAAAGCAACTAGAACCCCTCAACCATGGTCTAGAAGTTCCAAACCCCTTGACAGAGCCATATAAATCAGCCCCTACTAGACAGTAAAACATACATTTAGGAGAGAACCTCCCGAGTTCCAGACATTTGATGCGCTCAAGGGGTAAAGTTGAAAGACTCCAACACCCTGAACACACAAAAGGGTCAGTTGTAGGGGCTGTAGCAGAGGAAGCTGCGAGGATGGCGCTCACAAACACAGCCCAGACCATTCAAATAGGTTGTGGGAGGCTGCCTAAAAATGGGTGGGCCTGTAAGAAACAAAAGTGGACTAATAGCGCTAAGCAGAGCAGGCTTTTAATAAGTAAATTAAAGAAAGAGAATATGCGCTACACGGAGTCTTAAAAATACACCTGTGCACAACCTGAGGCAGACACCCCAAAATGATTCACCTGAGAGCTCACCAACAAACACTATTTCCCAATCCGAGTATTCAGAGCCAGTGTTTTTAGAGAGCGTTAGAAGTTACAGGCGTACTGTACAGAGATTTAACTCTACAGAGCATTACGAGGAATTTAGGTTTGTTAAGCTAGAGCGCATAAGTTCCTCTGATCATGGGGTTTTAGCTATCCATCAGGCAGTACAAACGCTCATAGAGCGGTTGTACATGATGTGGGGCCTAATGATTTCTTCCAATTACACTTCCAGGGGCAAGGCATTGACAGTCTGTTGTTCACCAGACGAACACCCCATGATGTGTTTGACACTGGAATTTCTGGAAAACCTCTCTAGTCTTTTACAAAGTAAGGCTGAAAAAGTAGCCTATGGCACCTTCAGAGTCATTACCCTCATTGTACGAGGTCGTGAGGGGGATGTTTCCAGGCCTTTAAAGAGTGTTTTGTACAGTAAATTCATTGGAAAGAAACAGCTCAACTTTAACAATGGAATGACCAACACTAGCCTGGTGGCTAGCATCGTATGGTTACTGTTGGATCACAGCACCCCAGATGATGTCATTATGTCGAGAGCGGTGAAGCCCATGCGGTGCTTGAAATACCATATGACTGCCGGATAGGCTTTGGGGACCTAGAACTTTTTGAGAACTATTTTGCCATTAGGGTGAATGTTCGTTACCACAACGGTCTTGAAAGTACTCCACAACCTGGGAGCGTGTGAAAAACAAGACTGTGTTTGTTCTCCACCATGAAAATCACTTATATGGCATCTTGAACCTTAAGGGCTTTCTAGGAGCCAAGAATATGTGCACCCATTGGGATCACGTCTTCAACACTCAGGCAAATCACCAGTGTGAAATGCACTGTAAGATGTGTCAAAGTGATGGATGAGTCGTAGTCGCCGACCAGAAGGTGAGATGTCGCACCTGTAATCTGTTTTGTCACTCACAAAACTGCATGAGCATACACAATAGGGATGTTATGTGCATACTTAAAACTGACTGTGCGGGTGCAGGCACTACATGGCAGAAGATCACAAATGCAAAGGCAAGAAATGTCCCAGGTGTAAGGCGTCTTTTCAGGCTGGTGCAGAACACATGTGTTACATGGTTAAAGGGCGACCCCCAGACCAAAACAGAAGACAACATAGTGTTCGATATAGAGTGTACACAAGAGACGGGTGTACACCAGCCTAACTTTATCTACGGTAACCAAAATAGTGTCAATGGAGGGTAATCCACTGATACTCAAGGGGTAAGAGATGTTAGGGAATGGATACCTCCTCCCAACTAGAAATCTACCATCCAATATGTATCCATCCAGAACTATGCTCTAGAAGTCAAAAAATCCTTACTTTGCGAACACCGCAGATTGCGGAAAGGAAAACAAGTCCTTTTGTTATTTAACCCTCACACACCCTATTGGTGTCATGCTTCATCATCGGGTTCACCCTGACTCCTAAAGGTCAGGGTGGGCTCGACCGTATTTCAGGGAGCTCTTAGGAGATGTAGGCCAGGGGGACTTAAAGATAAAAATCCTACTCCGTTCCCCAGGTATCCCTTTTATTCTCGGGGACGTAGTGGATATTAAAAACAGTAAAAACGGGTCTTTCTTGGAGTAATGGTCCTATGACCCTAATAGTCTGCCAACATGTTTCAGCCCAAACATTTTATGGCCTCAAGGGTCCTGGGCTTTCATCAGGGCTCAAATGGTTCCCTCCCTGGCGTTGACAGTGATTCACTCTATATATATATGTTGAAGGAACAGATAGCTGTAACCTTTGTGCTTCGTAAAAAAGGAGAATACTTATCTCCCTTCTTCAGGTACGAGAAAAATTCTGCCTGTAAGGGAAACACAAAAGACAACAACACAAATAATTGAACAATTCTGTACTCGTAGTTATTGTGTGTGATAGCACCCATCATGCAAGGGTGCTCATATTCCAAAGGTTGTCTAATCACTAGTGCGTGATAGTGACCCTGAGCTTAAATACCATCATTATATCACATCCCGCCCAATAGGCGGTGTGCGTGAATTGTCGCACAGATTTTATTCAATTCTCATTAATGCTGATCTCCTTCAAAACTTCAAAGACTCTCAGACATACCCACTCATATCCGATCACAAATTCCATTCATTTTGTATGTCAGAATTCAGTGTCAATCAAAGTGCGTGATGTGCCAGGCATGGAGTGATAGTTTGTCATTCAAATCATCCGTGCGCACATCAACCATACAAAAGTGGTAAACTGGCGTCATGTTTAGTTCAGTTACAACGGGCGCCTAAATTCCATATAGTGTTTCCAATGGTGCTCAAACACCCTTACCCTAATCGGGGGAACTACTGGTATCTCATGGACAGCGGCGCGGGCAGCCTTGTAGTCGCACGCTGTAGGGAGAATGCGTAAAACTAAAACGTTAGACTCCCGCTGACATTATACATATAGCTTGCGCTTTACCTGAAGCCAACGTGGCGGTAGTGGGCCCGACTTACTACTTCAAAGGTCCTAACCCGTGGATCACCTATTTGGTCTCCGTCTATGTAGTCTACAGCCCCCATGAGCACCTAGGGTTTCCTGTAGTCCAGTTAATTCACGCACAGGGGTATGACATCTTGCACAAGCCCCGCCCCTTACACGCGCCCACATCCGGAACGGGGACAGGATGGCTTGCACATTTAAGCGAGCTCTCCGACCAGCTCGGTGCAAAAGCCGGGATAGACGGAGACCAAATAGGTGATCCACGGGTTAGGACCTTTGAAGTAGTAAGTCGGGCCCACTACCGCCACGTTGGCTTCAGGTAAAGCGCGAGCTATATGTATAATGTCAGCGGGAGTCTAACTCTTCAGTTTTACTCATTCTCCCTACAGCGTGCGTCTACAAGGCTGCCCGTGCCGCTATCCATGAGATACCAGTAGTTCCCCCGATTAGGGTAAGGGTGTTTGAGCGCCATTGGAAACACTATGGAATTTAGGCGCCCATTGTCACTGAACTAAACATGACGCCAGTTTACCACTTTTGTATGTTTGATGTGCGCACGGATGATTTGAATGACAAACGATCACTCCATGCCTGGCACATCACGCACTTTGATTGACACTGAATTCTGACATACAAAATGAATGGAATTTGTGATCGGATATGAGTGGGTGTGTCTGAGAGTCTTTGAAGTTTTGAAGGAGATAAGCATTAATGAGAATTGAATAAAATATGTGCGACAATTCACGCACACCGCCTATTGGGCGGGATGTGATATAATGATGGTATTTAAGCTCAGGGTCACTATCACGCACTAGTGATTAGACAACCTTTGGAATATGAGCACCCTTGCATGATGGGTACTGTCACACACAATAACTACGAGTACAGAATTGTTCAATTATTTGTGTTGTTGTCTTTTGTGTTTCCCTTACAGGCGGAATTTTTCTCGTACCTGAAGGGAGATAAGTATTCTCCGTTTTTACGAAGCACGAAGGTTACAGCTATCTGTTCCTTCAATATATATATATATATATATATATATATATATATATATATATATATATATATATATATATATATATATATATATATATATATATATATATATATATATATATATATATATATATATATATATATATTATCTACTGGCGGTCGCCAGTAGATAGTTATAGTTACAACCTATTATCCATAGGAAATCCGCGACATTCTATTTGAAATAACTCTCTTGCCGGTTGACGTATCTTCGCGAAATTTTCAAACTTCGTGGGGCGCTCCGGTCCGCTCCTACCCTGAAAGTCTCGGGGTGATACGTCAAGCGGGGGCCGAGAAAAAGGGGGGTCCCAAAACGCGTTTTCCCCATGCATTTTCCCGTAGGAAACTTTAGACACGGCTACAGCCCGAACTGCTGAACGGAATTACACCAAATTTGGCAAAGAGGTAGTTCTTGGTTCAGAAAGAACCCTTTTGTTAAATGGTGTAAATCCGTTCAGTAGTTGCTGAGAAAATCAAAAAGTAAAAGTACATATATATCTATGGGCACGGAGGATTCGCGCACCCTCCCGATCACGAGCTGCATGTTAATTGGCTGTCAGCTGGCTGTCAACATTCCAATTCAGGAAATGTTGGCAGCCATTTTAGTCCCTCGGTAGAACCGAGGGACAGAAACAAGTGCGCAAAGCGCACAAAGGGGGAGGGTAGAAACACCCTGACCCCCTAGGTTTGCTCAGGGGGTCCCACAAGGACCCCTGGGCAAAAAAAAAATTTTTTTTTTTTAAAATCGGCAGGATGCGCTCAGGGAGCGCGAACCCTGCCGAAAAAAAAAATCGAAGCGCGGTCTCCCGCGCTCGATGTTAATTGGCCCCCGGGTGGCCCAAGTCCCGGGGGCATGCTGAGGGGGGTTAATTTTATGTGTGGGGGCCTCTAAGGGCCCCCCAAGCCCCGGGGACCACCACCTCCCCGGGCTTCTTTTTTTTTAATTAAAAACCTGTGTGGGGGCTCCAGCCCCCACACGCCCGAGGACCACCACCTCCCGGGGCACTAAGAAAAATCACAATGGGGGTCCGTTTTGGACCCCCAGAGCCCCGGGGACCACCACCTCCCCGGGGCTGTGCACTGAATGGGAGGGGGCCGCGCGGCCCCCTCCTGGAGCCCTTGATGGCCCTGGGGACCACCACCCCCAGGGCCGGCTCCTGCAGTGTCCCGGGGTGCCTACCCCGGGACACTGCTGTTTGCAATGACAGGACGGGAGCCTCGCGGCTCCCGTCCTGTCATTGCAAACTTGCTTTGGATATTGGAAGAGAGAGCAGGAAACCTGCTCTCTCTTCCAATATCCAAAGCCGACAGCTTTCCACATGGGGAGCTGCATCCTAGCAGCTCCCCATGTGTAAAGCAATGCCGGCTCCCCTAGGACACGGGGAGCCGGCGGGACTGTGGGGGATTGGGGACCCCCACAGTCCCCAACGAGAGGGCCAGCCCCGGGGATGGGGTCCCCGGGGCAAGTAGTGGCCCGGGAGGGGGCCACGCGGCCCCCTCCCCAAAAAAAATAAAATAAAAAAAACGATCGGGCCCGCAGGCCCCGCCCCTTCCTTCACCACTCTGCAAACGCGCCCCTGGCGCGTTTGCAGAGGGGAACAATTCCCCTTGAATACTGGGGGTCCCTGGGGCCAACTAGCCCACCAGGAACCTCCAGTATGCGCCAGGGGCTGCCTTGCAGAGAGGTGTACAGAGGCCACGCCCCTTTTACACCTCTCTGCAACGCAGCTCTATGGCGCTTTTGGAGGTATATGGTGGGCTAGTTGGACTCCGGGGACCCTCAGGATTCAAGGGGACTTAATCCCCCAACTTAAAACGCGCCACGGGCGCGTTTGCACAGTGGTGAAGGGAGGGGCGGGGCTTGAGGTGACATGTGTGCAAACAGGCCCCGTGGCGCGTTTTAAGATGGGGAATTAAATCCCCTTCAATCCTGAGGGTCCCTGGGGGCCAACTAGCCCAACAGGTACATCCAGAAAGCGCCACAGAGCTGCGTTGCAGAGAGGTGTAAAAGGGGTGTGGCCTCTCTACACGTCTCTGCAACGCAGCCCCTGGCGCATATTGGAGGTTCCTGGTGGTCTAGTTGGCCCCTAGGGACCCTCAGGATTCAAGGGAACTTAATCCCCCAACTTAAAACGCGCCACGGGCGCGTTTGCAAAGATGTCACCTCAGGCCCCGCCCCCTCCCTTCACCATTGTGCAAATATTCCTCTAAAATCAGCCGAAATAGGAATTCCGATTTACTCACCTGTTATAAGGAGAGACCTCAGTGCTGTATCTTTCAGCCCAGTACTGGTCCTGAAAAGTAATTTTAACCGTACTTACCGGTAACTTGAATTTCCTTCATAGGCTAACATTTACTGGTTTCACTTGGAAATTCTTCTAAGTGTGGAGTTTTGGAACTTTAAAATATTCCTCTAAAATCAGCCGAAATACGAATTCCGATTTACTCACCTGTTATCAGGAGAGACCTCAGTGCTGCATCTTTCAGCCCAGTACTGATCCTCAAAAGTAATTTTAACCGTACTTACCGGTAATTTGAATTTCCTTCATAGGCTAACATTGACTGGTTTCACTTGGATATTCTAAGTGTGGAGTTTTGGAACTTTAAAATATTCCTCTAAAATCAGCCGAAATACGAATTCCGATTTACTCACCTGTTATCAGGAGAGACCTCAGTGCTGCATCTTTCAGCCCAGTACTGATCCTGAAAAGTAATTTTAACTGTACTTACCGGTAACTTGAATTTCCTTCATAGGCTAACATTGACTGGTTTCACTTGGAAATTCTTCTAAGTGTGGAGTTTTGGAACTTTAAAATATTCCTCTAAAATCAGCCGAAATACGAATTCCGATTTACTCACCTGTTATCAGGAGAGACCTCAGTGCTGCATCTTTCAGCCCAGTACTGATCCTGAAAAGTAATTTTAACCGTACTTACCGGTAACTTGAATTTCCTTCATAGGCTAACATTGACTGGTTTCACTTGGAAATTCTTCTAAGTGTGGAGTTTTGGAACTTTAAAATATTCCTCTAAAATCAGCCGAAATACGAATTCCGATTTACTCACCTGTTATCAGGAGAGACCTCAGTGCTGCATCTTTCAGCCCAGTACTGGTCCTGAAAAGTAATTTTAACCGTACTTACCAGTAACTTGAATTTCCTTCCATAGGCTAACATTGACTGGTTTCACTTGGAAATTCTTCTAAGTGTGGAGTTTTGGAACTTTAAAATATTCCTCTAAAATCAGCCGAAATACGAATTCAGATTTACTCACCTGTTATCAGGAGAGACCTCAGTGCTGCATCTTTCAGCCCAGTACTGATCCTGAAAAGTAATTTTAACCGTACTTACCGGTAACTTGAATTTCCTTCATAGGCTAACATTGACTGGTTTCACTTGGAAATTCTTCTAAGTGTTGATTTTTGAAACATACAAATATTCCTCTAAAATCAGCCGAAATCCGAATTCTGATTTACTCACCTGTTATCAGGAGAGACCTCAGTGCTGCATCTTTCAGCCCAGTACTGGTCCTGAAAAGTAATTTTAACCGTACTTACCAGTAACTTGAATTTCCTTCCATAGGCTAACATTGACTGGTTTCACTTGGAAATTCTTCTAAGTCTGGAGTTTTGGAACTTTAAAATATTCCTCTAAAATCAGCCGAAATACGAATTCCGATTTACTCACCTGTTATCAGGAGAGACCTCAGTGCTGCATGTTTCAGCCCAGTACTGATCCTCAAAAGTAATTTTAACCGTACTTACCGGTAACTTGAATTTCCTTCATAGGCTAACATTGACTGGTTTTCAGCAAAAAGTTTCAAAGTGTTGATTTTCACAAACTACAAATATTCCTTAAAAATCGCCTGTATGACTTAAACGCATTCTTTCAACTGTTTACAGGAGATGCACCAGTGCTGGATCCAGGATCCAACACTGAGTAAGAAAAAGTAACGATAACAGTTTTTACCTGCTAAGTGAATTTCCTTCCATAGGATAACATTGGTGATTCTATGAGAAAAAGTTTCAAAGTGTCAACTTTTAAAATACAATAATATTCCTTAAAAATCACGACTGTAACCAAAACGCTTTTACTCAACTGTTTACAGGAGATGTACCAGGACTGAATCTAGGATCCAGTCCTGTGGTTACAAAAGTAATCCATAAAGTAACTAATTGCATTTAACTAGAAATTCACATTGAGCTGAATGTTGCATTGTGTTTGAAAATGTGTTGCCCATTGCAACAACTGTAACTACTGTACTTAAAAGTCTATTGCCTATCTGCAAAGTATTTAAACTAAAGTAATTCATTCTGAGAAAGTATTTTTTGTAATGTAATGTATAATGTAATTACAATGTAATTTGACAAATAAAATATGTAAAAAAAAATTGTTTCTAAAAATGTAGTAAATCAGTATGAAAAAAATTAATATAACACTTAATACTTTTAAAAATTGTCATTTACAAAACCTTTGAAATTCACTGAAAAAAACGTAGGTTTCAGGCACGTTATAGTTAGAAATTAGCATTTAAAAAACCTTTGAAATTCACTGAAAAAACCATAGGTTTCAGACACGTTATAGTTACAAATTAGCATTTAAAAAACCTTTGAAATTCACTGAAAAAACCATAGGTTTCAGACACGTTATAGTTACAAATTAGCATTTAAAAAACCTTTGAAATTCACTGAAAAAACCATAGGTTTTAGGGACAGTTATAGTTACTTGGACATTGCACTCGTACAAAACCCGTGAAATTCCCCCGTTATAGTTAGTTCAGCTAACTATAACTCGCGCCCCGCAATGCACTGCTGATGACGTCACATATTACATCACTCATGACATGGTCAGTGACATCACTGATGACATCACTGATGACATCTCAAATGACATCACTGATGACATCATCCACGTGATAATCTGATGCACCTCCTCACACCCTGATATAATCTTTGATACACCTACTCTAAATTACAGACTGCCATTCGCAAAACCATAGACACTCCAACACCAATAACTACATACCCACTCACTGATTCTTAGGTCTACACACACACATCCACTCACTCACCCGTACAGTCACTCATACTTACGGTCACTCAGTACAGGACTATCATATGCACTCTTACTCCTATATAGACACTCAAACAACGCCACTCATCCATAGAGATACTCACACACCTAGTCAGTCATGCAAATAATTAAACACACTGCCATTTACTCACCTATACAGTTATACACACACCAGCTCACTTACTCATACAAATAGTAGCACATTGTTACGCTCTTATACAATCACTGATACAAGCACACAATCATCCATACAGCCACTATCACAATCACTCACTCTTGCTTATAGCTATTTATATACTCCAACACACATATATACTGCCTTTCACATATGTAGTTACTCACACATGTACCACTGGGACATACATTCACTCACTAACACACTCTTACACACACTTACCCACCCATACAGTCTATCACAGATGCACTCTTGAAACCATCCACCCAGTGAATCACCCACTCACACATCTATGCACAGAGTTGCACACACCCCTCCCACACAAACACTCAGGCACCCATACAGATACTCAGACAAGCATTCAATAACTCATATAGAAAATCATTTAGCTATTCACAAACACATGCAGCCACTTACACAGCAACAGACAGACGGATACAGACATACACCCAGTTTAGTCACTAACCCATGCATTCAGTAAGATACGTTAAATCACTCACTTATAGAGTCAGTCACGCACCTACTAAATCATCCATACAGACACTTAGACACCCACTCATTCTTCAATACGTCTTTTCCTATATATTTTAAAAATATTTAAACTTTACAGAAACACACAGTCACTGGATGATGTCATCAGTGATGTCATTTGAGATGTCATCAGTGATGTCATCAGTGATGTCACTGACCATGTCATGAGTGATGTAATATGTGACGTCATCAGCAGTGCATTGTGAGGCGCGAGTTATAGTTAGCTGAACTAACTATAACGGGGGAATTTCACGGGTTTTGTACGAGTGCAATGTCCAAGTAACTATAACTGTCCCTAAAACCTATGGTTTTTTCAGTGAATATATATATATATATATATATATAGTGAATCACTGTCAACGCCAGGGAGGGAACCATTTGAGCCCTGATGAAAGCCCAGGACCCTTGAGGCCATAACATTTTTGGGCTGAAACATGTTGGCAGACTATTAGGGTCATAGGACCATTACTCCAAGAAAGACCCGTTTTTACTGTTTTTAATATCCACTACGTCCCCGAGAATAAAAGGGATACCTGGGGAATGGAGTAGGATTTTTATCTTTAAGTCCCCCTGGCCTACATCTCCTAAGAGCTCCCCGAAATACGGTCGAGCCCACCCTGACCTTTAGGAGTCAGGGTGAACCCGATGATGAAGCATGACACCAATAGGGTGTGTGAGTGTTAAATAACAAAAGGATTTGTTTTCCTTTCCGCAATCTGCGGTGTTCGCCAAGTAAGGATTTTTTTACTTCTAGAGCGTAGTTCTGGATGGATACATATAGGATGGTAACTTTATGTACGCTCATCATCTAACTTCCGATGACAACTGGGAGTTTGAAGATCATTCATGCGTGAATGATTTCCTCAACATTTTCATTAATCCAAAATTCAAACGGTTTACCCTGATGGTGCATAACTGAAAAGCGTATGACTCTTTCTTTCTTTTGCAAAATATGATTCCCGAAAAGATGGCCATAGAACTTATTACCCAGGGTTCCAAACTGATGCTTTTAATGGCTGGGCCGTTACAAATAAGGTTCATAGATACCCTGAATTTTCTGCTCCTGAAATTGAGCAAGCTGTCAAAAGCCATTGGTTTTCCTGGGTGTAAAGGTTATTTCCCACACTTTTTTAACACCAGGGCAAATCAGAATTATGTGGGCCCCATGCCGCCACCTGACAGCTATGGTGTGGAGTATATGATGCCTGCGGAGAAAGAGAGCCTTCTTCAATGGTATGGCAAAAACCGCAAAAATAAGTTTCATTTTCAAACAGATTTGAAAGTTTACTGCCAGGCTGATGTAATGATCTTGTGAAAGGAGTGCAATCTCTTCAGAGATGTTGTGGTGGAGACGACTAAACAGGACAAGGTTTTGAAACCCAACACACCCGAGATGACAAAATCCATAGAATACATAGACCCTTTTCAACACATTATGCTGGCCATCATGTGTATGTCTATCTACAAACACATGTTTTTAAGACCTGAAATCATAGTGTTATATCCTGGCCAATAAGGTTGGATGGCATCTGGTGCTAGAACCACAGAGGGGTCCAGATTCCAGACGACAGTTGGCCCAGGCTTTACCTTTGGAGAGTTGTGTTAATACTTTTTCCAATAAACTTACCTTGAATCATATACCACCCGTAGCTGTGATCTATAAAGAAGAACGTAATACTGACGACGAGCGGAGACAAAGCTGGGGTAAGCCTGGAGTACTGCTGATGTGCTTGATGTGACATCGCGGCAGATCAGAAGTTTTCACGAAGTGCACACGAGGATCCGTTGTGTGCGAAAGGGAGTCTCCGTTGTGCGTGAAAGGGAGTCTCAACATCTTGGGACATTGGTGGCACCAACAGTGAGTAAACAGACAATTTGAGCTCTAAATAGACTTTGCTGAGTACCTACGCGCACACCTCCTCGCGCTGCATGCTGGAGTGTACTCACCGCGCGCATGTTCATTGAGCTTGGCAGTGATGTAATCACGCATGCCAGATGCCATTGTGATTGCCTGACATGTCGGTGAAGTGGTCAGGCATGAGAAAATAAGGCCAACCAACCTTGGAAAATGGTTGAATCGCTACTGGAGGCCATTTTGAGTTACCTAGCAACCAATGAGGCTTTAATGCTGCAGTGATCCGCACACCTGATTAATTTGCATATAAACTAGTGCAGTGACATTTCATTGCGGAGATTTGTAAGACCAGCAGACACCTGTTGTGCCACTGTACGTGTTCAACAAGATATATTTTACAGAAGATAAATTCTTAACACTGCGGTACAGCTTATATACATTTCATTGTGGAGATTTATAAGACCAGTGGACACCAGAGATTCACACGACCGGTGGACACCATCAAAAAAGTGTGGATTTGATACAGTTATTCACACACCTTTAAGAAAAAGATAATGTATTAACTTAATGGGAATTTAGTTGCATTCGCAAGACCATAGTTGCCAATGTGTATGTAGCCAAGGAGGGATCCTGTTTGCTGGGATGGCTGCAACAAAGAGATTTGCTCATTACCCTGGATCCCAATCATCCTGAACAAGTTTTAAGATATAGTAATTTCATATCTCAAGTTAATGAAGATAAATCTGTAGAATGGGAGAAGCTATTTTCTAAAGTATTCTCATCTAAGCTAGGATTGCTGAAGGACTTTGTGCATAAAATCCATATTAAAACAGAATGTTGTTCCTAAAGTACACAAAGTCAGGAATATTCCCTTATCTATGAGGCAAGCCTTAAGGGAAGAAGTAGATAGATTATGCAGTCAAGACATAATTGAAGAGATCGAGTCATCTGAGTGGTTGTCACCTGTGGTTGCAGTACAGAAACCAAATGGAAAAATGAGACTTTGTGTCGATTTGAGAGATCTGACGAATGTGTATGGGTGGATCAGCATCAGTTGCCAAATATTGGAGAAATGTTTTCAGCATTGAAGGGGGCCACTATGTTTTCAAAATTGGACCTATCCAATGCCTATCATCAAATTGCTTGGCATGAGGATAGCAAGCCTTACACTTCATTTACAACTCCTGAAGGGGCATTTAGGTACAAAAGGATGCCATTTGGTCTAATCTCAGCTTCTGCAGTATTTCAAAGGGTCATGAATAAATTGTTTTAGGATGTAAGAAATGCTCTGTATTTTCAAGACGATGGGAACAATAAGGAAGTTCATGCAGAGACCCTATGTAAAGTTCTGAGCATTTTACAGAGTCATCGAATGACATTAACCAAAGAGAAATGCAAGTTTGAAATGGAATCTGTGGACTATTTGGGACACAATATCAGCAAACATGGTGTATTATTAAAACAGAATTTAGTAAAAGCAATAGAGGAGGCTACAGAACCTCAGAATAAATATCAGCTTAGATCTTTTCTTGGTTTGCCAAATTTATTCCATTGTTTGCCGATAAGACAAATCACATGAGAGGTCTAATGGAAAAAAAAAAAACAATATGTTTGGAATAAAGATTGTGCTACTGAATTTGTCAACCTGAAAAAAGAGTTGTCTTCCACTCCTGCATTGGCAACATTTGACACCGGTTATAGTTCAGTTATAGTCACAGATGCAAGTAATGTGGGAATTGGTGCTGTTTTGATGCAAAATCAAGAAGGAAAACTGGTCACCACTGTGTTTGCATCAAGACCACTAAGAGATGCGGAGGTCAAGTATTCGACACTCAAAAAAAAAAAAACTTTTGCGTGTTGGTGAGGTATTAAATACTTTTGCAAATACGTATATGGTACTCAATTTAAAGTAAGGTCAGACCATCGTCCTTTAGTGGAGTTATTCAATACAAAAGGTTGCGGTAAGGCTACACCCAGAATTGCCAGATGGCAATACAAATTGCAAGATTTTCATTTCAATGTGGAATATATTCCAGGTGCCAGGAACATTTTTGCAGATTGTTTATCCCGGGTACCGATTAAAGAGGAGTGTGATGGGTGTATTATTGATGAAGACGTAGAGAGAGTTGTGTCCATATGTGAGGTGTCAAGTGGGTGCATTAAACAAGATGAATGAAGGAGTGCCTGTAATAATGATGAGGAAATCCAGGACGTTATCAAGTATAACAAGTCGCAATTGCCAGAAAAGAAAGTACTGAATAAAGAGGTGTTACCATATTTTTACATTGCAAGTGAACTATCAGTGATAGATGATCTGTTATTTCGGGGGAGCAGCTGGTGGTACCTCAGGATTTGACACAACTGGTGTTAGACATGGCCCATGAAGGTCATTCTGGCATGTCTAGCATGAAAAGTAGACTGCGTTCCGAATATTGGTGGACGGCCATTGATAGATGTATTGAAGCAAAAGTTAGATCATGCATTGAGTGAGCCGTTAGTGACAAATCTCAAAAGTGTGTTAATTATGAGAAAGCTCCTGTATCTAGACCTGAAAAAGTATGGGAAAGGATTTCTCTTGATATTGCTGGTCCTATGTGCTTGTCCAACAGTCAGGTTTTTGCCATTGTTCTCATTGATCAATTATCGCAATGGCCAGAAGTTAAATTGGTGCATCAGGTTGATTCACATACGGTAATACAGTTCCTAAATGAAGTGTTTGAGAAGGAAGGTTTTCCCAAATGTTTGGTCACAGATAATGGAGTACAATTAAGATCAACTGAGATGAGACAATATTTGGATAAACATGGGATTAGTCATTTATGAATTTTGGTTTACTATCCACAAAGCAATGGTATTGTGGAAAGGTGGATAAGGGTTTTGAAAGAAGGCATAAAGTTGGCTCTGGCCAATGGCAAAAATTGTTATCAGGCGCTCAAAGAAAGACGTATTATGGAATTATAGAGTCACACCCAGAACCCTGGGAGATATGTCCCCGTTTGAGAAAATGAGGGGAAGGAAGGCGTTGTGCAACTTGAAGCAGATGTGGATGATTAAAATGAAAAGTAGGGTAGATGGTACCAGGGTGGTAAGGTCAGATCATAGATGGTTGTCAAATGATAAACAAGAGTCTTCTCAGGGACACAAAAGTCACATACATCAATTTGCCATTGGTGAATGGGTCCGGGTGAAGGGAAGATTAATTCAATATGGAGAATCCAAGTTTTCCATTCTCATTAAAATAGTCGGAGTGGGACATCAGGTAGTAGAGTTGACTGACGGAAATGTGTGGATCATGAGCAAGGTTGTTAAAGTGCCTAAATATTTATGGCCTAAAGAGAGTAATGGCGCTGATAGTTCCTCTGAACCAAGTGATGATGTAGAGAGTCATCATGGTAGAGATGTGTCAAAAAGGGGTCGAGGATCAAGGTTAAAAACGAAACCTGCTTGGTGCAAAGACTATTACATGTCACATTAGTGACAAGCTAAGGTCAAATGTACGCATATACATAGTGTGAACACTGTGATAAGTCATGGTTATGTATCCAATATGTTTTTATCAGTTTGTGTATTGCAATGCACATTGGGGTATTTTTGGACAACTTGTAGTCTGCTGCTTTCAGTATGTTCAATATGTATACTTTGTATATTATTTATATTATTGTGTTAACGATAAGGGATGTGTTATATCCTGGCCACTGAGGTTGGATGGAATCTGGTGCTAGAACCATGGAGGGGTCCAGATTCCAGACAACGACAGTTGGCCCAGGCTTTACCTTTGGAGAGTTGTTTTAATCCTTTCTCCAATAAACTTACCTGGAATCATATACCACACGTAGCTGTGATCTATAAAGAAGAATGTAATACATAGCTCTAGTACCTCCAGACCTCTAACGGTAAACAGAAATGTTTTTCAACCCCCTCTATCCAATGGCTCATGTATGTCTCTGCCAAGGAACGCGACAACATGCAGACGAATGCACGTGAATAGGAACATTGAACCAAATCACTTCAATACACTAGGATATCCTTGCCACATTTGGGACATTGGAGTTACTATGAAATACCTTGTAATCAACTGCCTTGCCAATGTATAGATGGAACTAAAGGATTTTATATAGAAGAGGGATACTAGACCAGCTTCCATAACATCATTTACTCATATCCATGTATGAGATAGAGAATAATTTCTCGGGAAAAGAACATATAATCAGGGACTACAAATATGATTTTTTGAGAGCAATCGCCATCAATGATTTCCACCTGAGGACAAGATATCCTTCTGAACCGGAGAAAATCTTATGTCAAACAATTCATATAACCCCCAGGCCACTATACAGATTTAAAGATATGTATGTTTATTTGGTCCTGAAGAAGGTGATATAAATTGTTTTTCACCGAAACGTGCGTAGACCATCTCTTACACATCTGGGAATCCTACCTAAGATACAGAGGAGACAAGATTTAATCAGAAGCAATGGAGTCAATCTTTTGAATGTTAAAGTCGAAATTTTAAATCATGTCAGAAAGTAATAATCAGTAGGATCCCGTTTATAGTTGTGTATTTTATTGTCACACTTTTTCTATATGTGGTATGTTTGGTAGTATGATTGTAGAGCATGAGAGGTGAGAATGGAGGTATGATGGTTATGTGGGGGTTATTACATTTGAGAGATCTGTTCTTTTAATATTTTGTAATATAAACAATTATGTGAATTTGTGAATATTTGTATATGTTTTTCATGAATATTGAGCACCAAAAAAGATAATAATTTTTCAAAAAAACAAAAAAAGAATAAGCACAAGTGTTTTGATATAAAATAAATCATAAGAAAAATTATATGTGATGAGACTTTATTTATCTTTGAGTGATTACCATTGTTGAAATGAAATAGGTCAGACAAGAGGTTTGTTCCTTGGTTACTGTAATTTCCCCCTCCTCTTGGACCTAAAAGTAAATAGGAGGCACCTTTTTCCTTGGTTATTGTCTCTGCCAAGGAAGACATCCATATTCAACAAGCCTTACAGGGTGGTGAATACCGCTTGGATCCTTATTACCTAGATGGGTATGCTGTAATTAAGGGTGTGCCAACTGTCCTTGAATACAACAGGTGTATTTACCATGGTTGTCTGCATTGTTAGAAACCCCATGAGTTTAACAGACTGCTGGGTACCAAGTTTGAACACTTACACTGACGTACTCAGGTGAAGGCCCAATATGTTGAAAACTGTAGCTTTGTTATGTTAATCCCTTTGGGAGCATGAGTGGTTAGATATGCTAACAGCCGATACAGAACTCTATTCTTTCATTAAGAGCCCCGAGTTACCAGACCTTTGGGGTCCCGCGACTCCTTATTTTGGGATCGTACAAACGCTATACAGCTGTACAAGGACGTGGGTGAGGGTGAGAAAATACCTTACTATGATTTCACTAGTCTGTATCCATTTGTGAACAAGATGAAGTTATACCCCTTAGGCCACCCCATCATCATATATAGGAACTTTAAACCCATAGCACTTTGGGCGAGTTAAATGACAAATCTATCCTCCACGGTGGCTTTACTTTCCCGTACTACCATACAGAGTTGACAGAAAGCTAATGTTCCCCCTATGTCGAACATGTGTTGAAAGTAAAGAGCCTAGCGAGTGCAGGCACACTTAAGAACAAAGGATGCTCACAAGGACCTGGTGTAGCATTGAGGTACAGGCGGCCTTAGAGAAAGGTATATTAAATTGTTTCTCAGAGACAAACAGGAGGCATTGGGGTATCCAGAATGGTGCACTAGCCATGCTGCAAAGTAAAAATACATCGATGCCTCAACTCATCATGGGAAAAATTCACACACCATACAAACCTGTCAAACACAACCGTAATCACTGATCCTGATTAACTGTTTAAGTAGCTTTTTATGCTGTGTTATGACATGTCCAGCTGCAAGTTTATTGATGATGATACCTCAGCTTTATGTTGGGAATACACAAAAGAGTACCCCACAATGTGTAACAATATAAACATCTTCACAGCCTGTTTCACAACAGCTCAGACTCATTTAGAGCTTTACAAGGTTATGGATAAACTTCAAAACCGGTGTCTGTATCATGATACGGATTCCGTTTTTTTTGCGTCAGTAAAGTAGGGGATAAAGACCCTCAACTAGGTGATTATCTAGGATTTTCTAGGCGATTTGACCATCGAACTTGATTACATCGTTGAATTCACCTCATCAGGTCCCAAGACCTATTCTTACAAAACGACGAACAGCAAAGTATGTATGAAAGTCAAAGGCATCAGTTTAGATGTTAACAACACCCTAAAAATTTATTTTGACAGTCTGAAGGATCTGGTGAGCGAATACTCTGCATCGAGCGACCGTGAAAATGAGAAAACAATAGTTGTAAATCAACCTAGCATAGTCCGGTCCCAAATAAGGTGGGAAATTACAACTCAACCCTTACGTGAAACCTTATGGGTCCTGACTGAGGACTACAAAACCCTACTGTACGGTTATTAATGGTACATTAGAGTCGCAATTCCTCACCACTATGGACACCAGATTGCAACATCCATTCTCCTGCGTTTTAGCAGGCCTCTCAAATTGTGGTAAAAGTTATTTTATAAAGAGGCTGTTAGAGAATGCTCCCAGGGTTTTATCCCAAACCCCTAACAATGTTGTATTGCTTTATTCATGCTGGCAAGATCTTTATACTGAACTATCCCTAAGGTTCCCACACATCAGGTTTATAGAAGGTATACCTAATATACTCAGGGACGATGCATTGTTACCTATGAACCTTGTAAACATGGTGATTGTAGGTGACCTTATGCACGAAAGTGGGGATCATCCAGAGCAAGAGAAAGCTTTTACTCAATATTCACACCATCACAAACTAAGCATATGCTACATCGTGCAGAACTTGTTTTACAAGGGTAAGAGCAGTCGTTCTGTAGCTCTCAACGCCCCATACCTTGTTTTATTTAAGACCTCAGTGACAACCAACAGATATCAATCATAGCTAAACAGATGTACCGGGGAAACACCCAGTTTTTTATGGAAGCATTTAACTAAGTTACTGAGTAACCCCACGCCTACTTGCTGGTCTACTTAAAACACAATACTCTAGAAGACTACAGACCACATGCTGGTATTTCCCCCCCTGATCTCCCTGTCGCTTACAGACCTAAGACCAAGCCCAGAGCCTATAAAAAGAGTTGTTAAAGACTTTTCGCAACATTTACAATCTAGACCCTGTCCAGCCGTAATTTTGCCCTCCTAAAAATGCTGGTCACAGCTTTCCTCCACCAAAGAAAGGCCATTCTGTGCGCGGCTTCGGATGATTTAGTGGTGGCCATTTCAACCTGCTTTAAACTACATTTAAAAAACTTAAGGTTACAACCATGTGTGATGCTCCCAAAATCTCTAGCATTATGTTGCAGAATTATTCACATTCAAAACAAACCCAACGTGCGTTAAACAACATTTAAAAGCCTTGAGGTTGCAACCACGTGTGCCACCCCAAGACCTGTAGCATTATGTTGCAGGCTTATTCACATTAAATGCAAACCCACCTGGTGTTAAATACCAGTAAAAAACATTGTAAATATAAAACAACACCAGCTCCTAGTTATTTACCTGCAGCAGAAGATGGCTTTCACCAGCACTTTGCGCCTTGTCATTCTGGGCCATTCTTTTCTCCTTGATGTCCTGCGGGGCAGACCTGCTCACCGCAAACTAAGGGTGGCTTTTGAATGTGGGTGTGTGTTTGAGTCCTGCAGGGTTTTTTATACTTGGTATGGCATGCTAATTAGACCCCCCACACTTTATGGAGGGGTGGGCTTAGAAATATGTGTTAGGGTTTTTGGGGGGCTTCATTTCTCAGCCATGGACTGCTTACTAGGGTTGTCACCTTATCATTGGACATCTGCTATCGTGTTTGAGGCCTCTCATGGGAAGTTGGTAGCAAACACCTGTTTTTGGGCTTCATTCTCAGCATTGGGCTGCTACTGTTGTTGTCACTTTTGTAGTTGGACAGGTGCTAATCATGCTTGAGCCCTCTTGTGGGAAGTTTTGAGCAGCCTAATGTGTTTGAGGGTTTCATTATTCAGCATTGGTCTGCTTACGGTTGCTGTCACTTTATACTTTGACATCTACTATCGTTTTTGAGCCCCTCCTGTGAATTATGAGGCATTCATTTGTGTTTGGGCTTCATTTCTCAGCATTGGACTGCTTACTGGTGTTGTCACTTTATACTTTGACATCTGCTATAATGTTTGAGGCCTCTTGTGGGACGTTTGGAGCAAACACCTGTGTTTGGGCTTCATTTCAAATTTGACTAGTTGGTTCTAAAGAAAGACACTTCTTTTTGTAAAAGCTACATTTGACTAACCCCTTTGGGTTAGGCATCCATGGGGCTGAGGGCTGGGACCTGGGGATGTCTGCTTATTTCCCTGCACCTCTTGTTGAGGCAGACAGCTGGCACAGGCCTGCTGTCACTGTTTGAACATACCCAGGCTTGCCCTCTTAGACTCTTACAATTTTACATATCCCACAGCCCTAGACACTATGACAAGGACACTGACACGTGACTAACACGTGTTCACATGATGTCACAACCCACGTGATCCCATCCTCACCTACGTCACTTCCGAGGAGGTCTCTCAGGCATTCATAACGTCATTCCCAGGGCGGGCCACCTGTCACTTTTTGGATGGTGAGTAAAGGTATCCCCCTTTTTAATATGAATTCAACAATGTGTTTTCGTTGTGGACAAACAAACATGCAATCCATTGTAGATTCCGGAGTCTGGTTTTAACAGCAGTGCACAACAGTGCAGCTCTCTTGGCTCAGGCATTTTCAGTGTGTGTGAGGGATGTTTGTATGGTGACTGTGCGTCTGTAGATCCTGCTCTGTGTCAGAGACAAGCTTGCATTGCTGCTACCTTTCTTGTCCGTGTTCTGTGTCTGGGTGGATCTTCAACCTATGCAGTTTTTTGCTTTTCTCTTGTGCAGCTTATTCTTTGGGTGAATAAAAGTTATGACTGCTAACTACTGTATTTATTCTGTGAGGTACTTCTAAGCTGCTGTTGCTTGCCTGCTCTGTTCATGGCCTTGTAGATCTGATCCTGCATGTCCTATGCCTGTTCAGTGTGTAAGAGACACTTGCACTGCTTCTAACTTCATGCCTATATGTGGGATGTTTTTGTTGTGAAGGCGTGAGCCTGGCCTTTGTGTGAGAGCTTGTGCTCCTTCTGCTTTATTGTGTCTTTTCTACAAACAAGAATTGGCAAAGTAAATAGGTCTGGTTTGTTATAGTTGCCTGTGATCTTTATTGTAATGGCTAAATATGGGTGTATGGTGTGTCTATATACGCAAAGCAAAACAGTTGCACATGCCTCCATCTGCATAAAGACAATATTTAGATACATATGTGCACACACACCCACCCACACACGCACCCAGAAATCAGGCATACAGACCCAAATGCTGTCAAGCAACAAAGGTACATAAACACACAGGTGGATGTTAGTTGGGTGCATATAGTGTGTTCATGACTGTGTGGTTGTGTACAAGGATGACTGAATTGTTGGATGGTTGTGGATGCATATGGTGGTGTGTGTATATATTCATGATTCTAAGTGTAGGTGCACTGACAAATTTTTAGTTGTGTGCTGATGGATGAATACTTGGGTGTGTGTAGCTTTGTGCTTGGGTGAGAGTGGATGCATGGAAGTGGGTGGATCAAGGTAAGGAGGAGTAAATAGTGGTAAGACCAGGTGTAAATAGAAGAAAGAATAGGCACAATTTGGAGCAAGAGTAGGCAGGTTTAGGAGTAAAAATAGAAGTAACTAGAAGTAAGAGTATGAGTAAGAAGGAGTAACCACGATTAGGGAATGGTCGGGGGAACATGGCGGCCGTTAGGTAGTTTCGGTCGCGAGCTCTCGTACACTGGTGGGGCGATGTAAACTTACTACGAGCTAGGAGTGCCTGCTTATCGTAAAAAATTCTGTAATTTCGTAAGGTGCAATAGCTGGGATCCTGAGGAGTACCTTTTCACAGCTTTTTATCCATTTTTCCGGGAATTCTGACAACCGGCGATTCTGTGGGAGATTCTGCCAGAACTGCTGCCGGAGAAGCACTGGGAGGAGTCTGGGCGGAGGCAGCGGCGCGGCTCAGCTGGAGCCGCCGCGTCGCTGCAAGGATCGGTTTCCCGTGGAAAGGCGGTGGTGAATTCCAGTACGTCGGGCATACGAACACCGGAGGTCGTATCGTAAAAACCCTGCAGAAACAGGATGATGCCGGCAGGGAACCATCGATGACCCCGGTAAGGAGGAGGGCGCAGGTTTTGCTGGAGGAGTGTGGAGACCCTGCGGAAAGCTCTGACAAAGGGCAGAAAAAGGCATCCCCTGTAGTTGGGGGAAAGAGGGGGAGACAGGGCCTCACAGTAGGATCAGTGTGGGAGATTGACAGATGTACTTTGAGGAGCAGAGGGGTTTGGGGTAAAGAGGAGCCTGGCGTCTCCTCTGTTAAAAGTTCCTCTGTTAAACCCCCTCTTATTAAAGGTCAGATAGCTTCTCAACCAAAACAGTCAGAACTGGGTGCAAATTACCAGACGGTCGTGAAACTAAATAAAATGGCAACAGAACCCGCAAGTGTTAGATCAAACCCAAAGAGACAGACAAAGAAGATACCGGAAAAAATAAAAGTTACCCCATCGCTCCGCTCATATTTTAAAGTGAAAGCCCAGGGCCCAATGGCCACGGTAGACACGTGTACAATACTCTCCGAATTCAAGCAGGAGAACCAAAATATTCAAGGGGGGATGGCATCCGGTACTAAGGAAGGGATGTCAAAACAGATTGTATTAAAAAATAGATATGACCCCTTGCTCAGCATCGATGAAAATACTATCTCCTCCCCGGAAGACAATAGTCCTACCGAAAATCTAAATCCTCACACTGTCTCCGAGCGACAGATAGAGCCAACTGATCTCTTACAAGGCAATAACGAGACTAATTCAGTCGGACTTGAAAATACAATGGCGGTAATGTTGACAGAGTTGAGAGAGAGGTTTGCGACATCTGAACTTAATCAGCAGAGAATCCAAGGGTATTGCGAGACCATGGATGAAAAAATCAATAGCTTGGTAGATAGCGTAGGGGCGATGGAATCGGCGCATAATGAGATCTCTAAAAAAGTAGACACTAATCAAGAAGAGATACAGAAACTTAAGAAAAATGAAAGAGAGTTCAGAGATAAACTAGGAGTCTCTCGAAAATAATGCGAGACGAAATAACATTAGAATTTTAAATGTGCCCGAGGGTCTCGAGGGAGGAGACATCAAGGTTTTCGTAACTACTCTCCTAAAAGAGTATAATATGAATTTGGATCTAGATGTATTAAAACAAGATGTACAAAGAGTCCATCGAGATCCTTTTGTGGCCCGTCCCGGAAGGAAAACAGCAAGAAGGATTTTAGTGAATTTCAAAACATATTCACTGAAAGAAAGCATCCTTGCTGCGGCACTAAAAGTTGGAACATATAAGAAAGATGACTGGTCTTTTCGTATTCGTTCAGCTGTCTCACAAGAAACCTTAGACAGGCAATGGGAGCTCGGGAAATTTATACAAGACTTAAGAGATCTAGGAGCCACGGCAAATATTTGTTTCCCTGCCCTGCTGAAGGTTATGAGGAATAATAAAATGTACACCTTTAGGGACCCTAACGACGTGAAAACTTTTATAGAGCAGATTAAGGCACAGTCAATATAACAGATATAACAGATAGCTAGTCAAACCAACAGGAGGAAGGAGAGCTCATAGGAGGTGTTAATATACCTCGTGTTAGTAGGGAGGGTTCCCCGGGGAGGGTGGGGGGGTCACTAGTAAGAATATAGAGTTTAGAGAATCACACAAGGCACAAAGGGTAGGAGAGCAAGTGGGAGAAAAAAAAAATGTCCTTCTATGTCTGGTCCAGTTGTTTTTGTTTTCTTTTTTTCTTTTTTTTTCTTTTTCTTCTTTTCGGACACTACCAGTTCAGGAGAGGTTATGTTCTCAAGTCATTTCAAGATATAGTATTTCGGTTTCTTTATATATTTCATGGCAGGTCTAGATAATATTAAATCACTAAAAGTGTTATCATGGAATGTTAATGGCTTGAGAGTGATTCCAAGGAGAAGGAAGATAATGGAATATTTAAAGATGAGGGAGGTAGACGTCATTTTTATCCAAGAATCCCATTTACTAAAAGAAGAATGGCTGGGAATCGTAAAATCCCAAACATGGATAGACCATTGTATATGCACATCGCAAGTAGTTACAGTCAAGGGGTGGCTATAATATTTAAAAAATCAGTCCAATGTATTATTGCTGAAGCTAAGGTTGATCCTCAAGGTAGATGGGTGATTGTTAAGGCAAGGATTCAGGGCACATGGTTAGTTTTTGTATCCTACTATGGTCCTAATCTGGATGATCCCTTGCCCCTACGTACATTATTGTTGCATTTACTTGAATTTAATGATCCAGTTATTATGGGGGGCGACTTTAATGTAATCCTTGACCCAGTCCAAGATACTACCTCTAAGAAGGCCGCCGCAGTAACTCTAAAAATGAGAATCGCCCTGAAATCCATAATTCAGGATCTTGGTCTAGTTGATATCTGGAAGCTTAAAGGCTTAAGGGGGGGAGAATCGGGGAATTTTACCTTTCATAATTAAAAACAAGGTCACCGATCTAGGATCGACTTTTTTTTGGTATCTTGCTCCATTAGTGATTCCGTTAAGATGGTCACCCATATACCGGAGCATTTATCAGACCATTCGGCTGTCTCTCTGCAGCTCCAGTTCCGAGGCAAGTCTTTAGAGCGACGTTGGACATTAAATCGTTCCCTTCTAATTGAAACCCCGATAATTGATAACTTGAAAAAATTAACAAAAGAGTTCTTCCTCTTTAACCTTGATACGGCCCCCCTAAATAAAGTGTGGGATACGTATAAAGCATATCTTAGAGGTATCTTAATCAGCCAAAATGCTAGGCAAAATAAGAAAGTAAAGAAGGAATTTACCTCCTTAGAAGACCACATTAAAGTAATCCAAGGTAATCTGGCCCAAACTCTAGATACTAATACCAAACTTTCACTAGAAGCGGATCTTGCCAAGGCAAAGACAAATTTAGCAGACTACTTGGAACTCAGAGTAAAACAGTGATGGGAAGCAAGTAAGCTTGCTAACTACGAATATGGGGAGGGCAGCGGTAAGCTCTTGGCCTGGAAGGCCAAAGCTGACCGGATTAGAAATAACATCAAGGACCTGAAAAGTCAATCTACGGGGGATATTATTACAGAGGACGGGGCTATTGAACAGGAATTTGTTCATTTTTTTCGAGAACTATATACAGACGACATAGACATAAATAATGATCAGATAGCCGCTTTTTTTCGGGATATAGATCTCCCGCTGTTAAGTGATGAAAATAGAGAGGAATTATCGGCCCCTTTCACAATGGCAGAAGTTCACAGCACAATTAAGAAGCTGAAAAAGGGTAAGGCTGCAGGGCCAGATGCTATCCCAAATGAACTATATGCCCTGCTGAAGGAAGAATTAGCCCCGATTCTGCTTAATCTTTTTAATTCAGCCTATATTTTAAAGCAGGAGCTCCCTTTGTCCTGGGACTTAGCAACTATAATCATCCTCCTTAAATCCAACAAGAATCCTAGAGTATGCGAATCATATAGGCCGATATCATTGCTTAATAGCGACTATAAAATATATACACAGATTTTGACCAAAAGGTTGGAACGGATGTCAGGCACTATAATTCACAATGACCAGAAGGGTTTTATGAAGGGGAGGCACTTACAGGACCTGACCCATGAGTTAATAGGTACAATAGATCTAGCCATAGAATATGATAGACCATTGACTGTAATACCTTGTGATGCTGCGAAAGCCTTCGACAGGGTCAGCTGGCCCTTTCTCTATGAAGTGATCCAGCGTTTTAACATGGGGGAAGTTTTTGACTCAGCAATTAAGGCCTTGTACAAAAACCCTACAGCCCGGATATTAGTAAATGGGATTTTATCTGAGCAAGTTAAAATTAGAAGGGGCTCTAGACAGGGGTGTCCACTCTCCCCCCTCTTATTTAACCTATATATTGAGCCACTGGCCATCAAGCTAAGAGCATGTAAAAACATCATCCCATTTTCTTGTAATGAGTGGGAAAAGAAAATCGGGCTTTATGCCGATGATTTAATGATATTTACAGGCCATTTACAGCCAGTAATTTCTGCTATCTGGGAAAATCTAATGAGTTTCTGTAAAATATCAGGCTATGCCGTTAACCCATCTAAAACAGAGATTATGCAGTGGAACACAAGTTTCCAGAGTGATCTTATCAAAAAGAGGATTAGATACTTGGGGATTGAAGTGGTTCGAAACTTAGACCTACTAGCAAAAGTGAATTTCGATCTGGTCACCTCAAAAATCAAGAAGCAACTACAGCAGTGGGACTCTCTGCCTTTATTCTTTTTGGGTAAGTCAAACCTGTTAAAAATGTCTATCTTACCTAAATATACATTCATATTCAACTCAATTCCATTGGAATTCAAGAAGGAATGGATTAAAAAAGTACAAGGTTATTGCTCCAGTTTTATCTGGGGGAAGAAAAGGCCCAGAATTGCTTTGAAGAAATGCAGGGAAAAGAAGGAAAATGGGGGCATAGCGAGTCCAGACCTTCTTCAATACCAGAGAGCCTTCCACCTGAAAGCTTTTAGGCAGCTGTTATAAGACTCTCCCAACCTCTCGCCGTTGCTCCGTGCCCTGACGTTTGGCCCGCCAGACTTATCCAGCTTCTTTCTTTATAAGTTCGGAGACCCCAAATCTTTTTAAAAAGTAAGACTAAAGACTCTTCAGTGGGCCTGTAAACTGTGGTATCAAATCAGGGTAACACTACAGATTCCATATTATAGTCATTATGCCCCTATATGGAGATCTCCTGGAACTCCAGCCTGTCTGCAAGACTCCTTAGCAACCCCGATAAGGGAAAAGGGAATCTGCAGATGGGGCCAGCTGCTGGAAGGAATGGAGCTAAAATCATGGCAAACCTTCCAGGAGATCACAGAAGGTTCTGTCTCCCGATTTAAGTACTGTCAGTTATTAAGCTGGGTAAAGACTTTGAGACAGGGGGGAAAGCAAAACGAACTCTATGAAGCCAAAATAGCCCTGCGCCCTGCGATACAAAAGGAGGTATCGGTATGGTACTGGCTGCTGGTTCAAGCTTCAGAAGACCCACTCTCATGGCATATCGTGACCTGGAGGAGGGAACTGCCGGAGTACGAGCTAGAAGCACTATGGCAAGTATCTATATCTCTTTTGTGGTATTGCGTGAAATCCGCGCTTTTAAGGAAAAACCATCTCTTTACCATTCATAAGGCCTACTGGACGCCTCGAAGACTGGCAAAGATGGGCCTGCAAACGGTGAGGAAGTGCCAAAAGTGCGGAGAAATCAATGCAGATGAAGCGCACATGTTCCGGTGGTGTCCCTCCATCCAATCCTTTTGACAGAAAGTGGGCAAAACTTTGTCAGATTTGGTGGGTCAAGAAGTGGAGGTGAGTCTCGCTTTGGTAATCTTTGGGGTAATTCCAGAGGAGGACTCTATTGGCTGTATTTCTAAACCTCTTAAGGCTCTTATTTTCATTTTAATCTTACTAGCACGTAGAGAGTTGTGCATTAAGTGGATTTCACCTATTGCCCCTCTTGAACATGAATGGGTAAACTCGATTCATAGAATAGCTAAAATGGACCGGGCAACGCGGTCTATTAAGAGAACAAAATTTTGGAGTATGTGGGACAATTGGGATAATAGAGTATGTTCCTAGAAGTAGATATACTTTCCTACTTTCTTATCGTACGGTTCTTACTGAAAGCTCTATCCCTTTCTCCATTTATTTTATTCACTCCTTCCTTTCACTGGTCTTGGTGTCCCTTACTTAAAATTACATTTATCATTTGAACCACCGGCTAACACTAATCCAATGATTAAGCATCAGTAAAAACAGGCTGTTCTCGAGAGTTCAGGGGTTTTACCAAGACGGATTGGTATCCATGGAAAGAGAACTTATGTAAGCCCTGTGACTTCGGAGAAAAGAGTCAGTCGACCTCGCAGAGAGGGATCCCGTGATGGTATCCATCCCCTCCCCAGTGGAGTGTCCGGGTAGTACCTCGTACGGACGGTAAGAGACTAAGTCGGAAATCTCTTTTATCTCCAGTTATATACTGATCAGACATATGAGGACAAAAAAAAAAAAAAAAAAAAAAAAGAAGGAGTAACCACGTTAACATGTATTTAGCTCTCTATGTACCTAATGCTAAATCTGTCAAAGTGAAAGTCCCCATGTTATTGACCTTGGAAAGATGATAGGCTGAGTCGACTACACCAGGTTTCAAACTTAGAGTATGTCAAGTTGGACAAAGGCTTCTACATCAGACACCTTCATTTACAGTGGCTGCAAGCATTCCATCACTTTAAGTACATTTTAGGCTTAAAAAGTGTTTTCCTTCTACATCTTAATGGTCAGTACTGAAAAATTACTACAAATTCTACAAATGGCCGATGAGACGAGTAAGTGAGGCTCAATATTTTGTACAACAATTAAGGGGCCTGCACATATCAAATAATTACCGAAGACTTAAACATCATTGTTGGAGTCATAGAATTAGGACTTCGCTAATCTAAATCAATTTAATATACAGTTGCAACTCCACCAGCTTCAGAAAAGACATTTTGCAGGAAGTTATAGCTTCGATGCACTATACTACCTTTAGCAGAAATCCTGGTACTTGTAATTGACGTTTACAGACCAGACCCTGCTTGCAAAATTCTAAATTCTGAATAACCCAGAGCTAGGCAATCTGTTGTATCCACCCAGGTTAATTCCCTCTTCGTTGAAAAGTGACTTCATAGGTCAGAATACTGGCAGGTAACCTTTAGTGAAGAGAAAGGTAAAAGTCGACGACACAACAGTCAGTTAAAAGAGGGCAAATTGGACAGGTTAGGAAGTGCTTCTCATCCACCCAATTACAGGATAATATTTTACCAGATCAACTATGAGACTATTTTGAATTACCTTTTCTTCCAGCAGTTTCCATCACAAACGTTTAGATAATGCCTAGGAATAGTTACATGTACAGTGTCAGAGGATACATTCACAGTAGATACAATTAATATGATTATCAATGACACCAATAGTTACATCAGAGAGAGAGAGAGAGATGTAGTAAAGTAACTTTTCTGGCAGCAGTACTTGGTGTTTCATTTTATCACCTTCCACTTTTTACGATTTCATATTTTATTAAGCAAAGTGAAGCAGAACTTACTTTAAATACAATATAATTAATAGTCCTGTATACAAGCATGAAAACTGTTGCAGTAGGAACCACAAGGGAAAACAAAATACAACATTGCCTGAAAAAAGCACGCTATAGGCAAATACCTCTAAACTCGTGATCTGAGAACGGATCAATTATTACAGTTGGTGCTCAACTGATGCGGGTCATTAAGACACATTTGAACCTAAAATAGCACATAGATGAAAAATGTAGTGCAGCTGTTCCAGGCATAAGTGGGAACATCTTGCTGTAGACGATGGCAAAACTACATTACTGGTGTTAAATTGCCACATTAATTTCACTACGTAACTGTGTCATGTGAAAACTAACCCTGGGCAAAGCACTACGCTACGCTCGCGTAGTTTGCGAAGTTTGCGCTACTTCGCACAATGCGAATTGCACGTAGCACAGTGCAAACACGCGTAGCGTAATGCAGCGGTCATTTTTTGCTTGCTCGCGGTCCTCAACGTCAAGTTGGCGACCGCGAGCAAGCAAAATGACATCCCGGCGAGACTTTTTCCTCGTTCGCGATCAGCAACATCAAGTTGCCGATCACGAGCGTGGAAAATAAACCTCCCGGCGAGATTCTCAACGCGGGGAGGTCAGGTTTCTCATTGCGAGTGGTCGCCTATGCTCGCGACCGCTCGCGATGAGAAACTACCAGTCCGCGTTGAGAAAGCTGCCGCTCGAGTAAAAATCTACTCGAGCGGCAGTAAAAGACAGCTCGCACTGTGCAAGATGCCGTTTTCAATGATTGCACAGTGCGGACAAGCATCCGGCACTGTGCAATCATTGCGAACAGTGCACTACGCAGTTCGCGTAGTGCTACGCGTAGCGCGAACTGCACTTTGCGTAGCTTCGCGTAGCGCTACTTCGCGAACAACGCCCAGGCTTAGTGAAAACTGTCTTGGGATATTTTGAGATTTTAACTCGGAGTGCAGCAGCAGCAACAATATCACAGGAGAAGAGGTGGCGACAAAACTGTAAGAGCGCGGGAAGGAACATTAAAGATGAACAAATCTAATTGCTCTTCGGGAAGAAGAGCCAAATGGGACTTACAAATCATAATATATGGAAAATTAGGAAAGGCCTAATGCTTAACTATCTGCAAACAAGCAGAGGTTATGTCTGTAAGAGAAAACTGCATTCAGAATAGTACACATAACTCATCGCTTAATGAAGGCGACTTCTATAACAGGACGAGTTAATGTCAAGGGAAATAAATTAGTTAACATTCTGATCATCAGAGTAAAAAAATTGACATATACATGAAAAACATCTGTCACACTCCTGTTTGATTTGACCTCGTCATTTATGTATGTATATATATATATATGTATGTGGTATAGCACAAATCTAGCTGAAAGGCAGCAGAGCACTTTAGCTATCCAAAGGCAAAGATACAGTCAACAAGCAATTAGGTGGATGGCTAGGTTCTGAGAGTGGAAGTGTACTGTTACTTTGTCTTGATGTTCTGTCGTTTAAAGAACTGTGTCTTCAGCTCTTTCCTAAATTAAAGTAGGGTTTGGGTAGCCCTAATGAATATGTAGATGTTGGTCCAGATTGAGGGTGTGTTGGGGAAGGGCTGTTGCCTTTTATTTTTAAGTCTCACCTACAAACAAGTTTAGATGTCTGATGAGATCTATTGTCACTACACACCTGACAAAACACAGAAACATATGTACACATATATATACACAGAAAGGGGCTTTTAGAAAGCCCCTTTGAGCCATTGGCTACTGTGATTCAGTAGCATTAGACACTGGTTAAAAGAGTTGCTCATTAGCTTTAGTATAAGCCCATGGCATTTTGTGGATGGTAACATTCTGACAGTTCCACTTTTATATTATTTGTTTTGCATTTGCTGCTGGCAGCATTTCTTTTATATTTTGCAATGCAGTCTGGTCTACTACATCTTGGCTAGTCCTCACCAAATGTAATGTATGACAGCCCCCATGGTCCTTTTTCACCCAAGGGAGGCCTCTGCCCTCCTTAGCCACATAACGAGCTAGAGCATTTCTGCCCCATAACTTCCAAGTCATGTGTCTGTCCGGTGACTTCATAGTGAGAACAAAGAGGAGCAGAGATAGAGTACACCTCTCTCTGGACTGCCCATGGGTCAGACCCATCATGATCTGGGCTGTGGGGTTACAGTATAAGACATGGATTCCATGACTGGATGCCTTCCTGTTAGAAAGTGGATCATTAGTGATAAGTAGTGACTTACCACTAGTAATAAGGCCACAAAACAACAAAAGGTTCAGTTAGGGTCTCAATAGGTTAATCCCTTGCTCAACCCTTGGTAGCTAGCAACGAGCAGGCAGGCTTAACTTAGAAGACAGGCGTGTAAAGCATTTAAAAACACCAATACATTAAATAAGTAAGACACAAAACACAATAAAAATCCAACTCCAATTTATTAAAATAGATTATATTTTTATGAACAAATAGACACCAAATGACAAAAATCTAATGTAGGGAACTGGAGATAAGAATTTTTAAAGAATAAACACGTTCTAGTGCTTAAAAACACATTGCACCACTTTGGGCATCTGGTCGCGTTTGACCAGGACAAAGTCAAAGTTTGAGGCTGACCACGATGGAGCTCTAGTCATATACACTAAGGGCCCAAATATGAGGCTGGCACGGCGTTGGTGGTCCACTCACCGCCACACCGGCGATCTGACCGCCCTAGGGCAGCCATTGCTGCGCGGATGCGGGCATTGGACCGCCGTTCTCTGGAGGCGGCGTGTCAGTGTAGAGGCAGCAATATGCTTGGTGGGAAACATCTTTTATAATGTCCCTGATTATAGTTACAAGGCACCTAGGAGAGGCCTTAGTGGTGACATATGTAAAAATACGGTAGTTTGAGACTTTGAATCCAAAGTCGAATTTTCATATACTTTTAAGGTAAAGGCAGCCTGAAAAGCAGGGCCGCCTTTCAAAATGACAGCAGGCACCACAGCAGTGCACACATAAGTGCAGGAAATCTACTAGGCCTCTAAACCTCCATGCCAACTTATATACTGGGGACTGATAGGTAAGTGGAATCCCCCTAGCCCAATTATCTACTAGAGACTTACAGGGTCTGTCAGTACCAATTGTAATTAGACCTAATTACATGTACTTTTAGTCAGAGCACAGGCCCTGGGTCTGGTTAGCAGAGTCACAGTCAGAGTCAGAAAACCAGAATCGAGTGTTCAAAATAGGGGCAAAAAGTGGGGAGACACTGCAAACAGGTCCTGATTTCTCACACTTCCCCAAATCCCACATGCCGCAAAACCCTGTACAAATATGTCCAGTCCAAAGTGTAGAGAGCTTTCTTTAAATTGATAGAGAGCACTGAGACTTGCGAGTGGTTGCTGGGTAACTCCTCTAGCACATGAAAGAGTCTGAATTTTTTGAGGAGATGCTTCTATCCGGGACAAATCCACTTCATCTGGACAAATTAGATGTGCTACAATTCTCCGAATCCTAGTCACCAGTATTTTCCGTAGGATCTTACATCCCAAATTTAGGACGGGCAATGGATGATATGATGTATGGTTCTGAGGGCTACAGTCTGCTTTCAGTAGTGTGGTTATGAGTGCTTTGCGAGATGTTGACTGAAGCATGCTTCCATCTCTGGCAACCTTATATTTTATTTTTATTTATTTATTTATTTAATTTGTAAGGCGCAACAGCTACCCAAAAAGGGTTTCCCGGCGCCAAGCAAGCAAAACCAGAAAGTAAAATTTAACAGCAGAATCATTTGTTAAAAAGCCAGGTCTTTATTGCTTTGCGAAATTGGACGTAGACTGTTTCGTTCCGAATGGCGGGGGGGAAGGGCATTCCAAAGTGAGGGACCCAGATAGGAAAAGGATCGACCGCCCATCCGAGACAGCCTAAACCTGGGCACGGAAAACTTCACCTGAGAAGAAGAACGTAAACATCGGGAAGGGACATATGGATGAATTTGGGAAAGTAGATATTGAGGTGCAGTCCCTGTTTTGATTTTGAACATATAGCTCTGGGCTTTAAATCGAATACGATTTTCCACCCTGAGCCAGTGCAAATCACGTAGATGGCTGGAAACTGAAGAGGTCCTGGGCAGTCGGCGTAAAAGTCGGACTGCAGAATTTTGGACCGTCTGCAGCCTGCGGGTCACCTCCTTGTTGGAGCCAAGATAAAGAACATTTTCATAGTCCAGTCTTGAAATAATTAAAGCTTGGACTACTGTTCTTTGGGTGGATTCAGGTAACATCCAGATGATCTTCTTTAGCCACTTGAGGATGGTAAAACAAGTGGCAGCTACCTTAACAGCCTGATGGTGCATTGTTAATGAGTCGTCAATAGTGACACCCAAGTTGCGAACTTGGCAGGAGGGTTGAGGTAGGACACCCATCTCACATGGCCAATGTTGTGGGCCCTAAAGACCCTTGTCTTTGCCGAGTATTAACACCTCAGTTTTATCCCCGTTAAGCTTGAGAAAATTCATCTGCATCCATAATGCAATTTTACTCAAGCTAGATTGGAGAGGGGACTGTCCACTAGTTCCCTTTGCGGAGAGGGAGAAGATAAGTTGAGAATCATCCGCATAGGAAAATAGTGTCAGTCCCGCCTCTTCTGCTACGACAGCCAGAGGCCTCACATAAAGGTTAAAAAGCAAAGGACTGAGAATAGAGCCCTGAGGCACTCCATAAGGTGATGAATAGATATCAGAGCTGGCTGTTGTGGAGAAAACTTGGAAAGTGCGGTTGGCCAGGAACGAGATTATACATATTCAGTAAGCACCAGGTCAGCAAGCCCTGATATTTTTAAAGAATTTGAGTGGGAGGCCATCATTGCTGGGGTTTTTAAAGGCTGCAAGTTGTTTTATTTCTGAACTAACCATGTCTGTTATTGGTTTTTAAAGCTCCAGCGCTTGTTCGTTTGTTAGCTTCGGTAGCCTAGAAATGTTTAGGAATTTGTCTATTTGGTCCCAACTTCTCCTAGTTGTGCATATAACTGCTTGTAATATATGGCAAACACCTTGTTTATGGCAGTCTGTGTATGCAGATGATGTATTTCTGGAGGACTGATGGCCATTATTACCATTGGATATTTTTTTGATTGAATCAGTCTCGCCAGTAACCAACTGGATTTATCCCCATTTTAATGTCTCCGCACTGGCTATTCCCTATAATCATATATCCCTATTCTACTGCTTAGCGTGGCATGGTGGCCTCTCTTGTGTACTAATTCCTGCCTTTTAGATTCAGATCCCACTGTTCGTTTTTCAAGCAGGCACAGCTCCTTCTCAATTCTGGTCATCTGGTTGTGGAGGACTGCTTGTACAACCATGGATCCTTTAATACAGATGCCCCCATATGTAAACTTTGAAAACTTCCCACGGAATATGTGTGTAAGCAGTTGACCTCTTGTTAGTGTAAAAAAAATGCTGCATTTCCTGTATGATTGTACCATTGTAACCGCCATCCTCCAGTGCTGATGCTTGCAATTGCATAAACGGGTAGGAATTATGGCCAATGCAGGATCCCATTGCAATGACGCAAACCATGGATTATGGTTAGATGATGTTGTGGCTAGGTAATCCACTGTATGTATATGTCTCCTAAAGTGGGCTGAAACAATGATCATGTTAATGCATGCATATATCTCAGATATGTGGGAATAATGAGAGTATTCTCTATCCATGAAGGGGGCTGCTTTCAATAAGTCCATCCGGGGCTAAAGTCCTGTGCCCATACAGACAATTTATCTGCTAATTTCTGTGCAGGAGCTCCTGGCAAGGGATGATGTGATCTATCTTTATTGATGTGAAAAACACAATTAAAGTCCCTCCTATCAAGAACAGTTCATGAGGGGCTTTGGAATTCCCTAAAGAAGCTGTTTGGGGGTGATGGGCCTGGCCCATATTAGGGGAGTAAAGACCTAAGATATGGATACTTTTGCTTTCTAATAAGCCTTTTACATAGACACACCTTCCCCTGAGTCTATTTTCAGTTTCTCTAACAGGAAGGGGACCCCTGTTGCACCCAAACAAACGTTTTCCCAGCGAGGGCTGAATACATTGGTAGAGTATCTGACCTTTCCACCCGTTGTAGAATCTCTGGCCCTCAGTCTATATGAGATGTGTTTTATTTAGTTTTGCAATATGGGTCCTTCATCTTTTCAAATAAGTTATACCCAGCCTCTTAGATATTTATCTTAGTGCTCTGACATTCCATGTGAAGAAGATGTGCATGCCCTTTGGGGCCATGAGTGAGTGGGAATACAGAAAGGGGAAACATCGATCGGGTTTCTGCTGACCCCCTGATATGGGGTAAATCATCTGCATGCCGCCGTTGGCCAAGCCAGATTGTGGGGTTGACCACCAGTACATCAGTGCTGCCAAGCGATATCTGTGCATATCTACCCATGAGCAAACTATCAAAAACTAAATACATACCCGGCAGCCATCAGCCTAGATCTCTCCCCTGTAGGCCTTGTGGGGACTGACTACATGCTCAGTCATGGAGGGCAAGAGAAATGTGATCTGTTTCTGGCGGAGATGGTGTCCTGACCTTGCCCAGCTCCTTTGTGGACAAATGCGATCTTGTGTGTCCTGAAGACTATTTCCCCGCACAGGCTGCCTGCATCTGTTGGGGCTGTAGACGACGTACTGGAGGCCCCTTGCACCACGTTTGTCATGTTGTAGCCACATCCAATCCACCAAGATCCTTATTTTCCCTGACTACACTCAACTTGTTCAACAACGACAAAAATCATTTGAGGCTGTCAAGCAAAAACTGAGAGCATTGCATATTACATATATGCTACTTTTCCCAGCACGGCTTAGAGTCATTTATGACTCCAAATCTCTCTTCCTTGATACTCCTGAGGTGGCTTGGGAGTGAGTGGTTGAACAGCGACCCTGCCTGGTAACCCTCCCCCACCTTGGGGCCCGACTCCTTCAGGGGGCCTTTGAGCTGGTGGGTCCTGTCCCAGGGGCTGCAACAAATATAAGGGGTCCCACAGGAGGAGAACATGCATGGATGGTTCTTTGGCATCCTCTGCCACGGGACGGATAGCACTGAGCATAGGCGCCGGTGTGAGGCCACTGATGCCACAAGCCTCTTTGGTAGGGAGGCCCTCTGCCCTACGGTCTGTCTATTTCGGGGACCATGACTGAGAATCCAACTGATTGAACCACATGGGAGACTCATGCAATGATGAGAATTGTTTCACCAGCAGCTGATTATCCTATATAAGGACCCAGTCTGCGGAGGGATGACCTGGATAGATTACCCCAGTAATGTTACTCATTTGTATGTCCTGTTCTTGTTGGGGCGACAGATGCTTCTTCAGTGGAAGTGTACGGTGGGGGAGAGTTGGGGGGACCGTTACGGGAGGGTTTTGGCCCCGTTGTGTGCAGTGCATCTGACAGTGCAAACCAACCAGAGGTCCAACACATTGGTATCATATTCTGATATGCAGTCGCAGAGGGTAGCTCACCAGCCTAAGCCAACCCTGGGGCTTCGCCCTCCACACTTCTAACAGCCCACACCATGGCAGCGGTTAAAATTATGGCATGGAATGTTAATGGCCTCAATGACCGCATTAAGTGTGACGCAGTACTGGGATTCGGGAAACACCAGTCACCAGATATCCTACTATGACAGGAAAAACATCTTTTGGACACTCGATGCCCCTTCCTGACCTGATAAGGCTATGAAAGGGTATATCACGCCGGTTACCATAAGGGCTTCCAGGGGGGCCATCCTAATCCATAAATGCGTACTTATGGTGGTCTCCCGTAGCGTGTCCAATCTGCAGGGCCTATACATAGTGGTGGAGGGCGCGATTGCAGGCCGTGCAACCAAACTGGTTTGTGTGTATGTTCCTACCCAGCTGCCTGGGACCACCCATGATGTAGTTAAAGCTGCCTTACTGGAGCTCCGGCCTGGCATTACAGTGGTGGTAGGGGACTTTAATATGGTGGTGTCAGCGCATAGAGATTGGTAAAAAAAAAGCCGAGACTAGCCGTTCCTGCCTCGACGATTGGCGGACTGGGCGGTCCAGCATCGGGCTTTGTGACATCTGGTGGGTCTGGAATACGGATGCCTTAGCATACACCCACACATTAGCTGCACACAAGACAAGCTCCCGCTTTGACCTATTCTTTATGGCTGCCCCAACTTACTCCATATCATGGGTACATGCATCATTCCTAGGGGATTTCAGTCCACTCCCAGATGTTGAACCAGACTGGGGGAACAATGCCTTCCAAACGCCCCATTTGGCACCTTAATGCTTTTGATGCCTTAATCTGATCAACATGGGGATCACAGATTTCTTCTCTCAGGAACTTGATGCCAATTTTGCCCTTAAAGAAGGTTCTGTGGAGTCACCCAGGAAGTGTGGGTAGCAAGAAATTCATACATGAGATGAATTGCCTGCTCACACCTCAAAGCAAGAGATAGGCTAAAACAATGTCAAGTGGAGGAACTAGAGGCCTGTATTACACATGCGGCAGAGCGATCAGGTCAGGTAGAAACTGAGTTCCGACAGTTGGGGATTGACAGAACATCGATGAGGCATGATCTTGCTTGATCGCATCCTAAAGCAGGGTCTATGGGCGGGGAGATAAATCTATCGAACTCCTCTATTGGTTAGCCACACACAGTACGATGAAGAGGGCGATCCCATACGTTGTGGATCTGACCTGTGGTAAGGTTGAAGAAACCCGAGCAATCGCATCCGTGTTCGCAGAATACTATCGCTCCCATTATGCGATGCCGGTGATGCCACAAGAGTTTACCGATCCATTGATAGCATACCTACCACCACTTCACTGAGCCGACCTTGAACGACCAATTACTCTGGAAGAGATAAACAAGGCTCTCTTGGGTATGAAATCTGTCAAAATACCGGGCCCTGACGGGTTCCTAATTGAATACTATCAGAAACTCCATGGGTCTCTCCTTCCCCAACTGCCGGCTCTATACAATTAGGCCATAGTCAAGGGCTACTTTCCAGACGAGCTAAACGTGGCAACCACAGTGGTTCTACACAAACCTGGGTGCCCTCCTATGGACTGTGGGTCCTATCGCCCACTCTCCGTTATCAACTGTGAACTCAAATTATATACCAAGGTCCTGGCTAACAGACTCCTCAAGGTCATTCACAAACTGATTCACTTTGACCAATGTGGCTTTATACTTCAACATAGTACACAGCACCCGCAGGGTACAGGCAGCAGTGGCTTATCGACAGCATCTCCAGGGGCCCAACACCTTTCTCCTCATTGATTTTGAAAAGGCTCTTGACTCCCTTGACTGGGATTTTCTGTGGGACACCTTGTGATGCTTCAGCTTTGGGCCTCGCTTTGAGCCATATGTGCTGACTCCAGATGTTGACCCGACTGCACAAGTGCGGGTTAATGGGCTGCTATCACAGACGTTTCCGATGAAGCGTGTCACCAGACAGGTATTGACGACAGAATGGCTGGCATTGTGGGTACGATGCACAAGTCCAGGGATTCCAGGGAGGAAGTGGAGTAGAAGATTGGATAGCATTACACCCTGACGAGGTCTTGCTTTTTGTGGCAGACCCGGAGATCACAGGTCTGAGAATTAGATTACTTCATATGTTAGAACTATATGGGCGGTCCTCTGGCCTGCTTGTCAATTGGTCCAAATCGCTCCTGGGCCCCTTAACTGGATCCCTGCCTAGAACAACATGGCAGATCCAAGTGCCGACCCATATTGAGTTTCCTTTACTTATTTATATATCACTGCTCCCAACAATTGCTGGTCCCTTAACCTGTCCCCACTAGTCCGCAACATGCGGCATGACCTAGAGAAGTGGAAACATCTGCCAATTAATATATTGGGGAGGGTAGCTCTTTTTAAGATGATGATCCTACCTCGTTTATGTCCACACCCACTCCCCATACAATTGTTCGCGGGGATAAAATCCAGAGTGCGCTCCTTTCTTTGGGCTGGTCAGATGCAGCACAATGCCTTTAGGAAATGTGTGCAGTCTACCTTTGACGGGGGCCTAGCAGCGGCAGATCTGCACTTATATTACTGGGCCTCTCAATGGTGGTCCAAAATGAATGGCTTCATGTAGGTAGGACGACCCGGCTTACAGATTTGAACTACAATCACTTGAATGGAATGCCAAAGTAGACAGGCTTAATGGTACTTCTGCACCGCGTGTCCTCCCCAACCTCACTAGAATTGTGGTCATGGTATGGAGATCAGTAACAAAGAGTTCTGTCGGGTGATACAATTCTTCACCAAGAATTGTAATTCATTTTGACCATTCAACATTGATGAAAAAGGGTCACAAAATGATCCCTTTGAAAGATAGGAACAATTTGTTTCTGAAATATGAATCAGACAAAAACCACAGTCACGACACAGGTAGCAGTTTCTAATTAAATATATTCATTATCTTATATCTAACATTTCTTCCACATGATACACATTCTTCACTTTTTTGTTTTCTCATAAATAATCAGCTGCCCATAAGACATATACTACATATAATACATCACAGAAACATATACATGATGAGAGTAAAAAATCCCAGTGTTCATACACGAAACTTGACACAATGAAAACATATAAAATCAAATGTCCAAAGACTAAAGTTCAGGATATCCTTGTATCTTCATTTTCAATAACAGGATAGCTTACTTAGGACACATAGCAATGTCGTTTTCGTTTTGACCCTATGATCCTGTCTTAGATATTAACCATCATAACCGGTCTTCCTCAGTACTAGAATGATAACAAACCAAAGGACAGCCTTCAGACGATGTAGACAGGCACACACAGCTTGAGTCCTGTTGAGTATCAAGTCCAATTTGTGTTTCATAACACCATGGACCCCAGATGGGGTTGACTTATTATGGAGGGGGGATAAATCATCCAGTGTTTCTCCCCTTGATTAATTAAATTCCTCAATTGGGATTCGTAACTTCCTTTGAAAGCGATTCCTTGCACTAGAGCAGTAGCCGGCTTGCTCATGTTAACTCATCGCGAGAGTTAACACAAGGAAGTCAGCTGCTCTTGTTCTTATCTTTCAAAGGGATCATTTTGTGACCCTTTTTCATCAATGTTGAATGGTCAACATTAATCACAATTCTTTGGTGAAGAATTGTATCACCCGACAGAACTGATTGTAGTTTATAACTGTATACCCAGGGTCTGAGGAACACAGGGCAACCCCATTATATTTAATGGTCATGGTATGGAGATTGCCATTGCGCTGGACCAGATGGGCAGGCATGGTTAAGCTGCAGACCCCCCTTTGGAGGGGTAACTGGTTGGGCAAGGTAACTAACTTAGGAGGGTTTGGCCCCTGGAACCTTATAGGCATCTCCAGAGTAGGAGACATTTGGAAGGGAGCGCATATGTGGTCTTTTCAGGACTTGCAGGCAGAATTGTACTTACATCAATCCTAATTCTATAGGTCCCTGCAACTTCGGTATGCCGTAGCTTCCCACCATGGAAGCTCCTGAGTTCAACCCCAAGGAGGCCAAGTTGCTTATGGGTCCTCTGGGACAAGGTGACATCTCCAGTGTCTACCGCTCCCTTGTCAATAACTCAAACGTATTCACCCCTGTCAGGACCCGTTGGGAGTCATGGGTTGGCTCCTTGGAGGATGGTGAGTGGAGGGTAGCCCTCATGGCACCTAGAGAATTGGCGAGATCATCCAGGTTCTGCCCGATTTAGTTGAATTTTTTGCATATTGCATACCTAACACCAATGAAACTCTGAGGGCAGGCCAACGCCTGTCATCCACATGTTCCCGGTGCAGTGCAGAGGGAGCATATTTATTTAAGTATTGACCCTAGTGCTGAGACGACCCATTGACTTGTTGCCCTGCATTGCTCTTCTAGGCCTAATGAAAGATCTAGGGGGTAGCTGGAGTGACCGCATTCTTGTGGGTCCTGGGACAATGGTCGCTAAGAGAGACATAGCCCGATTGTGGAACTCAGCAACTCCACCCGGGGTGTCGCTGTGGTGCACCTCCATGAATTGGTGCGTGAAACTGGAAGAACCAGTCTCTGCCACACGAGCATGCTCATACAAACACTCTTTGGAGTCCTACCTGTCTCAGTGTTGTTGTCAGTCTCCATCCACTTTGTACAGTCTCTATAACAGCAGGCACAAACTGTGATTTTGCTGCATGACTGTTGTTAAAAGCAATCTGCTGGTGTCTATCCACAGGGCTTTCACTAATCTACAAAGCGACCTCTTGTCATATACCAGTAAATCCCTTAATTTGATCAAAACATGTTCTTGTCTGTCTCTGTTTATGACCATTTCTTTTCCTCTGTAGTTTTGTGTCCAGTTATACTTTAGGAAGCATGATATTTACATGCCTTATCACCTTGCTAAATACTCCTTCTGGAATCAACCCTCCCGGCCTTTGCTCCCCGACACACAGAAACATGTCCGTGCACCAGTGAGGAGCTGGAAATTGATTGACTTTTTTTGTAACCTACCAAACAAATAAAAACAGTGCCTTGCTCCTCACCAGCAAAAAGAACAATTGATGGACAGAATGCTGCACAATGTCAAACATTGACCCCAGTACAGAGATCTGGGCCTAAATTCATCGTTTGTTTGCTTCCCATGCCTTTTCAGTTCAGACCCAGCCATATGCAAATCAGTCTTGACCCTGTTCCCCATGAGAAAAGTCCAGCCTGAACTGCCAGGCCAGGTCCTCCCTGGACTGGAAACAAGCATCCTGGGACCGGTTTCGGGGCATCACCCCATATCAGCCAGGCTAGCTTGCCTCTAGTGGCATGGAGAGCACGGGACCCACATCTAGATATACCCGTCCCACTCGGGGTGACAAATGCAAAAAGAACAATTGATGGACAGAATACTGCACAATGTCAAACATTCACCCCAGTACAGGGATCTGGGCCTTAATCCATTGTTTAGGGTCCCTTGCTCACTTTGCCACTAGATTCAAATTCGCCTTGCTGATGAGGGGTGTTACCCCAAAACCGGTCCCAGGATACATGTTTCCGGTCCAGGGAAGGCCTGGCTTGTTCCCAAGAGGCACAGGGTCAAGACTGATTTGCATATAGCTGGGTCTGAACTGGGGTGGCGAAGTAAGAAAAAGAATGATGATGGATTCAACCCAGATCTGTGACTGGGGGTGAGTGTCTGAAAAGTTTCAGCGCTCTGTCCATCATCTCCTTGTCTTTACTTTGTTCACCCTAAGTTGGCAGGGTATGCCCAGATGTGGGTCCCTTGCTCACTTTGCCACTGGATTCAAGCTAGCCTGGCTGATGAGGGGTGTTACCCCAAACCGGTCCCAGGATGCTTGTTTCCGGTCCAGGGAACACCTGGCTTGGCAGTTCGGACTGGACTGTTCCCATGAGGCACAGGGTCAAGACTGATTTGCATATAGCTGGGTCTGAACTGGGGTGGCGAAGTGAGCTAAAGAACGATGATGGATTCTTCCCAGATCTGTGACTGGGGGTGAGTGTCTGAAAAGTTTCAGCGCTCTGCCCATCATCTCCTTGTCTTTTCTTTGTTCGCCCTCAGTTGGCAGGGTATGCCCAGATGTGGGTCCCTTGCTCACTTTGCCACTGGATTCAAGCTAGCCTGGCTGATGAGGGGTGTTACCCCAAACCGGTCCCAGGATGCTTGTTTCCGGTCCAGGGAACACCTGGCTTGGCAGTTCAGGCTGGACTGTTCCCATGAGGCACAGGGTCAAGACTTATTTGCATATAGCTGGGTCTGAACTGGGGTGGCGAAGTAAGAAAAAGAATGATGGATTCAACCCAGATCTGTGACTGGGGGTGAGTGTCTGAAAAGTTTCAGCTCTCTGTCCATCATCTCCTTGTCTTTTCTTTGTTCGCCCTAAGTTGGCAGGGTATGCGCAGATGTGGGTCCCTTGCTCACTTTGCCACTGGATTCAAGCTAGCCTGGCTGATGAGGGGTGTTACCCCAAACCGGTCCAAGGATGCTTGTTTCCGGTCCAGGGAACACCTGGCTTGGCAGTTCGGGCTGGACTGTTCCCATGAGGCACAGGGTCAAGACTGATTTGCATATAGCTGGATCTGAACTGGGGTGGCGAAGTGAGCTAAAGAACGATATGACAGGGGGTGAGTGTCTGAAAAGTTTCAGAGCTCCGTCCAACATCTCCTTGTGTTTGCTTTGCTCCTCACCAGGTCACATACATACAAGTCTGTGCTTTACCAAGGAGCTGTGTACTATTTAGATTATTTCTTTTTTCCAGTAGGGATGCTGCCGCTTCTGCCTGGCTTGACCTACCAGTGTTGTTTCAGCACCAGGACACCTTTTTAGGTGGTTGTCAGAACCACTTTCAGAGGGCCACAGGGCAAGCAGGGGATACTAGGCCCAACAGTGTGGGTTGAGGGCCTTTTACTCCTGATGTTCCGGGGCACGACTTACTATGGAATTTGAGTTACTGGGCCAAGTACCCCTTCGGCACTTAACTCTCAGGGTATGCATGGTCCGAGCAATCCAAGCTACCTCGGGGGTAAAGGGTGGATACAGGAGGGGGAATACGAGTTCACAACTCAAAATGTGTGCAACAGCAGCAATAAATCATTGTCCAGCCAAATACTCACTTTTATGAAAAAAAGAAGTATTCTATTTTCTTTTTCTTTTTTTTTTTTAATTTAAAGTTTTTTATTGAATCATTGAAAATTAACAAGTGGTCATGGCACATAAGAAATCAAATTAGAAAAAAAAAGAAGAAAAAAAAGAAACATCAGCAAAATCAAGCAGTGGAGCTCCCACAAATCGCATTCCGACCACAAGAGAAAAAAAACAGAAAGGAAGAGGGCAAAATCTTAGGTCATGAGAAAGCAAGAAGGAAAAAGAAGTCAAGCAATAAAAATCTGAGCAGATATGCAAGTATACAAAGAGCCAAACTTAAAAATGTTTACCCAATCCAGCTAGCGATTGGCGACCAAATCTTCCTGCCCATTTCCCCTTTCCTGCGCCCTTTCAGTCTGTAAACAGCTGACTCCATATTATAAGTGGCTAATAGCTTAGCCCGCCAAGTTATGAATGTGGGAGGGTCAGGGCTAATCCAGTGGGAGGTAATGCATGTTCTAGCAATGGCCATTGCAACAAATAAAAATCCACTTTCAGATCTAGACCGAGCCATGGTCTCCTGGCTCCCTTCTACCCCCAAGATAATCATATCAGATGTTAAAGATACTGATATACCGAGTATATGGTTCAGAAAAAATTCGATATCCTGAAAGAATTTGATCAAGTTGGGGCAGGAGAAGAACATATGTATCGCATCGGCAGCCCTTGCTCCACACCTACTGCATGACTTACCCCTTGGACCTGCCCATTTAGAGATCTTTCCCGGAGTATAATATAAGTCAAATACTGACATAAAATGTTGGGTCCTCAGGCTACCAGTAATTAAAATCTGGTTGGCAAATTCCAGAGACAGCTCTAAGTCAATACCTTCTTTACCAAACTTCCTTCCCCATCTATCAGTCTGGGTAAGCAAGTCGTCAGGAAGACCAGCCAACAGCATTTGATAAATTGTCCCAATACGAGATCTATTCTCTATAGTGTCGACCAGGGGTATTTTACCCATGTTTGCATCTGTTTGAGCCATGATTTTACCCAGGTAACTCCTGATCTGCAAGAATTTGAAAAAGTGTCTCATAGACAGGCCACATTTTTCTTGTAAATTAGAGAAGGAAGTGATTTGTCCCCCACAGCAAACATCCCCCAACACATTAATCCCTAAATTGCCCCAACTAGACGCGATTGGATCTTGAAAAATTGAAGGTAAGAGTCTAAATGACGAAAACGGGGTATAAGCATTAATATTTGAGATGCCGAGCTTCCGCCGTATCTTTTTCCAGATAGAATAGGCTGATTGAATGATTTTAAATTTAGTTTTTTATAATAGCTTGGCTGTAGAATTTTTACTAGACAATGACCTGCAGCCTCACCAAGTGCTACCTCATAGATGGTAGGTCTAACAGCGGCGGGGACTATTGCGTTAGCTCTACAGGGGTTAGTCAGGGAACACGGACTGATCGATATTTGGCATAGGCATAGGTAGATGGAGCCGGGGTACACCTATTTCTCTGCGCCCCACCGCAAATTTGTCCGATTGGATTATTTCTTTGCTTCTGATCAAATCACAGAAAAGGCCAATATTGAGCTCGTCCCAAAGATAATATCAGATCATAACCCGCTAGTGATTGAGTTTACGACGAGTTCCTTCTCACAACTTCCGGTGACCTGGACGTTTGACAGGAAGTTACTGCTAGATCAGACATACTGTCAATATATGACCAAATGGATTACCGAGTTTTTCAACATCAACAGGGGCACCGCATCTGAAATAATAGTTTGGGACGCTTTTAAAGCGGCAGTACGGGGGCAGACTCTTAGTTTCTCCCTTTATCGACAAAGGATGGTCAAAGAGAAGATTAATGACTGGGTGGAACAGCTACGGAAGGCGGAGGAAGAGCTTATCCGGGTAATCAGGGATATGCAAAAATCGGACGAGTGCTTGCAGCAGATAGCAGTTGCCAAGGCTAGAATACACCAATTTTTTGGGGATGAATTGGCTATTAAATTCGCTCAGCACCGGGCGGACATATATGAATATGGGGAGAATTCAGGCAGGTTGTTGGCGAAACGCATACAACAGAGGGGAGTTTTTAATAGAATTCCCCGTATTCAGGATCAATCAGGTCAGATCCAGGATTCACCGGGGGCGGTCCTGAAGGTTTTTCAGGATTTCTATCAGGAGTTATATTCCGCTGATAGACATGTTGAAGCGACATCTGGGGAGGAATTTTTGCGGGACCATGAAACTTCGAAGGTCACCCCGGAACAAAGTATGATGTTGTCTGCTCCAATCACGGGGGACGAGGTTGAGCTTGCTTTAACTTTGCTAGCAGCTGGTAAGGCTGTCGGCCCTGACGCGTTACCGCTAGAATTTTATCACACATTTCGGCAAACTCTTCGAGGTGTGCTTGAATCTTTATTCCAACTGGCCCAGAAGGGCCAGATTCCCGACTCCTGGCGTAAAACCACTATAGTAGTTTTTAAAAAAAAGGATAAACCTGAGCTCAGCCCATCATCATACAGACCTATCTCCCTGATTTGCGCTGACAGTAAGATCTATTCTAAAATAATTGCCCTAAGGTTGGGCAAGGTTATTACTCCATTGGTTAATAAGTATTCTATTTTCTAATGCTATGCACACAAAGAAAACATACAACATATCAATCAAACAATCAATCAATTCCCCCTGAGATTTGGTCTCTACTGTTTCTTTGGTGATTCCCTGTCCCACTATCTCCTCACGTTAGCAATAGTGGTTGTTTCCAATTCACTGTTGGTAACAACCAGGGTATGCCCTACTAGCAGTCTGGGTCTCAGGAGTCCACTTTAAGTCTGTGGTAATAGTGTTCCTGTACTGAATTGCTACTAGCAGCATGCTTGTGCAGGAATGACAAGCCCAAAACCAGCCTTAACTGCACTCGCTACTGAACAAGGCTACGGCCCTTACCGCTTGTCCGTCTTTCCCTCGGTGGCCCCTCCTGGCATACGCGGTCGCGACCAAGCTACTCCACAAGGCTACAGCCCTTGCCACACTGCAGTCTTTTACATGCCCGTCCCTCCTTCCATACAAGGTTGGCTTCATGCTACTGCACAAGGCTATGGCCCTTATCACAGGACAGCCTTTTCTACGGCGGCCCTTCCTGTCTCACAGTGTCTCTGCATCGCTACTACACAAAGTTCTGGCCTGATCAGCGCAGCACGACAAATGGCTAAATTCACTGGAGCCCTCTCCTGGCATACAGGAGTCACTGACTCTGTCCTGCACACAGGCAATTACCTGATCGGTGCAGCAGACGTTTCCTGACACGTCACACAGAGTCCACTAGACAGGGCTCTGCATTGGACCTTGCTTCCTCCAACGTTCTCCTCTTCCTCACAGGGGACATTGGTCTTGGCAAGCAGGCAGGGGCTGGTGCTCCAGGTTCCAGGGCAGATGGTCTTGGCAGGAAGACTTACAGGCTTTGCCCCCAGTCCTGGTCACAGGCAAAAGTCTTGCAGAGCTTCCCCTCTTCACACGACCCGTATGGCTACATGGCAAAGGACAATTTTTAGGGTCTCAAACACCCCTTCCTTTAGTCCATTTCCAGACACAAATTATGATATAGGGTCTGAGTCTTTGAAGTTTTATGTTAGGGTTCTGCTTCCTTTAAAGTGTCAACCCCTCTTCTTCCTCTTCTTCTTAAAAAGCTGCCTGTCACAGCAGTAGTGTTTCCAAAGCTGAAAGTTCCACAACACAGACCGTGAGAGTGACTAGAGTTCACACCTAGATGTCAGCCACAGTGAAATGGGCCTGAAAAGGTTAGCCCAAGGCCCACAGCCTCTCTCTTTATGATTCTCTTATCAGCCCCATCTCCTTCTTGAGACATGCTCAGGCCCTTATCTTGTGACCTCTCACTGAATAAAAGAGCACCCTTTGAAGTGTACAGGGGAGGTCTCGCTCTCCCTTCCCCATTGTTTGTCCCAACCCCCTTAAAGGAATGCAGCAATACATAAATCTGTCTAGGGGGATCTCTCTACCTCCTCTCTATGTGTCACCATACAGGTCTGGGTTTCCCAACATTAAGCTCAGGGTCCTCCATGTATTGTACAATCCACAAGCAGACATACACTCAGTGCATGTTTACAGCAAACACACACGGCACAGTACTAAACCCTCCATGTACTGCACCACTGATAGGCAAACATACATCCAGCGCTTGCATTTAACATGCACGCACAGCCCAGCACTGTGCCCTTTATGTATTGTACCACCCATAGGCACGCATACATACAGCATATGCATTTAACATGAACGCACTGTACCCTTCCTGTACTGTTCCACTCATAGGCAAATATACATACAGCATATGTATTTAACATGCACGCACTGCACCCTTCATGTATTGTACCACTCCCAGGTACGCATACACCCAGCACATGCATTTGTCCTGCACGCACCGCACAGCACATCCTTCAGATACTGTACCACTACATCCTTAAGGTACTGTACCAGTAACAGTGTGTCCATTCACCATGCACGCACTGTTCAGTACTGCATTATCCCTGTATTTACCCTTCCCAGGCACACATACATCCAGCGCAGATACAATACATCTGTGCTGAGCAGCACTTCACACCAATCTGATGTAGGCCAAGGGTGAGATTAGCACACAGCAGTGGAACTTTAAAAGTGAGTGAGCTTGTAGGCCTCACTACAGTGATACAGGTTAAAAAAGACCTGTTGACTCTACTGATCACTACAAAGTATGCTGCCACCACCGCGCTCGTGCTGCTTAACTCCTGGTGAAGGCAGCAGTATTCCGCCTTCAGTATATCGCTTTGTGTTGCCCTCCTGGTCCAACAAGACTGCAATCAGTGAGACAGGCATATACCATAGTACATACATATTATCCTTGTTTGCCTATGACAAAACAAATGCATTAGCGATCCAGACATCAGGGCAGAGGTGCAGGTCCATTACCATGTAGAGGACTTTTCCGTCTCAACATAAGCAGTGAGCTCTATAAATATATTTTCATTACATTACATTCTTAGCGTAAAAACAAATCCAAACAGCCTCTTACTCCTTGCTGGGGCAATGACACACACCTCTGTAGTCAAGCAAGAGGTGACCAAATGACAAAAAGAATAAACTAGGATTTTGCTTGCAGTTGATCTCAAATTCCCAAAATGTACTGCTTCCAGTTTATTGCTTGTGGGCACCCTGAAACTAAAGAAAAAGAATGCATGTCTGGCACCCAGTGATAAAAAACTTAGGGCATATAGGGGCACATGCATCAAAATTCGGTAAAGCGATTCCTTATTAGCGAAAAATAAGGATTCGCTAATAAGAAATCGCTTTTCGGGATGCATGTACATATTCGGTAATATTTACCGATTCGCTACAATTCGCTAAATAAGACCGAATATACGATTGCGATTCGCAAAGTGAGAAATTAGCTAATACCGAATTCGCTATTACCAAAATCGGTAATAGCGAATTCGGTATTAGCGAATTCGCTAAAAACGGGTCGCAGTAGGAGCAGGCTGATGACATCACACCCAGGAAGTCATCCAGGCCATGCATCATTCAGTGCCCTGAGGAGCTCAGAGGAGGAGGCAGAGGACTGAAGCTGAGCTGAGAGACTTCACCCTCACAATCCAGCTACACTACACCTAGCCAGGATGGACAACAATGCTGCAAAGAAAACTGCCACGCCCAGGAAGAGGAAGAGAAAGTTCTCAGAGAGGGAACTGGAACACCTGATAGAGGGGTGAGCAGCAGCCATGACAAACTGTTTGGCAAGTTGTCCCTGAAGGTGCCAGAAGCTGAGAAGCGCAAAATATGGCTGCGCATTAAGGAGAAGGTAAATGCTGTGGGAGTCACACACCGCAGCATTGACGACCTGAAGAAAAGGTGGTACGACCTCAAGAAACGTGCCAAGGAGCGCATGGCAGAAAGGGTGAAGGAAGCAGCTGGCACAGGAGGGGGACCATAAAAAGTACCCGCCAACACAGCCCTGGAGGACCTCGTTGAGGGGACGATTGAGCCTGAGGCAGTCGTGGGAGTCACCCAAATGGACACTTCCGGCACAGCAACCACACAACAAGGTAAGAAGCATGCTTGCGCAAATACGCTGCAAATTCTATACACATGCACATCCTCCCAGGCAAATCACAGTATGCCGGAAGAAGTCCATTACACATATACCCTCACATACGAATAGCATCATGGGAGTTGTAGTCATGTCAGCCAAGTGTGCATGGATAATCACCAATGCGCAAGAAAAGACACCAGCAGTACATGTCCGACAGTGTGTTTAAATCTGTGATTTATAATGTGTAAAATAGGCAAAATAATAAACAGATAGAGGAACAAACTAAAATAAAAATGCACTGTTTCACACACAGATGCATCTCCGGTGGACTCAGATGACAGTGAGCGCCTCATGATTTCGGAGACACCGGCAAAGACGGATGGAGAGACTCCGCTGGACCCTCAATCCCCACCACCACCACCACCACCAAAACGCAGGGCACATGTACCCGCACTGCAGGAAATGGAAACTGAGCCGACCCCAGCAGCCCCAACAGTCCCTTGCCAGACACGTCTCCCTTCAGCAGCTCCAACACCAGCACGTGGACGAGTCAGACAACTGCGCAGGTCCAGGAGCAGTATTGCGACAGAATCAGGACAGGCTCCGAATGTCTATGCTGGGGTTGAGTCGCAGATGCTACGTGTTCAGCGCCTGCAGGGGAGACATATGGGCACAATCGATCTGCAGATCTCCAAGCTTGCCAAAAACATGAGTACGATGTCAGACTGTGTGCGTCACCTAACGACAGTTGTTGCAGAGGGGAATCAGGAAATAAACAAGAGCCTACAGGAGCTCACCCGTGCCGTTATAGCAGGACAACGCACTAAGCGCAGGAGGCATCGGCAGGGCTTGCTTCGTCTCACTGCGAATACTAGGGCCATCACCAAGCTCTGCAACAGCACTGCTGTCTTGTCACGCCGCTCCGTGTCACTGCAAATTGACCTAGGACATTTCTGCGGGGATGTTGCTAAGGCCTTAGGCTAAGTGACCACTGCTGTGGAACATCTACAGACTGGGACAGTGAGTGCCAGCAACTTGGAAGGGGAGGAGGGTAGTGAGGAGGCATCGAGCATGAGTAGCGTGTCTGTGCCGGAGCCCACTAGCAGGAGGCGCAGTTCGCGCAGCTCAACAGCCACAGGCACACATTAGGGTGATGTCGAGGAGCCAGGCGACAGGCGGCTGGGGGACGTGGCAAGAGGCGCTAGACATGCATTCCTGCCTCTTTGACCATGGTGGGGTAACCATGTTCCACCTTGATATTGGGATTGCACTCCCGTGCTGTTAACGATTACATTTCATTTCATCAACCTATGCAATCACCGTTATGTTTCAGAAACATGAATATTTACTTTGACCTGTGCCTATGTGAATAAAACATTAGCATTCAAAGACATTTTGTGATGGCTCATTCTTACCAGGCTCAGAAGTGATGTTGTGTGATGTATGTCCGCCTCCTCTGACCTTCAGCTGTGTTTGGCACGTGTGACTGTCGGTGTTGTGCGGGTGGTTGGTCATCCCGATCGTTGTCATTTCCGTCCATCTCAATGGGGATCCCCCTTCTGGTTGCAATGTTGTGCAGCATGGCACATACTGCTACAATCCTGCAGCAGGTCTCGGGGTTATATTGCAATGCACCACCAGTCTTATGTAGGATCCGGAAGCGACTTTTCAGGATCCCAAATGTTCTCTCGACCACATTTCTTGTGCTAATATGTGCCGCGTTGTAGCGCCGTTCCTGTGGTGTTGCTGGGTTGAGGTAGGGTGTCAGGATATATTCCCGCAAGGCGTATGCGCTGTCACCTACAGGGTGGGAAGCAAAGGGTTAGCCGCAGTAATGCAATTACATATGGGATAATGATGTAAAAAATAGGAATATGTAGGTACCAAGTAGGTGTCCCTCTCCAAATTCACCGTTGAGCAGACGCCTGTGGATGCCACTGTGCCGGAATATATATGAGTCGTGTGTGCTCCCAGGAAATTGTGCCACTATGTCCGTAATTATGTGCTTGGCATTGCACACGACCTGGACGTTGATCGAGTGATAGGACTTCCGGTTACGGAAGATGTACTCGTTGGCTGAGGGGGGACAGATGGGGACATGCGTGCAGTCAATGCATCCTATGACATGGGGGAATTGTGCCACCTGGTAGAACTCCAGTTTGGTCTGGTTCAACTGCTGTGGGGTTGTGGGGAAGGTGATGTGGGTATGTATCATTGTCAGCATGGCATCAATGAATCTACGGAAGAAGCGTCAAAGTGCGCTTTGTGAGACGCCTCCGGATACCGCTACGACCCCCTGGAAACTTCCGGACGCCAGTAGGTGCAGGCTGCATAGGACTTGGACGTGCGCAGGAATGGCATTTGTCCTACGGGTCTGGTGCTGCAGTAGTGGTTCCAGGTCAGCAATTAGGCGCATTATCATGGCACGATCCAGACGGTACTTGTCATGTACTTCCTCGTCATTTTGGCCCAGCAATGTAATGCGCACTCTGAATACCCTCTCCTGGATCCTCCTCCTGCGCTGTGCTGCTGCATTAATTCCCATCCTCCTTGCAAGCACGTAGAGGGCTGCCATTTTGGAAACCTTACGGGGTCTCCAGTGCCATTTTGAAGGGTTTCAGATAGTTTACACCTGTGTTTTTCTTTTTTTTTTTGGTGTTTCATCAACTTTACCTCCTGGTTGAGATTCCCCTTATTCTGCTCATGCTAAATAGCGATTTTGAGGATATTCGTTATTAGCGAATTTTGATGCATGGCTTTGCGATTCTTTAATTGCGACTCGCTATTTGCATGCGCAATTGATGTATTCGCTCTTTGCGATTCGCTAATTTGTGATTCGGTAAATTAGCGGGGGCTTTTTTTGCGAATGTGTAGTTTTTTCGCTATTGGGGTTGATGCATTGCAATATCGGGTTTTGCGCTCGCTAACGGCCTATTTTAACGAATCGCTAATTTAGCGAGGAGTATTTTTTGCTTGATGTATGGGCCAGATAGATGTTAAAAAATATAGCTGTGGTATAGTTCCATCCAGTCCGAGGTGATACCACTGACAGAAATAAAGATAGCTTAAACTGGCATATTGCTTGCAGTTTCATTCTTAATTTCCAAAATGCACTGCACCCAGTTTATCGAACTTGGACATCCTGAACTCACAGAAAATCCAGGCATGTCTGGTACCGCCACACTCAGACAAATAAAATTGAGGTGTCAAGCCTTGACAGGAATGTGTTCCTGTGTGATGGAGACTGAAGGGAATTACCAAGTTTTTGCAAAAAACAAATTGCTAAAAATCTGACAAACGTGAAATTCAACATGGTCTGCCAGCCAGTCAGGCAAAGGAGGTCTGGTTTGGTCCAACAGATTAGGTAATACAGAATAAAAAAATATTTAGGTGTTATACTTTTCATATAGTACTGAGATTGATATGTTTTGTTAAGAGAGCCGTGCAGCATAAACACTGTTTGTGGTACAATTTTGTGATGTGCGCTAATATGACAATTTTGTAGACAACATTCCCTACAACAAACCACACATATTTGCTATTCCCAGCTCCAGAGATTCGAGGCAACATTTCCTTGGTTAGCGTTCTGCAATTTATGTTTGTCGATTTAAGAAATGTAGCAAATACTGAACAATATGTTTGGAAAAATTAAACTATTTCCCTGTTTTTATGATATCTTCAAGTTGCAATGAGATATTGATGCAGGGTTTGCATTAATACATACACCTGAATTTGGCCAAAAAATAAAATTGCGTTGGTGCAGAAAGAGCCCAAAAATGTACTTGAGTTTTAAGTAATCTAATATGATTTATTTATTTAAAAAAATAAACTCTTTCACACTGATGTTCGAGCACACCAGCAATAAAAGTGTTAAATGTAAAATCAATTGGCTTTGCCAGTGCTTGTTCATTTTTGACCTCTGTGCTGGGAGCTACCGGAGAAAGTGAGACGGTCAGCCAAATAGACGATGGCGCTCATTGTGATTGACCTGCTCTCTGCATTGAAGGTCAATGATCTGGCAGGCTCAGCATGGGCTATTTTGAGTGGATACTGGCATTATTTCCTGCTCTGACATCTGCCAGGTATTGCTTCTATTGTTCACAATGAGGGATGTGACAGATACAACGAACATTTAATTGCTTAAACCAGGGGTCTCCAACCGTTTCTGTAACAAGAGCTACTTATGTGCAATGAAAATCATCCCAACCTACTAATATTAGTGACATAGTTGTGGCCACCCCATTCAAGATTGTCAGCAATGATCACATAAGTGCATTAAAAGCAGTATGACCCTCTACATGGGTAATACATAACAGCCAAAGCTGTACCCCCTGGTACCAAGGTAATAATAGAATAATACATCTCTCCAACTCAAATAATAGCTTTAAATAGATTTTGGATTTAATATATTTTTCTCCCAGCAACATCTTCTGAGTTCTGAAAATAAACCCAATTTCATCTTGAATATATGTTTTTTAATTTTGGCATACAAATAATAATTCAGCCAAGCAAAAGTAGGCTGGGCTGCACACAGGAGATCTACTCACAAGGAGCTAGAGAGCTACTGGTAGCTCACGAGCTACTCATTGGGGACGCCTGGACGTTGAGGAGCCCGAGAAGGGAGCTCCGTGGCTGAGGATTGCTCGATGAGCAAAAATCCTCGTTTAGCTTTCGGTCCCATCCATCGGACCCGGACCATTTCACTCACAACAACTGACCACTGCTGAGAGCCCTGCCTGGACTTGGAATACACTTCGGAGAGGATTGGGGGAGAACTTGAGGACTCACCTCCTGCATTCAAGACGCCATCAAGGCTGGACAGGGAGGCGCTCTGACGGATAGCGAGCCACTCTCACCTCTCCTGGGATCTTCAGAGGTGGAGACGTGCCGGAGGTGAGTGAGTCGGAGCCTCGGTTGAGAGTGCGACCCAACTGCGGTGGGTGCGAGCTCTCCTTGCAGTGGTGCACACGGGTCCCCTCCGTGCGCAGCTCAGACGCTTTGCTGGTTACTGCACTGCGCGACGGGCTTGTAGCGTGCCGGGTAAGCTCCAAGGAGAGGACGCAAGTCCCGGAGGAGGTGCAGAGACTTCCCCGAGGGTCGGATGCCCTGCATGACACTGACGCTGCGCTGACATTGGACAGGGGATCGAGGCCTGAGTGTTTGCAGCGATCTACCCCCAGGGAGGCTGACCGCAGGTTTGTCTGGAGTGGTCTGCTGCCCAGGGCTGCAGCAGAGTGGCCGCCACTTATGTGACATTCATCAAGACGGCCGCCCCTGCATGCAGAGATACGAAGCAGCACACAGTCTGTCTCCTGTCACGTAGGGGCAGTCTAGAGCCCACTTTATTGACGTCTGGGCAGAGTGGGATGCTTCTTCGCTGGGGAGCATTGCGAGTGTGCAGAGTACATTGTTTTGACTCTTTTTCTTCTGCCATTTTCTCCATTTTCCTCCTGCTTGTAGAACTCTGGAGGGTCTTCGTGGCAATGTGTGGACCATTTGTGCTAACAACTAGGCAGATTTGAATGCTGCATTGCAAGTGGACCTTGCAGATCTGTGATTTGCTATGCTCGAGCCCTCTATTGCCCTGCCATTTTACCTGCCTTTATTCCTGCTTTCTGCTGTGATTCAAAATGGCCGAGCTAGCTAGTCCAGTCTATTTGAAATTGAAATAGAAAGAGATCTTCACCCCTGAATCAGAAACAAAAAAGGACTTTCTGTTTACATCCCTAGATCAGAAACAAAAGAAGGGCTGTCTGTTTAGATACCCTCTTAAGGCAGCCATGTTGTTATGAATCAAATTGGTGTCCTATCTTATCTATAGAAATAGAAGAGGTAATAATAAAATAAAAATGTAACTACCTGCTTGTAGCAGCCACATTGAATTGATTCCAAACTGATCTGACATAAAAAAGCAGGGCAGCGCCAGTTATCTGCTGATCCTAAGGCAGCGAAGGTGTATTAGAATAGTTCCAGATCACAACTCTCATCAACTTCATGACAGGATTAAATATGAATCCAACTGGAAGTAACTCCTTCGCTATTCTTTACCCGTCTAACCTCTCTAAAAATGCAACCAGATATTTTAAACACACCCTTCTCAGAAAGAACCCATACATTCTATTCTTAGACCCTTCCTTCAACATAAGAAAAGGCACCATTATTAACGATCTTATATTTTTCACCAGAAAAATGGCGTACTACCTTCACTAATCAGCTATATATCAAGGAAAAGAAAAACATCCCATACGGTTCCAAGATTCTAACGGCACCCTCATATAATCTTAGAGCAACTCTGAATATTACCTCCTACAAAAATGGCACAGTTCTTATCCAAGCAGCAAATAAGGACCATCGAGCCATTCGACGACTATTTTGCCACACTAAAAGACCTTGTATACAACAAATCATATCCTGCACACCATCAAGACATTTCCTCGCAATCTGACCCTCAATCCGATCATCACATCGACACAATAGAATGTATAATCTCTCAGGAGCTGCAACAACCTACGCTTACGACCAGAATCCCTGAAACTAGGGACAGCAACTCCCTTCTCTTAGCTCCCAAATCACCCCCCATCTCCATTACCATCACGGCTCCCAGTCCCATCTCAAGGACCCGCTCTACCCCCCTCAATCCACCATGGTTACCACTGGGATCACACAATGACAGGCTCCAGATAGCAAAAAGGAAAAAACCTATACTCCCAGCTCTGCTTCTCGTACCACTGAACACTACTAATTCATCCACTCAAAACGCCGTCATTTCGGTAACATCTAACACTACCCAGGACAACCAAAGACTAAAACATAACCCCGAAATGAATCCCAAGTCATACCCTTTAAAAAATCCAAAAAGGTCAGATGGAACTTCTACCAGACCCGCTCACACGGATGTCGAACAATCTAGCATTCCTACCTCCAGACCTCCCGGCACTCTGTTCCAACCATTCCCTTCATCCTTAGTAGAACTAGAAACTCTCAGAACCCAAACTGATAGGATCTATCTAAACTTGCAAAATGCCATTTCAGAAATTAAGAACCTTTTATTCATCTCAGAAAATTATCTCTCTAAAATCAACCATTTTCAAAAATCTACTCTCTCAAACCACAGCAAGCCAGATACTATTCCCCTGCCTCTATCCTATCGCCATCTCCGAACCTGCAAACAACATCGATACCTGACAGACTTGGAAACGCAGTCCCTGTTACTATCCTATGAATCACCCCCTAATCCCGCCCCATGATGGTTGAACATGCAATTAGCTCACTCCCAATCAATGCAAATAGAACAACTCACCCAAACAACAGAAAGGTTAACCCTAATAACCTAAAAAAAAATGTAACATTTACCCCCGAAACACATGAAAGTAACAGGAGTAACTCATCGAAACCGATCTCCTGCCTTCTACTCAACTGCCGCTCAGCAATGAAACACGCTGCTGACATCGCTGACCTCATTTTGAGCAGAGAAGTTGATCTAACCATCCTGACGGAATCATGGCTTACGGAATCTTCTTCCCCTTGCTTAAACCTTCTTGTGCCTCCCGAATACAACATTGTTAGGCTAGACAGACCACACAAAATGGGCGGAGGCATTGCCTGTATCCATCGAGCTGACATCTCTATTACTATAATTCACTCCGACACCCTCAAATCTTGTGAATACCTTGGGATCTCCTTAAAATCCACAGATAACCAGATCTCCGAACTACACGTATTTTACCACCCCCCAGGCACAAACGCCCTATTCATTGACCAACTAATAGAAATCCTTACAACAAACTCTGCCTCACATTCCAATTATATTTTCCTAGGGGATTGCAATCTTCACTGGGAAGACCCCCTATAATCCTCAAGTCAATGCTGTCAAAGATTTCCTTACAAACCAATCCCTAGTCCAAGCCTGCACCCTTCCTACCCATAATAAAGGTGCAACACTAGACTGGATCATCTCCAAAGAAAAATTAATTAATACAATCCAAATTGAACCCTGCGATTGGTCAGACCATCATATTATCACCTTCCAAATACCCCCTACAAGAAAGAAACCGACCTCACAATCTACCAAACCTAAACAATGGGTTCGTGACACAAAAAACCTAAAGTTGGAATTACTAACAACACAATACAAGAAAGAACTTCTCCCTCCCACCAATATGGAGAACGTCAACGAGCTCACGGAACACTACAATTCCACAATGACAAAAATTATTGATGATCTAGCCATGCCAAAAAGTCAAAAGGATACCGGACAAAGACAAAAACCCTTGGTTCAATGGTTCTCTCAACGAAGAAAGACGCAAACTGAGACTAACTGAACGGCAATGGAGACAACATCCTTCATCCCCTCACTTAAGACTGCTAAGAAAGTCCAGAAACTCCTACAACAAAAGTATCCTAAAATCTAAAAAAGACTTCTTCAGATCAGAACTTGACAACGCCAAAAACAGACCGAGGAAATTATTCGAAATACTAAAACAGCAATCAAACAAACTGGCCAAATCCGCACCCTTGACATCGAAATCTCATTTAAGCAGCGAAGAATTCTCCTCCTTCTTTACTGCTAAAGCCACCTCCCTGGAGAAGGAACTCAAGACTGCCGCTGATAACCCCGCTTCCCCTAAAAATTCTCCAATTATTCATCCAACTCAACTTACTCTGTCAGGATCCAAAAGTAAAGCCCACTGGTCCTCCTTCAAACTTTATAACCATAGAGACATCACCAAAATCTTATTGTCTATAAAACCGAACAACCACTACAACGACCCCCTCCCGTAGAGTTGCCTGACAGCTATTAACCATACTATCATCCCCATTTGGACCAAGATAATCAATGCATCGCTCTCTCAAGGATCCATCCCGGATTGCCTAAAAACCGGCCAAGTCATCCCCATCCTAAAAAAACCTACAGAGAACCCTTCGGACCCAAACAATTTCCGACCGATAACCAACATTCCCATGTTAGCCAAAGTAATAGAAAAATGTGTTCAACAACAGCTTAACCAACACATTATGGAATTCAAGCTGCTTGACACCTGCCAATCAGGCTTCAGACCCGGGCACAGCACCGAAACAGCTATCCTACATATTGTGGATGACGCCCTACTAGCATTAGACCATAATGAATCATGTCTGCTTATACTACTTGACCTCTCATCTGCTTTTGACACTGTTAACCATGGCAAAATTCTCAAGAGACTTGAGAACAGGATGGGTTTATCGGGAACGGTCCTAAAATGGTTTAAATCCTTCTTAGACAACAGAACGCAAAGATTCCTGGTGAATCGAAATCTATCCACACCATCCCCTAACCTAGTAGGAGTACCACAAGGCTCAACACTATCCCCATCAATATTTAATCTCTATATCGAACCCTTAACCGTAATACTACAGCAGGCTAACATCTCCTTCCACATGTATCTGGACGGCACTCAGCTATATATCAAGATCACTTCCCTGGAAGAAATTAAGACTATGAACCAAGCATTAAAATAGACCGTCCACTGGCTAACAAACAATCACCTTAAGCTAAACTCTCAAAAAACTGAATTCCTTTTAATCTCCCCCCCAAAAAACTCCACAGTTAAGAAAGATTGGACTGAGCTAATCACTGCACTAAACTGCAATCCGACCCTGGTGGACTCCATCAAGTCGCTAGGAATCACTCTAGACAAGAACCTTAATATGCAATCACACATCAACCTGATGGCTAAAAATGCCTGTTTTCACCTCAGCTACCTTAGAAAAATGAAACCGTACATTGAACCACTAGACCTCAAAACTGCTGTTCAGGCGTTAGTCATCTCCAGACTTGAATATGGATGTCCCACTCTATCAGGACTACCCAAAGTCTCAACAGCCCCGCTTAAAGCCTGTCTTAATGCAGCCGCGAGACTCTTAATTGGGTCTAAAAAATTTGACCACATCACCCCTCATCTGAAAGCTCTCAACTGGCTGCCTCATGAAGCAAGAATCCAACTAAAGATGGCCTGCATAAGGCAATCTATCACAAAACCCCACTGGACCTAGCACAGAAAATCTCGATTTCTGGAGGAAGCAGACTCTCACGGAGTGCTGGCGCTCTTTTTCTAAAACTTCCACTCTTCCGTAAGAAAAGAACATACGACAGAGCCTTCTCCTGAGCTGCACCTAGAATATGGAACTCGCTCCCACCAGACAAGAGGAAAATCTCTTCTACTTCTACATTAAAAAAAGAAGCTAAGTCCTTCCTAATGAGCAAATTCCTCCCTTATTCCACAGTAACCCGCTCATTACATGTCCTAGAAGCCTCATTCAGACAATCACTCTACACACCCAAGCCTGCGGAGTATCTCCCTCTGTAAGCTCATCCATTACCAGACTCTAGTTGAAGTTCCTCACTCTCTCACTAGGCGCATCGCGATGGTCCGTACTCGCACGGAAACTTCTGCTTGAAGACTGCTTCCCCTACTGTCACACTGAGAATACCCAGAGCAAGCCCAAATGTATGATAAGCTATAACCTAAGCTACTCTAAGTGTATTAATGATTGTACAAATGTTTTTCTCTATTCTTTTTTATTTCCCTCCTCGCCTCACATGTCCATCGAGGTAACTACATTTATAGGTTTCTATTGTATTCTTAAAACTTCAATGCTATATATATTTGATACGCTCTGGTACTGTTTAATGCGACATTTCTATGTATATGTGAAGCGCTCTGATACCTATTTCTGGGTCTTGTTCGCGCTATGTAAAACACCAAATAAATAAATAAATAAACGTTCATTAGGGTCAGACAGTTCAGATACTCTGAGATCTAATTATGTTATCTGCACTTCTACCAAATAGTATGGGCTGATGTACAAAGTGATTTAGTGAAATCAATCCCTGAAGTGCAGGGTTTCCAACTGCTAAATCGCCTTTTCTGATATAATAACCCCATTCTGCAATTCAGAAAACTTTTTCTGAATTGCAACATGGTTCAGAAACCCATTGCAAATCACAATTTGGAAGAAGGGCAAATTTAGGGCCTTCCTTCTAAATTGTGAGTAGGTAAGGTATGTATCAATGGTTTGCACCTGTAATTCTGATGAAAAACCATTAATATGTTGCCGACTTCCATGTTGGGATGGTAAAGGAGTTGCAAAGGGGAAATGGTTTCCTTTGGATTGCACCCCCTTTGAGAAACAATGTGGCAGTTTCAGGAGGAGTACAGAGTGATCCACGGCGCCTCTGCCTGCTCTCACTGAGGGTTTCCAAAACTGAAAACTTTTTTCTCTTTTTAAAGCAACCGGGTTCCTTTAAGGAACTCGGGATGCTCTAAAAAAAAGTTTCAGTTTTGGAAAGCAATTAAAGGGATGGTGGCCTGCTGGCCCTTGTAGGCCACTGCACTGTCTCTATGATTTCGACCTGCCTAACTAATAATAATTAGGTAGGTCATTCTGCGACCCCTTGCAGTTTCGTATTTTGTTAATTTACCACTTTGTACATAGGTCTGTTGGAAAATCAGATTGCATTTGCCTAAGGTCTATGCACAATTTGCACCCACTTTTTGAAAGTGTAATCTTTACACTTCTACCTTTCTACCACACAATAATTCTACTTTCTGAGCTCGGTTTCTACTGGTAATCAGATTTTTGGGAAGTTGATGTAGTTTGAGGCCAGGCTACAATGAGGTTTTAAACAAATAGGAATGTTAGATTCTACCCAATATTCACATCTTCATGACTGTGAGGACATACCTCCACTTAATTGTTATCTGTTTGCAATGTAATTGAGCAATGTATCTACATTTACACTTGTATTTAAAATGGCAAACGTGACGGAGAACTCTGCCTGCCAATCGAATGGTCCATCTGTCTCATTTAGAGACAGGTTGACCTTAAGTTTTCCTCGATTGGGGCCCTCCATTCACTCCGTTAATGGAATACTTCGTCTGGCAGCCCAACAGAGAAGGAGCTGTTGGCGTAGGGACACTACACCACACGCCCTATTTAGGGTAGGCCGTGTAATGTTTTGGTTTCTCTATCCATCACCACCATAAAAAACCCAGTGGTGAGGGATAGGATAAAAACAATAATGAGTCCCATACCCTGGGAGAGGATGTGGGGGTCATTTGGTTTCTCATTTTCTGAAACAAACTCTCACTTTGGGAGTTTGTTCTGAAAAACAAAAATAACAAAATGTTTTGTGGTTGGCCGTGAAAACTGACAGTGGCTGTCCACCAAAGTTTTAGTACATTGAAAGGCTCCACTGTGACAAGAGATTTGGCAGATAGAATACCTTTGGGATGGCTGAGGTAATGTTGGCCTACTCATCCGTCAAACTCTAAATCAGGCCTATTGCCACAAAGCACCTTGATAATAAACCTTTAATAATAAACCTTAAGATTCTATACCTTGATCACTTTGACCACTTACCCAATAGCTTTACAAACAAGGGAGAGTGGCCTTAAGTGTGGTCTCTGAATTTAGTCTGCGGCAAACCAGAGGGCTTTCAGTGAAAAATCTACTCTCTCTGATTCCCTTAGGAGTAAAGGTTTGGTCTCAGCAGCAGAGTGGGCGCACACACAGCCAATGGATACGAAATGAAAATAATGTATTGAAGTTATAGCAGGCGATGTGTTTAATTCTCAGCCGCTGAATAAAAGTAGCTTGTGATTGCTGACAGATTTGCAGACTGATATCTTTCAAACTTGTTGGGCAAATTACTCTCTTTGCAAACACCTTTCAGCAAGAAATACAATATAAAAGTAGAGAGCTATATTTGTGCCTCCACAGGAATTGAAAAATAGGCATTCTTCAAGGTGTAAATAACTTGAGTCCACTAGATGGTGGTTAGGTCCGCCTGATCGCTCAATGTTGCCAGACCGCTATGTTCCCACTTCTGAGCTTGCTTCCCTTTGATAGCCTAATTTGTTTACTGCAGGCGAAGCAAGACTAAATCTACCCGAATGGCTGTGAAAATAAAGCCTGGAACGGCAAGCAGGGTGACTCAGGGGCATAGCTAGGCCTTGGGCTGCCCGTGGCGGCCCCTGCGTTTCCCGTCCTCGGCAAAATGATAGAAGAGAGGGGGGGTAGCGGCCGATCCTTGCGGCCGCAACGGCCGCAGGTAAGAGCGGGAGGAAGGGGGGCCGGCTGCCGCCCGAAAACTCGTGCCGCCTGGGGCGGTCCACCCCCATCGCCCCCCCCTAACTACGCCACTGGGGTGACCTGCGTACATGGATTGATTTTGCTACCCTGCACTAGTGCCCTAGACCAGCTTTTGAAAAGACTACATATCGCTGGATAAAAAAGCCCAAACCCCGTCTGTGATTGTTGAAAACTCCATTTCTAAGTCTGTGTTTCTTGAACTGAGAGACCACTTAGTCAACATCGTTTTATTATTTCGAACTCTAGCGCACGCATTGTAACAAATCATGTTCAATTCAGCATTTTGTGGAGCACCTAATTTTGGCATCTGTATATTAACTGTAACAGTAATTAAGTAACTGTTTACTCTGTTTTTTAAGTTCTTTTTTTAAGTTTACCTAGGAAGCATAGCAGTACAAGGTTCCTCCGAGGGAACCACTGTCCTTTTGGCTATCAGTATGTGTGTTGCATACATATATTCAAAGTACTATAAGGCTTTTTCTGAATAAACGTAAAGGTATAGGCAGAGACATAATGAAATTTAATGCCCCCACTGCAGAATGTGAAAAGGGGACCCTGAGTATCCCATATCTCACAACAATTAATTGACCTTGGGCTGAACAGGCCGCCCTTAAGGAATGAGGGCCCCCCTGAAGGGTCATGGGCCCCCTCCGCCACAGGGGCTGCAGGAGCTTGTGTTCCACCTCTGCATAAAGGCTGCGAAAAGAGTATATACAGTTACAGGGGTATTCACCGAAGGGCCGTCCGAGGCCCACTGAGCACAGAGCACTCACCGGACTTCAGCTGGCTGGGGTGGGACTTGGTCCCCCAGCGTACAGCATTCCTGCAGCGCAGGAGGAGATGTCATCCCTCCCTGCGCTGTGAAAGGCCGCCTCGCTCTCCCACAGCGCGGGAAGCACGCGGGCATGCCTGGGTGAAGCCCAGGCCAAGGGCGGGTCCGTCTGCACCCGTCAGCGGCTGACAGAGGCTGGGCTTGTCCCCCTCTCTTTCACCTGAGATAGCAGCAACAACACAAGGTGAGAGCACCCATTAGTATATTAAGTGACTATGGGGAAACGAACAGGCCCCCCACCCACGCACCCTTCTGTTACTAAAGACAGTCTGCTGGAAAGGGTGTTCAATATCGTAACAAATGAAATTGAACTAACAGAGCGATAGATTGACCCGGGACTGTGAGGAACTACAGTCAGAGTCTGGTTGTGGCATTTAATCTGCCTGAGTAGCTGCCCTTGCGCCCGTTGGCTGTGACTCTTTACATATTGTGGTTGACGCTAATTCTGTGCCCCCTATTAATGGCGTTGCTAACTCTGGATGTGCTCTTCCCATGACTCAATCTACTGTGACTGCCCCCCCTGTAGTTGTGGCTGCAAAAGTCAGAACAGTGAAACATGGGAACAACTACGTAACAAGTGTGTTGATTGGTTATCTAAGAACAAGCAGTTTAACGTACTGAACATGAATGAGTTAATCATGGTACGGAGAGTGGGGTGGGTTGGTGGTTCAGATAAAAACATTGAAGGGGATTGTGTGGTATTCAATTTTTGTAGACCCTCTGTAGTACGGGCCCTTTTAAAACAAAAAAAACCTTTTACAACTAGACACACTAAAATTTGGTCTTTGCCGCTAGGCTACTTTTATAAACCACCTTCAAGAGGCTCTTTCCATGGACCACCTCCTTTAGCTGAACAGAACAGATTTGCAGCGTTAACTGACCTTGATGCCCTGCACTGACTAACATCACCTTTACCGGGTGGGACTGATCCCATACCGGCATTACATTACACTCACATAAGACGCATGCCCAAATTGTTATAGTTTGGCCCAAGGCTCGTGATAATCAAGTTCTGAAAATACTCAGCTGGAACTTGGCTAGCCTACACTCAAAGATATTCTTAGCTGACTGGTTGGAGTTAGTCAGGCAATGTGATTTTTTAATGTTTCAAGAAACCTGAGCAACTAAAGATATATTCTGTGAAGAGTTTGAGTGTTATAACACGCTGGCCTCATTACCCAAATCTGGACTGCCCTCCGGCAGCCTAGCCATATGGGTGAATATCACAGCGGGGGGCTGTGTTAAGGTTTTACCAACCCATAATGACATATTTCAGGTCATAAGATACAAAAGGAGTATGACTTTGTATTTGATAAATTTTTATAACAATGATTTTAATAGTACACCTAATACTAATTTTATTAAACTCTCCGACTATATTACCGCCACAAGGAGATCAAAGTGTTTTGACAATGCAGTAGGCATTTGCTGGGTGGCAATTCTAATGCCAAACTGGCCAACCTGGACTCTTCTTTTAGTAATTTTAGCAGAGCACAAACCGGCAATAGGGGCGCCGAGTTGCTGGAACATTTGATATCTCAAATAATATTTGGCTTTGATCGACTTAACATCTACTTTTCATTTTGTGAACCAGTCCCGACTGTGGTTGTTACTTTTGGAAAGCGGAGTAGATGAGACACTAATATATTTTTTACCGTATTTACACAGAGATTTGAAAGCCAGGATCAGAAACAACTTGCAAGAGGAAGTCTCTAATGATATTGGTGTTTTTAGAGGGGTAAGGCAGGGGTGCGTTTTAGCTCCATTACTTTTTATTTTGTATATTATCAACTTACATGTGTTTTTAACGATGCTTACTAAAGATTTCCAAGGGTTAATGGTTGTATACTTCCATATCTATTATATGCTGATGACAAGGTCTTAATGGGCTGCACTCCCAAAGCCCTGCAACTTTTAATACCAGGCTTTGTGGATTTTATGGCCTCCTTAGATTTATGAACTAATTAAAAAAAATATTTATAATGGCCTGTGGCCCAAGGAAGCACTCGGTAAATGTAATTTCTGTTGGCAACCAGAGTTTACAGTGCACAAGCACTTTTCCCAACTTGGGGCTGGTTTTTGCAGCAAACGGTCTCTGGACAGATCACACTGCATACTGCAGGAATACGTTTTCCAAATCAATTAACACAGTATTTAGTCTTCCCCAACCCAGGAAAGGGGGGGCATTTTACCTATTTACATTTTTTTAAAACCCAGTGTACTCCTGTAGCAATCTATGGTGCTGAGGTATGGGGCATTTCCAATTGTAATAATATCCAGCACGAAGAGAACAGGTTTTGTCGCAAGCTCTTGGGAGTCCCAATCTCTTCGTCCCAATAAGTGTGCCACAGTGAATTAAAGCTACACTATATTGAAGACTTTATTAGAGCGTGCCCTTCCCTATTTTGTCTAGTCATAGGGAAAAATAAAGAGGCATCCCTCACCAGAGACATAATAGATTGCCTCCAATGTGAGAAAAACAAGAAACAGGAGTAAACCCGTTAGCCCAGTTGAGACCGGGTAAGTATTGCATCAATAAAACAACGTCTCAACAGGTATATCAAGCGGGGGACTGTTCAAAAAGGTGTATCAATCACACAGCACAGGAAAGAAATAAGGGAGACCAATGAGATTGAAAAAGATTGTTATTTACATATAGAAGCACTGAAATCAACTAAATTGCAGTAACCATAACAAACAAATGTGCACTGGAAGTGTTCTAGTGAATAAACGGCGCAGTGACACACGTGATTAGAAACAACGTGAGGCGGCGAAAAATTATAATAATAATCAGTGTAGGTCAAACAAAAATATTTACAATCACAAACATAATTCCATTATTTGTGAATGACCCTTTGGTTGCCGCAATTGGCGTTGTAGAGTCGACGGCGTTTCGACCTCTCTAACTCAAGGTCATCATCAGGACGATGGTTACCCGATTTATTTAAAGTGCTCTATAGAATCAAGAGGGAAAGGAGAAAAATCAATAGGACTGAAACCCAAAGAAAAAAGAATAAAATGCAGGAAGGAAAGTCGGGGCAATACCTGGTGGCACTAGGTGGGGAGGGGAATCCAGAAGGTGAATCCTACACGACTGGAACTGTAGGCGGTGTGATTTGAAGAAGCCTTCAATGGCTGGAATATCGTCTAAAGGGAGAAAATTAAGAAGGCAATGGCTATCAGGAAAACAGGGGCCGAGTAAAAGGACAGAGGTTTAGACGGCGCCGTGGACTTACCAATTGTGGAAAGTACTGCGTCAAGGGGAAGAACGTGCGGAAAGCTGGGCAGCGTTCTGAAAGGAAACGAGATAAGAAAAGGAAAGGGGAGGGACGTTTAGATATAGCAATAGACCGACGGTTTAAATGAAAGGGACAAAAACCGCCGTGGTCTTACCGGAGAAAAATTCCGATGGGCAGCGGGTGGTTGGTTCCACTGATTCGTCAGGTTTGAAGGAATATGTGATCAGGATGCCGGGATAAGTCCAAAAGCAGGTAGGACGAGTGAAGCGTCTCAAGCGTGCTGCACGGCATATCTAAGATATAGACGCCGGCAGAATCACGTGAGAGTGCTTAACGCGCAGGTCCTGACAATAAGAACTAGAGCGTGGTACAAGAGTTCAATACCCCGGGGGGACGGGAAAAATAGTAATAAAATAGAAATAAATAACGGCATAGAACCATGGCCGTATGTGAAAGACACCGAGAGGGAGTGACAGTATACATATTCATATTCAGACTACATTCAAGGGTATTATTACAATAGAAACAGTGAGCTGATAATAGTATAACTCCACAGATATTAGGTAGACTACAACGCAATACACACAATTGGTAATACGGAGGCTACCAAATATATTTGGATGAACCCAAATGGGAATTAAGTGCCATGCACTAAGAAATTAGACCAACATATTACATCTGATGAGTAATATGAAGCGAAAGAAAATTAATTAAACAATTTACCAAAATGCGGAACCAATATACTGGCTATCAAGTCCATTTGGATGATCTTTCACAGAAAGTTTTTACCATGTAGGAGGGAATAAAAACAACATAATGCATCTTGTGTAACATGTAAATTAGTAAAAAAAAGTGAAATCGAATACATAAACAGTTTACAAAACAGCGGAAACAATCACTAATGTATTTGACAAACTCTGGGCTTGTGTATTGCGACCAACTGTGTTGACAAGTGTTACACCACCAATGTAGATGTTAAAACATGTAGTATGAATAAAAACAATTTGAAAAAAGTTTATGAATTAGGTTCCAGTTCGCAAAAATGAACATACCGAATTAGAGCAAGAAAACAGCTATCACACGATGAATGTAGGACTAGGAATACTATGTTGTAGTGATCACTGTGTTCCACTCATCAAGTGAATTCAGACCATGGGCTACAGAGTTGCATCGTGTGATCCATCTACACTCACATTTGTTCAATAAAAGTTGGAGGTTACCGCCACGGATGGGTAGTAGTGGACGGTCTATGACCTGCCATGTCAAATCTGTTTCTGAGTGATTATTTTCTTTGTAGTGTGTTACCAATGGTGCAGTGGTAACATTGCATCTAATGCGACTCTTGTGCTGAGAGATGAGTTGTTTCACCATCTCTGTGGTCTGGCCTATGTAAAGTAGATTGCAAGGGCAACGAATCGCATAGATGACATTATTAGTGCGACAGTTGGAGAAATGCTTTAGTTGGTAGGTACGGTCTGTGGTGACAAATACCTTGGTGTTACTGGTAAGGTCACAAACATTACAATTCTGGCATTTATAATGGCCTATGATGGGTGGGAGACCCCACAATGATGTCACTGATTGGTCATTCTTTACTTTAGAAGGCCATGTAATAGCGTGGACCAGTTTGTCTGAGAGATTGTCTCCTCTTTTGTAAGAAAGTAAAGGGGGTTCAGAAAAATGTGCAAAGGTACGGAGCAATGTCCAGTTTTTCTTGATTATTTTGCCAACCTTGTTACTACAAGGACTGTAGGTTGAAACAAAAGGAATACGTGTGTTTTGGCGTTTGATTGATGGTGTCAAAAGTATCTCTCTATGACTATACCAAGCACGCTTGAGCGCCCTTTTACTAGGTGTTTAGGGTAGCCTCTGCTAATTAATTTCTCAGAGAGGATAGCTGCCTCACGGAAATAATCCTTGCGCCATTTACAATTACGCCGTACGCGGAGGAATTGCCCATATGGTAGGCCGTCACGCAAGCCGCGTGGATGGTAGCTAGAATAAAGCAACAAGGTATTACGTTCAGTGGGTTTTCGATACAAGATAGTGCCAATGGTACCATCCTCTGCGTGTAATGTGAGATCAAGGAAGGGAAGATCATTTCTTCTGATGTCAGAGGTAAAGGTAAGGTGGGGTTGGTTAGTGTTAAGCCAAATGACAAAGGAGGAAAGGTCTTCTTGTTGTCCCTGCCATAGGAGAAGGATGTCGTCTATGTAACGACGCCATAATATAATATTATTCAAGAAAGGATTTTGAATTGACAAAATGAATGTCGATTCCAAATGATGAACATAAAGGACAGCAAAATTGGGGGCGAAACAAGCGCCCATGGAAACTCCCTTAATCTGGAGGTAGTATGTGTCTTTGTACAAGAAGTAATTGTCAGTCAATGCAATATTAAGAAGTTGAATTATGAACTCGGTCGGAATAAGCATGGGTCTCAATCGTGTATTTAATAGATGTTCAATCACTGCCAGGCCCTCTGTCTGGGGAATGTTAGTATACAACGATTCAATATCGAGGCCGGCCATAAGGTCAGTATCGGTGTTGAATGGGAGATCCTCAATGATATTGATTAAGTGGGTGCTGTCTTTGACAAAAGTATTGGTGAATGGAACAAATTCTTTCAAGATGGCGTCAATATATTTGCCCAAAGGTTCCAAAATGGAACCACAACCAGAGACTATGGGTCGGCCGGGTGGGGTCAATGAGTTTTTATGTATTTTGGGCAAAATATAAATCACAGGTGTTCTGGGATGTGGATTATTGAGGAAAGCATGTTCTTTTTTACTGATGATGCCACTATGAAGAGCCTGAGAGGTGATTGTGGATATTTTCTTTTGAATAGTAGTGAGTGGATCTGAAGTCAACTTGCGGTAATGTGTGGCATTGTTGAGCTGGCGAAGAATCTCGCCATCATATTTGTCATGATCCATTACAACTATTCCTCCGCCCTTATCGGCGGGTTTGATGACTATATTCTTGTTGTCACTTAAAATGTTTATGGCAAGTTTCTCAGTGAGTGGCAAATTGTAGGGTACAAATTCTGATTGGTTTTGAAGTTCCTTCACCTCGTATAGAACGAGTTTCTCAAAGGTTAAAATTTCAGGCGGCATCATTGAAGTAGGTGGCAAAAGGTGGAGACCGGTCTGAATTGTCTTACAAAGGGCATATTAGTTTCAGGTTTGTCAGAAAAAACTGTTTCAGACGGATACGTCTAAAAAACAGGAGTAAATCTTCCTGAAGCTTGAAAAAATTACTGCGTGCCGTAGGAACAAAGGAAAGACCTTTACTGAGTAGGGAGATTTCATCAGAGGCTAGAGGGTGGGTGGAGAGATTAAAGATGGGTATGGACAGGTTGGAGGGAGATGAAATTTGAAGTGTTAAAGGAATTACTGGTTGTGCAGCCACATTATTCATGGGTGGATCGGTTAGCCCTGCAAGAGTGGTAATAGATGGCCTGAGAATGGTGGATGGAATCCTGTTTTCATTATTAAAGTTGGAAGGGATAGAAATATCCCTCGGTAAGAGTGTCATAATGTCAGGTTGTATTCCAACCATCATTGCTGGGGCCCCCATTGGTAGAATTTTTGGCGGGTCTGTCTCTCGCCTGCGTATTGGCTTTGGTAGTTTTGTTTTTTGCGGCCACGTCCGCGGCCACGGTCCCCTCCTAAAAAACCAATAGGGAGGAGTGGCGGTGGTTGAGGACGCCTATATGCACCTGAGCTTGTGCCCTCACCGCCGTCCGAGTCCTCGATGGATGTGTTGGAGGAATCAGAGAAAGTTATAAGCTGGTTATTGCGGTACCTGCCCCAGTTTCTATTTCTAAGTGGCTGGTAGGGTGTGTTATAGAATGTGTCGAGTAAATATGGATACGTCTGATCTCTATTGTAGTTCTTAATATCCTTCTGAATTTTATTTACTTTTTTATTTTGTTCGAACGTATGGAAGGTTGCGATAGTAGCGTTTACTCTGTCTAGGAGGCCCTTAGCGTCAATGATGGTAGTGTCGGCTAGGATAAGCTTCTCTAACTCTGCTATTTCTTCCAACTCTTTCTTACTGTGTTCTATCGCCGTATCAATACCGAGGACCATCCAGTGCCTGGAGCAAGTAGTAGCCAGATGACTAAAGCCAGTACAAAACTTGGGGTCCTGGGTAAAAATAGCAGGAACGTTACGTATTTGTAGTCCTAGAGGTATGGTGTTAGATTTAAGGTACTCAGTAAGCATGCGAGCATGCAGGTCGGTACGAATTTGTTTTTCTTGAGATTTTCTAGTCTCTCGAATAGTACCCTAGAAGTGTTGGGTGCCGAAGGGAGAGGTGTGGAAGTATGAGACAACAGAGAGGGGCCAGTGAGGATATTTCGGATGTAGTCATCCGAATAGGAGGGGTCTCCCTAGAGGACATAATATGTAAATTAATTACACATTACGTGACACAAGGTTGTGTACTGTATATTTGAAATTATACTCTAGCAATCCAGCGATTGCTCAATCTTAAGAAAAACAAGAAACAGGAGTAAACCCGTTAGCCCAGTTGAGACCGGGTAAGTATTGCATCAATAAAACAACGTCTCAACAGGTATATCAAGCGGGGGACTGTTCAAAAAGGTGTATCAATCACACAGCACAGGAAAGAAATAAGGGAGACCAATGAGATTGAAAAAGATTGTTATTTACATATATATATATATATGAACATTGAGTATGACCAACAACTGGCCTGCTACCTGACTAAACCTATGGGCTGCTGGGAGTGCTGTCTCATGAATGAATGAATGAATGAATGAAATAGTTTATATAGCGCTCAGCTACTCCAAAAGGAGTGTCCCGGCGCTGCAGAATCACATAGCTGCTAGCCCAAAGATGGTTTAGCTTCCAAAGAGCCAAGTTTTCAACAGTTTTTTAAACTCATCAGATCTCTCACACATCTCAGGGGCAGCGGAAGTTTGTTCCATGCCTGTGCCCCCAAGAGGCTGAAGGATTTGCCACCCCTGCGCGCCAGGCGAACCTTCGGGACGCAGGCGAGCGCCCCCGCTGTTGATCTAAGTGCCCTAGTCGGAGTGTACCAACCAACACGTCTTGTAAGGTAGCTGGGCCCTTTACCATGAAGAGCCTTAAAGAACATTACTAAGGTCTTAAACTGTATCCGCTCCCTAACTGGGAGCCAATGTTGTGCTTTAAGATGCAGTGTCATATGGGACCTCGGTTTTAGGCGAAGAATCGCCCTGGCTGCAGCATTCTGCACCACCTGAAGACGTTGCAGGAGGGAGTCTGACACACCCAGATAAAGGACATTCCCGTAATCCAGCCTTGATGTGATCAGTGCTTGGATCACGGTCCTCCTACAGTCTAGCGGAAGAAGTGGAAGAAACTTTCTCACCATCCGGAGCAATCCAATACAGGTCCCGACTAGAGCCTGAACTTGGGAACGCATAGCAAGAGCATCATCGCTACGAATTCCCAAGTTTCTGACTGTAGGTTGAGCCACCCTGGGAGGAGAAAATTCCTCCGGCCACCATTGACTCCAGTCCTGTACTGTAGGCAGGCCGAAGAAGACTATTTCGGACTTTTCAGAATTGCACTTCAGCTGGTTTTCCTCCAACCACCCGAAGACGTCGGTGAGGCAAGATCTTATCATGCCCCCATCGAATTCATTACCTCTGTTGCAAGAGAAAACCAGCTGAGTGTCGTCAGCGTATGAAATTATCTTTATCCATAGGACTCTACCAGTGTAGCTAGAGGGGACATATATAGATTAAAAAGCGTAGGGTTAAGACAAGAACCCTGAGGGACTCCAACTTGTAGACTAGGCAAGGGGGAAGAAAACGGAGGAGTCCAGATCACCTGCTCTCTCTTCTCCAAATAGGAGGTAAGCCAGGCTAGAGCCTGACCTCCAAAGCCCATCCTTTCCAGTCTATCAAGAGCCTCCTATGCGGCACCGTGTCGAACGCTGCCGACAAGTCCAACAATATGAGGATCGCTCTACCCCCCTGATCCAAGATCTCCTTAAGATATTCTGTCACCTCCAACAATGCTGTTTCTGTGCTATTACCAGCCCTGAAACCTGACTGAGTGGGGTGTAAGAAATCGTGGTCTTCAGCGAACTCCACCATAGATTTATTTACGTGCTTTTCAAGCACTTTGGAGAAGGCAGGAAGGAGGGAGATAGGCCTGTAATTTGTGGGTACAAGTGGGTCAGCACTCGGTTTCTTTAAAAGGGGCAGGATTTTCGCCTGTTTCCAAAGAGGCGGCATAATACCTGCAGCCAATGAGGAGTTCAGGACCTTGTTAATCTGTTGATTGATAGTGGGGGCCAGAGCTGGTAAAAGCTTCGCAGGACACGCATCCACTGGTGAGCCTGATTTCAGGTTCATCAGATAGGAGAGTGAGTCATCCATTTCAATTGCCGGAAACTCTAGTAACTGAGGACCTTGTAAGGGTTCAGATAGTGGAGAGATACTAATACAGTCTCCCACTGTCCCCGATCCAGCTAGTTTATCCTTAGCAGATACCAAGAAGGACTGCTGAATAGTCATTATTTTGGCATGAAAAGATTGAGCAAGCAAGTGCGACCAGTCCGCAGACAGTGAAGCTGCTCCGCTAGTTACCTTTGGAGCCATAAAAAACTTCACGATCCCAAAGATTTCTTTGCTCTTATTTTTTGCCAACGTTATTTTATTCCGCCAATAATTCGCCTTAGCATCTCTCACCAATTTACAATATACTTTTTGGGCGGCCTTATAGGTCTCCCTGTCATCTTGGAGATGAAGATTACGCCACTTCCTCTCCAGCTTTTTACATTCCCTTTTACTGGTTCTCAGTGATTCATTGAACCAGGGAGCTGGGTGGCGACAACTTCTGGAGGTACATACTGTTAAAGGTGCAGCAGCATCAATATTCAACCTTAACCAATTCTCGACTGCACAAGCATCCACTGCAGGACTGTCTAATAATATAGGCGCGGCAGAAGTGAGAGCCCTCTGTAAAAGTGGTAATGATATCTTGTGCAAAGCTCTAAACTTATAATCAGTGGCTGTAGTATCTAAACGGTCACTCTTCCCTATAATTGGTAGCCAGAATGGGACTAAGAAATGATCTGACCAAATGATCGGAATCGGAGAGTCAGTGCTCTACTCCATGTTACAGAAGACTTAGTCCAGTACATGGCCCAGCTTGTGTGTAGGTTCCTTAATAAGGGGTATAAGCCTGCATGCAGACATAATATCCAACAAAGCAACCACCTGAGGGTCCGAAGGTTTGTCCATATGCAGATTCAAGTCCCCTAATATCAGCAGATGTTTATACTTTAAAGCTAGCGATGAAATACAATCCTGTAGGGACCTTAAAAAATTACTAGATGAGCCTGGTGGTCTGTAGATCAATATCCCTGCAAGACAATGCTGAGAGGACAGAGTGCAGTGAAAACCCAGACATTCTGCACCTACCACTGCATCCAAGGCCAAAGGGGCACATTCCAAGTATTGTTTGAAAATGATGGCAACACCGCCACCCTTACCCCCCTCCCGGTCTTTCCTAATAATCCTATAATTTGCCGGAATGGCCGTCGCTATATTTGGATTGGAGACATCTGACAACCATGTTTCCGTTAGAAACAGGAATTCCGGATGCTTTTCAATTAAAAGATCATAAATTTGGGCATCATGTTTTTGCAATGAGCATGTATTAAGCAAGAATGCTTTAATCGGTTCACCCTGACCCTTTGCCCAAGCTTTTTCCCTCCCAAAAGTTGGGTCCATGTGAGTGGAGCCAATAATTGGTAAAAGAGACCAATTACAACATGAACAGTGCAAAGACGGCTCACCATCGGTTAGAGGCCCAGTGCCGCAGCAGGTTATCCCAGAGCGTAATTTGAGCAGTTCCTCCCGCCCATACTGCCTGATGTGTATGGTGTCGGAGTGCCTACGGGCAGCATGCCCGGCGCCGGCCGCCTCCGGGACGCTGACGGGCGCAGACGGGCTTGCCTTAGGCGCGCCTTTGGCGTGGCTGCGCAGCGTGTCCATTTATATACATGAAAAAAGACTAGAGCATCAACCTCCCAAAATGGTGGCGCTCAATGTCCCCAATGCGAGGTAAAAGGCTGAAAATCTCACCCCACTTCCTGTTATTAGCAGCATTATCGTTAAAATGCCCAGCGTTTAAAAGTGCAACGTGCGCGTATATCTCAGATCAAATTCAATACAATACAAATTCTAACAAGTTCAACACAGGCTAAAATCTTTCCTCAATGAATTTTTAAGAACAGTTAAAAAGCGCCTGACATCGGCACACTGACTCGCAAAAATGCGGTCAGTATTTCAGCATGAAACTGACTGGGGCCGCGCAGCGTGTCCGTTTATATACATGAAAAAAGACTAGAGCGTCAACCTCTCAAAATGGTGGCGCTCAATGTCCCCAATGCGAGGTAAAAGGCTGAAAATCTCACCCCACTTCCTGTTATTAGCAGCGTTATCGTTAAAATGCCCAGCGTTTAAAAGTGCAACGTGCGCTTGTATCTCAGATCAAATTCAATACAATACAAATTCTAACAAGTTCAACACAGGCTAAAATCCTCTTTCGTCTAAGGCCAGGCACTGTGAAGTATCTATTATGTTTCCCCCTGGGCTTCCAAAACAACCTTGATTCTGCGTCCTGCCCTTGTGATGAACACTCAGGCCAAACTGCTACATTTTTTATTCTTTTGTAAGCATTACATATAATATACCAAACTGTTCTTACTTCCTTTCTTTAGGATGCACTCACATGCTAACCATAGAGATGCATACAGGACCCTTCTTATTTTAGGAGATGACAAACTAATGTTTTGTGTGTGGGGCTTTTTGAAATCTGCTGTTCGAGCACGTAACTCAATGATTACTGCTTAATTGTATTTTGTTTTGCACTGTATTGAAATTTTAAATATTCTTCTTTTTATGGACATTACGAATTTGTGTGTTTTGATGTATTATTGTATGAGCTTGCTCTTTTATGGATATGTTTTTATTCGAATAAAGTAATTATGATTATGATGACAGTTAAAAACAAGTATAAAAATGAGTTTGCACAAAGTGATTTCGTCTCATTACAGCAACACACGTTTTTCATAAATACACGAACAGGGGCTCTGCAATGGTTTAAATCAGTACAGACAATGATTTAATGTTCAATAAGGGAAAAGGTACGATTAGCCTCGTGAAACTCTAAATTCAGTTGATGAGGTATTTGTGGGTGTAGAGATTTTTGAGAAGTTTCTTTGAAAATGGGGATTGTGGAGGAATTTCTGATGTTATTTCTGAGTTCATTTATCCAGACGAATAACTTACAAATGCTTTAAGTATCGAAGAAATTGTGAGGAAGATCCACAGTCTGCCAACCTTACAGAATGTCTGCATGGGGAATAAAATTAATTATTCACAGTACGTTGATGTACTGAAAAGTACAATTTTAATTCCTCAGGTTTCCTAAGCCTAGACTTGCCCGTTGTGACCAGTGTGTACAATGGGCAAATGTGGACGGACAGACAGACAGACACACTCTCTCTCTCACAGTAGAAAACTTGCAGAATTACAATACTTAAAAAGAGAATGCAAGTGAATATCCAAAAAATAGTGAAGGATGCAAAAGCCTAATCTTTGGATTGCGTCATTTGCAGATCTAGCTCTAAACCTTTGGGAAACTTTGAAGGGATAGCTTCCTGTGCAGCATTTAAACTCTTTGAACAATAGATAATTGTTCGCTGTGTTAATTGTCGTATGTCATCAAGTCATTCCCACCCGATTCAAAAAGGAGATAACATTTTCATATTCTAAAGCTGTAACTAATTTCCCTAGATTCTCTTAGTGAAAAAGGTAAACACTTACATCTTTATTCACAGAATGGTGAACTAATAGTAATGTTAACATTAAAAAATAGGTATGTACCTATTTTTGCATGGTGTTCAAAAACGATTGCCAAACCTTCACATTTATTTTTGAAAACCTCATTTTTAGTCTAAGTGTCCCTATTCATTCTGAGATTAGTTCTCATTTATTCTAACTCAGCGGAGGCTTTTAAGCATTTATATGATACCTGGCTGTGCAATTTCAGAGCCGATTTTCTTGTTGCACAGTTTGAAGCGGAAGCTTTTTGTTTCTTTGTTTTTCTCAGGGTTTTCGGGCACTGCTCTGCAAATCTTGGCGAGCAGTGCCCAAAATTACCATCAAGGAAATATACCATTCAAACAAAAATACAAGAGGGATTCATGGCTAACAGTGAAGGAATACTAAAGTACAAAATAATTGCATTACGGTGGTGACAACACAGTCGCAATGAAAGCAAATTATTAATCATCCAAATAAACAACTTTAATGTGTCTGCAGATTTGAGCTTGTTGTTTTGAGAAATTGCAAACATGGGAAACAGGTTACATTTCTGTAAAGCCTATCACCAAGACATTCTAACTAGACAGAGAAAATGATGCAAATAGTTAAGAGCTAGGTTCACAATGGATTTAATAAATTGTGACTGCTAAAAAAATCTTGTTTATTGAAAACAATGTAGACGTATGTAGCCACATTTTGCTACTTCTACAAATAAATAATGAAATCTAAAAAGCATATACGGATTGGTTTACAAATAGGTTTCTGGTATTAGATAATCAGTGAGGAGTCTACACATTCTGCCCTTGCCACAATGTATGGAATGATGTATGTGAAATAATGGAAAAACAAAACAGAGAAACCACATTGGAGGAAATCAAATCATGGAAAAACAATCTTAAGGTAAGACATATTTAAGGAAGTAAAAATAAATAAAAAATTGGAGGAAATATTTTAATGGACAGATAATTATAAGGAAAAGTTCAAAATTACTCTAAACTTGGGTGGAGTTTAAGACTAGTGAGGGGTTTCTGGGTTCAGGGATGGGTAATGGTGAGCGGTTTTAAGGGTTCACGAATGAGTGGAGTTTAGGGGTGGTGAGGTATTATTAGGGTTTTGGGATGGGGTGTTGAGGGGGTGGATAGGCAGAGCTTAGGGTTGGTGAGTGATTTTAGAGTTTAGTGATGGGTAGAGGTTAGGGGTTTTAAAGAGTTTTTAGGGTTCAGGATTGAATGGGGTTTAGGGTGGTGAAGGTTTTTAAGGATTCAGGGATAGGTGGAGTTTAGATGTAGAAAGGTTTTTTTAGGCTTTTTGGATGGGTAGATTTTAGGGTGGTGAGAGATTTTAAGGGGTCATGGATGGGTGGTGTTTTATGGTGGTGAGGTTATTTTAGGGTTAAGAGATGAGTGGAGTTTGGGGGTGAAGGTTTTTAAGGAGTCAGGATGGGTGGTTTAGGCATAGAAAGGGGTGTACAGGATTAAGGAATGGGTAGAGTTTAGAGGTAGTGAGGCATATTAGGATTATGGTATAGGTGGAGTATGGAGGTAGTAAATGGGTCTTTAGGGTTCTGGGATGGAGCAGTTTAGGGGTCAGGGATGGGTGTAGGTTAGGGGTCAGGGATGAGTGTACTAGAGGTGTAGTGAGGGATTTCTAGGTTTCTGGGATAGGTGGAGTTTATGGGGTAGAAGGGCTTTTAGGGTACAGGGATGGGTGTAGTTTAGACATGGTGTTTGGTGTTTGGGGGTCACTGATGGATGGTGTTTAGAGGTCAGGATGGATGTGTTCAAGGGTGGTGAAGGGGTAAGCAAGTTAAAAGCATCCGAAGCAATTATTTGACGATGTAAAATATATAAATCTGAAATTAGATCCCCTGAAGTAAAGCACTAAAATAAATACCTCTAACAAAACTTTTCTCTGAAAATAAGACCTGCAACAATTGCATTTACACCTTAAAAGGTAAGCATGCAAAAGCTAATTTCAAACAAAAAGACATTCTATGAGTTAGTTTCTATGAAATGGCAAATGTCATTCATTCTAAAAATTTCCATTAACCAGTTTAGGTGAAATGGTTTCTCAGTAACAGTATTCCATGAAATCGTTTTTCTATGAAGTCACATACAACCACACTGAATTGAGTGAAGCAGTACAAATGTGATAGCATCATGTTGAAAGTGTTGGGGAAGCAGGGGGATGGGGTTTTGTATTTGCGCATCTGCATATTTGTCAGTGCGGGACCGGTAGTTTTGTCAATGAAGTAATTTGCCGAAAAACATCTACACATGGAGTTTCATGATCCACTCACCCAAATCTACAAATGACTCTCTGGTAGAGTATGCGGCACGTAAAGGTAGGCACTCTGGAAGAATTGTGGGACCCCAGCAGAGTTAAGTATGTGCAATATTCACATAAAAAAAGCTAACATAACTGATTCAAAGTGGATTATCTCAGTCACATTTTTGTCTACGAAAGACCACAAGGGCTGGAGCAGAGACTGTCACATTATAGGCTGAGACATCGAATGCTATATGACAGCAGCATAGTTAATCACGTGTCTGTCATGTGTCATTGACAGACAAGCAAGTCTAGGGCAGAATCAGTCACAAATAAGGCTGGTTCTTCTGCAGAGCATGGTTTAAACCATATTAACTAACATGTCAGACTCACAAAAATGCTGCTTTAGCTATACAAGGGTAGAGACGTGGCTCCCTTTCTCCTTTCTCTCACTGTACTTGTTATTTTGGTTGTGTAATTATGTGATGCATTTTACAGTTTGTGGTACAGGTGTGGCCCGTTACCAGGATAATTTGGACATATGTTTTTTAGTTGTCGAGCGCAAACATCCAAAATTTGTACATTTCAAATATACTTATATTTTCCACCTTTTTCACTTGTGATGAATAGAAAAAGGTACAGTAAAATCTAATGGTGATTTTTTTATTATTCTTGTTTTCTTGTACCAAGTTACTTGTTCTCAAAATACAGTTGAAGCAAGTTATATGTTCTCAGGTTACTATCAACACGTGTTTCACCCTGTGGTGGATTGCCATGTCTAGGCTATCTCAATGCTTGGTTGGGTTGTATGTATTTATAATTATTAGGGTCTTTCATTATTTTGAGTACTCCGGTCAGGTTGTGTTGGTCACATATGAGCAATAGTCTAGATGCAGTCTGATGTTAGATTCTTTGCAGTCTCATTCAGTTGTAGTAGTGTTTGTACTAGGTTTAAAAGCCACCTTAGGTTACAACACTTGTTGGCTATTACCCGGGAATGTATAGCTTGCTGGCTGTTGCTGTGAACATATAAATTGCCATGACTAGTATCTGAGGACATGTAAATCATTACAAGAAAACATAATCTACCACCTATCAGGCTTGCCTGTGGAAGGGCATGATTAGAATGGCAAAACCACATACATGTCAGGCAGTTCTAAATGAAAAGGCTAGATTAGGCTTCTAGGGGTTCATCAGATTTTAGACATATGGCTCAGAAAGGCAGATCTAATTATAATCAGTCATATGTTAGCCTTTTGCCTATGCATGAAGGTTAGAGCCAGGGTAAAATAGTTTGATGACTACAGAAGAACAGTAGCGATAGGGAAGAGACAATGATTGAATGATAAATTAATAGTTCACTTCAGTCTCAAATCACATAGAGGTTCAAAGAATGTCAGTAATGATTAATATAAATGTTTAACACGTTCAGGAGTGGGTAATGGATATCTAACATGCATATGCATACTTTCTTAGGCATTGCTAAAAATAAGAGGAATTTGACTGGAGACAGTAAATACAGTCCTGAATATTTGAGGGCATACAACAAGACAGTATTGCCACAGAAATTACATTGAAATTTTGGAAAATGTCTCCATTGGAAGACAGAAGACATCCTATAGACCGTATCCAAAAAAGACATGCTCATAACAGTCTCAACTTTGCAATAACAAAAGAATGTGAGGCTTCTGCTGTACCGAGAGGAAAGCATCCAGCCCCAGACAGCCTTCACAGGGGGAACAGCATTTTCAATGCCATCAGGCCAACAGCAAGCCTTTACAAAGACGTCGGAATGACGAAAGCGTCTTAACAACGAAAGTCTTTACAACCACTTTTTTAACCATGAATATACCTTTACCACAAACGAATTTACAACGAAAATGTAACTAATTCTCAGGTAAGATTATTATATGTATATGTATGTTTATCCAAGAGAAAATTAGTAAGTACCAATTTACAACAGCACATTTAAAAATCTATAAAAAACTTAACATCTATCTCGTTGGGTCGGAGATAAAGTCTGAGCCAACATTTAAACTAACTGTGAATGGTCTGCTTCCGGGAATATTTTATCGCATAACTCATCAATGGCCCTACTATCAGCATCTGATAAAGTGACTGTGCTGTGGCACAAACTACAGAGGATTGCAGAAGTAAAAAAGATTACAGACAGGAATGCTCTTAAAATGATATCTGCAAAACTAAAAAGAGATGTTAATATTTCATATACCCCCTCTTCCAACTCACTACTTCAGTAATCATTTGTTTTTGGAGATTCGCATGTCAGTGTAAGTCCTGTGAGTAAACAGCATAAAAAGAACAGAGTGTTTATAAGACAAAAAAGACTGGGTGGCTTCAGACAGCTACAACCCTTCCAGACATCAGACACAGTTATTGACTTAACTGGAGGGCTTGTATCACCAGGTGAAATAAGCCTCTTGAGCAAAGGCCTGTATTTCTGTCCTATACCCAAGGACCATAATACGGCCAACATGATTAGAGACCTAAAAACCTCTGAGAAAAGAAGCAGGCTTGCAGAATTCTTTAAAAACAATTCTGATGTTGATCGGCCGAGCTACCTTCCAGATCCATTAAAGAAGTTCCACCATCCCAAATCATTGTGATACAAATCCTGTTCTTGGCACATACATTTTATCCATCAACAAACTCTTCAAGGAATCAACACCTAAAAGGAATTTTGATATCACCAGAGAAGAAAGAAAAGCTCTCCACTGCCTTCAACAGAGAATGGATGTCATTATAAAACCACCAGATAAAGTTGGTGCTGTGGTTGCCATGATAGTAAGTGATTATATTAAGGTGGGAATGAGACAGCTAATGGATATTAACACTTACAAAGCTTTAGAAAATGATCACACAGAAGACTTGAACAAAGATATTACAAATATGGTTGTAAAGTACAGGCACTTCAATCTCATTGAAGAAACAACAGTGGCTATACTTGTTCACCCCAAACCAAGACCTGGAAGATTTTATATGTTTCGCACAATTCACAAAATGAACAATCCTGGCCATCCCATCATTTCTGGCAATGAGACAGCCACTGAGAGACTATCTTTATTTGTTGACTTGAACCTCCAGCCCGTTGTCCAGGAACTTCCATTATTTATTTAGTATACCAGTGACTTCCTTCAGAATATTGACAAATTCAACCAAACCTACACATTTGATTATGACATTCTTCAGGCTACATTTGATGCTACATCATTATGCACCAACATACCACATGAGGATGGTCATTGCTTACCGATGAGCCCCCAATTTACGATCTCTTATTGTGAGAGCTGAACTTAAGCAAGCTTTAACAAACGCAGGTGGCTCTAAAAGGTGCATCACATGTGAATACCTTTTACAAATATCATCAGTAAGCAGTTCTGTTACAAGAAGTACCTATGGAATAAGACAGCATCTTACATGCTGCTTAAAATGCATTATTTATGTGATTCAGTGCCAATGCCAAAGCTGAAAAAACAATATGTAGGCCAAACAGTGAATGACCTCGGTACATGATTTAGGAACCACAAATCAGCATTAATTGATAAAAAAAGTGACCAGCCTGTGTTAGAATTGAAACGTAAAATTGTCATATTACTCGTATTTTACCCACCATTAAGTTAGCATTTATATAGCTAATACATTAAATATGCATATTATATGTATACAAAACTAGTAAATGCAGATGTTAAGTTTGTTAGGTTGACATCTGTGCCGCCATTTTGAATCTCCAAGACGCCATTTTCAATTATAATCGAAACTGTTACTTGTTCATTTACGATAAATGGTGCCTGGTAAGTTTTGTTTCTCCAATGCTGAATCTTGTTCATTAACGCATTCCTTTTCTGCTACATCAAGGCCTTCTCCCACCTGTCTAGTGGGGAGGATAAGCCAGACGACCTTGGGCAGTAGATAGCTTGTGCCAGGCTGCGGAATCGAAACTCATGTTCTGTACCCCCATTGTATTACGACAGCTACCAGTGTTTTTCCATAGTAGGTGGGTCTTTGTGGGCTCCGCAACATACATAATGTAACTTTATGCTTGTTAGAGTAAGTCCCTCATCAGCCATCATAGGAGGCTGGTCGGATTGGACTCCACTGCAGTGTACCTTGTGAATAAACTAGTTTGGTTGTATTCTCTACTGTGTCATCGACTCTTCATTGCATGGAAGGCTAGAGGAGGTCGAGAGTGACCCGGGTGACCCTAGTTGGGCCACTTCCTTCAGTTGGCGCCCGAACAGGGACTCCACCAGGTGGTCCATCCCACCCGTAGTCGGGTTGTGGGGTCGGGGTTGCGTCCGGTCGGATGGGCGGATCGGGGATCCCCATATGATAGAGCTTGGTTCTCGTGGCTGCCCCACCTGTCTGATCAGGCGGCTCCTCATCTAGTGGTCATCTTGGCTGGGGTCCTGAAGAGGCGAAACCCTTGGATCTGACCGTTTGGTCTGAAGAGTCGGCAGTGGAGAATAATCTTGTCTGACCTGTGTGCACCAGGTGAGTTTATCTTGATTTGTCTTGGTAAGAGCGGCGCCATCTTGATTTCCTTGGTGGGTCTGTGGACCCTTGTGATACGGAGCGTTTTAAACATTCTGCCAGGCTATTTGTTGAATTTGGCTTATTCTTGAAAACGGCCTGGGGCTAGAGCCTATCTTGTCTTGGTGCAGTCTGAAGACTGTTTTTGAGAGCTCTTTTGTTTGTTTGTGTTTTTATTGTGTGTGTGTGTGTGCTGTTTGAGTGAATAGTGAATGTGTCTGATGCTAGGATGCCTTGTTGGAGTAAAGTGTGGTGCTTGGGGTGCCGCTGCTGTTCTGTCGAGCATCGGCTGGAGAAAAGGCAGCCTGCGCCTCCAGAAGGCACTCCGAGTTTTGAGATGTATGTGAAGCACGGTATTGGCCCTATTATGTGTCATACATTATGGCACAAGTATATGAGGGACAATGCTGAGCTTCAGTGGCCACTGGACGGTACCTTTGACTAACAAAAATTGAATTATTTACAGGACAAATTATTTGCTAGAAGAAGTAGACAGTCGATGTTTGATACTTTGCAAGTATGGCAGAAGGAAGCTAAGCAGAGGCGTATACGGGCCGAGAAGGAGTCTAGAAAGAAGGCAATGCAGACGGTGGTGCAGAAAGCTGTAGCTTATGATAAAGAGCAAACAGAGAAAGGTATTGAGTGTGCTGATAGGAAGTTTCGATTACAATGTAATAAGTCCTATGTGGTTCGAGAGGATGAGGATCCTTTTGTGGAGGATCTGTTGGAAACTCGTCCCCCACCTACCTATGCCCCGCAGAGAATATATCCTGTTATATCGTCTCAGTCCTCCATTGCTTCTCCGCCTTCTTCTGGTCTCCCGGTGGACTCCGCAGCTTTGGCTCCAGTTCTGTCCCTCTCCCCTCCGGTTTCACAAGGTGCAAGTGTGGTGACTGCAGGCACCCCCGCAGTATCTGCCATTTCTGTTTCCGTTTCTCCTCCTTCTCTCACTCCAACCACACAGTCATTGTTGACACTGTCCCCTACGTCTGTACCTCTTGTGTCTTCCCCAAACGTTTAATCTACAGTGTTGTATAGTGTTGAGACACCAGTGCGAGGGTCGGACGGAGGGAATTGGGCGGCAGCACGGGAGTGAATGGAGCTGGTATTGACTCGATCTAATGTAGGTGAAGAGGAGAAAAGGATGGTTGCAAATCAGGCAGCACAGTGGGCCCGGAATCCGATTTATAATGTGGGGGATATATGGAGTGTGATGAAAATTTTTGACCCGTTTGTACAAGAGCATGCCCTCCAGCATATGTTGGCTACATTGATTGGTTTGTGGGAACAATGCATTGGAGGCACAGCCCCTCAAATTATTTATGACATTCAAGACCGTTTATATTCAGCTAGTATGGCCCCTGCAGAAGTTCTTGGCAATGTTGGGACGCTACTTAGTTATCGAGAAAGATATCATCGTACCCAGACTACTGTGTCCCAGTTTCCGATGAGGGAGGTACACCCTATTTTTCATCCCAGAGCAGCGGAACCAAAGAAATGAGGTGGTCCAACAGCGGGTGGTGGCTCATTTTCAGGAGCAGTGGGTTTGTACCCCGTGGAAGAGAAGTGAGGTGCTAGCTCTTAAAAGTCAGTTACCGGATCCAAGGAAAAATCCTACGGCGTATTATAAAGAATTAACAGAGGCTGCCTCCTCGTTGGTTATGACCTTAGCAGATATAGAGATGTTTTTTGGGCTGTTGGTGCGGTGGACATAAGGAGGCATGTGCATACGCAGGATCACAGGGTGGAATTGGGCGGCTCTTGGGATGAGATTAAGGCATGGGATAAGGAGCGAAAGCCCGGTGAGAAGCCTAGAGCTGAGATCCTGGCTTTGCTGAGTCGTATCATCACTTTTATGCATTCTCTTATCCCACCCAGAAGAGTGGATTGGGATAAGCTGACGGCATGTCGTCAGAAGAAAGAAGAAAGTGTGTCTGATTTTTTTACTAGGTTTGAAGGGGTGTTCTTGTATTTCAGTGGACAGGATTTGTCAGTTGAAGGTGGTGTTCGTTTGTTTGTTAACAGGTTTGTCACAAATTTGCTTCCGGAAATTGCAGCTTGGTTGCAGTCTTCTGAGAGCACTTGGACTACCTCTTCCCCTTCGGTGATATTGAGTATGGCTCAGTACTATAAGCATCGAGAAAATTAGGAAAAGGACAAGGTGGAAAAGAAAAGTAAGGATTTATAAACAAGGGTGTTGTTGCAGCAAGTTGCAAGAGGGTCCGGAGGGGGACGGGGCGCTGGTCCGGCTCAAAGTTCAAGGGGTGCTGGTAGAGGTGGAGGACCCCTAGGACCGAATCAGTGTGCGTATTGTAAAAAGGAGGGACATTGGCGAAGTGAGTGCCCAGATTTATTACAAAAACTTGCAGTTCCTAGCAGGCGAGGTTCGAGAGGAAGAGGCCGTTATGAGGTTGATCGGGATGAGGTTCAAGCAGGTGCATCCTCAGGGGGTCGTTCTGATCAGAAATATTTTGATGACCCCTGGGGAAGGCAGTACTATCATGATGATTATGATATGGATGAAGCTGCAGGGATGTCCTATGGCTAGGGCAGCCAGGGACAGGGAAAGGGACCAGTTCAAATTCCTGTAGATCAGTGTGGTCCTTATGTCACAGCAGATTTGCGTGGTTCGGCACAGAAATTTTTGGTGGATACAGGTGCAATGAATAGCTCTGTTTCTCATTCACTGGTCCCCGGGGCAGCCCTGTCTGGCCGTAATAATGTTTCAGTAGGTTTTTCAGGCGTACCGGTTATGAGCCCCATTTCCAAGCCACTTGCTTGGACTGTTGGTCCTTTTACTGTGGACTCTCCATTTTTGTTGACTGCTAATTGTGGGAAAAATTTATTGTGATTGGATTTGTTGAAAAAGTTACATGCTACCATTTCTTGTTCTCCGGATGGTGCTTACATGACTATTGGACCCAATGTGGTTAATGCAAAACAGTGTTTGGCAAAGGATACACCGCTTCCTGTTGAATTTAAAGATGTTCCATCCTCATTGTGGGCAGCGGGGGATACGAATGTAGGGTTGTTGCAGATACCACCAGTTTCTATAAAGATCAAGGATAATGCTGTGCTCCCTCGTACTCCCCAGTTTAAGATATCACAAGCAGGGGAGCAGGCTTTGATGCAGATTATACAGGACCTGATAAAATCAGGGGTGGTTGAGGAGACAGTAGCGAATGTATGCAATAGCCCCATTCTCCCTATTCTTAAGAAGGCACCTTTGGATTCTCCTGATGCACATCCTGATGTTTATCGTTTTGTGATTGATCTCCGAGAGATCAATAAGATAGTGCTTCCTCAGTTCCCGGTGGTACCAGAGATCACTGCCCTCTTGACGATGATTCCTTCTACTGCTAAATTCTTTTCTGTGATTGATTTGAAAAACGCTTTCTTTAGTATTCCTATCCATCCAGACAGTAGGTATCTGTTTGGATTCGCTTTGGCTGGTAGAAGTTTCCAATTCTGTCGAGCTCCTCAGGGGTATACAGAAAGTCCCAGTATTTATAGTCAAGCTTTGAAAAGTCAATTGGACTCTCTCTCTCTTCCCGCAGGTAATGTATTATTGCAATATGTGGATGACATTTTGATAGCCTCCGATACCAAAGAGGGTTGTCGGGATGCCACGGTATGATTGTTAAAGCATTTGGCAAACAAAGGGCATAAAGTGTCCCTTTCTAAATTCCAATATTGTCGACAGCAGGTCACCTATTTTGGTCACCTGCTGTCGAAGGAGGGTCGGAGGCTAACACCTGAACGAGTTGATGCCATTGTCAAGATGCCCGTCCCTGTGACACAGAGGGATGTGCGTGCTTTCATAGGCATCACCTCATATTGTCGACACTGGATACTTGCTTATTCGTTATTAATACAGCCCCTGCTTCGCCCAACAACTAAAGATGTGCACGAACCTTTGCCCTGGACGCATGAATGTCAGCATGCTTTTAAGCAATTAAATGTTGCGCTTTGCTCTGCACCTGTGCTTGGAACGCCTGATTATAGGAAGCCTTTCGTGCTGTATGTATACGAAACGGCTGGGTGTGCGCTTTCGGTGTTAACACAAGCCTTTGGAGGTAAGCAGAGGCCGTGTGCTTATTTTTCTGCTACGCTTGACCCTGTCACCAGAGCCCTCCCGAGTTGTTTAAGAGCCGCGGTGGCTGCGGCGGTCTCTATACGACAGTCGGCAGGGCTCGTCCTCAATCATGACCTCATAGTAATGGTACCACATGCTGTGGATGTACTTTTAAACAATATAAATTGAAAATCCAAGCACTCCAAAGTCAAAATCAAGTCCGTATCGTATGTAGAGTTCCAATGTCTTTTATTCAGACAATATTTTCCTTGTTCTTAATTTCAGATCCTTGATACACAATTCTCAACAGAGTAATAGCTTCATAGTCACAACTTCATGCTTCCATGCCAACACGTGTTTCGTCCGTTGATATATAACAGGACTTCATTAGGGCTGAAACAAATGTGACATTGGCATCAGGAATGAGAGGATTTCTCGGGATAAGCCCATTCACCCTCTAAGTGCCATGCGATTCAAAGGAAATGTAGTGCAAACAAAGTTTATTAGTTCATTGTGAAAAATGCAAACCAGATAATCAATGGGAAGGCTGTCACCAGTGAGAAAATAATATTAGGTATAGGTAAAATTTTAAATTTATATAGAAGCCAAAGCAAATGTCTATATACGACTGTAAAGAGGGAGAAAGAATAGTTCACCAATGTATCACCACACATGTGCTATAAGTCAACAGAACCAATAAGTTGAGCCTCCTCATACCAGGCAAATAGGCCAGAATAAACATAGCTCACCTTTATCAATTCAAAATAAACAGAAGTAATAGGGTAACACAAACCCATTCAGGACTATTCATATGTCACACCTAAAGACAAAATTTATGCAAAAAAGTATAATGACTCAAATTCTAAATAAAGCTAGAAGTTTATAGATAAATTCTGTCATCCTACTTACCACGGTATAAAGTATGATCCACTAATAATCGAAGTGGATACGATGTGACACACATCTGAAATAAAAATTCGATAGACTGTCACAAATAATGCTATCGAATTACTATATTACTCTCAAGTTATCCGTTAACATATATTACTCCTAAAATTCCATATAGATGGTGCGCAATAGCTATCAAGCAAATCGTGCAAATGAAACAAACCGATCAATCGTTAATATAACACCAAGCTACGAGGCTCGTTTATACTGCGTACAATATGAAAAGGGGGAAGAGACAAAAGAGTAATTTGTCACTCCAAACGTACACGACACCGAGAAAACGCGCAAATGTCATTCAAATAGTCAAAAGAACTAACGTAGAGCTATATTGTATTAATGCGCTAGTGTTTCTCAAAACAGAGCTACAATACCTGGAAATTCAATAAAATAAAATGAAGTCCCAGAAATTACGTAACCAAACTGAGTGCCAAGTAATTATACCATACGATACATGCAAATGTCCAAAGAACTCCCCGCAAAGGAGAGACTGCTACCGGGTCTTACCGATCGGTTGAGTGTAACAACCACGCGTATCTCCTGGCGTTCAGCGTGGGCGCCATCTTTAAGTGTCAATAAATAATGTAGAAACCGGAAGTAAAGCTACGTGTTGAACTCGTAGCATCGAAACAAAGGAAGGCTAGACCCCGAACGTACTGAGGTTCGCCGCCATTTTGGAGTGTCAATGTAATCCATTTCATGGTACTAAAAGAACACAGCTTAAAAAAGATGCTAATTAAATACAACAAAGTGTGTACACCTCATATTCATGAATCCGGAGATATAAAAAACAATGACCCATGTCGAATTTATGACTTGGTCAGTACAGAATCCTAGTAAAATAAAAATGTACAGGAAGGAGACATCTTGCAATTCAGTATTGCACGCTACTAGTTCTCACCCTATCCATCAGATCGCAGCAATACCTTTTGGAGAGATGGTTAGGGCCAGAAGAAATTGTAGTAATAATGACGAATTTAAAAACAATGTGGAACAGATCAGGACTAGATTCAGGAACAGGGGGTATGACGAACATCTTATTGACAGAGCAACAAAGAAGGCTATGAAACTCAAAAGACAGGACACACTATCTGACAAGTACAAAGAGCCTGCTAGACATTGGGATCTGATTAGACCAATTTTAACATTTGGGAATAACATAGGAGATATCAGCAGAATAATGAAGAGACACTGGCATCTGTTAATGGGAGACAGCAACATTGCACCATTCATCCCTAAAAATCCCAGTATTACTTTTCGTAAAGGCAGAACACTGGGTGGACTTATCAGTCCCAGTTACCCTTTACACACAAGATCACATGACTGGCTTACAGCCCGCAACATTGGCTCACACAAATGTGGCAATTGCTCAGTGTGTAGATTATGTGTAGAATTAAAGGAATTCACATATAATGATAGTCCTATGTTTACAATTCGTACCAACTTGAATTGTTACACGAGATTTGTAGTGTATGTTTTAATCTGTAAATGTGAGCGAATTTATGTGGGAAGTACCATTAGGATGGTGAAAGAAAGAATTCAAGAACACTTTAGAGCAGTCAAGCAAGGTGACCCAAGATATCCATTTGCAGTGCACACTTTATCATGTGCAAAACAGAACCAACATAGGTCTTTTCGCTTTCACGGCTTAGAAATGGTTCCACCCTTGGAGAGGGGTGGTAACAGAGAACTAAGATTACGACGTCAGGAGGCGATTTGGATTATGCGCCTTAAAGCAGTGGAATGTGGTCTTAATATCGACCGTGAATTACACTATTTTCTGGGAGATCATTAGAAAGACAGGATTGTTGACTGTGAAATGTACCTTACCACTCTCCTGTATCATTGGCACTGAGTTTAACATGTATTGCCATTTATATCAATGATTGTATGAATTGTACTTTACAATATGGCACCATCATATATATACACGTAGATTGGTACAGACACTTAAGGATCATGTGATTTATATGTGATCAATGTGTTTATTCCACTAATGTTAGGGATGAATTCTTGATATTTTGCTTGTCTCAAATATATATAGTCGTGACGTTTTGATTGTAAACTAGAATTGTGCATGTGTGCATATAAGTATAACGGACACATTTATGCTGTCTATTGCTAATATCTCAGTATTTAACTGTTCATGTTCTTAATGTACTTCCACAAATATCGCTGAGAGGATCTTTTCTGCATCTTCTTTACCTTCCTTCTACATACTAACAATTGTATGAATGTTTTGTATTTTGACGCATTGATGGGAAGAGGCATTACTTCACTTTTGCTATTTAAGCATGGATCGATGTGTTTCTTAATCTCTGGTTGGTCCAGGTGATTTATAATGGAGCTTGTGAATTTTACATTGAGGTAAATATTAGAGTACCCGATATTTGGAACGTGCAAATGAATAATTGTCGTTTGTAGGTCAGTGAGTGGGCAGCATTGATTTGTTCATTTTTATTTAATTTTACTTGAATTCTGTACTGACCAAGTCATAAATTCGACATGGGTCATTGTTTTTTATATCTCCGGATTCATGAATATGAGGTGTACACACTTTGTTGTATTTAATTTGCATCTTTTTTAAGCTGTGTTCTTTTAGTACCATGAAATGGATTACATTGACACTGCAAAATGGCGGTGAAACTCAGTACGTTCGGGGTCTAGCCTTCCTTTGTTTCGATGCTACGAGTTCAACACGTAGCTTTACTTCCGGTTTCTACATTATTTATTGACACTTAAAGATGGCACCCACGCTGAACGCCAGGAGATACGCGTGGTTGTTACACTCAACTGATCGGTAAGACCCGGTAGCCGTCTCTCCTTTGCGGGGAGTTCTTTGGACATTTGCATGTATCGTATGGTATAATTACTTGGCACTCAGTTTGGTTACGTAATTTCTGGGACTTCATTTTATTTTATTGAATTTCCAGGTATTGTAGCTCTGTTTTGAGAAACACTAGCACATTAATACAATATAGCTCTACGTTAGTTCTTTTGACTATTTGAATGACATTTGACGCGTTTTCTTGGTGTCGTGTACGTTTGGAGTGACAAATTACTCTTTTGTCTCTTCCCCCTTTTCATATTGTACGCAGTATAAACGAGCCTCGTAGCTTGGTGTTATATTAACGATTGATCGGTTTGTTTCATGTGCACGATTTGCTTGATAGCTATTGCGCACCATCAATATGGAATTTTAGGAGTAATATATGTTAACGGATAACTTGAGAGTAATATAGTAATTCGATAGCATTATTTGTGACAGTCTATCGAATTTTTATTTCAGATGTGTGTCACATCGTATCCACTTCGATTATTAGTGGATCATACTTTATACCGTGGTAAGTAGGATGACAGAATTTATCTATAAACTTCTAGCTTTATTTAGAATTTGAGTCATTATACTTTTTTGCATAAATTTTGTCTTTAGGTGTGACATATGAATAGTCCTGAATGGGTTTGTGTTACCCTATTACTTCTGTTTATTTTGAATTGATAAAGGTGAGCTATGTTTATTCTGGCCTATTTGCCTGGTATGAGGAGGCTCAACTTATTGGTTCTGTTGACTTATAGCACGTGTGTGGTGATACATTGGTGAACTATTCTTTCTCCCTCTTTACAGTCGTATATAGACATTTGCTTTGGCTTCTATATAAATTTAAATTTTTACCTATACCTAATATTTTTTCACTGGTGACAGCCTTCCCATTGATTATCTGGTTTGCATTTTTCACAATGAACTATGTGTTTGCACTACATTTCCTTTGAATTGCATGGCACTTAGAGGGTGAATGGGCTTATCCCGAGAAATCCTCTCATTCCTGATGCCAATGTCACATTTGTTTCAGCCCTGATGAAGTTCTGTTATATATCAACGGACGAAACACGTGTTGGCATGGAAGCATGAAGTTGTGACTATGAAGCTATTACTCTGTTGAGAATTGTGTATCAAGGATCTGAAATTAAGAACAAGGAAAATATTGTCTGAATAAAAGACATTGGAACTCTACATACGATACGGACTTGATTTTGACTTTGGAGTGCTTGGATTTTCAATTTATATTGTTAGGAAAAGACTGTTGTCTATTTTCCTGATGAGGTAGACTTGGTGGCTCTACTTCCTCCTTAAGCACCAAATGTGAATGTGTTTTTCTATTCTGGACAACTGAAGACCATACTGGTGTGTGCGCCACTTCCCCAAGTCACCAATTAATTACGTACTTTTAAACAAGACAAAGACGCAGCACCTCACCAGTGCTAGTCTGACCGGTTACGAGTTAACCTTATTTGCACCTCATATTACTATCAAACGATCTGCCATTCTGAACCCAGCCACGTTACTTCCCCTCCCCTCGGAAGATAAGGACAGAGATGTCCATGATTGTCTGTTTCGCACCGAAGAAGAGACGAAGGGATGGGTAGACCTGACTGATGTTCCCTTATCTGACCCACAAGGGGAACTATATGTCGATGGCTCTTGTTTCAAATTGTCAGATGGCACCACTACAGCGGCGTATGCTATTACCACGCTGCGCACTGTAGTTGAGACATTACATGTTCCTTACCAATCCGTGAAGGCTGCGGAGCCGATAGCCCTTTTGCGAGCATGTGAATTGAGTGAAGGACTGACTGTCAATATTTATACTGACAGTCAGTATGCCTTCGGGGTGGCTCATAATTTTGGGCACCTCTGGGCAGAGAGAGGATTCTTGACTTCACATGGAACCAAAATCCAAAATGGTCCGCTGATAGAAAGACTTTCGGCTGCCTTGACCCTTCCAAAGCGATTGGCAATAGTGAAGTGTAGTGCTCATAAAGCAATTACTGATGATGTGGGGAGGAAAAACTCGTTAGAGAGTGTTCGGGAAATACAGAGTGAAGCAACAATTGAGGAGTTGGCGGTGTGGCAGGAAAGTACAGGGCGTTTAGATGATGAAGGGTGTTGGACTGACAAGTCTGAGAAGCAGAGATGGATGTTGTCTGATACATATGTATTTCCTGTAGTTACCATGGCACATGGTCCAGCTCATATTAGCGCAAAAGGAATCTGTAGGTTGCTGGATCCTGTGTGGCAAAATGATAATATCTCAAAGGTTGCTGTACATCTAGTGAAACATTGCATGATTTGCATGAAGCACAATCCTGGAAAAGGTACCCCTACACCTTCTGGCAATTTTGCACCACCTTCTCTCCTTTTCGAGGTACTCCAGATGGATTACATCGAGATGCAGCGAGTTAATAATTTGAAATATGTGTTAGTGGTGGTTTGTGCATTTAACAAATGGATTGAGGCTTACCCAACGAAAGAAAATACAGCCATGGCAACGGCGAAAGCCCTTATAAAGGAGTTTTTCCCGCGCTACGGTTTGCCCCGTTTGATTTGGAGTGACAATGGAAGTCACTTCAATGCCAAACTGATCCAATTGGTGTGCGATGGTCTGCTCATCAAGCAAAAATTCCATGCAGCAAATCATCCCCAGTCAGCAGGTTTAGTTGAGAAGTACAATGGTACTCTCAAGCTAAAATTGGCTAAGATTAAGGAAAGTACTGGGCTAGAATGGCCAGATGCATTGCCCCTTGCTCTATTGTCCACCAGAATGACAGCCCATTCTAGAACAGGATTATCGCCTTATGAAGTGGTCTTTGGCCGTCCCGCTAATGTGTGGGGCGTCCCTAGACCAAAAAGATTTTCTGAGATTGATTATCCTCTGTTAGTTGGTTATTTATATGATCTCACTAAAAGTTTGCGTTCTATTCACCAACAGATACATGAAGCTTTGCCTCCAGTAACAGAGGGGCCCGGGCATACAATACAGCCCGGTGATTTTGTACTTGTGAAATACTTCCAGAGACGAGACAGCTTGGAACCTAGGTGGAAGGGGCCATATCTGGTCCTCATCACGACAAGGACAGCGGTGAGAGTGGATGGCCGGAAGCATTGGATCCACACCTCGCATTGCCGGCGGGTGCTGCTCCCCCTCCCCTATGATCGATGGGTGCAAGAGGGGATTGGGGACCACGAGACGGAGAAGGTTCCACGTTTTGCTCCTTTCTCCGACGCCCAGCTGACTTGGGCACGGACGGAGGAAGAGAGTGAGACGCCTCTGAACGTGGCAGTGCCCCCAGAACTTAGGGCTGCCCAGGCTTCCTCTTCATCTGATCCACAGGAGCCTGAGCCTCGCTCTCCGACACCCCCTGAATTTCAGATCCTTCTCCGTGATGAGACAGTGCCTGGAGTAGAAAGGTACCATTTGCGTCTTCGACGGAAAGGTAGTGCACCAAAAGAGAAGTGAGTGTAGCAGGGATGGACTACGTGGATAAGATTAGTAAAATGCCCCTCGTTTCTGCTCTTTCCTATTAGACTAGGGATCAGAAGATTGGTGCATTTCCTGAGACGCAGGACAGGATAAGTTGAGGGTATTTTCCAAGGAGGGAGAGTGACCTATCCTGAGGACAGTGAACATTTGCTGATGAGCTGCAATAGTGTGGCTCTACCGTACAGTGCTCAACAGCACCACCGAGGATTGAACAATAGAAGCCTGCCAAGGAGGCTTGTAACAGACCCTGATCTTCTCATCGTTTTTTTCTTTTTCTTTTTTGTGTCCTTTCCACCGTTGGTTCCATTATAGGACGTCTCCTTCTCTGGTGTTTTCATATGTAGTTCCGTAGTGAACATGTATCTTTTTGGTCGTCCCCTTGTAGAAGATGAACAGTTTCTCATTGCCCTGCGACCGGGGCAGATCAGTTTTGAATGGTTGCTCAGGAAGAAAATGTTTTGGGCTGTAGTTATATTGTTGTTCTTCCTAGTGGGAGGGGGGGCTGTTCTGGTTACTGGAATGTTGTTCTGGAGATACCTCGTCATGTGTTTTATATCAGACAGTTCCTTCAGACCGTAGTAAAAGAACAATGCATAGCAATGTTTTCTTAGACACACACAGTAAATTCTTCGGAGATAACACAGCTTGTTATCCCATAAACTGGAAGGTCTCTCGGCCTATGTCCTTGTTTTTGTCCAGTCAGGACGGAATATGTTAATGCTAATTTTAAAATAACATGACAATACTCCAGATTTTGTCCTGGAATGTCAATGGCCTGCGCATGAGGGCACGAAGAGCTAGAATTTTACAATACCTGAGAGATTCCCCGGCGCAGGTCATTGTCATACAGGAGACTCACCTTCTTAAGACAGAGACAAAAGAACTGTTAAAAAGTCAGAAATGGGTGGACAATTTCATTTGCACCGATCAGACGGCTAATATTAGAGGGGTGTTGATCCTTTTTAAAAACCAGGCTAGAGCTCAGATTCTACAATATAGTGAAGATTTTAGTGGTAGGTGGCTGATTTTGAAGATTACCTTAATGGGTATCCTCTTTACCTTAGTTGGATATTATGGTCCAAACCAGGACGATCCTTCCTATATAAATTCCATTCGCTCTCATCTCCTGGATTTTCCAGAGCCAGTGATATGGGCAGGAGACTTTAATATTGTCCTGGACCCTAAACTAGATAAATCCCCTAATAGTAGAGCAGAAGTTCCTTCTAAATCTAGGGCGTCCTTGTTGACAACGATGGCCCAATTGGGGCTATCCGATATTTGGAGGGAAAGATCGGGAGACCAACCAGGAGTATCTTTTAAAATTTTAGATACAAACACAAGTCGAGAATAGACTATATTTTGCTTAGTTATAATCTAAAAGATAGAGTTAAAGATATAAAATACCTACCCTCGCACCTTTCGGACCACTCAGGAGTTATATTAGCTATTGAGTGTATACAGTCACAGCAGTCTAGAACATGGTCATTCGATCGAACAATACTGCTCGAAGAAGAAGAGACTGCCTTTTTTTCTACTGAGACCAAGCACTTTTTAGAGAATAACCTAGGAACAGCCGACATTACAACTGTCTGGGACACCTTTAAAGCTTTCCTAAGGGGTAATATTACCAATAGATCGAGTTATAGGAAAAAAAAATATAGGGAAGCGACCTTAGTTCTGGAAATTGAAATGAGGGAAATCGAGGAAAAAATGAATAGCCAGATCGGCATTGGCCAGAAGGAAGATTTGGATAGGCTCGTTCAATTAAAAGAAGAGCTGAAGAGTATTCTTCAAAAGAGGCTGATACGTAGGTGGGAGGCTAGCAAGATTGCCCATTTCGAGTATGGGGAAGGAGCAGGAAAACTACTTGCTTGGAAAACCAAAATGGACCAGCTCCGGAACCATATAAAAGAAATAAAGGTGGATGATGAGGCACCCTCCTTTCCTCGGACAAAGATATCGGCGAGGTTTTTTGGGTTATTTCCAAGATATCTATAAGGATACTTGCATAGAAGACAGAGCAAAAGTGAAGCTCTGGTTGGATGAGATTACATTACCATCTATTAGCCCCAAGCAACAGATAGATTTGGAATGTGCTATCACAGAAGAGGAGGTGAGGAAAGTTATTGCAGGGAGTAAAAGAGGGAAAGCGGCTGGGCCTGATGGCCTACCTGCAGAAATATATCGCGTCTTGCAGGATGTCATAATCTCAGTACTCACTCAACTGTATAATAAGATTTTATTGGAAGGAGTTAGCCCCCTCGTTCTTGGGATGATGCTACGGTGGTCTTAATTTTAAAACCTGGCAAGAATCCGGCTAGGTGTGATTCATATCGACCGATATCACTTTTAAATACAGACTACAAATTTTTCTCTTCTATTTTAGCAACTAGGTTGGGGATGGTGGCAAATGACATCTTTCACCCAGACCAAAAAGGGTTTGTAAAAGGGCGACAATTAGCAGACTTAACATACGATCTGGTCGGAGCAATTGATATCGCTTCCACCTATGCCCTCCCGTTGGCAGCCCTAACTCTGGATGCTACCAAGGCTTTTGACAGGGTAAATTGGGGATACCTGTCGGAAGTCATGGTAAGATTTAATTTGGGAGACAAATTCCGCCGTACCATTCAGTTGTTATACCAGGCACCGTCAGCCAGGTTGCTGGTTAATGGCATTTTGACTGAGGCATTTAAGATAACTAGGGGAACGAGACAGGGTTGCCCTCTCTCTCCCCTGCTCTTCAATATGTATATAGAGCCTTTTGCACAGAAACTCAGAGATAACTCTAACATCATCCCTTTTAAATATGAGGAGTGGGAGAAGAGGGTGGCCCTGTATGCAGATGATATCCTTATACTGTCAGCAGACTTGGATTCAGCCTTTCCGACAGTTATAAAACTGGCAGAAGAATTCGGTCAAATATCGGGTTATGAAATAAACGCGGGAAAGACGGAAATCATGACGTGGAATATTAGAGAAACCCATTTCCAGATCAGTTCAGGTATGCGATACTTGGGGGTCAGAATAGTGCAGGAAGTAGGAAATATCGCAGAAATAAATTTAGTGAGAGTTTTCAGAGAGTGTCAGAAATTGATGAAGTCATGGGCCCATCTCCCCATATCCATCTTGGGGAGGGTAAATCTGGTCAAAATGACAATTTTACCTAAGATCACATTCCTTTTAATACGATCCCCCTTTTTTTACAAACCCCTGATAGTTAAATTTCAACAGGACATAAACTCCTTTATCTGGAAATATAGATCAACCAGGATAGCCTGGAAAAAACTAAGGAGAAGGAGAGAGAAAGGAGGACTGGCGCTACCTGACTTGCAATACTATGCCTGGGCCTTCCAGCTTTCACATTCTAGAATGTTATTAAAAATGCCTCTGAGCACAGGAGGGGAGACATGTTTTGGGCTATGTTAAGGGGTGCTGGTATATCGGAAGAAGGCTTTATGTTTAAATTTGGGGACCAAAAATTCTTTAAAAAGGTTAAACTTAAGGTCCTTCATACAATAGCAAAAACGTGGGCCAGATTAAGAACTGTGGTAGGGCTTCACTACTTTTCAAACTTTGCACCTCTCTGGGATTCACCAGGTTTGCCGGAGTGCCTCCAGGATAGTTTGGCGATACCACTAAGAGAAGCCGGGGTAAAAGTGTGGGGAGATCTGATTAATGAAGATTCGTTTGTTTCATGGGAACACCTAAGTAAGAGAGTAGGGACGGGCCTTTCAAAGTTCAAGTATATCCAGTTAAAAAGCTGGGCACAATCCCAGCTAAATCAGAAAAAACATTTTGGCAAGGGCAGCAGCCTGGAACAACAGCTAGTTGAAAGGCCGGCAGGAAAGAGGGAGGTTTCATTATGGTATTGGGCTATTGAAGAGGCAGCAGACGGAGAATTTAAGCTTGCAGACGAGCTATGGGGTGAACAGATCCCGAATACACTGTGTGAGTCTCTATGGCAAGACTCGTTTAGAATTCTCTTTAGATTAGTTAAACCTGCTTGGTTGAAGCGGAATCACTTGTTCACCGCCCATAGGGCATACCTATCTCCTCTTAGATTATCTAAATTTTTGAAAGGATCCCAAGTTGTATGTAAAAAATGTGGGTTGGCTGAAGCATCGGATACACATATGTTTTTGGACTGCCCTTTTATTGCTTCTTTTTGGGAAGAGGTGAGGAAGACACTTGAGAGCGTTTTAAGAGCACCAATTCATATAAACCTGTCCTTGATAATCTTCGGTCTTAATAGCGATATTGTAGGCCCTGCCAGATCTTTGCTATTTTACTCAATACTAATGGCTAGGAGACAAATCTGTAAATATTGGGTAGATCCAGCTCCCCCCAACCATTCAGACTGGCTGACCTCATTATATGAGGTCTCCAAGATGGACATGTCTAGAACCTGCAGTAATAAAAAACTCGCATATTGGGACTTGCTTATTCGGTGGAGGTAGTTTTTTTTTTTTTTTTTTTTCTTTTGGGTCCTATGATTAAGCCTTTTTGGATACTCCCTGGACTATTGCATGCCTTCTAGGCTATCGATAAATGTCCATCAGGTTTTTCAAAGACCTAGTTGGAGTAAATCCGGCCTAAAATTGTACCTTCACAGGCTGAGGCACAGAGAGACCCCATATGTAAAGCCAAGGATATCCCAGGGTATCAAAGTAAGGTTACAAAAAGGCGGTTGGTTTAAGGCGGTTGAAGGCGAATGAGGACTAAAAAAAAGAAAAAAAACACAGCTTGTTATCCCACTGATTCTGTTACAAGTTTGTGGACCGCTTATCCATTATCATTGGTAAATTATACATATGTTCGTCCTCCCCATTTTGTAGAAGTAAAAGGTGAATTTGGCCTGGGAAATCGTGGACCTTGTTCATACTATAGAAAGCAGAGGGGAACAGTGTACCCAGGGTGCATGCCCGAAATGTATTGTGGTGATTTGTGTCTTGGTAAAAGAAATATCACCCTGACAGGTTGGCACTACCAAGATCTAACTGTCACTCAAGAGGCAGGTGTTTATCCAGCGTGTTGCCCCGAGATAAATAGTACTGATGCTTATTTGTATCTCAATTGGTCTGGAGAAGTAGTGTACAAAAATGTAATGCGTTTAGGGAAAAAGGATGATCCCAGTATGAACGGGAATGAATACTAGATATGCTCCATTAGATTATCAGGGTCCGCTCTATGCACATCCAGGTTTCTATTTCTTATCAAATGGTACGTATTCTAATATGTACAATGGTACAGAGGATGTGGCCTTGGGAATGGTTTTACCTCTTGGGGTGCCTTGCAAGTACAGTAAACCAAATATAAGATGGGTAAAAAGAACATTGACCAAGGAATTTTGTGAGGGCATTACCGATTTGGAAGTCAATAATTATAGTAATGGTATCACTTTTGGATATATCCTTTCCTCTATTATTACATTTGGTGGTACCGCCATGGCCAGGGTTGAACGAGCTAGAGAGTATTTTGGATGTAAGTTGCAAATTTTATCTAATTCTACAGTGGCAGCGTTACGGGACATCACTACTCAGTTAGAAAGTATGCGTATTTACTCTGAACAAACGAGATATGCAGTTGACTTTATATTAGCCAAGAATGGTGGTGCATGCGCAACAATAGGAGAACAATGTGAGGTCGGTATCACAAACATGGAAAAGAACATCATTCAGCATATTCTAGATATTTTGAAAAATGTTAAAGGTATGGAGAGTGCTAATTGGAGCTGGTCTTTATTTGGTGGTTGGGGTTGGATTCTAGAAAAGGTGATATATTTCATTGTCCTTCTAATTTGTTGCTGTGTTTTGATTCAGTGTCTTCCCTCATGTTGCTCATACTGTACTACTTATCTTACCCCCAAAGGATCTCAATTCATGATACCAACACCACTATAATGCTCCAAAAAGAGTTCGATACTATCCTACAGATAGATGAGGGGGTCTTTGGTTCTACAACCTCTCTTGCAGGTTCAATTCCTGATGTCACTCCTACTGCTAATGTTTAGTGTTATTTTTCTCCTTAACATTGGTTATGCATATACACATACCCGTACCTGACATATTATTGTATGAATGATTATATTTTCACTATTAGAATTGTAAAGACCCTAACCTGATAGCAAGAATAAAGGTGCACTATTAGCATATAATGCTAAAAGGAGGGTCTGTTAGAATTGAAACGTAAAAGTGTCATATTACTCGTATTTTACCCACCATTAAGTTAGCATTTATATAGCCAATACATTAAATATGCATATTATGGGCCCGATTCACAGAACTAACTTAAGACAAAATCCTAAACTTACTACCATTTTGGTATTCACAGAAGGCACTTACTCATTTTGGTATTCACAGAAGGCACTTACTTACTCATTTTGTGTAACTTACTCATTTTGTGTCACTTACTCATTTTGGTATTCACAGAAGGCACTTACTCATGATGAGTAAGTGCCTTCTGTGAATGCCAAAATGAGTAAGTTACACAAAATGAGTAAGTTACTCATTTTGGTATTCACAGACGGCACTTACTCATCAATGAGTAAGTGCCTTCTGTGAATACCAAAATGAGTAAGTTACACAAAATGAGTAAGTTACTCAAAATGAGTAAGTTACACAAAATGAGTAAGTAAGTGCCTTCTGTGAATACCAAAATGGTAGTAAGTTTAGGATTTTGTCTTAAGTTAGTTCTGTGAATCGGGCCCTATATGTATACGCAACAAGTAAATGCAGATGTTATGTTTGTTAGGTTGACATCTGTGCCGCCATTTTGAATCTCCAAGACGCCATTTTCAATTATAATCGAAACTGTTACTTGTTCATTTACGAGAAATGGTCCATGGTAAGTTTCGTTTCTCCAATGCTGAATCTTGTTCATTAACGCATTCCTTTTCTGCTACATCAAGGCCTTCTCCCACCTGTCTAGTGGGGAGGATAAGCCAGACAACCTTAGGCAGTAGATAGCTTGTGCCAGGCTGCGGAATCGAAACTCATGTTCTGTACCCCCATTGTATTACGACAGCTACCAGTGTTTTTCCATAGTAGGCGGGTCTTTGTGTGCTCCGCAACATACATAATGTAACTTTATGCTTGTTAGAGTTAGTCCCTCGTCAGCCATCATAGGAGGCTGGTCGGATTGGACTCCACTGCAGTGTACCTTGTGAATAAACTAGTTTGGTTGTATTCTCTACTGCGCCATCGACTCTTCATTGCATGGAAGGCTAGAGGAGGTCGAGAGTGACTCGGGTGACCCTAGTTGGGCCATTTCCTTCACCTGTATCCAATCATTTTAACCTTGTGGACCATTTGCTATCAGATTTGAAGATTTTCCCTGTGGAACATCTCTTGAAGGAAGAACTACTGGACTCCAGAGAAAACTTCTAGATGTACCGTTTAAAATCATTGCAACCAGATGGACTGAACATCACTGATAATACCACCTGATTACTGTACATCTCAAGGGATCTCAGGACTGCATTTATTCCACATTCCAAATGGAATCTTCACTCATGATGCTTTTTAAAATTCCAGCAGTGCCAGCTGTGCAGCCACTGAGGAAACAATCTTATACTACCCGAGGAAGGCGGAAGCTGAAACGTAGTGGAAATATATTTTTGTTCTTTGGTGAGTCCATTGGTTTGAGTCGCTTCTTTCTTCGATATCCTTTGGGATCCCTATTTGTTTGCCCTGGCTCGCTGTTTTCTTGTGCTCCGTCATGTTGATTGGGTGCATGAGTACCTGAGTGGGTCTGTGAGTGGGTGCATGAGTGTAGGAAAGTGCTTCTTTTTGACATGGTTAGCCCCCACTTTTTGCCTGATGTGATTTTGAACTGTAAGTGCACTGGGTCCCTGCTGACCAGGTTCCCAGTGCCAGATCTCTTCCCCAAAACTGTATCATGATTGGTACATCTTCAACCACCCTTGTAAGACCCTAGTAAATGGTACCCCTGGTATCTGGGGCATGGGCATTGAAAAGGGGCCACTGGGGCTGCAGCATGAATTGTGCCGCCTCAGAGACCCCTCACAAAGACCATGTAAACTGCCACTGCTGGCTGCGTGTCTTGGTGCAGAGAAAACCGAAGAGTCAACATGGCACACAGCCCTGTGTGCTATGCACCCATACACTTCATGAGGTATAATAATAATAATAATAACAAATCTTTATTCGGAAGCAAATGCAACAATAAAAAATACAAGCATACATTAAAAAAAAGAAAAACATCATTAAAAATATTAGATAAAACTATTACACATCTCATTTTAAAAAGTAACACAAATAAAAGATAAGAGGGCCTCTCAATTTCAAAGAGGGTAAATACAGTAAAAAAAAAAAAAATAAAAGAGATGAACAACCTGGGCACAAGGCCAGTCACAGTTCAATCAGGTCTAGAAAGTCTGGATCTATAGGCGGCCCACAGGAAACGTGTCACTGTGCAAAGGGTGAGTGCATTAGGCAACAGCTGTAAATACATAAGTGCCACTCTGGCTTGCCTAAACTTCAAACTTTTCAAAAGGGGACAGAGAAATTACCTTCTTGGAAGATCATTTTTTTTTACATAGTATTACAAAGTGTAACATGTCCTCTGGAGACCTAGAGTCGCAGCCACAGGGGTCTCTTAAGTTTGACGGGACAAATCCTGTCGGGGATGCTAAAAGAAAATGGAGAGAGTTAAACCTAAACCAAGAGATTAAGAATCTATCATGAGCACTAGTGAGGGCAGAAAGATAATATTCCATTCCCAAGGCAGACTTTTACATTGCATGAGCCCTCACTGATGGTTTCCTGAGCTTGGTGTTTTCGCTGGGGGCAGATGTATATTTAAAATATAGGTCTTTCGTAATGTTGAGATCCTGGTGTTGTACAGTGTCACATGAGAGAAAAATATCTGGCCTACCTAGAGCATGGAAGGACTCTTTTACATATCGTAACCAAGGGATTTTTAGGCATGCTCCAGTGAGAGGCAGTCTGAGAGGATCAAACGATTTAAATCCTAATTTTCCTTCAACTATATTTTTACCCAACACAATAAAGGTTTAACTGCCACCTGGTCCACTAGAAAATTAGCCCCCAGTTCTTCGTGCACTGCATAAGCTGACGTACTCTGAGGGACTCGCAGAATCCGATGCAAGAACCTATTTTCAACCACCTGTAGCCTATGTGCAGGAATGTAGCCCCATATTTCACTGCCAGATAATAACTTAGAGATGCCTATAGACTGGTACAATTTTAAGATGGCCTCAGGTGCTCAGGATCCCAATCTATGGGTAAAACTTGTAATAGCGCCCATAGATTTGTTCAAATTGCTCAGCCTGCCCTCCAGTAATGTTTTCCAATTTAATTGGTCGTCGAGTAAAATTTCCAAATACGTGAAGACCCAGACCTTTGCTAGAGTATATGAGCCAATTTTAAAAGTTTTCGACCTAAAACCCAGAGGATCCGCAACCAGGATGTATGACTTTGTAAAATTAACTGACAGGTCCAACCTACCCATAAAAGCAGCAAACCCATCAATTAAAACCTGCAAACCCCGGGCCGTGCGGGCCATAAGCACCACATCGTCAGCATAAAGTAAAACTGGCAAAGATCTCCTACTGACTCTGGGGGAATCCCACTGTAGGGCCATAAGAGCGGCTTCTAGACCGTTAATTTAAATGGAGAACAAAAAAGGGGCTAAAATACAGCCTTGGCGGACCCGCCTGAGTGCAATTAAAATGTTTGGTTAGGCCCCCTTCTTGAGAGAATCTGACTGCCACTGTCGTGTGGGCATGAAGAGTCATGAGTAGCTACACTATGGGGGGATCAACTCCCAAAGATGTCAATATGTCCCACAGCTTCCTCTGATTAGCTCGATCAAAAGCGAATTAAGGACCATAAATGCTAAAAACAGCACGCCCGTTTGTACAACTGTGTATTTATTTATTAAAAGGTAAAGATTAAGACATTGTTCAGTGGTTGACATACCTGGGCGCGAAAGCCAAATTGGACCTCTGATACAATTTGATTAACATTAGCCCACACAGAAAGTCTGGTTAAAGGGACCAGGCCCAACATCTTGACTACGGCATCAATAAGGGAAATAGGGCGGTAGCATTGCGGATTGTCTTTATTCCCCTTTTTATAAATTGGGATAATGGTGGCAGTGGACCAGGAGGGCAACGTCCCTTTCAAAGCTGCAGTATTTAACACCAGTGTCAAAATTGGCGCCCACACTTCAATATTGTCGCGGAAAAGGTCTGGAGGAATCCCATCGGGACCTGGTGCCTTGTTCCGTGACAAGGACTCAATACTCCTGTACACTTCCTCCAGCGAGAAGGCCCTTCAAGAAGGCTCACATTATATACACTTTCAAAATGAGTGACCCACTGGTCTGGGGTAATATGGTGGCACATGGTGTGTTTAGAAGGCTCCTCAAAGCAGGGGCTATTAATCGTCTCCCAAAAAAGTGTTTAATCCCTCAGTTCCCCCGCTTTAATTAAATAATCCCAGGCCTGTTTCTGTAATTTAAGCCTACGATCTTTCAGGGCCTCTTTATAGTTTCATCGGCATATTGGCACCCTTGCCTTATCCCGAGGCACCTGTTTCAGGGCTTCCTTTAGCTGCCTTAGGCCCAAGAGCACTTATGGGCAACCCATGAAGGGAGAGCTGGACCTCGCCCAACCGCCTGTGTAAGTAAAAGCCCTGAAACTTCCTGAGCGATGGAGGCAAAAGAGCTTAAAACCTCCTCGCCAGGTGATAGGGGATCCAGGCATGTAAGTATCTCCTGCCGGCAAGTAGCAAAGAGACTATGATTAAAAGCCTCAGCGTCTATTTGCGACCAACGTAGGTGCCACCCCTGGTCTGTGGGTATAAACATTTCCGGGGGCTTTCGGGAGCTCTTCGAATGCTCCCCAACCCTAGCATAGACAGAGTCAGAGGGTTATGATCACTGAAAGGGCTATATTCAATATTAAAAGAAGCAGGTGGCCCACCCATTGTGGCTGTTACAAAAATAAAATCTATAATCGTAGCAGAACCCTGTCCTTTGTATGCCAGGGGGATTTGAAATCTAGACCCGGTTAGCAGTTGATCTAAAGTAAATACCAGCTTATGCATGTGTAAAAAATTATTTATCTCCTCCCCTTCTGTGGTGTGCTCAAGATGCAGATCATCCAAAATTGAACAAGACTGTGCATTGGGTAAACAATTTAAAAAACATGGACACAGTTGATAATTAAAATCCCTGCCAGAATAAAATTCTCATGCCCAAGGCCCTCCCCCTTTAAGGGGTCTAAAGCACTCTTTAAAGCTGAGAAGACCACTGACTCATTGTCAGTGAAATTGCTCTCCCACCCTCGCAGCTCCACCATTAAGTGAGGCCTGCCCCTGCACTCTCGAGTGTTGGTGATCGAGGCCCTCCTCCACCCGCAGGTTTCCCTGCGCCTCATCCCTGGTGGTCCAGTGGACCTCTGTCTCCTTCCTCTCACTCTGCTCTTTCACTCGTTTTTCTACCCTTTTCTATCTTTCACCTTTCTGCACTTTTCTGCATCTCTGCTCTTTTGTGCCTTATTTCTGCTCATTTTCCCTTCCTCTCGCTTCTGCCCTTTCACTCGTTTTCACTCGTTTTTCTACCCTCTTTTATCTTTCACCTTTCTGCACTTTTCTGCATCTCTGCTCTTTTGTGCCTTATTTCTGCCTATTTTCCCTTTTTTCTTTATCCCTTATTTCCTCCCTTTACCTTTCTCCGCCGCTGCTGCCCCCGCGGCCCCGCCCCCCCAGCGCGACCGGCCCAATCCAGCTCCCCTCCCCGCTCCCGCCTCCCAGCTGTCCAGCCCTCCCCGACCCCTACTTAATGGCGGCCACTGCGCGGCCGCGCCGCTGGCGCGCCGCTGACCCGACTGCGACCAGCGCCAGGAACCGTGGACCTCCGCCCCGCCAACGCTACGACCCAGCAGCACTCCACACACTCAACCCAGGCCGCAACAACAATTGCAAGCTAGCATCACCAGCCGACTCCCACGGACCCTTCAGCTGTCACCGTTGCCGGCACACCTGCAGCACCGCCAAGAACACGGATCCAGCACAACCCGCCCACAAGACCACAACCGAACCGAAGACCCTGCAATGCATCCTCCTCAACGTCCGATCCCTCCACAAACACGCCACAGAAATCTGGGACCTCCTCGACAGCACCACCCCGGACGTAGCGTTCTTCACCGAAACCTGGACCAACACCAACTCGGGACCGGACATCGCCATCGCCATCCCCCAAGGATACAAGATCTCCAGGAAGGACCGCCCCACCCACCCAGGAGGAGGAATCGCCATCGTCCACAAATCCAGCCTCCGCCTGAGCACACTCCCTGACGAGCCCACAGAACTGATGGAACACCTTCACTTCAAGATACTGGCCAGCCCCACCGCCACCCTCCGAGGAACCCTCATCTACCGACCCCCTGGACCCCGCGGACCCTTCGCCAACTCCATCACGGACATTATCTCCCCGCAGGCCATCGCATCCACAAACTACACCCTGCTGGGAGACCTCAACTTCCACCTCGACAACCAACTGGACCCCAACACCACATCCCTCCTGGACAACCTCCACAACATTGGACTGCGCCAGATCGTGACCGAGCCCACGCACTCAGCAGGACACACCCTCGACCCCCTCTTCACTACAGGAAACTCCATCACCTTCAGCCACACCACCGAACTCCCATGGACCGACCATTGTTGCGTCCACTTCACCTTCAGAACACCCACCATCCACAGACACCAGCACCTGCTTCCACGAAGAAACTGGACCAAAATCACCGACGACCAGCTCACCTCCTCACTCAACAACTCCACCCCAACCATCGCGGAAAACGACGACCCCAACACCGCAGCCCGAACCCTGCATAGATGGATCTCGGACAGCACCAACACCATAGCCCCCTCAAGAAAAACAACAATACCCGCGCCAAGAAAGCCAGATGGTTTACCACCGAACTTCGAGAGTCCAGAAGAACATGCCGCCGCCTCGAAAAGGCCTGGAGGAACACCAAATCCACAGAAGCCCACGACAACTTCAGAGCCGCCACCAACGCCCACCATCAACTCATCAGAGAAACGAGGAAAAAAGCGATTGAAGACAGAATCTCCACCCACGCGCACAACAGCAAGGAACTCTTCAGCATCATCAAGGAGTTCGCCCAACCCACTAGCGAGTCTACCGACATCCCTCCCTCACAAGACCTCTGCGACAAACTCAGCACCTTTTTCCACCACAAAATCAAGAGCATCTACGACAACTTCGACGAAGACAACCAACACACTGAACCCTCACCAACCACCCCCGACACCCGGAAACCAGTGATTGACGACTGGACAGCCCTCACCACTGAAGACAATGAAGTCAATCCACTCAGGGGCCCCCACGGACCCCTGCCCCCACCACATCTTCAACAGAGCCGCCGACACCATCGCACCCATGCTCCGCCACACCATCAACCGCTCCCTGGCGGCCGCCTCGTTCCCCGACGACTGGAAACACGCCGAGGTCAACCCCCTCCTAAAGAAACCCTCAGCGGACCCCACCGACCTCAAAAACTACAGACCCATCTCCCTGCTCCCGTTCCCAGCGAAAGTCATCGAGAAAGCCATCAACAGCCAACTCGCCACATTCATTGAAGAACACAACATCCTCGACTCCTCCCAATCCGGCTTCAGAAAAAACCACAGTACGGAAACCGCCCTCCTCGCCGCAACAGACGACATCCGCACCCTACTGGACAAAAGAGAAACAGTAGCCCTCATCCTCCTCGACCTATCAGCGGCGTTCGACACAGTCTCCCACCGCACCCTAATACGCAGACTTCACGACGCAGGAATCCAGGACAAGGCCCTCGACTGGATCCGCTCCTTCCTCTCTGGCAGGATGCAGCGGGTCAGACTCCCCCCTTTCCTCTCGGACCCCACACCTACCACCTGCGGAGTCCCCCAGGGCTCCTCCCTCAGCCCGACGCTCTTCAACGTCTACATGGCTCCACTCGCCCCCATCGTCAGAACCTACGGACTCAACATCGTGTCATACGCAGACGACACCCAGCTCATCCTCTCCCTATCCAACGAGCCCAACACCGCCAGACGCAACTTTCGAGAAGGCATGGAAGCCGTCGCCAAATGGATGAAAAACAGCTGCCTACAACTAAACACCAACAAAATAGAAGTACTCATCATGGGCCCAAACCATGATGCCTGGAGCGACACCTGGTGGCCCCCCGCCCTCGGAAACCTGCCAACCCCCACGGACCACGCACGCAACCTGGGAATCATCCTGGACTCCGAGCTCAAAATGGACCGCCAGATCAACTCTGTCTCGTCTTCCTGCTTCCACACCCTCCGCCTCCTTCGTAAGACCTTCAAATGGATCCCCCTCGAACACCGAAAGACCGTCACTCACGCCCTGGTCACCAGCAGACTCGACTACGGCAATGCACTCTACGCCGGAATAAACAAAAACCTCACCCGCAAGCTACAGAACATCCAGAACGCCGCCGCAAGACTGGTCCTCAACCTGCCAAAACACTGCCACATCTCCCAGCACCTGCGCACACTCCACTGGCTCCCTGTCGAGGCGAGAATCACCTTCAAGATGCTCACCCACGCACACAAGGCCCTCCATGGCACCGGACCAGCATACCTGAACAGCCGACTCAAATTCCACGCACCCCAAAGGACCCTATGATCAGCCCAGCTCTCCTACGCCGTCGTCCCCCGCACCAGAAAGACCAGATCGGGAGGCCGCTCCTTCTCCTTCCTCGCGGCCAAAGCATGGAACGCCCTTCCGCTCCACCTCAGACAGACAACATCGCTCCCCATCTTCGCAAGAAACCTCAAAACCTGGCTCTTCGACAGACCCCCTCCTTAATGGATGGAACCTGTACCCCCCCCACCCCTAGCGCCTTGAGACCCTTACGGGTGAGTAGTCGCGCTTTAACAAACCCCTGATTGATTGAGAAGTTAGAGGGCCGTCCCGACCCCCTATTTGCGTTATAAAAATTAATTATTACCATTGGGAGAACTCTCCCAATGCGCAATTTTATGCCTTGGAACACCTGAGAGTCCCACTTCATAATCTGTATGGAGTTGGAAAACTTAAGATCTACAAAAATGATTAGGCCCCCCCCTTTCGTTCTGCCCATGTTCGAATCTAATGCTGGGCAGAAAACGGTCTTGTATCCCTCTTAAAAGAATTTGTTCTTTGATTCCCATGTCTCTTGAAGACAAATAATGTGAAACGACCTAATATACAATAACCAGCCATCATCAGTAAACTTGGAAGACAAGCCTGCCACATTCCAAGAAATAAGACTAAGGTCTTTCCTGGGATTGGGGATAACGCCTGCAGAAGGAGATAAAACAGAAGAGGGCAAATGTTGAATCCCCAAAGAATTGGAGTTACCTGAAGGGTACTCAATAGGTGGGGGATCTAGCAAGATCTGAATAGATCTTGAGGCTAGTAGGTCACTAGTCTCCTCTGTGCGCTGAGGAAAATGGCCCAGATGATGGGACAGCAAGATAAAAGTTGCATTTACTTCATGAAGTCAATCTAAATCATTGAGGTCCGCCACGGGAGCGTAACGGTTTGAAGATGGTTGGTGTGACCCTGCTCTGCTTTCAGCACTCTCGCCAACCATTTGTTGCTCCTCCCTTGGGTTGCTCATCGAGGGTCTATTAAAAAAGCCCAACGGGAGTGATTTAATACACAGACCAAAAATAAACGATTTAGATGCTCCATGAAGAATTTTTTGTGACAATTCTAGGTATCGCACAGAGATAATAATGCAATCTCCACCAATTGTTTTCCTAGTGGGCCCTGTCCAGGCAACTCTCCGCGCCATCAGGATGTCTTTGTGATCTCTAACAGTGTAGTCAGAATGTAAGGCTAACCAGTGTGAGGCTTTATTGATCAGTTGATCAGTGGTTTCCACCTTGTGTGATCAATCCCGGTGCCCCAGTCAATACTAGAGTGTAGGGGCACACGCCGGAGGAATATCAATCACCGGGAGCTCAGAAGCCTTAAATGTCTGATCCCGGGTACGGGGGGCACCTGCCTCATAAGGGGCCAATAAGAGTAAGTTAATGTGGGCCGAACCATCAGTATTTTGGTGGGGGTTCCTAGGCCCTAAGGAAGTATTCTGATTCAATTCAACCTGGGGTTTAAGGTGGCCATTTGCATACAGGTTGCTACTTCTGCTAATGTGATTAGCTAAAGTCATGACAGAGCATGTAAATAGGGGCTGGGGTAATGGGCGGTAAAGGGACTTATCCATTAGGTTCAAAAGACTGCCCATTTTACTTAACAGTTCCCTAGAGAATACTTGTAAGTTATCCAGTCTAACCCAGAGAAGGGCTAATAAGTCAATGAGAGTAGCCGTGATTTTTTGTAGAACTGGGGCCAAGTGGGTCGCCATATCCTCAGGGCTAATCCTGGCATGCATGCTCGCCAAACCCTGTTGTGTAACCACTGGGAACTTCAACCGCCTTCTTAGCCTTCTATTTCTGTTTGGGGGTAGGAGAACTCACCACCTCAGAATTGGGGAAGAAAGAGAAAGGGGCCTGGAAGTTGAAGGCCCAGGTGAAAGAGTCACAGTTGCAGCAGGGTTGGGCAGAGAAGTCTCTAAGATTGAATTAGAAGAAACTGTAACCAGTCCCTGATCATTAGGGACAGGCGGTAATGTATCAGTTATAGGCCAGGGACCGGTACTTCCTTAATCAACTGAAAGCCACCTCTCAGCCCGGTCAATTTCCTTAGAGATGACCCCCACAGCTTTTGCCAAAAATGAGTCAATAGTTATACCAGGCTGTCCCGATGATATAGAGGGTAATGCCTCTTCCTCTTTCCCATGATGGCAAATTTAACAATGACAATAAGACAATATTTGTAAAGCCCCCCACAACACAATAAGGGGCTATGGGCAGATCTCTCAGTGAGGAGATTACTTACTGTGCGTCCAAAGCACACCCTAGATGCAAGCTGGCGTTAATGGTATCGGCCAGGTGGCAAAGAATGAACTGAACAGCAAAATCAGCCGACCAAGAAGGTGGACCGAGCCCAGCCTCGGCCAGATGCGGAGGGGCGAAGACAGGCCTGCTCTTGGCACAGTCTTCCCCCGGGCACATGCCCGGGTGTGTCCCACGCAGCGGGAGCCCCCAACAGGAGAAGTAGGTGCCTTCAGGTGCGTTGTGGCATCGTGGGTAGCGTCTGCCGCGAGAGCTCCTAGGGCTTGACGAGCTCTGCCCCCTCCTGTGGCTCGCAGCTATCAACTGGCTTCCCGCGCAGCGGGAGCCCCCAACAGGAGAAGTAGGCGCCTCCAAGTGCGTTGCAGTGTCGTGGGCGGCGTCTGCCATGAGAGCTCCTGGGGCTTGAAGTGCTCTTCCCCCTCCTGAGCCTCCTGTGGCTCACAGCTATCAACCGGCTTACAGCGCAGTGGGATCCACCAACAGGAGAAGTAGGCACCTCCCGGTACGTTGCGGTATCATGGGCAGCGTGTGCCGCAAGAGCACCTGGGCTTGAAGTGCTCTGCCCCCTCCTGAGCCTCGCAGCTATCAACCGGCTTCCCGGCATGAGGTATAGGTAAGTCACCCCTACTGCTGGCCTTACATCCCTAAAGCAGAGTGCACTATATCTCATGTGTGGACATACCAAAATGAGCAGATATGACCCTGCAATATCTGAGCCATTATTGGATATTGTAAGTGCACAGGGAAGCCATAGAGAGTACATGGGCTGCTACTTGTCATTACGAGTTTCCTAGCTCCATGATTGCTTCACTGTACCCTAAGATGTTTGGAACCAAACATCTTGTCTTAATAAATCCTCACTGATGACAGATTTATTAATCAATTCACACAGGAGACCCTTTAGCGGGTTCTCTGAAAACTTACCAAGCACTGGTGAGGTCTCTGATTAGTCATAGCCAGCCTGCCACCACCAGACATGTTTCTGACCTCATGGGATAAGAGCTTGCGCTCTCAAAGGCCAGAAACAAAGCCTGTTTGGGCAGAGGTGCTTCACACCAGGCTGAAATGGTCTTCCAGAGCGGGAAGCTTCAAAGGCAATACCGCCTTTAAAGTGCAGCCCAGGGTTCCCCAGATAGTGGGGGATGCCAACCCTCCTGTCCTGCTCCACATTTGGTGGGAGGACAGGCGGGAAAAATAGTTGGAGGAGGAGTGTATCAAATTCAGCCAGAACCACTCCTAAGGTGTGGCAGGCGATGTGGACCCCTCTCTTGAAAACCCACCATCTTGAGATGGTGGGAAAACAACCTATTATAGTTAGGGTAGTGCCCCTTCCCACAGGAAGTGGTCACTTAGAGGGCATAGACACCCTAAAGGTAGGTAGCCCATTGGCTACTACCTGTCTGCCCTTTTAATGCCCCTAAAGTTAGTATTTAGATGGCATCCCAGGACCTTTAACCTTAGATTCAATGGACAAGAAGAAGACAGAAAAAGAAGAGCTGCTGCCCAAGAACTGGAGCCCTGCTGCAGGGAAATTGGCGCCAAACCCTGCATGCTGCCTCAAGGACTCAACAATCGTGTTTGTGCAGTCTCGTCCTGAACCTGTGAGGACTTAAAAAACCCAGGAGCTCCTGCAGCCTTCAAGAAATCGCCAAGAACTTCCCTTGGAGTGAAGGTATCACTCCCCTGCACACCGTAGATACCAAACCCACTAAGTCCGGTTTGTCAACTTGATGATCCCCGGCGACTCAGAATCAGCACCCAAACCAAAAGAAGTACATCAGCTCCAGAGGGTCAGATCTTTCTCCCCACCAAGTTTGGAGACACCAGGACCTACCGGAGCCGCACCATACCAACCCCCTTCACCCAGACCCCCTTCAGCAAACAGCGTGACGAAGAGTCCTCTCCAGACTCCAACTATTCTAGAAGCAAGCACCCATTGAGGTACATCGAGAACCCTGAAACTCATGTTGCGAGTGGTCCAGCTATCCCGAAATTGCCTCTCCAAGTTGCCTGCTCTTGACCGCGAGGACATCTTGAAACATAGCGCCCGGATGACCTATCTGCGCTGCACCCGGCCCGAACAGCCCCGGTAATGATGACCCAGCTGTGCTGCCATGTTCTTGAGACCCTTGCGACCACCTCCCTCGAGCAGGAGCCACCAGACTTACCTTTAAGTTGTCCTGTGCAGTGTCTTTTTAAGTGTCCCCCTTCATCGTAGCGCACCAGCCACCAACACCCTCAGCACCCTGCTCCCAGCCGAATCCAGAATGCTCCCAATCTTCTGCTGCTGGGACATTGGACCTGCTATCGACCTAAAACGAGAAAGTGAACTTCGTGCAAGAATTGCCTGATTTTCTATGCATTTTTCCACTTTTCTCCATTGACTTCATTGATGGGTAATAGCCTACAAAAGTGATATTTTGGGCTAACTCTGAAAAATCGTAACTGTAAAAGTACTAACTGTAAATCAAAGCTCTTAGTCTTAAAAATTACATAAAAATGTATACTATTTTTATAAATTGGTCTTGGATTTATTCTCGAGTGTGTGTTTGTTTATTGGATCTGGGAGTATAACAAATGCTTATTACTACCCTCTGATAGGCCTAACTGCTCGCCCACACTATCACAAAGAGAGCATTAGTACCATCTACTTTTGCCTCTGTAAACCAATAAGGGACTCACAGGACTCCCTGCACTGTGTACTTAATTTTAGTACACTATATAGAGAGCCAGCTTACTACAGTGAGTGTCTGATTGGGTTTGTGAGTGGGTACAATGGTCTCTGAGTAGGCCTGTGAGTGGGTGCCTAAGTGTATGAGTGGGTCTAGGAGTGCATGCATGAGTCTCTGATTGCATCTGTGACTGGGTGCACAAGTGTCTGAGTGGGTCTGGGAGTGGGTGCATACCTCTCTGAGTAGGTCTGTGAGTGGGTGCGCGAGTGTCTGAGTGGGTGCATTAGCCTCTGAATGGATCTGTGAGTGGGTGTCTGAGTGGGTCTGGGAGTGGGTGCATGAGAATATGAGTAGGTCTGTGAGTGGGTGCGTGTGTGCCTGAGTGGGTCTGTGAGTGGGTGTCAGAGTGTCTGAATGAGTTTGAGAGTACCTTCATGAGTGTGTGAGTCAGTCTGTGAGTGAGTGAATGAGTGTCTGAGTGGGTCTGTCCGTGGGTGCCTGAGTCTGAGTTGATCTGTGAGTGGCTGTATGAGTCTGAGGGGGGCTGTGTGTGGGTGCATGAGTCTCTGAGTGGGTGCATGAGTGTGTGACTGGATTGGTGACTGGGCGCATCAGTGTCTGACTCGGTCTGTGAGGGCATGCATAAGTCTATGAGTTGGTCTGTGAGTGGGTGTATATCTGAGTGGGTCTGTGAGTGGATATGTGACTAAGTAGGTCTTTAAGTGGATGCGTTAGTGTCTGAGGGGGTCTATGAGTAGGTGCTGGAGTCTCTAAATAGGTGTGTGTGTCTGTGAGTCTCTAACTGGGTCTGTGATTGGCTCTGTGAGTGTCTGAGTGGGCCTGTGAGTAGGTGCATTAGTTTGAGTGGGTCTGTGAGTGAGTCTCTGAGTGGGTCTGTGAATAGCTCTGCGAGTGTCTCAGTGGGTGTGTGAGTGAGAGATTGTCTGTGTGGGTCTGAGTGGGTGCATGGGTGTCTCAGCAGGTCTGTGAGTGGGTGCATGAGTCTGTGAGTGGGTCTGGGAGCATCAGTATGTTAGTAGGTCTGTGAGTGGGTATGTGAGTGTCTGAGTGGGTCTGTGAGTGGGTGTGTGAGCCTGTGAGTGGGTCTGTGAGTGGGTGTGTGAGTAGATCTGTGAGTGGGTACATGAGTGTCTGACTAGGTTTGTCAGTGGGTACGTGAGTCTCGGAGTAGGTTTGTGAGTTTGTGCATGCGTCTCTAAGTGGGTGTGTGAGTGGGTGTGTGAGTCTGTGAGTGGGTCTGTGAGTGGATGCATTAGTCTCCAAGTGGATCTGTGAGTGGGTGCAGGAGTCTGTGAGTGGGTCTGTGAGTGGGTGCATGAGTCAGAGTAGGTCTGTGAGGGGGTGTGCGAGTGTCTGAGGGGGTCTAGGAATGGATGCACGAGTCTCTGAGTGGATCTGAGTGGGTGCATGAGTGTCTGACTTAGTCTGGAGTAGGTGCATGAGAATATGAGTAGGTCTGTGAGTGGGTGCATAAGTGTCTGAGTGGGTGTGTGAGTGGTTGCATGAGTCTCTAAGTAGGCCTGTGTAGAGAGTTGGCTCTATCTAATGTACTAAAATGAAGTACACTGTGCAGAGAGTCCAGTGGAACCCTTATTGGTATACAGAGGCTAAAGTAGATAATACTACTGCTCTTTTTGTGGTAGTGTGGGCGAGCAGTTAGGCTTCTCAGAGGGTAATGCTAAGCATCTGTTGTACTCACAGAGGCAATAAATGACACACGCAAGAATAAATCCAAGACCAATTTGTAAATATAACAATGATTTTTTAATAATTTTCAAACCAAGAACTTCGTTCTAAGGTAAGAACTTTTTAAGTTATGACTTTTTAAAGTTCGCAAAAGAAATCACTGTTGTGCGCAATTAGGCACAAAAGAAGTCAATGGGAGAAAATAGGATAAAGCATATAAAAGCAGACAGAGGGTCCTTGAGGTTCACCTTCTAGATTAAGGTAAGTAGCCATGCCAGGCCCAATGTTCCAGCAGCAGGAGATCACGAGTATTCTGGATTCGGCCAGAAGCAGGGTGCTGAGGTCGATGGTAGCAGGTGCGCTACGAAGAAGGGGGCCACCTGAAAGCACGCTGCACAGAGGGACTTAAAGGTAAGTTCGGGGGGTCCCACCCAAGGGAGCAGGTCACAAGGGTCTCAGGACCATGGAAGCACAGCTGCTTCGTCATTACCCAGACCGGATGGGCTGGCTGCAGAGCAGATAGGGGAGCCAAGCGTTGTACGTTGAGATGGTCCTCACGGTCAGGGGCAGGCAGGCTTCAGAAGTGACTCCGGGACAGCTGGGCCACTAACGGAGCGGGTCTCAGGGATCTCGAAGTCCCTGGATGGGTGTCTCTGTCCTGTGTTGCTGGAGTCCCGATTGGACTCTTTCTTCTTTGTCTTTGGTGCAAGGGGTCTGGTACCATTGGTATTGGCACCTCATGGCTTCAGTAGGTCCTGGTGTCCTCTCACTCGGTGGGGGGGACAGATCTGACCCTCTGAAGGTATTGTACTTCTTCTTGCTTGACTGCTGCTTCGGAGTCGCCAGGGAGCATCAGATCAGTAAACTTGACTTCTTGGTTCGGTGCCTTGAGAATGCAGGGAAGTAACTCCTCTGCTCTAAGGGAGGTTCTCTGCAATTTGTCGAAAGCTGGAGGTGCTCTGGGGTTCTTGGAGACCTCACAGACACAGGACGAGTTAGCGATGGTTGAGTCCTGGATGCAGCCGGCAGGCTTTGGCGCCAATTTTCTGCAGCAGGTCATCGGTTCTCGGTTGAGCAGCTCTTCTTTGTCCGTTGCTCTTCTTAGGTCTCTCAAATCTAAATTGCAAGGCCCATGGATGCCACCTAAATACTACATTTAGGGGTGTTAAAGGGGGAGACAGGTGGTAGCCAATTGGCTACCTACCTTTAGGGTGTCTACACCCTTTAAGTGACCACTTCCTGTGGCAAGGGGCACTACCCTATCCCTGATAGGTCGATTTTGAACCATCTCAAGATAGTGGATTTGCAAAAGTAGTGTCTGCACCTTAGGGGCGTTGCTGGCTAAATGTGGGCACTCCTCGCATCTAATTTTCCTGACTTACCTCCCAACAAAAGAGGAACAGGAAAGGAGTTTGCCATCCTCCGATATCTGGAGATGCCTGGCTTGGATTTCAAAGGCAGTGCCACCTTTGAAGCTTCCCACCTTGAGATGCCATTCCGGCCTGGGGGAGGTGTGAAGCACCTGCGCCCAGAGCCGGCTTTGTTTCTGGACTCTGAGGGTGCTGGCTCTCACCCCAAGAGGTCAGAAACATGTCTGGTTGTGGCTGACTGGCTTAAACTAGTCAGAGACCACACCACTGCTTGGTAGGTTTTCCAGGGATCCTCAAAGGTTCTTCTGAGTGCATTTATTAAGAAATACAACACTGGCATCAGTGAGGATTTAATAAGATGAGATGTTTGGAACCAAACATCTTAGGGTACAGTGAAGTCGTTATGAAGTTAAGAAACTCTTAAAGACAAGTATCCAGCCCATGTACTCTCTATGGCTTCCCTGGACACTTACAATATTCAAGAATGGCTTGGATATAGCCAGGTCATATCTGCTTATGCAGATATGTCCACTCATGGGGTATAGTGCGCCCTGCTTTAGGGCTGAAAGCCCTGCAGTAGGGGTGACTTACCTATACCTAATGCAGTGCATGTGGGCATGGCACACAGGACTGTATGCCATGTTGACTCTTCGGTTTCCTCTGCACCAAGACATGCAGCCTGCAATGGCAGTCTGCCTGGTCTTGGTGAGGGGTTCACGGAGTGGAACATATTTGTGCTGCAGCCCAAAAGGACTCTCTTCACTACCCATGCCCTAGGTATCAGGGGCACCCTTTACTCAGGATTTACAAGGGTGGCTGAAGTGTTGCCAATCGTGGTACAGTTTCAGAAAAGAGATCTGGTACTGGGACCTGGTTAGCAGGGACCCAGTGCACTTACAGTTTGAAATTACATCATGCATAAGACAAAAAGTGGAGGCTAACCATGTCAAAAGAGGCACTTTCCTACAGTCTGAGAGTGGGTGCATGAGTGCCCGAGTGTGTCTGGGAGTGGGTACGTGACTCTCTGAGTAGGTGCGTGAGTGAGTGGGTCTGGGAGTGGGTGCATGAGTCTCTCTGGATCTGGGAGTGGATGCAAGAAAATATGAGTAGGCCTATGAGTAGGCGTGTCAGTGTCTGAGTAGGTCTGTGAGTGGGTGCATGAGTGTCTGACTTGGTCTGTGAATGGGTGCGTGAGTGTCTGAGCGGGTGTAGGAATGGGTGCATGAGTCTCTGAGTAGATCTGTGAGTGGGTGCATGAGTGTCAGAGTGGGTCTGGGAGTGGATGCAAGAAAATATGAGTTGGTCTGTGAGTAGGTGTGTCACTGTCTGACTTGGTCTGTGAGTGGGTGTGTGAGTGTCTGCGTGGGTCTGGGGGTGGGTATGTGACTCCGAGTAGATCTATGAGTGGGTGCGTGAGTGAGTGGGTCTGGGAGTGGATGCAAGAGTGTCTGAATGTGTCTGGGAGTGGGTGAGTAAGTGTCTAGGTGGGTCTGTGAGTGGGTGCGTGAGTGAGTGCATGAGTGTCTGACTTGGTCTTTGAGTGGGTGCGTCAGTGAGTATAAGAGTGCCTGAGTGTGTCTGTGAGTGGGTAAGTGTCTGGGTGGGTCTGTGAGTGGGTAAGTGTCTGAGTGGGTCTGTGAGTGGGTACATGATCCTCTGATTGGGTGAGTGAGTGGGTTCATGAGTATCTGAGTGGGTTTATGAGTGGGAGAATGAGTCTTTGGGTAGGTCTGTGAGTGGGTGCCTAAGTATCTGAGTGGGTCTGTGACTGGGTGTGTGAGTATCTGAGTGGGTCTGTGAATGGGTACGCAAGTGCCTGAGTGGTCTGTGAGTGGGTATGCGAGTGTCGGAGTTGGTCTGTGAGCAGGTGAATGAGTGCCTGAGTGGATATATGAGTGGGTGCACAAGTGTCTGAGTGGGTCTGTGAGTGTGTGCATGATCCTCTGAGTAGGTGAGTGAGTGGGTGTGTGAGCCTCTGACTGGGTGAGATAGTGGATACGTGAGTATCTGAGTGGGTCTGTAAGCAGGCACATGAGTGTCTAAGTGGGTCTAAGACTTGGTGTGTAAGTCTCTGAGTGGGTCCTTCTGAGTGCATGCATCAGTGTGCGAGTGAGTGCGTGAATGTATAGACATTTTTTTAAATTTCAGCAAGGTTAGTGACTCTGCCACAACACTACACAGGGGAGCTGTGCTGGGCTTCGTGATGGGACTGCAACTCCAACGACATGGTAAACAAAACAATTTAGGTCATTTTCTTTCTCATAAGGGTCCCTTAGACACCCCTGCAATGCACCCATGGAGTCAGGCACCCCTACCCTGCCCGCTTCTATAGTTTCCAATCTTGCTTTTAATCCCCCGGGACATGGTACCAGTTTACAAAGTGATGGGCACAACATTCTACACAGGTTGTGGCCAGTCAATCACAGCACTTCTCCTGGCACAATGGTTTCGCGAATCTCTGTTTAGGCGTCGCGAAGTATCCCTGTCTCCAGACATTCAAATTTGGTTTTCTTTAAATATCTCAAAAAATACTGAACAGATTTACACCAAATCACAAAAAGGTAGCTTTCTGGACAAACAGCTACCATTCTGCCAAATTTTGAGTAATTCCGCACAACAGTTTGGGCTGTAGTTGGGTCTAAGAACTTGCATGGGGAAAACGCAATTTGGGACCCCCCTTTTTCTCGGCCCGCTTGACGAAATTAGCCAGAAACTTTCAGCACAACAGTTGAATGGACTGGCGTACTCATTTTGAAAAATTTGTGAGGATTCATAGGTAATGTGTGCGTGTGTGTGTATATATGTGTGCGTGTGTGTGTGTATGTTAGGGCAAGGGTATTTTTAGGGTTTAGGGCGGGTATGGGTTTTGGGTGGCAAGGGTATTTTTTGAATTTAGTGTGGGTATGGGTCATTGGGTTGTAAGGGTATATTTAGGGTTTACTGTGGGTATGGGTTTTTGGATGGGAAGGGAATTCTTAGGGTTAGCGTGAGAAAGGAATTTTTAGAGTTTAGGGTGTGTGTGGGTTTAGGGGTTTATGAGTTAATAAGGCAAGATATATACATTTATGAAATATATATATATGTACACATACACACACACTAACATACATATAAATATATATTATAGGTAAGTATTATACTTTCTTAATATTATAGGTAAATATTAACCATATAGATTATATATATATATATATATATATATATATATTCCTTCAAACAGAAAAGACTGAGCACACACGGGTTTCAAGGGAGCTCGTACTTTAATCCCACCGGCATGACGCGTTTTAGCATAAACTGCCTTTATCAAATGCCAAAAAACACAGGTGTTACCAGAGTTCGCATTATAAATGCAAATTATCTCCCTGTGATTGGTGGAGACACTCTTGCAGGCAGGGAGGAGTATCTCGATCTCAGCACTCCGAGTCCGTTCAAGCAGGCACTCCTTGGTAAGTACCTTTTAATCCACAGTGGGCGGCGCCTGCTGAATCCACTCTCATACCACAATGTCGCTGTAAAAAGATTACAAGTGTCCCAAACCCTCAACCAGCCGCTTCTGCCCCTTCTGATGTCAAACCTGAAAGCATCCCTTAAGTAAATTGTGCCTTTCAATGCAGTCATATTCCAACTCGTGTTGGCAGGTTATCGTTGCGGGCTGCGGCGGTTCGGTGGCTCCCAAGAGCTTTAGAGAGTCCATATGTATGCCACTACTGCCGCCGAACTTCTTTAGGAAGGGTGCTCACTGTGCTGTGGCCGCACTAAATAAATATATATATATATATATATAAAAAAAATTCAACCACGTGTTGCGGTTATGTCGGCGTTCATCTGATCGCTGGTGGTGCTTGTGAAAGTGCTAGCCCTTGTTAAATGCCACAAAATCTTCTCCAAATTGTGAAAGAAATGGTATTCTGGGCGTAAAAGAATCAAATCCTGTTTAAGTTATATCAGGCCACTCAGACAGGGCACATTTTGGCTGTGCAATAGCCTTCTCTACCTGAAGAGCGCCATTTTGTAAAGCATGTATATACTAATTTTGGTATAGACAAACAAAATACTATCAGGCTCTTTGTAAGCAACATAATTAAATCAATTATTGTGCACTCTGGGTTATTAAATAATGACAGCCAATATTGTGCTGTCTTTTAACATTAAAAGCGCTGTTGCACATTTAAGATTAATATCTAAAACTACGTTCAACATTTCAAGCTGAAATTAGCAAAAAATCATGCAGAGTGCACTAATTATCACATTGAAAATCGACCCTCCTTTTAACATTTAAAGCACAATTATGTGTCTAAGGTACGTGCTGTGAACTCAATTAATTGTATTTCAGGCTAAATAGCCAGAAATCATGCAATGCGCGAAATTGAAATTGCAACTTCAAGGGGCAACATAAGTTCATTGTAGCCCATTGTAGCCCATTTTTGCTACCAATTAGAGCAATTAATAAGCGCTCAGAAAATCATCAAACAATACCAGATGCAAAGCAGCCTGAGGGGCAAACAAGTCTGTTATAGTCCATTGTTGCTACAAGTACCTCGTATAATGTATCCTTAAATGTGCCAAACACTGTTCAAAGGAACAAAACAGCTAATAATGTCTGTGAAGCCTGTTGATACACAGCTGATTGCAAGCATGTCTCCAAGGTTTCATCATATTCAGCCCCCATATTTATTCAAAATTAGTCACTCTATTTTACCTTACTATGATAGTAATACAGTACTGTGAACTCTTCGTCTGCTGAAAAGGATATGTCATTCATCTTATCATTGTTGATTTTGCCAAGGCTGTACAGAAATGCATGATTTCTATTTTTTGGGTGGGAAGAGAATTTTTAGGGTTGAGTGTGGGTATACATTTTGGGTGGGAAGGGAATTTTTAAAGTTTAGGGTGGGTGTGGGTTTCGGGGTTTATGTGTTAATAAGTCAAGAGTTATATATATTCACTGGAAAAACCAAAGGTTGCAGAGGCTCTCATTTCACTCATTCAAAACCAGAGAAATTCATCAGTTATAGTTACCTGAGCTAACTATAATTTACGCCGCCGCAATGCACTGCTTATGACTCAAATATTACATCACTTATGACTTGGTCAGTGACATCACTGATGACATCTCAAATGACATCACTGATGGCATCAAGTGAGTGTAAGTGTTTTATAAGAGGTTATGAGTGTTAAACATATACTAACCTATTACAAAAGTTAGATTAGTATACTATTTGTACTACTGAGTGATACTATTTCTAAAATATGTTTTCTGAGTGGCTGTATGACTGTATCAGTGTGTGAGTAGGTGTCTGAGTGGCTGTATGGGTGTGTGTGCATGAGTGGCTCTATGGGTGAGTGAGCTTGTTTCTGACTAGCTCTATGAGTGTGTGAGTGGTTGTATGGGTGTGTCTTGGTGTGTGAGTGGTTTTGTGGGTGTGTGAGTGGCTGTATGCATGCGTGAGTAAGTGTGTGAGTAGCTGTATGGGTGGGTGAGGGGCTCTGTGAGTGGCTGTATGGGTGGGTGAGTGGCTGTATGGGTGAGTGACTGGGTGTGTACATAGGTGTATGGGCAAGTGGCTGTTTGAGTGTTCGGTTAAGTTAGTTGGTGTGTGAGTGGCTATATTGGAGAGTGAGAGTGTGTGAATGGCTGTATGAGTGAGTGAACGTATATGGGAGTGTTTGTATGGACATGTGATTGGGTATGTAAATGGTTGTGCGCCTGTATGAGTGAGTATGCAAGTGCTCGTATAGTTGAGTGAGTAGGTGAATAAGTAGCTGTATGGATGAATAAGTCTGTGTGTGAGTAGCTGAATTGGTGAGCATGTGGCTGTGTAAGTGGCTGTATGGGTAAGTAAATGGTTTTGTGAGTGGGTGTGTGAGTGTCTCTATGGAGGGGTGAGTGGTTGTGTAAGTACTTGTATGGGTCTGTGAGTGTATGAGAGGTTATATAGGGGTGTTAGTGGATGTGTGAGTGGCTCCTCTTAGGAAAAAAAAGAAAGCCCCGGAAAGGTGGTGGTCCCTGGGATGTGGGAGGGTCCACACAGCACCTGTTTAAGTTAGCCCAGAGGAGGTAGTTGTCCCTGGGGCTCAGGGGGGTCCACACGGCCCCCTTATTCAAATTATTTATAGCCCAGGGGAGGTGGTGGTCCCCAGGGATCGGAGGGGTCTGCGCACCCCCCCTTAGGCATTTTATTTGTAGCCCCAAGGAGGTGGTGGTCCCCGGGGCATTTTTAAGCCCTTTGAGGGGAGGGAGACCCGTGAGCCCCACTACATTTTTTATTGAACCCCGCAAGCCCTCGGGACCTGGCCCATGGGGCTACAATTAAAACAAGTGTGGGAGCCCGTGCTTGCCTTGTTTTTAATTCACTGCAATATTTGCAAACATTTCATGGAAATCACCATGAATGAAAAAAAATGCTTTTATGCCATGGCAGGGTCCCAGTAGCACCCCAAGACCAAGGTTTGGGTGTCAGGGTATTCCTACTCTGCCCCCTTTTCTTTTTCCCCATTTCTTTGTGGGCCTCGAGGCCCAAAATGACTGCCAACTCTTCCTGGTTGAAGTGTTGGCAGCCAGTCAGAGCTCTGATTTCCCTTCACGAGCTGGTTATTATACGTGAATTAGCTGCGATCGCAGATATACAAATTTGTATTTTCTTAAATTTCTCAACAACTACTGAATGGATTTACACCAACTAACTGAAAGTGTGATCTGCATAACCAAATCTACCTTTCTGCCAAATTTGGTGCAATTCCATCCAGTGGTTCTGGCTGCAGGTGGTCTATGGGAATTAACATGAGAAGCACACCTTTTTGGACCCCCATGTTTCTCTGCCCCCGCTTGACAGATCACCCCGAAACTTTCCTTGCAGAACAAGACTCACTATGACACGTTTTTTTTTTTTAACATTTCGTTAAGATTTGTCTAATGGCGTCAAAGATATAGGCAAGTCAAAAAACGCTTCTCCTATGGAAACATGGTCCTAACTATACCTACAGGCGACCACAAGTAGGTAATATATACACAACACACAAAAATACATACACATATGCATATACATTATACTTCCTTAATATTATAGGTAAGGATTAACCCTAGATATATATATCTCCAGTCCACGAGATCCGGAGACCCGGGCTGTGTGTTGCGGCGGTCCTGGTCGGGCTCCGGGGGCCCAATTTATTCACACCATGTCGCCACCAATAAGGAAACACTAGGACAATGCCAGGATGCTTACGTTTACTTTATTCTCAGCGTGCTGCCTCAGCACTGCATTTCGGCCGTAGCCTTGTTCACGGTATCGAAACAGAGCTGGCAAAGCCATTATACAGTGCTATGGGTGTAGTCATAAAGGTAGGACTACTTTGTGCAAAGTGAAACAATTACACAGAAGAGTGGCAGCCATCTTAAAATGTACAACATTTAGAATTTACAATTGTTTGTTATCGCATATGTGTACATCCTAAATCATATGTAAGGCATTCTGTTCGTATTTGTAAAAACTTTGCCAAGTAATAATCAGTGAACTATTCAGGTGATTATAATTCAAAATTGCAAAGTTTTAAAAATTGCCGGTCACATAATTTACGTAAAATGAATCAACTCATAACTTTTAATGTCCCTGCGATTCCGTGTGTACATGGTCCTCGGGTATCATAACTCCCTTAATGAACATCTATATACTATTAGGAATGATCTAGCCTACACAAATGGCTAATCTACCTCCAATGTACATATAGAATTATCCAGAAGCCATTACTCTGTATTTACTACGCCTCTCATCTATCTATCAAGTTTGTCGGCAAACAATGCTGCTACATCCCTAGTAGCTGCAGTTGTGCACTTTTTGCTTTAGTTCTCCCATGTGGGCAAAATCATAATATCCAACATAAAACTCATAAGTGCATAGTAAGAACAGGAGGGAGGAGTAAGCAACCCATGATGTTCCTACCCGCATGCATCTGTTTTCCTTATTACACTGACTAATGCTGGATTACCATACTGAGTTGCATCCCAATTTTCATCTTGCCCATGTGGGCTATTCTGTTTGCATTCTTATCTATGTCCATGTGAAAAAATGGGTACTGTGCTTCTCTGGCTACTCTCCCATGACATGCAGTGCTCAAATCTGTGTAAAGAAGAACAATAAATAATAGTGAGTGATTAGATGTCTCAGTGAATATTGTGTGAATGTCTGTATCAGTCTGTCAGTCGGTGTCTAAGTGGCAGTATGGGTGTGTGAGTGGGCAAGTGACTGGCTGTGTGGGTGGGTGAGGGTATGTGTGACTGCCTGTATGGATGAGTGAGTTGGTGAGTCAGTGGCTGTATGGGTTAGTGAGTGCATGTATGAGGGGCTGTATGGGTGAGTGAGTTTGTGTATGTCTGTGTGGTTGAGTGAGTGGATGTGTCAGTGGCATATAGGTGAGTAAGTGGGTATGTGAAAGGTAGTATAGGTAGAAGATATGGTATATGAGTGACTGTATGGGTGAGTGAGTGAATATGAGAGTGGCTGTATGGGCGAGTGTGTGTTTGTGTCTGTAACTGTATAGGTGAGTGAGTATGTGTTAGTATCTGTATGAGTAAGTGAGTGGGTGTGTGCATCTGTAAGGGCGAGTAAGTGGCAGTGTCGCTGACCATATGGGTGAGTGACTAGGTGTGTGAGTAGATCTATGGGTGACTGACCCAGTGTGTGAGTGGCTATATGGGTGTATGAGTGGATATGTCAGTGGCTGTATTAGTGAGTGGGTGTATGAGTGGCTGTATGGGTCAGTGAGTGGATGTGTGTGTAGATCTATGAATCAGTGAGTGGATGTGTAAGCACTGGTATGGGTCTGTGAATGGTTGTGTGGGAGTGGGTGTAAGAAAGGTTCTATGGGGGTGTGAGTGGGTGTGTCAGTGGGTTTATAGATGAGGTCATCAGTGATGTTATTTAAGATGTCATCAGTGATGTCATCAGTGATGTCATTGACCATGTCATGCGTGATGTAATATGTGAGGTCATGAGCAGTGCATTGCGGGTGTGCGAGTTATAGTTAGCTCAGCTAACTATAATTGCTAAATTTCACTGGTTTTGTACGAGTGAAACATGAGCCTAATTATAATGTTCTAAGTTTTTTTTATTCCGTTTCCTAACTATAACGTCCCTGTAACCTTTGTTTCTTTTCAGTGAATTTATAAGGATTTTAAAATGCTAATTCCTAACTATAATGCCCGTGTAACCATTGGTTTTTTTTCAGTGAATTATTATGGTTTTTTTAATTTGTAGTCGCGTTTGCAGAGTGGTGGAGAAAGGGGGTGTGGCCTCCGACCACCTCTCAGCAATCCTGCTGAGTGGAACTTACTGGAGGTAACAGGAGGGGTTTCTGGCCCCCAAGGACCCTCAGGAGGAGGCAAAGAGACTTCATCTCCCAAAATGTCGTGTGCCAGGAGGCACGTATACTGAGTGGTGGAGGATGAAGGTGTGGCATCTCAAGACCTCTCAGCAATCAGGACTTACTGGAGGTAACAGGAGGTTTTGTTTCCCCCCCGCCCCCCAAGGACCCTCAGCAGCCAAGGGGACTTCATCACTCAACCAACCGTACACCAGGAGGCATGTTTGCAGAGTGGTAAAGAAAGGGGCGGGGTCTCTGACGACCTGAAGTTTTTTTTTAATTTACTTATTCTGCGGCCCGGCCTCTTTTTAAAATGGTTTTTAATGTTTTTGTTTAAATAAATAATGGGAGGGTCTTTGTTCAAAAGCAGTATTCTGCATGCATGTAAAGTCGTGAAAGTTTTCCTCTGCGCTTTCTGCAATAGAATACGGCCTGCGTGTTTAAAAGGAAAACCACGTGGGCAATTCAAATGTCAGAGAGACTGCCTCCCGTGATCAAGGCTCTGGTGAGCAGAAACGTTGGGAACAGTGAGCCTCTTTGCCTCCGTGTCGTTCCATGAATTAAATGAATTTGAAAGCAACATTACCGGAGTCAGTGCGCTTCTTTCGAAGGTAAAGGAGGAATGTTGGTATATATATATATATATATATATATATATATATCTTTACCTATAATATTTTTACCACGCATATGTCTTTACCATGCATGCCTTTCGCACAAAAATGTAAGGATAATGCAGGTAAGTAGAATCCCATTATATAAATGTATATACAGATACATATATATACACATACATATATATTCAGGTTTATACTTACCTGTAAACTACTTACAATTTTGTGGTAAAGGCATGTTTGTGGTAAATAAAATTTCTGTAAAGACCTTCATTGTTGAGGCGCTTTCGTTCTTCCGGCATCATCGTTAAGGTCATTCGTTGTAAAAGGAATCGTGGTTCCTTCATACAACTCTCACAGATCACCCGTTTGTGAATTATTATGTTAATTTTATCAAATATCCAGAAAATGTGTTTCTGAAGCTACACGTGGGACAAAGGTACCAAAATTATCTGACAACCATCCATCGAAATGCAGCCACCGAACCCCACCTTCAGTGTTTTGGGCCAAGTTTGAGCTTACCTTTGGGCCGACCGATAAATATACGCAACATTTTGGAGCCCCCATCGGATACAGCCTACAGGTCTTACAACTAGGGCAATTCTCTGAAGTTAAAATATTCACTCAACCAGATAACCAAGAATAGGCTGATCACATGCACTCGTAGGTCAGTCTATAAATGGACCTAGGTCTACTGCATTCAATTGACTTACATTGAAAATGTCATTGCTATTGTTTTCTATTGGAGTTGTTTTTGTTTTCGCTGCTAGCCAAAAAGGCAATAGCCAATGATTATTTTCGTCATTTATTATATTTTGGGACTTGACTAATGTCAGATTCGGCTGTATTCAAAAGGTTAGGAGTAATTTCAAATGTGAGGAGCACCAGCCCTTACATAAAAGATCTTTTGCTTTATCCTGACGAGCAATGCATGACCTGTGAGCCCAATTGCTACCTTTCTCTCCGATTTTAACTTTTTGCTGCTGAATATGATTTTTAGTGATCCATGTTTTGGCTGAAGAGATAAGAAGAAGCCTTTTTCAAAGAAAACAATGAAGTATAGACCAAATGGGTGTGTATGAACCTCTCTAGGCTTGTATTCACTGCATTTCCAGATGAAATAGCATTGTGTCCATACAATGCATTTGTTGGAGTAGACAATAAGAAGTGAATGCAAGGTACAAAGCTATCTAGGCCGCATGAAAGGTCCCGGTCAATTTCACTGCCTCACAGTTTCCAAAGCAAAAATGAAAAAATACAAAAATAGAGAGCATTTCTGGAATACAGCCTTCCAATACCTTTAAGATCAAGGTTTTCCCTAGCTACATTTAATGTAATACTATGAAAAACAAGGGGGCACAAATACAATCGGTCAGGGACCTTGGGTAATTAACTATTTCTAAAGACAATGGTCCCTAGACAGTAAGTGAAATTGGTCAATAAATATAGACCCAATCAGTGCTATATTCTAACGCTGTCCAGCCGGACAGGTATTTAATATTTAATCAGGTAAGTATACAAAACATAAACAAGAAACAATTTAAGTGGGACACAAGCCTGGATCATCCTAGTATGTTTTCCAAGGATCGAAACGCTGTCGGCTACTTGTACACCATATACACTTGCTGAATTTACTATTTTTTTGTGTAATGGTGTCTTCTACATATTCTGTTTGTTTTATCAAAAATGTGTTCTAAAACAAACAATTTGTTTTGCCTGAGCCTTCCACTTTATGTTGTACGTCTTTTTGCTAAGTTGGATGCAGGCTTGTGTCCCCTTAAATTGTTTCTTGTTTATCTTTTGTATACTTACCTGATTAAATATTAAATACGTGTCCGGCTGGACAGCATTAGAATATAGCACTGATTGGGTCTATATTTATTGACCAATTTCACTTACTGTCTAGGGACCATTTTCTTTAGAAAACATTTAATGTAATGGCTGAATTGCGGATGTGATCCTAGAATGTGATAGAACACAGAAAGAATGACTTCCTAGAAGCACATACATCTTTCTGTACAACTGAAGCTATGTTTAATTCATACTGTGCCTTATTTCGGCACAGTAGCTACATCAGGAATGGCGTTGAGTGAAACTGAAAGGGAGCTTAGAGGAACTCCTGTAGTTGCATAAGCTGTTCTACAAAAGTAATAAGTTAGAGGATGTTACTTAATGCAAGAAACCCACAACGTTCTTGCTTTCTTTGAAGTATTTAAATTTCGACCAAACACTGTTGATAACTTGAAGTAGGCTAACCCATTGAGCAGTCGCCAGCATTAAATGATTGACCCGATCAAAAGGTGTGTTCGGCAGTATGGGTACACATGTGGCAAAAACGAATTAATTTATGCTTATCAGAAATTCACAGAACGTTTCCTGACATGCTTACATTGTGTCATTCTCAGTGCATAGAATTACACAGTGTACGTCTGCGGAAGGGGTGGGAAGTGGGAAGAACATACATTTTTTTGTGTTGTAAGTTTATGAACACTCACAAACGTGTGAGTTTGTAGCCATTCACCAAATTCAGACCCACCCTTTTCCAACCTGGAATTGATCGCAGTTTTAGTCCAGCAAAGGGCTGGATTAATTCCTCCTCCAGGTTAGGAAGGAGAATCACTTCAAGATATAGAGGCGAGTCGTGGAAAGGGATTTAACATGGGGAAAATGTTTTCCCTGTGGAGAAAAAATTGTAATTGCACATCAGGCTCCATTTCCCTAGTGGGTAATTGTACACTATAACTGTACTCGTTCATAGCAGTACTTCTACTGGTGAAGATTTACTACTTTTCTTTGTGAATTGGGCCAAAGTTTCTAGAAAAATTATGCAAAGAAGTCGAGTGCTGGAGACCAAACACTATACAAGTTATAAGCATAATTTTACGTAATTCCCTTGCACAAAATATCTCTACTTAACCCTGCTGTACTCCACACTGACACACTGGTATTTCAGCAATATTCCATATCATTGTTTAGGAGAGAGAATTCTGATAATTCGCTGGAATATTCACATCTATTTATACTGAGTTTTCCTTTGAACCCCCAAGAATATCACCTATTTCAACCTTAACATGCATGTAAGTGATATTTGTATAGTGGAATCCTTGCCAAAAGGAAGCTCAGCATTGCATAGTTGTAAAGGCAAGCATACAGTCGACAAGTTATAAGAGCGGTAGTTGGGGTCTTGGAGCAGAAGTGTACTTTTACGGCATTGTGATGAATGTTCATTAAAGAGGGGAATGGGGCTCTGAACGAAACATGCTGCAGTGTGTAGATACTTTTAAGGGGGCCAAAGTGAAATCTAAGACATCCTGGAGTAGGGCGTTATCACCCACCATTCAGATGCAAGAGGACAAGGGTTTGAATAGCACTTCTGAAGTCGTTTCTGGGAAGCAAAGGTTTCACTTTCTTTAGAGAGAGCTGGCACCTTTTTTTGGGCAATGTGTTCCTTTAGGGTCCAGTTGGTGGCCAGAGGGAATCTAAAGAAATTGGCATTTGGTGAAAATTGTAGTTTAAAGCCATCTAGGTTCACGCCATTGAGCCAGGTTTGTATTATTTCCTGCTTGTTCTTGGCACTGAACATTCAGATCTGGATAAGGTACAGGCAGTGTTTGAGCTGTTGGGTATATGAGTCAGAGGAGACTTTTAATTTGAGTTGTGTATCATCAGCATATTGGTGAGTTTTGATTTTGTTATCTGTGAGTAGAGAACCAAGAGGCACCATGCAGAGGTGGAGGATGACCAGAGACAGCATGAATCCCAGGGGTTAAGGATCTTTTGAGACCTTTGGTTACCTTTGTAAATGAACTGGTGTCAGTTGAAAGTTAGGAAGAGGACCATTGAAGAACATGGCAAGTGAATTCCATTTGAGACTCCAGAGTCTGGATGAGGGTGGGGGGATGGATGGTGTCAAGGCAGCTGAGAGGTCCAGCAATATCAGGAAATAGGCTTCATCTTCATCTGAGGGTCAGGAGCGTGTCATTTACAAGGTATAAGGTAGCATTCCCTGTGATGCAGCCAGATATGAAGCCAGATTGGTAGCTGTTCAGGAGATGGTTAACAAGGACGTGGTCTTAGAGCTGAGCCTCAACTGCTTTTTTGGTGATCTTGCTGATAAAGGGTAAGTGAGTGATGAGTCAGTAGTTGGCAAGTTTATCCTGGTGTAGGTTAAGTTTCTTTAGCAGTGGGAAAATCTGACCTTTCTTGAGGGCTTCCGGAAAAATATCTTGTGTGAGGAAGGGATTGATAATAGTGAGTCGGAGTGAGAGAACTTTGATGAAGGATGAGGATAAGACATCATTTTGATATTGTGGATGTGCTATTGGATTGTCTGTATTTTTTCACTGAAAAAGAGGTAGATGATATTGAACTTGTCTGTGGAGCATGGGTTAGGAGTGCTAGATATGGCGCTGATGGAATGCTTGATTGTTTTGAAGAGTTCTGTGTCTGTTGGTGGCATAATTGATGGTGCTGGTATAATACTTTTATTTGGCTGATGTGATGGCTTGTATATGTGTTGCGTGGATGGATTTCAATATTTTGAGGTCATCACCAGTTCTGTTTTTCTTCTATTTTCTTTCCCATCTGCAGATGGAGCATGATTTATTGTCAGTGATTTCAGACACTCACCCCAGTCACAGATCTGGGTTGAATCCATCATCGTTCTTTAGCTCACTTCACCACCCCAGTTCAGACCAAGCTATATGCAAATCAGTCTTGACCCTGTGCCTCTCAGGAACAGTCCAGCCCCAACTGCCAAGCCAGGTGTTCCCTGGACCCGAAACAAGCATCCTGGGACCGGTTTCGGGGTAACAACCCTCATCAGCCAGGCTAGCTTGAATCCAGTGGCAAAGTGAGCAAGGGACCCACGTCTGGGCATACCCTGCCAACTTAGGGCAAACATAGCAAACACAAGGAGATGATGGACGAAGCGCTGAAACTTTTCGGACACTCACTCCCAGTCACAGATCTGGGTTGAATCCATCATCGTTCTTTAGCTCACTTCGCCACCCCAGTTCAGACCCAGCTATGTGCAAATCAGTCATGGCCCTGTGCCTCATGGGAACAGTCCAGCCCAAACTGCCAAGCCAGGTCTTTCCTGGACCTGAATGAAGCATCCTTGGACCGGTTTCGGGGTAACACCCTTCATCAGCCTGGCTAGCTTGAATCCAGTGGCAAAGTGAGCAAGGGACCAACATCTGGGCATACCCTGACAGTTTAGGGCGAACAAAGCAAACACAAGGAGATGATGGACGGAGCGCTGAAACTTTTCAGACACTCACCCCCAGTCACAGATTTGGGTTGAATCCATCATCGTTCTTTAGCTCACTTCGCCATCCCACTTCAGACCCAGCTATATGCAAATCAGTCTTGACCCTGTGCCTCAAAGGAACAGTCCAGCCCGAACTGCCATGCCAGGTCTTCCCTGGACCAGAAAGAAGCATCCTGGGACCGGTTTCGGGGTAACACCCCTCATCAGCCAGGCTAGCTTGAATCCAGTGGCAAAGCGAGCAAGGGACCCACGTCTGGGCATACCCTGCCAACTTAAGGCGAACAAAGCAAACACAAGGAGATGATTGATTGGCTGGACTGTTCCCATGAGGCACAGGGTCAAGACTGATTTGCATATGGCTGGGTCTAAACTGGGGTGGCATGGTGAGCAAAAGAATGATGGATTTAACCCAGATCTCATGACTGGGGGTGAATGTTTGATTTGCTCTGCATTCTGTCCATCATCTGTGTGTCTTTTGCTTTCTCGCCCTAAGTGGGCCGGGTATGCCCAGACTTGGGTCCCGGGCTCACCATGTTACTGGATTCAAGCTAGCCTGGCTGAGAGGGGTGATGCCCAGAAACCGGTCCAGGGAGGACCTTGCTTGGCAGTTCGGGCTGGACTGTTCCCATGAGGCACAGGGTCAAGGCTGATTTGAATATGGCTGGGTCTAAACTGGGGTGGCATGGAGAGCAAAAGAACGATGGATTTAACCCAGATCTCTTGTCTGGGGTGAATGTTTGATTTGCTCTGCATTACGTCCATCATCTGTGTGTCTTTTGCTTTCTCGCCCTAAGTGTGCTGGGTATGCCCAGACATGGGTCCCAGGCTCACCATGCCACTGGATTCAAGCTAGCCTGGATGATAAGGGGTGATGCCCCAAAACCAGTCCCAGGATGCTTGTTTCCAGTCCAGGGAGGACCTGGCTTGGTAGTTCGGGCTGGACTGTTCCTATGAGGCACAGGGTCAAAACTGATTTGCCTATGGCTGGATCTAAACTGGGGTGGCATGGTGAGCAAAAGAACAATGGATTTAACCCAGATTTCTTAACTCGGGGTGAATGTTTGATTTGCTCTGCACCCCGTCCATCATCTGTGTGTCTTTTGCAGGCCCATTAGTATCATTTAATTTACACGCCTTAAGTACATGTATTAGCACTTTGCTAGGGACTAATAAGCATAATAAATGTGCCGATTGCGCATAAGCCACTTTTACCATGTTTACGGGACAGAGCAAAAAGCACTTTAGCACTTGTTAGCAGTGGTAAAGTGCACAGAGTTCTAAGACCAACAAAAACAATTTTCAGCAACCATGAGCGCAGAAGGCAAAATGTTTGGGGAAAGACTATACCAAAAGCTGACAGGTCTAACTATGCCCTGTTGCACTAACATTGGTTGGGGGAACCAATATTTGAGTCGAGCCTCTGCCCCGCTCGAGTAGTACTCTGAAAAGTATTTTTTGTTAATCACATAAGAAAAGGCAACAGTTGCACTGTCAAGCCAGCCCTTAAAAACCATGTAGATTAGTGTACTTGGTCTCAGACATAACACTGCACTCTGAAGTCTAAAGTTAATAATGGGAGGGGATCTGTGTTACTGCCAGAGAAAAGCATCCACCATAAATTATTTAGTTATCTAAGAACCTTGAAAAGCATTACAGTGTATGCGGCCCTGAAAGCTCAAGCTCAGGCAGCTGGATAAATAAACACATTCATCATCAATGTGTGGAGGGGAAGCACTTGTTTCTGTGGAAGCACACACAAACATGTATTCCTGAGTAGTAATATGCGCAGGGAGCAAAAGGCCCTCTACATACTATTCCTGAAAGGTCTTTTTTAGTTGAGCACATTATGCACTGTCAAGCCAGACCTGATCAAAGTTTAAGAGGCGTCATAAGCAAAAGCTAGCCACTTGAGTTAAAACTCAAATATTGAGTGTGTTGTTTGGAGTGTAAAGAGTTTTTTCATCATATTTGGTCAAAAATGTTGCCCATGAATGTAAATTTTCAGAGCCTGATTCTAAAAAGGAAAACACCACTAAATCACTGGAAGCATAGGCATATGGTTTGGCATTGAAGTGGTTTACAAATCGTTACCTAATTACCAAAAGTTTAAGACATTAATTTAAGCAAATAATTGAAGCTCGGAAATTACATGCACGAAGACATTGCATGAAATTGCATTTCATCAATAAACCTGTATTTCCTAACCATGTGTATAAAAATTCGCATGAGCAGAATTGATGAATATGCAATTGCACAAATATATACCTTGTAAAATGTTTGTAGTTAAAAAACATACTCCCTTGTGGCACATCCCCATCTCGCCAGCTCTGTAAAAATGGGGACTCATCAAGCCCTCTTCAATAATGTCTCCACCATTTAGTTAAAAGTTAAGACCTGTGGACACAAATGAGAAAGCACTGCAAATGTTTTGAAATGCTGACAAGGTTGCAACTTCGCTGGTGCTCACTTAATTTGCATTAGATTCCCCTGAGCATTTGTGACACTGACATGGGCACACCCACTAATCCTCCTCTTGGTGTGAAGTATGCATGCTGAATGTTCTGAATACATTGCAACACTTCCACACTCGTAAGTAACAGTTATGCAAGGAAATCGACACCTATCAAGAGCATGGGAATTAGGTCACCATTTTGCATGGAAAAATAAAAAACTTTCCCTGTGTAAGTCGGACTTGTACAAAGAGAAAGCTTGGTGAGTGGATTATTTATTTATAGATAGATTTATGCCAGAACAATACAGAGCGTTAGAAGCAGATATTCATAACGCATATCATATGGACAAAATTCAAAAGGAAATGCAATTTTAATAATTGTACAGTATAAAAAAAAATGTTTCCCCACGAAATGGAGTTATGAAGGTATGATAAAAGCAAGATGAGAAAGGAAACAGCATAACAATGAATAACAAATTACAAGAAAAGTGCTGCACATCCGGAGGTAAAGAGAAGAATCTGCAAACTCAGTTTAATATGCAAAACGTATCGAAAGGCTACAAGTTGGTTTTCAGTTCGGCATCCACCATTAATTTAGCAGGGCAAACCACCATAAAGAGAAAAGCTAGCATAATAGGACGTTCAACTACAGCATGAAAGAAGGAAAGCAGTAGCTTCGAACACTAATTTAAGTGGGCCTTGCAAAAACTGTTCTAAACCACCAGGTTTTGGTTTGCAGAATGAATCTACATTTTTAACAGCTCTATGTTTTTGTGGTACAAAATTTCATATTATTGAACATACATCTGAAAATCTACTATCTCAATCACAAATCTTGTTTGAGGCACAACAAGAAACACCAAGTTAGTGGATAAAATATTTTTCTTAGCCTGACAATGAGCTTTTTTCCTAACACGGATGTTCTACATTTGTTAAAACAAGAGCAAATAGTGTTTGTACGCTATTTTTCACATGATTATACATTTCAAGGTGGGTACAAATTTCATACTGAACCAAGGTTTAGCTTTACACAAATTGAGTGTAGGAAAAGATCCAGATTCCACATTTTGTAGCTCAGGACAAGGGAGAACATGGTGCTTAATAATGCAATAAAACCAAAACTGCAAGATATCCATTATAGTAGAACTGTACCCCAGCAAAAAAATGCAAGATGCAGTAATCACCTGGGTCCCTTTAACTTGCTGTAGATAAGAAGTCTGAATCTGTTTCTCCAATTCATCCAGCACTCTTACTACAGTGGTACATTGAACTAATATCTTGCAGGCAAGAGGTATTCTCATTTAACTTTGGAATAGAAGTAAAAATTGACACCAACTGCTCAACAGGCCAAAAACAATGTTAATAATAAAGGGTCGATAATGGAGAACGTTGCAGAACCTTATAGTCTATTAGTGAGGTTATGTCACACTACATACATTCCTGTATGGCAACCAAAACTCCGTGCATAGGCCTTTGTATACAAACCTTTAGTATTGTTTGATAACTCAACTGTTTCACTTTTCATTTTATCTTTTTTCTCATGAATTACAGATGGAATCGTATGTACACTTATCTCAGATGTGGGTATGCAACAATATTGAAAGGGATCGATGACCCAGAGTCAATCCAAAGGTCGCCTTGACCCCATGAGTCAAAGTATGAATCATCCCAGAAATGACAAACACATGCCATTAAAAGTTCAAAGATTTATTACATTTTTGCTTCAATGTGGTATATATTGGTGGGATTTGCAAATAAATAAATGGGCATCATAAGATGGGCTAGCAAAGGGGGGGGGGGAGTAGGGAGAGCAGATGTGAGGCAGCACATATTATAGAAACACAAAGATTTCAGAAGCAATGGCAATTCCTTTTTGGTGCGAGCTACATTATATATGGAGTAAAATTGCAGACAATTAAACAATATGAAAATAAGGCTTTATCTTCTGCACATTGTAAAGTGAATTACGTCAATGTGATTCCGAATTTGGTGGCAAAGAAAAACGGCCCCTAGAATGTGAATGATTTCCGACGAAAACAAAATCTCGCCTTGTGGGGAAGCTGGGATTTAATTTCAGATTTCTGAGTGACACAATTTGCAATTCAGCCAGAGGCTATTATCTCGTGGCTTTAGCTTTTGACAAAGGGACAGGTGTTGTGCACAGATGTCTTGCAAGAACTAAATTAGTGTACTAGGTCCAATAACGCCAACCAAAAAGTACATAAACTATCAGGTAAATCTACATTAAAATGTAAAAGATATTTTTTTTTGGGAAACAGGTTAGGGAAACCAAGTGTGATTTATTCTCAAAAGGGGAAAAGGAGTAAAGAGATTTATTATCTTCAGAATTTGTATAAACCCCCTTAGCAAACTTTATGAATTAAAACAAACACACAACGTCTTAGCTTGAAGTTACATATCTGGAAACAGAGCACTCTATATGGTAATATACCTCACATCCCCTGACTTAATGAACACAACTATTTCAGAAGAGGTCTCACACCTGGGAAAAGGCAATGGCCTAGGTTCCCAAGCCAATGTGGGTACATATTTCCCATCGAGCTTGCTCTCAGGCTACAAGGTTGTAAATTACACACATCTGTGAACTGCAGCTGGGCATACTTTCACTTTCTTGTTCTGCATTTTCTTAAAACTAATTTTAGGTGAAACAGAAAGGCATACATTTTGAAACTGATGCATGCCTATACTGCGTCAGGTACCTACAACTCCCCCCCCTTCCCCCCTCTATAACTCTGGTCCAGTTTCACTCTGAGCCAGGTTTTTTAATTATTTTTCCACTTTTTCCTTAGGAAGCAAGCCTCTCCTTTTTGTTTTCTTATTGTTCTGATGATGACCTCAATTCATAATTTCGTGAAACAATATTGTATACAAAACATTCATACATAATTTTTTTTTTAACATATTTTCATAGGCTGCTGTTTTACTTTTATTCTCACGTGTTTCACTTGCGCCGTTCAATGTTCTCAAGAGCACGTGTTCCCTCTGCATGTAAACACACACGTTTTAATCATTGCTGATGCTGCTTTATAACTTTTGAAGCATTCTTTTGCCGCTGTTGAAAAATACAATTGCATTTAAAAAAAGTAGGGATTTGTGTTGTTGTCTCTTCTCTTCTATTATTTAGTTATTCCTAATTTCTGCCCTTTCTATTGATGCACATTGAGACATTGTTGCATGATATTAGACTTACCCAGTCTCAACTGGGTGTACGGGTTTCTCCTGTTTATAATATTATATTGCGTCGCAGCATCCCTCTTTCATTTAACAGGGTTCTGCATGTTTTCTTAAGAAGACTGCATTGGACACTGAAAAAGAAGGCAATAATTCAAACCGAACCTTGAGCTGACCCAGAAAGATTGTTTTCTTGGCATTGGCCACTCATTGCCATGCATTACCTGCTGAGGGGCATGACCGCCCTGCCAAGCCATGCTCAAACTTTCACCAGTGCCCTGTTCTGCCCTCTTTATTTGGAAAGCATCTGGGCACAGAAGAAATTCTGTTGCAGTTGCAGCTGTAAGTGTTGTCCTTTTGACTATTTTGTGAGTCTCTGGCCGACTTACCCCCAGCCTAACTGTATGCTAGAATAGCTTTTTGCAATTTGCAAGTTAATGTCTGTTAGACCTGGCATCTTTTAGCGTTGTCTCCACTGACCTTTTTGGCTTCCGACCTCCTGTCTGGACCTTGTTTTGCTGGCAAAGGACTTTGAGCGCTTTGACATAGCTTTTCAGTGCCAAAGTGCTGTGCATGTCATATACATACTGGTGATTGGTGTATTCATGATTGGCTGATTTGCGTTAGCTCTAAGTCCCTTGTGTAGGGGTAATACATGTACCTAGGGCATGCAATTCAAATGATCCTCCGTGGGCCTGCAGCAATGGTGGTGCCACCCACAGAGATAGCTCTTCAAGTGTGCCACAGGTTTGCCCTGGCGAGGCCTGTGTGTGCAGGTTACTGTTACTTGGTTTGACATTTAAAAAGCTACTTTCAAAGGTTCTGCAAGTCTCTCGCTACAACGGAGTACTCCCTGGGGTCAGGGTGCAATGACGGGAAGAGGCAGGGCATGGGCGCGCTACATGCACTTGTAGTGAATGGCACCGGATGGTGTGTTCGGTATGGTGGGGCCTGCGTCTCACATTGATTAACATGGGAACCAGTGGAAAGGCTATTGAGCAGTATTTCCAAATGTGCAGAAGAGTAGTAGTATAGTGTTTGATATCCATGAGTTAGTAATGGCAAATCCTCTCCGGTGGTGCGAGTGGGCTCAACATTACTAATGTAGAAATTATACTTTGGGAAAGTGGGCATTTAGGTGCTCGTGGCTTTGTGTGCCTGTCAGCCTGTCTCCAATCCACATCTGGGTGCTTGGGGGCAGCTACATCTGTGCATTCCTGATAGAAGGCCATAAACTAGGGTCTCAAGGGAAACTGCATACCTCTGACTCCGAGGGGCTTTACTGGGAAGGATACAAGGAGGTGGAATTGGTACCTGCACTTCAAGGGGCAGGGCCTTGGCCCCACTAAAGATATTGATCAAGCCACCCAGGGTAGTATGGCAGACAGGACAACATTTTGAGAGGACCTCTGCATTTCAAAGGTGGCCTTTTGAACTGATCTCATCTTCAAAGGCCATTGTGGGTATAACTACTAGGGCTCCTCCCTCAGGAGTTAAAGATGCTTTTGGGATTGGAACCATTCTAGGCTGGCTCAATGCTGGGACATCAACAAGAGGAACCAATAGGGTAGGTGGGACTGCAACTGGATTATCTGCAGACTTGTGGTGGCCTGGGGCTTGACATGCTCCAGGAAGGGGACTATCACTTGGTGGATTTTGCCTGTATGTTGCTGGCCTGCTGCGAACGGCCAAGGGTCCCTACGCACTCTCCAAAGGCCTCTTGTCCATGAAATCAGAGACAATAAGAATCTCCCCATTTCCACGAGATCGTAAGGACTGTGCAGGGTGCGGCGGATATGGGTGGAAGTGATCATCGGTTGGGACAAGGACTGTCCTGACATATGCCGTAATCACACTGTGCAGACAAGTGTGCTCATAAAGATCAGTGGCCTAACTGGGGTGCTGGAACGTGAGGAGTTTGAGGAGTGCTGGGTACGTTTGCCGAGTCCGAAAACCTGTGCAAGCTCACACTCCATAGCGTGTGGTGTCAGAGGGGTGTTTTAGGACTTTTGCCAAGTCTGCAGGGCCCGAGCTGGAACCCTAGACTGTCTCGGAGCTCCAGATAAGGAGGACAACAGTGTCCGACATCAGGCCTCAGTCGGAGGTCTCCAGCTTTCTCTCCCCCGACCCACGCCACAAGGTACTCTGTTGCTGTGAATATCGTGACTGGACCCAAGGGGTCTTGTTGTGCCTTATGTGCACCCACGGCAGCTGCCTGGAGCAACTGCTGCTTGCACCTCCGCCGTAGGGGAGACATTTCTCCAATTTGGAAGCACGCCATCTTCCAGTGCCACAGTCTTTTGCGTACAGGAGGATAGTGATCCTGCACTTGTGAAGGTGTCGCTGGGTGCCTGAAGGCCTAATCTGGAGGGACAAAACCAAGCAACTGTTTCCTTCCGCTTTAGGTGGTCCCGACAATCTAATCAAGGTGTCATCAGCGGGTGAAACGTGTATTGTTGGCTTGTATAGTTTGAGTGGTTGAGGGGCTGGGTCAAGAGGCTAGTCAAAACCTGTGATTTCGAGACCATGGAAGAGGTGGAAGAGGTGTGGCGCAGCGGCCAGGGTGCCTGACTCCGGACCACGTGGTTCACAGTTCGATCCCCGGTGCCGACGGCAGGTTAGCCCAGCACCATGTGACTCTGGGCAATCGCTCGCTTAATCTTCCAGAGGGCCCCCAGCGCCGGGACACCTCTCAGGAGGTAGCTGTGCGCTTTACAAATGCTGGTATTTCATTTCATTTTTATTACAACTGTACGGGGTATGCGATATTGGGAATGTCGTGTTCTATGCTAATGTTTTAGCAGGAAAGTAGAATACCTCTGAAAAGACTGCATATATGTTTCTGTTGCTTTTGATGTGAGAGGGATTGCTTGGATCGTGAACACTTCGGGGAAATGTGTACATGGGTTTATGTTGTTTAGGAGGCTGAAGGAATAGCAGGGCAGGTGAATACCTATAGCTAGTACATATATGTTCATGCCATTCTGCTGCTAATGGGAGAGTTCGACAATTGCATATAACTGTAAAGCATATATCCACTGTGTATGTTGTTTTGATTTCAATGTGTGTGTAATACAAACACCAGTGTTTTATACATACAGTGTGGAGTCTTTTTGTAGTGTACTCAGTGTGTTGTGAGGATGGTGTTGTGCCAATACTTTACACTTTGACCCTGAGGATAAGTATGACTGCTCTGTGCCAAGCTACCCAAGGGTGGGCACAGGTTGTCGGACAAGTGTATCATACTCATCCTATCTAGGATGGTGGTGTCTGGCTTCGATGCATCCCAGCCAGCCAGAAACCGCTGGGTCTAACAATGTGTATAAGTAAAATATCTTTTTAATTTTAAATGGCTCATTTGCAGAAAAGAGCATTAGAATTATTAATATATCATTGCTGATATTTGCAGTCATCATGTATTACTAAATCTTCGAAGGATTTATTTCTTACAAGGAGTCATGTATATTCCATGCAAAACAGAGCATTTTTCATTGCGACCACCTCTCACAAGATAGCGGAAAGCCTTCTTCCAATTTATAATACAAAGAACAAACTAATTTAGTTCTAGAAATACAAGAATGCACAAACAGTGTACATATCTGTAATGGGAGTGGTATGGTCAAGAGTTTACAATGCAGATTGTGGCCACAAGAAATTGGGGGTAAAATCCTAGTTACGACTTAAACAAACGGTGTTTCTTTTGGAATTATTTTACCTCTCTATTCTCAGTTTTCCTTAAAGAGCAAGGCCTTTGTTGAACATTCCAGTGAAAACTGTTGAAATTAATGTTCCAGAATTAACTTTGCTGGCAGACATTTATAAATATTGAAAACCTATTCGGTGTTCCAAAGAGACAGGATTATTTTCCGGAAATGATAATTAATCCCAGCGCAACTCATGGTAATTTCTGTAAATATTTAAAATGGTCTGAGAGGAAACAGCGGAACTAACATGATTACTAGATATTTTGTGAGTTTTCAGAACATTCTGGCAAGTTGTAAATGAAGGCGGACATAAATTCCTCATTGGGTGTGGGAGCAAAAATCTGAGAAGCCTGCTTGTGTAACGTTTGAGACATCCCTGAAGCCAGGCTCAGACCTTTGGATCAAGCCAGATTTCAGCCTTTCTTGGCACATCTACCTATCTTGTATATGTATGTTTTTGAAGCACTCCCATTCCCAAATGATTCTTGGTGATTTAAACAGACCAGAGTTGAGTCGAAAGAGCTACATCTAGCAACAGATATGGGCAAACAGAAAAGCCTTAAGAACACTCTTGAAGAACTAACTCTCTTATCAGAAGGTGCAATGTCAAAAGGTTCCACAAGTTTGTCAATAAATGGTGACTAGCACTATACTTTCAGATTTTGTGAAAGTCCAAGGCACAGGCGCTGAACTCCACTAAGTGCTCTGGTGGGATAATAAAAAGCAAGTGAACATCTAGATTCAACTAAGGCTGTAAAAAGGGATCGAAACTTACGTATGTGAAGAGGACCTAAAAACAGTAGTGCAGTCCCTAGTGTTATCAAGGTTTGACTATGGCAACTCTCTGCTCACTGGCCCAAAAAAAGCCATCTAACTGCACTAAAAGCAGTTCTCTACATGCAGCGGCCAGGCTAATGACGGGGCCTAGACTATTAGAACACATTTCTCCTATTCTGTCTATGCTCACATCAGGGCCGGCGCTAGGCATGGGCAGTGTGGTCAGCTACCTAGGGCCCCATAGTCAGCCCTCCAAACCACGGCATGAAATGTGCCACCTCGCAAGTGCGCCACCTTAGGAGGCCCCTCTTCCCTGGCCTCACTGCTATGGTGTAGCAAGGGTAACACGAGGGGAGAGGGGACCCCATTCCCAGTTGCAAGAAGACCCACTCCTCAGGTTTGTCCGGCAATTAGGCCTTCTCCCCCCACTCACGCAGAGGCTCAGCGGGATGGCTATTGCCCTGCTCTTTAGCTCCCTGTTAGTATTAACTCTCTCTGGAGATAAGCAACCCTCACACCTTCAGCCCTTTATGAGCTGTTAAGAGTTGCTTGTAGGTGGCTGAGAGGGTAGGGCTGCAGCTTCAGGAGCAGGGGCATCTATTAAGATGCAAACAGCCCTGAATGTGTCAGTCTGTGCAATTTAGAGGGGCCTCACACATTCCCTTTCTGCCCAGGGCCCCAAAAATCCTAGAACCGGCCCTGCCTCACATGGCTCACAATGGAAGCCAGAAATGGTTTCAAACCATCCTGCATTATATACCTAAGCCCTTTCAGAAAAATGGATCATAACAGGAAGGATCTGCTCACTGAGAAATACCAATACCCTGCCATTCGAAACTTGATCCTTCAAAAAGAAGAGACCGCTGAAGGCCATTCTGTCAAACATCATGACTACCATATGTTTGGAAAAATTGAAAAGTGAACTGAGCTTTTAATGTTCCAATAGTACTTTTCACCAGGCCCTTCCATTGCAACTCACCAAATGCATTGCTTAAAATATGTGCAGACCGGATCTATGACTCTGAATGGTTGAATATTGTACCTGGGAGAACAACCTTGACCTCACCCAGGATAATCTGCCAATATATTCATAACAGGTTACAGTATATATTCAAAGTAACAAGATTGGCCGTCAATGTTCATTGCAACACCAGCTCTTGTGAAGCTCTCTGCCATCCATTTTGAATCTTGTTTATTCTATAAAATCGCAAAATACATAAATAAATAAAAACAAGTGCAACATCTTTTTTATTAATCCATTGTATTTTACTAGTAGCTAGCACCTAGCACTTTATTTACAATGGCTGCGAATTGAACACTTTAATCTTACCAGTATTGATGCTGTTATGTGATTAACAGGAGAAGGTGTCTCACTCTTCAAACATTATGTCGGAGCCTTAGCCAACCTTAATTCTTCTGAAATTCCAAAAGGAAATATGGGCGCATTACAGAGTGAAAACATTTCCACCTCAGGTTATGAACTATACTATTTTATAGAGTAAATACTTTAAGTGCCCCCACTTGTGCCTACATCTAACTAATATCAATTGTGTTTCTCCTATGCAAGATGATCAAATACACAGCTGTAGAACAGTAGGTGCATGTTACCTTTTAACTAACAATTCCCCACACCATGCACTTGGGAGTGAAACATTATTTCTCTTGTTGATTTAATTTTAACAGTCAACTTAACATATAGGTCATAGTTTTGTTGACCAAAGATTTTTTTCCAAAACTCCTTGTCCTTACCCTTGTGCAGCCTTGACAATGGTAGCACTTATAGTAATTACATCACTGTATAGGTAACTGCTTGAGGAAGTCTTCTCGGTTTACATCTTTCACACTGCTTCTTAATAAATTGCAGTCCACTCACCAGGTTATGGTGAACAATCTGTTGTCATTTTAAATAAATATTATTTCCCATAATAACCTGAGACGTGCAACTCCAAATCAGACAACTAACCAATGCAACAATAAAGATTGCACAAATGATGAAACACCATCTAGTTTACCAACATTACCCACCTATGCAGGCCCTAGAATTGGCATCCGTATAGACTTTGCACAAGCCTTTTCTGCAAAAACTGGGGAGGAACTGCATGGTAGAATTTAAAAACCAGAGACCATCGTAGGCTGTCAACATGTAACCCTGTGGAAGTAGCACCAACAATATGGACGAAGTCTAGAAAGCAGCTATTAATAGAGGTGTACTGCTCCACAGGGATGCCACTGAAACCTACTGTATTACCATAAACCAACAAAATACCCCAGCATGCAGTCAACAAGCAGACAGACATTAACATCCACAGAGCTCTGGCAATCCCACTGAGTTTAGGATCAATGGTCTGCCATTTCTTCCAGGTTCTCTGTCACCTGAAAATGCTGTGTACGATAGTTCACGGGTACGATAGTTCAACAGCCGCTGGTACCACACCACCATTATATAGCAGCAGCATGGTGAGGAGGAGAGCTCTGATTTAATTTTTCACATCACTGCCAGTGGCCAATACTACGGGTGTGCTCCAGGGGGACCTCGCACTCACAGCACTCTTGCAATGAATGATGGACAACATAGTTTAGAAGTGTTTCCAGGAGAAGGAATATGCGCAAAACCGAAAATTCAACATCACAGACAAACATCATCATTTAACAGGGGTATATGGGACAATATACTGAATAATACATTTCATGCACCACATCTTATATGATATACTATCACTGAAATGATTTGCTGATATTTCACTACGGTGCAAACACCAACACACTCCAGGTGCGGATGTTTCCTCTTTGGTGATTGCCCTGTATTTTTTTCTTTTTAGGTACAGGGGTGCCCATCTTATAACCCCGCTCCCTGCACCCACCCTGCAGATGGTCATTTTGCCTACCTGCATCTGCTGCGCTGTTTATTTACACAGTGCACTGCAGGTAGGGAAGTGCCCGTCGTCAGGCCAGATACTGAAAAAGGCTGCATACCCACTCAATTGACTCTCAATCAAATAATGTATTCAGAGTAAAAAAACACCTGCCTGGTCCATAAGGAACTACACAGAAATGCCCGGGAGTACCTTTAGTAACCATTTTTATACCACTCCACCTGATGCATAAAGATGGTCACTCAACAGCATGTGTTGCTGCTACCTGGCAGAATCAATTGGCTGGTGTAAAGACTCTCCATTCCCAAAGTTCCAGCTTTTGGAATTCATTGACTTTGCATATTTGACGCAAGGATGACGCCAAGAAATGCTGTAGACCTCTGAAGACCCACCTCTTTAGCCAAACTTCCTTTTTTCATTTAATTTAAATGCTGTACTTTGTACTGTTGTATCGTTTACCTTTCCGTCTTATCCTTAAAGTGATATATATATATATATATATATATACACATAGATATAATTAATTTAGAGCATACCAGTGTATATTGACTATCCCACGATAAAAACTTTTCATAATTTACAAGGAAACAAGTAACAATAGAGCTTTTTTATTTATTTTTTTAGAGTTTTATATAGCGCGAACTAGACCCAGAGATATCAGAGCGCTTTACATGAGCACCAGTTTCGTTACAGATGGACACATTCATTTTTGTTAGGCACTGGGAGATTAAGTGATTTGCCCAGCATCACAGGATGTTGAGCGTCGTTGCCGAGACTCGAAGCCGGTTCCCCACCTTCAAGGTCGACCGCTCTAGCTGTAAGGCTACATCCTCTCCCAATTGATAAATACATCAAAATACAAACTATAAAAAGTACAAAGAAGTGAATGAACCAGACTGGATCCCACGCAGATCAGGCCTACTCTCAAAGACACAGAACAATGGACCTGAACTGAAAAGTTCTTACTTCAAAACAACTTCCCGCACTTCCACCATTGAAGTGATGCACTAACCATTTAAATGACATGCTGGAACGGGTTGTTTTTTCTTTTTTACAAATAAGGACTGTTAGAAATGGGGGTCTCTAGTTGGCAGAGGTAGGTACCTTTGTCCAAAATAGGGACCCTTGCTTCTAGTCAGGGTAAGGGGGATACACACTTTAGATAACCCCTGCTCACCCCCTTGGTAGCTTGGCACGAGCAGACAGGCTTATCCCAAAGGCAATGTGTAAAGTATTTGTGCCAACACTCACAGTAACACAGTGAAAACACCACAAATGGACACCATACCAGTTTGGAAAAATAAAGTATCTTTATCTAAACTAAACAAGACCAAAACGACAAAAATCCAACATACACAGTTAAAAATATGACTTTGAAAAGGTTTCAAGAACTTGTACCATAGAAAACTATGGATGTGTGACTTTTCACCAAAGTACCTGTAGATGCGTCAAAGTTCCAAAAGCCAAACAGCCACAGAGTCAGAAAACAAAGAGATGCGACACTCCTGAGACCTTTGGGAGGCGATGCGACAGTTCTGCGACACGCAGAGGATGAGTTGCGTCGAATCCGGTCTGTATGGGGAGTGATGCGCCGATTCTTCGTGACGGTTCCGGTTCGCAGTTGATGCATCGGGAAAGCGTGCCGCACAGGTACGATGCGTGGAAATCCAGGATGCGTTGGTGATCGATGCGTCGGTCCTCTTCAGCCGCGATCCCTCAATGCGTCGATTCTTGCAGCGGCGACAGGCGCTGCGACGGTTTTCGCAGCAGCACGGCAATGCGTGGAAATTCTTCTCACGCCATGGAGATGCTTTAGGAAAAAAGCCGCAAGAAGAGCGATGCGTCGATTTTAGCAGTTCTTCACGTTTCTTCTTTCTTCCAGCTCCCAAACAGCAGCAACAACCTCCAGAGGCCCAAAACTGGCACAGGCACCTTTTTGGCAGGCTATAACTCACAGCAGCAGAGTTCAGGGGAGCTGGGGGTGAAGTCTTTGTGTCCCTGAGACTTCAGAACAGGAGGCCAGCACACTTCAGGCCCTTGGAGATCTCCTTCAAGCAGGGGACCCAGCACACAGCAAAGTCCTTCTCCTTTCCTTGGCAGAAACAGCAACTGCAGGCCAACCCCAGACACACAGCAAGGGCAGTACTTCTCCTCAGTCTCTCCAGCTCTTCTCCTTGGCAAAGGTTCCTCTTGGATTCCAGGAATGATCTAAAGTCTGGGGTTTTGGTTTTGGGTCCGATACTTATACCCCAAAATGTCTTCGTTCTCTTTGTGCAAGGGGCTCTGAGCCCAGTTCAAACCAGTTCTGGGGGGAACTCTGCAAGTGCACAACAACATCCATGGTCAGTGTGAGCCTTGGCTCCAGACACACCACAGGGGGGCGGAGCCAGCATTGTGGAAGGCAGGCACAGACCTATTCAGGTACAGGTGCTACTCCTCCCACCACTCCAAATGCAGATCAGGCCTATTCAGCCTAGTGCTGACTCATCCAGACTCCTGGAGCCACTGCACCTCCCCAGCCCCTGTCACTCCAAAGCCAGACAGTCAATCCACAAACAGGCAGAGGCACACAGGATGGTTGAACAAGAAAATAGCCACTTCCTAAAAGTGGAATTTTCAAACACACATTTTAAAAGCCATCTTTACTAAAAGATGTGTTATCAAATTCTGAGTTCAGGGATACCAAACTCCTTTTTTCTATCTTATCCCTATGGGAAGATATGCGTGTAAAATGTTACAAAGCATTCCCCATTCTGTCCTATGGGGCAAGATAGCCTTTCAATAGTGAAAAACGAAATTGGCAGTATTTCACTATCAGGACATGTTACACACACCAGTACATGTCATACCTTTCACATACACTGCACCCTGCCCAGGGGGGGGGGGTACCTTGGGCCTACAATAGGGGTGCCCTATATGTAAGAAAAGGGAAGGTTAGGGCCTGGTAAGTGGGTGCACTTGCCAAGTAGACATGGCAGTTAACAAACTGCGCACAGGCACTGCGGTGGCAGGCCTGAGACATCTTGTCAGGGCTACTCATGTGGGTTGCACAATCAGTGCTGCAGGCCCACTAGTAGCATTTGATTTACCAGCCCTGGCACACTCAGTGCACTTTACTAGGGACCTACTGGTAAAACAAATATGCCATTCAGGGAGAACCAATCACAATAACAATTTACACAGAGAGCATATACACTTTAGCACTGATCAGCAGTGGTAAAGTGCCCAGAGTCCTATAGCCAACAAACACAGGTCAGAAATAAATAGGAGGAAGAAGCAAAAGGTTTGGGGATAACCCTGCAAAAAGGGCCATTTCCAACAAGGACCTTCTTGTCTTCATCCTGATCTAGGAAGGCACCTTGCTTGTCTTCTGAATCTGATGTATGGACATTCTCTTGTCCGAATTGTGCACCTCCTTTCCTTGAAATGATGCTAGTACACTGCTGGGCTGTAAGAAGGGCTTAAAGTCTATTCATATAGGCGTAATAATGAACTTTGTGGTAATCCTGACGAATGCCAGATTTTCCACATTTCTGCTAATTTGCAACTGATAATAAAGTCAACAGAAATTTATTGAAAAAAACTACTGACTTGCCAGGGAACAGTGTAGAATATCCATATATAGCCACTGACTGGCAGTCATAGTTTCCTCGTTTTGCCACTTAAAAGGGGGAGAAGCCCTCAGTAAAATTTTCCACTGATGTATCATTCAGGTATGCTTCAAGCATGCCTATGGCAGTGAGCCAACTCTGCTGATGTCGGTACTGCCGAGGCCCTGACCATGCTCAAGCCATCATTAGGCAACACTCATCAAAAGCGGCTTGTAACAGCCCTATCACCATGGAGGCCATCATTGGTGAAAACAACATAATTGCTGATAATGCCTTTGTATTTTATAACCATTACACCTTCACACATGGAAAGATTCTGCTGTGGTGCTAAGTTCTTCTACAAGTTCGGATCTCAACATAAGATGGGCCTTATGTATTGATTGTTTTTTTATATAGGGCGAAAATAGGTATGCACATTCTTGACCTTAGAAAATAGGAGAGCAGCGGACATTCACAGATGATGCAGGCACAAAAAAACAATGAAGCAATGATATTTACAAGTCGCCTAGCATCGATCGGCCACCCCATTGTTTCACGTCGGGCGAGTTACCTCACTAGCGTTTGAGACAATATAGATATATGTAGCAGGCGCTTATTTATTGGTATAAAGAGATGCAAAATGATCGAAACTAATCAGGCATTAAATAATTACACAAATGACTACAAGATATAAGACATATTTCAGTGAGGAGTCAAAGCAATTTGGCCCACCCTTAAAAAAACAAATGGTTAAATTTTACTTTCAAATATCCCTTGCATTGCATTAATTTTTTTTAATTTATTTATTTTATTTAAGAGGTTTTATATAGCGCTGGCCAGACCCGAGGGTATCGGAGCGCTTTACAGCAGATATAGGGGAGAAATCACATAAAAGAGACAAAGGTAGGCATAAGTGTTCAAAAGTCCCAGTGTGCTGTGCGACATTGAGGTAGAGAGGTCCTGAGGTAGTCTCGTTGCGTGCACAAAGTCTTTGGCTAAATCTCCCTCCGAGAGGAGGTGAACGAGGAGGGGGTTAGGGAGCGGGGATGAGGTAGGGAGTGGAGGAACAATGACAAGGGTCTGTAAAGTGCAGGAGGAGGTAAGGTGGTGGAACATTGCCTGGTGGCTGTAGAGTGCAGGCTTGTGCGTTTTGGTTCTCAGTCCGGGAAGGCACGGTTGAGGTAGAGGTCTTTTAGGAGTCTTTTGAATTTTATAAAGGAGGGGATAGTCCTGATATCGACTGGAATGGAGTTCCAGATTTTGGGTGCGTTTCCAGCGAAGGATCGAGACGCGGTTTTTTGTTTGCGTGTTTTCAGAGGGATGAGTAAGAGGGTGTTGGAACTCCTGAGGATTCTTGACTGGCCGGCTTTCTTGAGTTTGGAGACCAGGTATTCCGGTTTCCCTGTGTGCAGGGCTTTGTGCGTGAGGCAAGCAGTTCTAAAGCTGGCACGCATTTCGACTGGGAGCCATTTTAGTTCTCTGAGTGCGGGAGATAAGTGGTCATATTTTTTAACTCCGGTGACCATTCTGGCAGCAGCATTGAGAGTTGTTTTGAGTGGCGCTAAGTGGGAACGAGCTGTACCGGAGAGGACTGCGTTCCCATAGTCAAGTCTAGATAGCACCAGTGATTGGGTGGCTTGTTTGAGGTCCATGGGCGGGATGAAGGGTTTAATTTTGTTGAGAAGCTTCAAATTGAGGAAGGCACTCTTCGCGGAGATCTTAATGTGTTTGGTCATGCTTAGATTTTGGTTGAGGGTGATTCCTAGCGATTTTACCGAGTTCGCCAGGGTGAGATTACCGTTAAGAGCGTCGATTGCTTTCAGCCACTCTACGATTTGAGGGTTTTCTTCTTTGTTGGAGATGAGGAGGATTTCGGTTTTGTCTTGATTGAGTTTGAGGTGGTTAGTTGATAGCCATTGTTGAACTTCTCTAAGAGTGTTGTTGAGTCTTAGAATGTTGTTAATGGAGGAGGTTTCCAAGTAGATCTGGGTGTCGTCTGCATATAGGTGGAAGGGGATGTTGGCTTTTTTCAGAATGGTGGTGAGGGGTTCCATGTATATGTTGAACAGTTGAGGGGAGAGCACTGAACCTTGGGGGACACCTCTGTTGACGGGGAGTAGGTCGGACATAAAGGATTTGATTTTTATCCTTTGGGAGCGGTTGTGAAAGAAGGAGGAGAACCATTGTAGGACCACTTCGGCCGCACCTACTTGGTCTTTGAGAGCCTTGATGAGAAGATTGTGATCAACCGTGTCAAAGGCTGCCGATAGGTCTAAGAGGATGAGTAAGCAGCATTGGTCAGTATCAAGGGACTTGAGGATGTCATCCACGATGTTTAGGATCGCGGTTTCGGTGCTACAGCCTTTTCTGAAGCTTGATTGGTGGTGGTGAAGCAGGTTGATGTTGTCAATGTGCTGGTTCAGTTGAAGGAGAACGCATTTTTCGAGGATTTGGCTAGGAAGGGGAGGGTGGAAACAGGTCTGAAGTTGTTCAGGACGTTGGTGTCTAGGCCTGGCTTTTTCAGTAGTGGTGTGATTTGGCCGACTTTGAGGCAGTCTGGTATGATGCCGGTTTTCAAGGAGCGGTTTATGATTTCACACCATATTGGTGCAAGGGAGAGTTTCAGCTTTTTAGACAATTGGATAGGTACAGGGTCGAGGCTGTGGGATGAGGGCTTGGAGGAGGAGATTAGTTTGAGAATCTCAGCTTCAGGTACGGGGTTGAAGGATATCCAGGCTTTCGTGGGGAGCAAGCTCGTGGTGTTTTCGACTGTTGGGGCTAAGTTTTTGCAGGAGGGATTGAGGTTGATGTCAAGTGATAGCTCAATCTTGGTGATTTTGTCATTGAAGAAGTTGGCGAAGTTGTCACACAGGTCTTTGGAGGCCTGGACTGGGGTTGCAGAGGTCTTGGAGGTTTGTTGCCTGATGATGTTAAAGAGTTCTTTTGGCCTCCTTAAAGAATGAACCTACAAACATCTGCTTGCTAATATTCATTCTTCATACTCATTGGAAACATTTGGCATTGTCTGCAAACTTTCTACATTCTCATAATATCTCCAATGTCATTATAACGTTTTTCTCATAATGCGATCTTCAAATTTCTATGAAATGCTGTTTAGTGATTAGTCAGTCCCTAAGTCTGCTTGACTGATATTGAGAGCTCTCTGGTAGGAACACTGAACATGTTCAGCCAAGCCTCACTGAATTAACAAGTTTAGCCAGGTCTCAATGAATAACATGTTCTACCATGTCACCCTGAGTAACATGTTCAACCATGTCTCACTGAGTAACATGTTCAACCATGTCTCACTGAGTAATATGTTCAGCCATGTCTCACTGAGCAACATGTTCAACCACATATCGCTGAGTAACATGTTCAACCATGTCTCACTGAATAACTGTCAAGAAAACCTCATCAAACGTATTCCTGTGATTTATACTATGACACTTGTTGGCTTTTCTTTACTTAAAATTACACTGCGACATGAATAGGATCAGGCTTTGCGGAGTTACAACCTTTTGGTGATGGGTCAATTTATTTAGTCAGTGCAAAGACTACAAACCATTGTGAGCAGTAATATAGAAATTGGAATGTACAGAGTTTATTATGCAGAGGAAAAGAAGTTACACAGTTTTACTCAACACGACTAAATTAAAGTTGAAATGATTCCCAATCGTTTAGTTCATGATTATCAATAGATTTTTTTGCAGAGGCCCACCTCCCCACGCATAATTCTAGGACACTAGTCATGTGTTGGCCATTTAAATCCTATCCCTGTGCAAACCACTGTTTACACAAGATGTGTGGCCATTTCTGCGGACTCTATGTTTCTTTACAGGTAAATTTCCTCAAGTCAAACCTGACTAAATGTACAGCGAGGAAAGTCTTGGTAAACACTGAAATCTGCTGTTCTGTGTGGAAAGCAAACATTCTGCCTGTATTCTACATTTTCATGAGGAAAAAAGTGGAATCAGAGACATTTACCACACCCAGTGAATAATGCACCCGTGGTATCAGCACTCACCCAGTGCAGTAAATATTTCAGCTGCACTTGGCCCCTTAATAATTAGAGCCACCGAAAATGACAAATCTGGGACAAAGCATTAGTAAGCTATATGTAGCTACATTAGGATTTTAATCTGGGCGATCTGTAAACATTTGGTAAGTCTACATGAAGGGAATTAAAATTATCTTGAAAAGGAAACAATAGGAAAATGTCCTGTATGCAGAAAAAACATGACTCTCAGGCTGCCTCAAGAGGTGCCTGATTGCAGGATACAGCTAACATGTCGCATAAAGGGGGGTTGATGAGATAGTTTAGAAGGGTGAAATCTCCAGGTGAGCTATTCCTTAATACAGAAAATGGGAGATCTTTTATTCTGAATTTGGAGGCTAGAGAGGTTTATTGGACACCCCAAGAACTTGCATTGTTCCTGACTCAGTTTCACTTGCATTTCCTATGAACACCTATGACGTTTCCAGATAACCAAACTAAAGTAGCCTTTGTTTTATCTTGACTAAGAATGCTGCCAATTGGAGTATTCCATTAGTGGAGTGAAATACACTACTGCATATTTGATTGCCTTATGCAAACAAATGAAGAAGTAATTTAATAGAAAGTGGCATACTTTCTCTGGGTAATGAGTTTTGATTTTGAAACAGGACCATCAAAAGCTAGCAAGCTATTCAACCGTCTCATCATTTTGTAGTTGAGACTTTGTGGATTGAAGAGAAATGATTAATCTTATTTTATCAGGCTTTCAAATTAAAAGATGTAGGGTCACAGGTCATATGTCCTCTTATGAAGGGTGCTAACCTCATAGATCTGGTAGTGCATCACTTAGCCGAGCATTGCTGAGGGACAAATTATTTGCCCTGCCAACATTAGGGTGGTCTTCCCACAAATATTTTGCCTTCACCCTCCTATTTTGCTGAATTCATTTTTGTTGGCTTGAGGACCGACCGTGCAGTTTACCACTGTTAATCAATGCTAAAGTGCTTGTGCTCACTTCTTAAAACATGGCAAAATTGGCGTACATTTGATTGGTATGTTTAATTTACTTATAAGGCCTTAGTAAAGTGGTGTACCATGTAACCAGGGCCTGTGAATTAAATGCTACTAGTGGGCCTGCTGCACCTGTTGTGCCACCCACTTAAGTAGCCCCTCAAAGCATGTCCCAGGTCTGCCACTGCAGCTAGAATACAGTTTTAAACTGGCAATTCGATTTTGCAATATACCCGCCTTGCCAAGCCTTTAACACCCCTTTTATTGCATAGTCATTCTTAAGGTAGACCTTAGGTAGTCCATAGGACAGGGTGCACTGTAATTAAAAGGTTGGACAGGTACTTTTGAGTTTAACATGTCCTGGTAGTTAACTCCTAAATTTGTTTTTCACTACTGTGAGACCTACCTCTCCCATAGGATAACATTCAAGTTACCTTATTGCATTTAATAAGTGCTAAGTTATGATTGGGAAAAGGTAAACATTTCATGTTTGGCGTCTGAGAAGTAATTGAAAACAGTCTTTAATGGTAAAGTCGGATTTTTAGTTACAATTTTGAAAATGCCACTGTTAGAAAGTTGGCATTTTCCTGCACTAGTGATTTGGTGCATGCAGCCTTTTTCTGGGTCACATGACTGGGTGTAGCTGGCAGCTGGACTTTGTTAATTCCTCCAAGATACCCACACAATAGAGGGCGTAGGTGTGCCTGGTTGGGCCATCAACTGGCAGGATGGGGGGAGGGTGGAGCTGGGCAGAGTCCCACTTGCAACTGAATAGGCTGTGTCTGCCTTCACCCCTGCGTTGTTCATTCAGACAGCCAGGAGCCAGGGCATGTTAAGCAGGAAACTTCAAGAAACTTCAAGAGCTTCAAATGGAATTCTCTAGAAAGTACTCCTACTTTAAAGAAAACACTAGGTATAAAAATAGGGCCCTCAGACCCACTTTTCAGTTCACTTTCTGGACCTGCGGAATGACTGCTCTACTACTTGAAGCCTGCCTTGAACCCTCAGAGTCCTTTACTGCTGCTTGAGCCCTGTTCCACTGCTTGAAACCAGGACTACCAGAGTGACTCCAAGGGCTAGTTGTCTGGTCTCCTGATCAGAGCCTCAGGAACAAACAAGGATCCAACCATCTTGAACATGCACCTGGACCAAGTCTGAAGAAGTACTAACCCCCCCAAGTTGTGCCCTTCAGCCCTGGACCCTTAGTGGTGGTGTTAAAGGTGCCCAGATAGCCAAAATCCAAAACTTGGAACAGCTCTGACAACTGGGAGGAGACCTGGACCAACCTGCTCGTCTAGCTGCCCAAGGTGCACCGCCGCCCGGCCTGACCTCACAGCATCTCCTGCTATGTCTTCTCTGCATCAGCAAATCCTTTTTAGTGGTCCTTCGCCAAAGGGCTATCCAGCCTTGTGGAACTCTCATTGGTTACAGCCTCCAGCATCGTACCGCTGGAGATTTCTAACTTCCAAAAAAGAGACTAAGTCCGAACGTAGAAATCTTCACATTGACTCAGTCGACGATGCCTCATTCTCGGACACCGCCTGCAGTAGATGTCCGCTGTTGGCGCTTTGATGTTTTAGGTGCTAGTTTTTACCATAAACTTTAAAAATTCATAACTCAGGGTCTACTTATTGGATTTTTGTTATTTTGGAGTCAATTTATTACAACTTACTCTATTTTTCTAAATTGGTGTTGTAGGATTTTTCTTGGGGTGTGTTTTCACTTTATTACTGTTTGTGTGCTGCATAATATTTTACATACTGCCCCATATCAAGCTTGACTGCTTTTGTGCCAAGCTACCAGAGGGTTAAGCGCAGGTTAATTTAGTGAATTTGTGGTTCCCCCCTGAGAGGGATTGTGGCTGTTGCTTGAGCAGTGTTAACACCCCGCTCAACCAACAACCCAATTTCTGAGACAAATTAAAGAGACTGGGGCATTCGTAGTACAGAAGTATAAGAGAGTAGAAACTGAAGTTTGTGAACCTTTGTAGTTGGGTATTTTGAAACTTCCTCTTTCTAAAGAAGAAAGAGAAAGAAGACAGGAAAAAAACATATATATGTGTTGCAGTAAATCTGGACATTTTGTTAACCACAGTCACAGTAAATTAAGATCCCTAAAGTGAAGCATCTGTAGTGACACATCTGAGAAAGGCAGAGCCTTTGGAAACAGGATTCCTTGACAACGAAGGGGGCTGCCTTCTTGTGTGAAGAAATTAATTCAGTTTCTAATTGAATGGTGAATACCAAGCAGCTACCAGTTGGTCATATGATAATTCCTATGAAAAAGACATTAGAATCTGTTCAGGAATCCTGGGCAAACAGGGGCTACTAGGCCCCAACCATTGCGGTTGAGATTGTTGGTCACCGGTGTCCTGGGATCCATACTACTGTGGCTCTACAAACTGAGTCAAGTACAACCCTGTCCACAGTGGACTCTCAGGGCGAATGGTCACAGGCTTCTCAGAATGGGAGTGTAAGGGGACAGAGCTCAGAACTTAATTAACCAACAGAAACAAAAAGGTAATGTCCAGCCCAGTGCTTAGTTTTATTAAAACAAAGTACGTTTAATATCAGAGAATACCTACATTTGTACAATTCAATGGGTACAACATACAGGGTTGCAGAATGCTGTGTTCAATCAATGAGGCACGACAACCCCTTCACTTTGCAGTAATTATCCTCCTTCCTACTAGGGACAAGATTCCTTCTACTGCTGTGCCCATACTTCTGTGGATCTAAGATGGGTTAGGCTCAGGAGCAGTTAGCTTCCATTTTTTCACAGTTTTAAGTATACAGCTCAGGTCAACAGTTTATCGTTTTTTTATTATATGACAAGTGTCTAGCAAGTTCGGCAGATCAGCCTTCACACCTTTCTATCTCTTGTTCCCTGGCACAGGCTAAGCCCCATTATTTACCAGCAAGATGCTCTTGACAGACTTGGGTGAGCGGATGATGCTGTCACACCATTCCACCTCTGAAGTGTGAACTCTGTTATGGAGCCTGCATTTACAGACAATGTTGCAAGACAGATGCAGAGAGGCAGAGCCTGGCTCACCAGGGGCCGCTCTCTTGGTTGGCTGTGGACATGCACCCAGCAAAGATACTTGCTATCTCCAAGCCTAATATTTCTGAGAGTGCTATCTTTGGGCAGTATCAGTCCCTAGGCATGAGGGGGTCCACTCCTTTTCTTCTTGGTGGCCGCAGTGGGACCAGCAGCAGCACCAGGTAATCAAACCTGAGACTTGTTACCAGATGACACATTTCTGGCACACACTTGGTGCAGCTCATTTCATTAACTGCACAAAGAGGTCGGAGGGAAGCTTTTCAATGCAGGGAGTTCGTGGCACACTCTCTTGGATCATCAGCTTTCTCTGCGGTTGTCCTTGCTGGGAACAGGCAGGTCTCTGCTCATGAACAATCTGTCCTTCTACAGGGCTGGGCACACTCCCTTCCCTGTGCTAGAAAGCATTCCTGCTTCTAGGCTCTTTAGGCAGACCCTCAGCTCCTCCACCATAAAGTGATGACATCAGGTGTTGTCCCCTCAACTCTAGGAGACTGGCTATCCAGTAGACACCAGCAGAAGTTACACACCAGCTTGTGTACGTCGCTGCAGAGCACTTGCTTTCTTGGTCAAGAATAACTTAGGAATGGAGCAAAGTGTGGTGGTTTGGATCCCATGTTTAAACACATTTTCCAGACAGGGGATATGTATCCAATGTCTCAAGCTTAAGAACTGAGTGGGGTTGAAACTCTTTAAAGTGTATCAGGGTGCTTTCCCCAAACCGCCTTTCCATAAAGTGATGCTTCTCACAGCAATTAGCACTAGGGCTGGATCCAAGCAGGAAAGGGTAAAATAATGGGCACAGTGAAGTTTCAGCTTTCTGCACTTGGCTGTCATGAGTCTTCCTGAAGCAGTAATTTGAGACAGACAAAATGTCAGGCCAGCCTGGAAATGTTCTCACCAATAGAAACTGCAGTCCCACCCTTCAGTTCTACCACCTACTAATTGGCAGTGCTCAAGGGTAATTAAATAGTAATGCCTTGCTAACAAAGGCTTAGTGGAATTTCGAAAGGTAGCCCTGTCTTCATCCTCACTTCAGTGTCTGGGTACCCACCCTTTAGTCACACGAATGCAGGCAATACAATATCAATGTCTAGGGAACCTATCCTAGCTTTCTTTCTTTTGCATGCTTCAACCATGTACAACCATACAGTTGCCACATGCTCACTTTACATGAACATGCATTTGACATGCACATGGGATGTCATTGCAAGGTCCTGGGTTTCAAATGAAAGCATTACAGAACTTTACGCAAAAGGGGTCACTAGGCCACACTTTGACTGACACAAAGAAAGGTCTGGCCACACTAAAGATTCACAAAAAAGAGTTCACTGTCCCCAATGCTTTATGTGCTAAAGCCAAGAGAGGGGAAATAGTCCACTGTCTTCTATAATGGCATGCTTTGTGCACCCTTCTAAGTCAAAGAAGAAGTCTTGGATCCGGCATTAAAAAGGCCAGGCCTAGGTGACCATGTTAGATTAACATGATGCCAGGGCCAAAAATGAAACTCGGGAGACACGTTTCACATACAGTCAGACTCAATACAAGCGAACATTCCCATTTGCCATGGAGGGAACATTCCTGTCCCAACAATGACTTTGCCATATGGACAGGAAAATATTGTTTCTGGACTTTTAGATAGATTCAGGAGCCTCAGAGAATTATATGGATATAAAGTGTGCTCAATCCTTACAGATACTCGTGATTAAGAAAAAGGTTCCTGGTGACATTCAGGCAGTAGATCACTCTACATTGTTTTCTGGCCTGTATGTTTTCATATGCATATTATTTCTTTGGTATGTTTTGGAAGTCATCATGAAAAGATTTGATTTGATTGGTGCATCTCAGCTTAAAGTGAATTTTTGGCATGTTATGGTTGACCATGCAAAGTCTGAGTAATGATTAGGCAGCAAGAACACTAGAATTGAATTCTGATTATTGTAGGGGCAAGTGTTTGATACCTGGTGAATCATCCCACCGTCACCCTTCAAGGCTCAGCCAGCAAAAATGAAACCTCACGTTATTGATTGCACATTCACTTTCCCTTCTTGTTATGAACATTTCCATGATGTGTTTAATATGATAAAAGCAAGTATATTACCTCCACAAGTACTTTATGATTGTAAGATTGATTTGGAACTTGGAGAACCAACATCTTGCAGTTGAGTGTATGCAATCACAGAGTCTGTGGCAGAACATCTCAGATAATATATAAATGAGAATTTAGCCAATGCATTTTTTTAAATATCACAGTCTCCAGCCTCCTCTCCATTATTTTTTGTACCCAAGAAGGGAAACCTGTGCTTAGCTGGTCAAGATTTATGTTTAGCTACCATTTATTGTTTCAACAGATGCCTCATATCATGCTATAGAACGGCTTTTGTCCCAGAGGAATCCAGGGACTGCCAGGTGAAGCCAGTGTCATATTTTTCCCAAATGTTTACCCCAGTAGAATCAAGTTACACTTTTGCAGGCAAAGACCTGTTGGCAATTAAGAGAGCTTTTGAAGAATACATTTGTAGTGTATCCTGAAAAACATGAGGCTTTCATAATAAGACTTCCCTCAAAACAATTGTAGTAACACCAGAGATGTAAATACTATTGCAACTTTGGGCCACTTTCCTCACTAATCAGCAATCTAGCAATCTATTTACCATTCTATGAAAAGGTAACCTATTCAGGACAGAATCAGAGGAGATCAGAAAATTCATCTCGAACATTCCATTGAGTGTGAGACTCTTTGGGCCTTCTTGGACTCAGAATTCTTTTCAAGCTTTTTGAAACCTCACAAACAACCTTGTGACCTAATCAGCATTTTCTTTCACAGGACCATATTAGTCCTACATTGTGCACCATGGACACCAGAATTAGCATACTCAGATCTGTGCTCTTTAAAAGAACAAGACAATACTTCTAGTATTTATGCCAGCCAAACCATGTGTGGTTCACAGTGGAACTGCATGGTTGGCTCATTTGAATTGCAGGCTAATAGGCAGTCTATTCACCATTCTGCCTAAAGGTGACCCATCCATGGAAAAGAATCAGAAGAGATCAGAAAAATGATCCCCAACATTCCATTGAGCCTATAAAATTTGGGACTTTTTGGACTCAATTGCCTACAAGTATTTTATAACCTCATGAATAACCTCCTAGCTGCATTGAAAGTGTACACAGAGTGACAGATCATATTCCACAGTACCCACAAGATTTTCAAAAAGACAACTGGAGAGGCACCCCCATTGAAATATGTTGTGGGAAAAGAGGTTTTTTTTCCACCACAGATAGCCGATCCAAATCCACTCCGGCGTGGAAAGATAGACTTTAAAGAGGAATGCTGTGCATAAAGAAAACAAGTCCATGAATATCTCAGACTATCAAAATGAAATTCTCATTTCATTGTTATAACATGACTTTGCTGGAATAATACGGTGCTCCCATGGCCCATTAGAATGGCAAATAAAGCCAGCACAATTTACCAACAGTGCATACAAACAATTGTGCTACAATCTTGTCCTCACTCTCATGTGTGAATGCTGTTTTTAACTGCCATAGAACTAATTTAACAGTATCCACAAAGATTAGATTAAAAGTGCGATACCTGAGCTAGGAACAACATATAACATGAGCTTATGACCCTCTACTACAGCTGCCCAAAATTATAGACCTCAAAATGAAGGGTGCAATCCCATCCCAGGAACCAAAGAAATTCTCTCTGTGGTTCTGTGCGACACTGTACAAATAAATGATAATTTTTCCCAACTCAGGAACCTCTTCAAAAACCAAGATTAAAGACTGATAGGACAGAAAGTGCCCCAAATCCAGTCTCAGTAGAGAAAAGCATCTCTGGCAGAGTGTTCGCTTGAGTAATCACAGACTGCTTTAACCTTCACATATAACATCTGACTCCAAAGGAATACTGACCTATAATTTTCCAGGAAAGGATGTGCTGGTTTGCAAGAATACAGACCCCAGATGAGGTACATTGAACAATTATCAGCCACAATGCAGGAGGTTTGGGCTTAGAAACTGTACCTTGAGACTAAAGAAAATATAAAGTCTAGCAAATGTGTGTTAACTGTTGTGCCCAGAAAATATGTGAAAGAGAAATTATATGTGTGAGGTCTCCCATGGTAATTTAAGTCTTATTCATGGGGAAATCAAATTAATGGCCAGATTTAGATCTTGGTGGAGAGGGTACTCCATGGTGACTGAGTTCTCTCCCCGCAAAGACTATGGTCCTTTCTCTTGATTTACATGCGGGCGGGCCACAATTTGATGATGGCATGGAATACTTGGTCTGCACCATGGTCAAACTTTCCAGATGGCCGGACGGAATAAGGGCCAATGACTTGGCTCTATGTCTGCCCACCTAATTCAAATGTGCGGAAATATAGCTATTTTTAAATGTGCATGAATGTCAGGAAAGATGTGGTGAAAAGGGGCTTTGAAAAGTACTCAATGCCCCCATTTGCCATGGGGGACCTTCCATGTTGAGGGGGGTGTTGCATCCTCCGCAGCCCGGGTACTCGCCAATGACTATGCCACACAAGGAGATTAGTATAACACGTCTTTATTCGTCTGCGTGGAACCGCGAACTCAACATTCCAAACCTGCATTCATTTCACTCCGCTCTAACGCTTACATCATAGTTCTATGGAGTTCATTAGGACTCCATCATTTACAAATATGTACACAATCATAGCTCTTCAATGAGTCTTCATTGCACTTTGATCACATGTCCCGACCGTGTCTTCGGAAACCGGGGACAGGCAGTAGAAGTGTCCATGACCAGCGCTGGTGATGCAGGAACAACAGCAGTCAGGGGGTCTTCACTTGTCCTTTCAGACCCAGTCTTTACATTGACATCAGTGCCGGACGTGCTATGAGCCACATGTTGGAAATGCAAGGACTATTGCGTAATGGACTTCCCAGGACATTAGGCAGCCTTCATGTGTCCTTTGCTGGTCACAACATGAAATGGTTCAGCATCAAAAGGAGCATCAGACTTATAATTTTTATGCTGACGAGCAAGCACTCGATCTCCTCTAGTGAACGTAACATCGTTTGCATGTCAACGCTTGTCTGCATTGGCCTTCATTTTCCTTTTACGATCCAAGTCTTTCATGCAAATTTCTTCCTCAGTATTTGACCTTCTCTTGCTCCATTGAGGCAAGTTGGTCGTCATGGCTCTCCAGGACATCAAGGTTGCAGGGATTTCACTTGTGATCGAGTGAGGGGTCGAAAGGTAAGCTCCAAGAGTTGATTTTAAGATCAAGATTTTCTAGTACAGCACCAGTGGCGGCTGGTGACATTTGAGTGGTGAGGCGTAAAATTCTTGTTGTACTGAACTACGGGGAGCGAGCGTAGCGAGCGAGCCCGAACAACCTAAGGGGTGTTCAGGGGAATTCTCCCCCCGAGAAAATTTTGAAAAAAGAGTGGACAAATGGTGCATTTTCAAGCAAACTTGAGGAAGCAGGAAGGTTATTAAAGCAATACGATTCACTTATTTATCATTTAAGAAATTGCCAATTTCTATGAGCTATAGAGGACAATCTTTATGTATGCTGATGTGGGGGGCGGGCATATTGTGCCTGTGCGTGACTGCCCCATGTGTGGTTTGTGTGACAGAGTCACTAGGAGGATTGCTTGCTAAGTTCCTAAACGGCTACCCTGTTAGCTACTTTTTGGAATGCTAGGTGGCTTATCTTGTTTTGAAAGCTAGCTCTAGAATTATAGACAGCTCTGGTCTGGATGGGTGTGGCAGGAGTTACTTCTATCTATCATTTGCAGTACCCAAAAGAAGCTGCCATTTCCTAGTTTCGGGTGTATGACCTTTGTTTTGTACATACATTTGTATTACTTTGCAGTTTGTACTCAGCACATCTTAACTGGGCACATTGTGCTATCAGTGGACAGACCCACTCCTTATAGTCAATAAGAGAGCTGAACTAGTAGTTGTTTCAAGTGTTCTTATTCATTTTAATTAGATTTATTTCTTTGTGGAGGAGCGTGACGCCTGTAGTGTGTTAAAGTGCAAATTAATCGATAAAATACAGAGCAAAACCAAGGAAAGCACAAACACATAGATTATTTTCAGCCCCACGTTGAGTGCACTGTACACAACAATTCGAAATATACAAGGCAGCCATCTTTGTGATATAAGTGACAGTGAGCTCTGCTCCATGGAAATAGGGTTGATCTGTTAACATGAGATGCTCTTGTCATTGAATGCATCAACCGTAGTTGATCAGGGAATCGACCTTGCTTTCAAGAAGTTGGAATGACGGATCTCTGAAGAAAGGTTGCCAAGATAGTGCAGATTTCGCTGATTCAGCTGTTATGTCCCGTATAGAGGCCCTAATGTAGACCCGTTCAAACATGCCCTAAAATGGACGTATTCGTATTTGCCCTAATACGGTCATATTCGTACTTGCCCTATTATGGTCAAAGCCGCATATGCCGTACTATGGTCATAACTGTACATGTCCTATTATAGTCATGATTCCTTATATAGGCATGATCTTTCACCTACATTGGTCCTCACTAGTACACAACGTGCTCTGAGGGCTGAACGTTATCTATTCTGTGGTTTTGAATACAGCAGGGTTTTTCCCAAACACAGGCCCACACTGTACTCATCAATTATGCATGGCTCTCTAGGAATACAACACCTGCATAATATGTATGTACAAAGTTCACCCCTGACGTCTTCCTCAAGACTGACCAGGCCCAATGCAAACCACACAAAGGGATGAGAGTCTCCAGGGTATAAATATACCACATCTTGCCCCGGTAAGACAGAGGGAACCGAGACTTGCATGCTGACACACTGACCAGAGACGCTGAGGATCCTGCATGCAGTCGCTCCAGCTGACAGCCGTCTGACACAGCCCTTGCGGGGTGTCCAACTCGAGACCAGGACGGGGTCCCACACTCTCTATTCAGGTATGGGGGTTCGACTAAATCCTATAAGGATTCTTGGCTCTTAGGCTTTTAGACCTACACATATGCTAGGTACACTCAGGTACATCTAGTTAGGCATCGTAGGAGTACGCGCACTTTCATAATGCTTTTATATTCATGTATGTAGTCATGACTATTGCAATATGGTAGAAATGTTCTATCCCTTTGCTTTTATCGTACTGCTGATAATATATCTCTGCTATTGTCTGCTGGTTGCCGCAGCACATATATTTTACACTAGAATCACAACTGTTCAATAAATACTTATTGAAATGCCCGACTGTTTATTCTGTGTAACTCTCTGAGACAAACCGAATAAGTAAGCACGAGTGACTGAGCGAAAGGTAGTATATTGTTTCCACGATTCTGAGGAATTTGGGTTGTCATGATCTAAGGTTGCCAGAAACTAATCTCTCCCCGATAATAGGAGATTCTAGTGGCACTGTGAGCTAGCTAATGCAAAACAATCTAACATACGCGGTGAGGGTGCACAGAGTCAGTCTGCCACCAAGCCCACAGCTTATGTTATACAAACGCGCAGGTCCTGCATGGGTACTATAGGAACTACACGACACAGCGACAGGAAGCAATTCCGAACAAACATTATGAGGCTTCCTAGCATATGCTCCACACAGACGGACATAATACATACATGCAGAAATATTACTGCCATATCCATTAGGGTGCCATAAAAGAAAACTCAGTGGCGGCTCTCTTGCATCACAGCTCGATCAGCATCTAGGTACATTGGGAGGTTTATCAATAAACCAATGCCTCCGATAGGCCAGCTGGAATCAGTCAGCTTCAGTGGCTGACTGATAGAGGAGGCCCTGTCTCCAGGCACGCCAGTCTTTCAAAGGCACCGACAATCAAACAACCTCTAGCTTCAACTCGTCAATGGGAACAGAGATGCCTATGGAAAATATTTCCCCAATGCAACAAAAACACCCAGGCCGGTTGCACTACCCTGTAGGAGTCCAGTATCAGCACAGCAACCTCCCCACAGGCATGGCCTCGCTTGAAAAGCAAAAGAACAATAGCTCTGACAAAGAAACATGGGGAGCATCCATCCACTGAATCAGCCAGGCGCTTTTTGTCTTTGCCACTGGTGGGAACACACCCAGACACGTCGTCCACTCCTGCGGTCACGTCCAGATACATGCACCATGGCTGATCACACCCACGCACGTTTCCCATTACACACAACAAACTCAGACACTATTCACCCTGCAAATGGTGTGCTCGAATATTGTTTTGAACTGTGCATTGAGAACCCAGGCAAGTTTGAAGAGGAGGGACGGGTGCAGTCAGGTCCATATCTCTGTAAACTAACACCGCAGTCAGTGGAAAGGTTGTGTGCACACAGTGACCTCTGCCTCGCAAATTATGAAGCTGCATGTAAAAGTGGAGAAGGCCTTGTCACTGCATCAAGTGCCCTATTGTGAAAGGCCGAGCACTGCTCCTTCTCACTGCCTGCCTTCTTTCTGAAGCCTGGGCCTCAGGCAATCTCGGGAGGGGTCACTCACACAGTAATATGGGGTCATTCTAATATCTGCCGCATTGTTACGATTGGAATTTAAATGCGAGTATTCTGCGCCCACCAGTGTAACAGGAACCCTGCTAATGCACCGGGCAGACGCTTAGCTAGAAAAGACATGGTAAGAGTATATGCGTCTTCTGTCCATCAATGCCCTGAGCACGAAACGAGCAAGCCCCCTCCCCTTCATGCTTCAGGAGCAGGAGTTATCAGGCCTGGTCCTTTCACAAGCCCGCCCTGGAAAAAGAACAGCAGCACTGGAGTACAACAGAAAATGCACAATTATCAATACACAGGGCTCGTCGAGATCCTCTGCCTTCCAATTACCAGAATACACACACGTTTCCAGCTATAATTTCAAAAAAAGCGAAAAAGAAGCCTCTCACAACGAAGCCAGATACTTGACTAATTATTTCGCTCAAATGAATCAAAATAAACAACAAAGGCCAACAGCACACACCTCCTTCACTGAGTACACCACAGAAACCCCGGGACGGTAATTATTTATTATAATTTAAAAAAATTACCTTCCCCCGAGTCACGCGCTGCCGCCTCCGCTCCTGCTGCTCCTGGCCGGTCCCGCGTCAGGAAGCAGGCTTCCTCCCTCCCCTCCCCAAGCCAATTACAATGCTGCAATGGCAGCGTTGTGATTGGTGGGGTGCAGCGGACAGCGCCCCAGCCGGGTGCCTGTAGGGAGGCCATTTTCTCTGTGTAGGCTGCATGCAGCCTACATAGAGAAAATGTAGAGTGTGCATGACTGGTTTGGTCGGCCCCAGAGGGACGACCTAACAGTCAGGGCCCACAACAGTGGGCAAGCCACTCCAACCTGCCCTCGAGCAGGATCGCCCACCCGCCCACCCACAACCAGGCATTTCTGCTTTCTCGCAGTGTGAGAAGCAGAAACATAAAATGGTAGTTTTACCATTTTATGTTTCTGCTTCTCGCACGGCGAGAAAGCAGTGTGGCGCCACTGTACAGCACACTGAACAGCTTTCTTAAGAGTGCTCATGAAACGTTCGACAAGGCCATTGGCCTGTGGCCAAAGAGGTATGCTCTTCTGATGCTTCACATTAAGACGACTGAGAAGGTCTGTGAATTCTCGACTGTTGAAAGGCGGACCATTGTCAGATTTTAAGGTGGCAGGAACACCCCATGTCACGAAGATGCCGTCCAATCTCTCGATGACTCTTTCTTGAGCGATAGATGAGAGATCTTTTATCAATGGAACACGGGAGTATTCATTCACAATCACCATCAGGTGATGTCTGTTGTCAAGAGGACCGAAGAAGTCAACAGTAATTCTTTCCCATGCATGCACTGGAAACTCTGCCATGTTTAAGGTGTGTTGAGTGGTTTTCGATGCCAGGCAGTTGCATAGATGACACTTTTCACTTCTCTCTCAACTCTCTTGTCAGAATGTGGAAACCAGAGTTGGTGTCAGAGAGCTCATTTGGTGGTAACGATTCCACAATGTCCATCATGGGCCACTTCAATTATCTGTTGTTGCAGACTCTCCGGAATGACAATTCCTCTTAGAATATTGCCTTCTTGAGTAACAGACAGTTCATCTTTGATATATTTTTTTTATTTTAAAATTCTTTTTTATTAAATAAGAAAAACAGAAACATAACAGTTGACAATAAAGTGATAGAGCATTTGTACATTTCCCACCATTTTGTCGCTACCTTCCAACATTTCCATTATGCCACAAACCGTCAACTCTACTTTGTGACCGCCGATCTTCAAAGAGTTATACGTTCCTACAGAGGGGGATCAGTAAATGGTACACAAACATTCCTCTAGTTTTATTCCACCCCCCCCCCAAATCTTAGTCCATTTTTGTGGGCATCCTCTCCCTTCATATATCACCCTTTCCGTCTGCATGCACCAGTCCATGTCGGCCTCCCAGTCCCGGAGCCTCGGTACCGTGGCTCCCCTCCAAGTTCTGGCTATATTACGTTTCGCTACCACATTTCCAAGTGAGACCCAGATCCTCTCTTTTGCCGTCAGGTCAGTTGCATCCCATATATTGAGAAGGCAGAGCCGGGGGGTGACTATCATAGTTTTTCTGCAAACTTCCCACATTTTTGAGGTTATTTTCTCCCAATATGACTGTACAATCGGGCATTCCCACCACTGAAGTAAATACGTCCCAACCTGGCCACAACCTCTGGGGCATAATGAGGAGCTTGAAATACCCATCTTAACCAGCGCTACACTAGTATAATAAACTCTGTGGAGGAGCTTCAGCTGGATTAGTTTGAACCTGGACCGAATTGCGACTTCTCGAGGGGATGCCAATACCGCCTGCCATTCTTCATTGTCTAAGTCTCCCACATCTTCCACCCACTTAGATCGAATTTCCCCAATGCATCTGGTGTATTATTTAAAATCTTCCTATAAGTCAAAGAGATTACTTTTTCTTTTAAATAATCATCGAGGAGTCTGTCCTCCAGTGGCGAGGCGGCTGGAAGATCCGTACCTTTAGGGACAGCTTTATACAACGCGTTACGGACTTGGAGGTATCTGAAGGTTTCCCTCCTACTTAGTTCACAGTCTCGTTGAAGGTTACGGAACGGAACCACTGTACCTCCTGCACACATATCTCCAACCGTCAAAAGCCCAATGAGGTACCATTTATGAAATCCAGGACTATGTGCCAGAAGCCCTAAGCGATCTGTCTCGAAGAGGGGGGTAGCCAGTGTAATCTTGTTTTTCCAACCCAAGGCGGATGTTGCCGCGTGCCATACTGTAACCGTGGTCGCGGTTGGAGTATATATTGGGGCATTTTTCCTTCCTCCATATAATGCCCGTTGATAAGACTTTGTTATCATATTGTTCCTATCCATTCTATAAGCGGGCTCGGTTACTGGCCAGTGTACCCAGTGGTTTGTGACTGCTAACTGGGAGGCCCAGTAGTAACTTTTAATTGCTGGGAGGGCAATTCCACCATCATACCAGCTTTTTGTGAGCTTTGTCAATTAGATGCGGGGGATCCCATTGTTCCAGAGAAGGGTCCTGACTTCTGACTCCACGGCTTGAAAAAATTTGGGTGGGACAGGGAAGGGTGCATTTTGTAAGGCGTAAATGAATCGGGACAGAGCCATCATTTTGTATAACGCTGCTCTACCCAGTAACGTGAGTGGCAAAGACTTCCAATGCTGTACGTCATTTTGTAAGCGACGGAGCAGGGGGGCCAAATTGTTATCATAGAATACCACTGGATCTGTCGTGACATAGATCCCCAGGTAACGAAAGCCCTCAGTGACAACCTTAGCTCCGCAATGTAGGGGCAACCTAAGATCCCTTCCAGAAAGTATGTAGATAAGAGATTTATCCCAATTTATAGTATAACTGGAGTAATTTTGAAAAAGGGTGAATATATGTAGTATTCTGTGTATGGAAAAATACTGTTTGGCCAAATAAAGTAAAATATAGTCGGCATAGAGGAAAATTCTGTCCTCCCATTCCGTCGTCCAATTTAATCCCCTAATAAGGGGGTCTCCTCTAATCCAAATTGCCAATGGTTTGAGGACCAGGGAAAATATCAGTGGGGAGAATGGGCATCCCTGCCGCATTCCCCTCTTTAAGGCGAAGGTTACCGACCGGCCCCCATTCTCCGCCACTCTTGCCAGGGACTCCGAGTAAAGGATCCGCACCCATGACAGGAATTTCGGGCCGATCTTTGATATTTTTAAACTTCTGGTATTCACTGTCAATGGTAAGAGGTCAAGATTGCTGGTGCCAAGACTTATGTGTAATAATGTCTTTCAGTTTTAGCATGTCACTATTTTGACTCGTGGCAGTGACAATTTGTTCCAATGAAACGGCAGCTGGTGTGCTTGATTTCACAATGAAATTTATGTACGTTTCAGGCGTCTTGGAAGGATTGCCATAACACTGTATCTGCACTCATGACAAGTAGTCGGCAGGGTTTTGATCTATCCCTGGACAATGCACAATGGTGCAGTTGTATTCCTGCTTTCGCAACCCCCAACATTCAATACGAGGAGGCATTTTTGCCTTTGGTTTGTCAAAGTGGTCAACAATGCTTGTTGTTCTGTCACAAGCATGAAGGGCTTCCCATACAAGAATACGTGGAAATGCTCACAAGCTTTCACCACTGCTAAGCTTTTTTTCTCAGGTTGTGAATAGGCACATTCAGTTTGGGACAAACCTCTGCTTGCAAATGCCAAAATACGTCTTCTAGCATTTGGGGGTCCGCTGTGCTGTGCAAGGATGGTGCCTAACCCGACAGGGCTAGTGTCAACAACAACCTCAGTTTGAAGCTTTGGATCGAAGTATGCCATTTCAGTAGCGTTCTCAATAGCTTGTTTGATTTTCTGCAAAGCTTTGCCCACATTCAGGTGACCAATGAAAAGAAACATTCTTTTTCATCAAGTCTCTTAATTGTGCACTGGCAGTGACATACTCTTCTATGTATCTAAAACAATAGCTGGCCATGCCAAGAAATGAATGTAACATGGAAACATCTTGGGGGGGGATGGGCTGGCAGTTCATAGCACTTGCACTTTAGCTGCGATGGGTGTCATGCCCCTATCAGAAAAGATTGGCCAAAGAATTTTGACTTTGTCTTATGGATGGAACTCACATTTCTCAACATTCAAAGTTAAACCTGCATCAGCAAGCAAATGACAGACTTGCATGACAGCTTTATCGAGCTCCTGCTGTAGGTCCGAAAACCAATATGTCATCACTATAATTGAAAACATTTGTGGCAGGCTGTATGATACGTAGAATGACATCTTGAAATAGCTCAGCAGCTGATGACACACCTTTCGTAACGTAACAGACCAATATGTGTAGAAAAGATTGTAATGTACCTGCAATTATCCTCGAGTTCCAACTGATGATATCCTTTATTCAGATCAAGGCAAGAGAATACTTTTGCACCATTTAATTGTGTTATGTCGGCAATGTGCGGACCTAGATGTCCTTCTCTTTCGATTGCCTTGTTCGCTTAACGCATATCCACGCAGATTTGTATAGCTCCTTTACTGCCCTTTTTGGATACTACCACTATGGGAGAAACCCATGGCGTTGGACCAGTGGACCGCTCAATGATATGTTTGAGTAAGGATTCAATTTTTTTTTCAACAGCTCCCTGTAAATGAAAGGCAATTCATCTGAGTCTTTGAGCAATAGGACGGCCATCCTCAGTAATGTATAATTGGACTTTAATAGTCTTGAGTTTTCCCAACTCATGAAACAATGAACGGAATTGACTTACTATTTTGTGATGAGTATTCATGTTATAGTTGACTGATAACAGTCCCATATCAGCAGCTGTGCTGAAACTGATTAAACAGGCGCTTGATGCCGCACCTTGAAGTACATAAATGGATGCTTATACTTTTGTTTCATTGTTGCTACAAATGAACCTTGACTTTTTAGTGGAGTCGATGCAGCCCACGTATACACTTTAATTTTCAATTGCGTAAGTCGGGGCAATGGAGACAGTTCAGTATATTTCTCCTCAGGCATAATGTTCATCAATGCACCACTCTTGATAATAAAAAGTATTGAACAACCGTTGGCTTTTAGTGTGATTTTTGGGCAATGTTCGAATGACTGTGGTGCTTTGTCGTGTCGACTTTTCTTGGACCGGTATTTTTCCTCACATGCGGCCAGTCCAACATGTGAACGTTTCTCAGAAGTAAACATCTACATGGCACAACCATCTTCTTCACTTGACTTTAATACTGAAAAACTGTTTCAGAACTGTTTAATGAAAATTTAGATGCAAATCGGCTTCGTTTGGTGTTGATTTGCCTCAGTTGATGTGGTCACTTGGCCTTGCGGACGTGCATCAAACGTCACTTCTGGAAGGTTTGAGCAGCCATTTTCTCATTACGCCATGACACACTTGTTTTTTCCTTCGTCTTGCAGATCATTGCAAAATGGTTCTGTTTTCCACAGCCTTTGCATATTTGCCGCATGGCGGGACATTTACCTTTGTGTGGAAGCGAAAATCCACACCTGAAGCACAACTTCTTTTTCTGAGGAAAAATCACTTTGTGTCCCTTGGCCTTGTGCTTCGGCTTACTTTTCACGCTCATTACTGACTCACTCTGGGCACCTACGGTTTCCATGTCAACAGCTTGTCGATCAACACTCTTTTCAGGTCTGGCAGGCATGAGAACTAGCTCCAGACTAAGAGTTTTTCTCAGCATTCGACGTCTGAATGAATCTGACATGCATCCATCAAACACTCTGAGGCGTATAGCTTCCTCATCAATAAATTCATTGAACTTACAGCGTTTGATGAGCGTATCCATAGTTTCAACAAATTTTTCTATGGTCTCACCAGCTTTCTGTTGTTCTTGAGTGAAGATGTACCTTTGTAATCTACATTCGGCAATAGATTGAACTTGAGAGTTAAGACCGATTTGATTTGACTGTATGTAATTTTGTCAGCTCGCTGCATTTTCTTTATGACTTCAGGTACACCTTCACCAGCAAGATTCTTAAGGTACTTGATAATCTTCCTGTTATCTGCTACTTCTCTTGCATCAACGAAATTATCAAATGTCTCTATCCAGGCAGTCCATATGTTGCCAATATTCAGCTTTTTGGCAGTACAAAATGGAGGTGGGGGTTTCAAGAAGGCGGTGGCATTGTAACCATTGGTGGAACTTACCGGTGTGGAGAGTAGGGTTTTTTCCGACACTGCTTGGTGATCTTGTTTATGCAAACCCTCTCTGAGGCCTTGCGATGTGCTGGCATATGAATCATCTTTGATAATAACAGGAAATGTGACCTCTTTTTTGGTCTCCATTGAAAAAGCAAACTTTTACGGTTACGATCGTCGCTATCGGCTTTCTGAACTTCGGAGACCTCTGGAATTCACTCAGCAGCTTTGGTGGTGTGCCGTTTCAGGTATGGATGGCTCCGCAAACACAACTCCGGGTGCTTTCTCTGGGATCAATCCCTCCAGTGATGTGGCATGATGACTTTCTTTAATCAGTACTGGTAAACTGATGACCGTTTCTTGTATCTGTACTGCTCTGCCTTTCAGTGTCTCTTTGTGCTGTTTGACACCTGCCTGATCTCTGCCTCGCAGCGCTTCTGTTCGCAGCCCGGGTACGCTCCTATGACTGAGCCACACACAGAGGTAGCATGTCTTTATTCTTCTGCGTGTAACCGCGAACATGACATTCTAAACCTGCATTCACTTCACTCCGCTCTATTGCTTACGTCACAGTTCTACGGAGTCCATCAGGAGCCACAAGGTTTCCATCATTGCAAACTCACATGACACAACAGGGGGCACTGTTAAAATAAAAAAACTTGGTAAGTTTGCTGTACATCTCCATCATGTTGATAGAGCTGCGCAGCAAAATTACAATGTCACAGTAAATGAGGCCTATGTTACACTGAAACATGAATGTCATTAATATATTTTATATTTCTATCCAGTGCAGTTTTAATAATACATACTTTTGTGCTTTATTTGTGTCTTGATAACCTAATTTGCTCAATGCTCTTACATGAGACTTTTAGTGGAGCTGCAAGCACTGTAAAAAGACTCACCCGAGTAGCTTAGTGATTAAGGCTCCCGCAGGAGAGGTGTTGAAGATTTATCTAACTGCGATCAGGAAATATGCATGGGCCTCACTGTAACTGAATGAGGCCTTTGTGAAAAATGAGTCTCTATTCACAAAAGCTGGCTGTGGGTGTGAGGATGGAGAAAGCCCTTCTGAGGAGTAGATGGAAATTAGCTAATCCCCAATTTACCATTAAATATCAGAACTGACAAAGACAGTAAAAATGATATTCAGAATGGCAAGCATGTTCTGGAATGTTAGGAATTTTTATTTTGTATTGTCAATGGCAAACGTGGAGCTGGAATTCCATTGAGATAACATCATGGCACAATATTGCTCATCTAAGGATGTGGTGATTATAAAAGAGGATGAAACCTTGCAATACATGCACAAAACCTGTTTAGCTAGACAGAGGCCATATGTTGTTACATGCACATTGCCTTTGATAACTTAGTATAATAACGCAGACTACCTTGCTGTCAGATGGTAGCAAATGAACACTGTCAATCGCATTGTGAATATGTGACCACTAGTCTAATGAAGCACCATGGCCAAGTTGTTGGTGGCTTTATCAGCTGCAAATTCTGCTTTAGCTTCTTGAGTGCCAATATTGTGGTCAATAGCACATTATTTTGTACAGGGCTGCATAAAATAGGAATGTTAAACAGCAAACACAATGCAATAATAGGCAACTTGGAGGGGTGGAGATTTGTGGTGAGCATTGCCTAAAAAAGAGTTAGACCCTCTATCCCACCTACTCTCGAAATAAAATAAAAAAACAAAAAAACACACAAGCTTCTGAGGCTGCCAATGATGTCCAGGAAGGTTTAAATACTCCTTTTGGACATGACTGTGCAGAGACACCTCATCATAGTTGCTGGAAACCTACTCAGTTTTTTCTGTCTCAGTGGTGGACTATTACAGTTTGGCTAGAAAATGCCCCGGTATCCCCCTACCTATCCCCCAGGTACTAATACCACAGACATCTTTAATTCAGGGATGAAGAAGAAAGAAACCTGATTATATAGTATTGGGATTGAAATGCAGGGATTGGTGTTTCTGCACAATCTCTGCTTGTTTCTAGGCCTTGGCGGTACTCGAGGAATTTCACTTTGTGGAATCACGTGGAGTTACATAAAAATTCTGCAAGCTTCTGCGGAGATCTGCCAATGGGCAGAAAATGGACCTTGCGCTGCTCGCCCTCCGGTTTTTCACTGGTAGTGCCTTTGCGCTGCAACATATTCAGCACTAACTGCACAACGTGGTGAGCAAGCACGCAGCCATTTTGTTTTATCCAGCCTGCTCCTGCCTAGCTTACTACTAACACCAGCACCAAAATGGCCACGCCACATGTTCACAACAACAAGCAAAAAGGCATGGACAACAAAGGACCCATGGAGGCCTATGGCAAAAGCACACTGTCTACACAAAATGGTCACCTTGCCACATGGCATGGAGAACAAAGACAAAATGGAGCCTATGGGGGCGGGGGGACACACGCACGCATGCACACATACACACACACACACCTCCCCCACTTGGCCAGCAAAGAAGGCAGCATGGTAAACAGAAGAAAACATTCAGCAATGCCAAAAACAAAAATTACGCCACCTTTAAAAATCACCCAACCAAAAACATCCCAGGGAATCAGTAATTACCCCACCAAAATACAGTTTAACATTTTGCAGAAAAATGTAAACAAATTTTTAATGTAATCCAATGCCATAGATAATTCAATAAATGTTTTAAAATTAATTGCACAGAAAATATTTTTTAAAATACACCCAATGTCTAGAGCTGGCTGGCTGTGTCTTGAGGGCAGATTAGGCCAGAGACAGTAAAATGAGCAAAATAGTGCAAAAATTCACAAATACACAGGAAAATGGAGACAAAGTGCTTTAAACCCAGGCACCCAGCCCTCCCAAAAATGTGCAAACGTGTTCCCGTAGAAGTTGTTTCTCACCACTTTTGCCCAGAGTTTCACTTAGACGTTTCTCCTTTTTCATCAGGCAACATGTTTGGTTGAAAAACTCTGGACCACAATGTCGTGCGGTTCTTGAAATCCGTATGTGGCCAATTACTCCAGTTACTGCCTCACTGGGATCACCGATCCTTTCATAATGTGGTCCCTAGGAATTCAGTGTGCCTTTCCACTCCATTATTCCTCTACATAACACATTCTAGTAAATTGGCCTTAGTGGCATGGGCCTCCTCCTCCCTTCCTGAATTCCGCAAGAGGATGAAGACCTTGCCCTTCAACAAACTCAACTAACCCCAGCAGATGACCTTCACACCTGCTCCAGCGCCAGGATGCCCTTATAGTGATAAGTCGCGCTATGCAAATCCATATAACATAACAGAACATCGCTATCTTCTACTCACAGTGGGAGCGATAGGCAGTCAAAATGGAGTGATAGCTCTCTTATGCATTCAGACAAATACGTATTTCAGACAGAGATAATTCAAATGCAAACAAGGAAAAAAACTCAGCTTCGTTCCTGGGAAATCCTTCAAAATATATCTGCATGCGCCTTGTCCTTTTGCTCGCTTGTACACCTTATGCAGTAAATCTTGTACTTGACTCCACGCTCACATTATTTACTGAGAAACTGTTGGCAGGCGGCCAAAACGCTGTGGTTTGTGGCCAAGATTTTTGAAAACTTCATTACTCCAATACTCCATTATTATTTTTTGATTTAATTCAACCACGATTTGCAGAATCACTGCATGCGGTTTTGTAAATTAGATTTGAGAATATGGCCTTTTGTAGTGTGAATCTCTGCTATATTTTTGGGGACATTTTGTACTGTAAAGTATATTTCAATAGGACCCAGGTTAATACCAGTGAAGACATTTTAGTAACATAGGATTACCTATATTTTTAGGCCCAGCAGAGCCATCAATCAAAACAAGAGGAAAGATATGCCTTTTGTTGAGGATTAGGACTGTGTTCATAGCACAGGAGAACATTGGCTAGGGTGTCTAATTAATATGTTTTATATGTGTCCAAATGAGAAAGCCAAGGCGCATATTGTAAAGTTTTACCTTGATATACAATACAGGTATATGTCTATAAGGTATAGCTCCAACGTCCACAGTTCACATAATAATTACACCTATAGTAAGTGAGTGCGAATTCAGTAAGAAAACATTATGCATTTTCTAACCTGTGGCATTTGGATAATGTAAAACTTCTTAGCTGGGAGATTCTAACAATTAGCAGAGCACTATATGTTTTCAGGATTCGTGCAGCCAAGAGAGCTTGTCATGCACAATACACAAAATGCGCTTTGGGTCAGCTCCGTTCTGCCATTACCTTGTATGAATCAGCCCCCTTCAGCTATTGCTTACTTGAAATGTCTTTTGCATTTTGTGTCTGCACCGAAGTATTGTGCTGTTTTACATTTAGTTGTGGTGATAGGTAAGGCACCCCAGTACCCACACACCAGCCCTCTAGGGAAGCTGGGAACTTGAGTGTGCAGCACAGCTGTTTGGCTGGATACAGCAATGCGGGTCAAATCAAGTAGTGCCTGAAGCATGCATGGTTCTCCAATCGGGAGAATCATGTGAGGCTCTTTTCTGCACCACCCCAGCTTTTCTTATGTTACAGGATATGCAGCAAGTCTGACTGGCCATGCGCAACCTGTCACCTGGCCCTCCACAGCCACAACTGAAAGGGAGGCCCACCTAATAATCTCGAGAAACAGCTGTCACACTAGCTGGCTGCTGCTACTGGTGCTCTCCAGCCACAGTGTCTACAATAAGGTGAAGCTGCAAATGAGTAAAATGTACCATTACTTTATTAAAATATAATGAAATTACGTTAAAATACTTCTGCACATCGCTCCTAATATTTATTAATGCATAACAAAAACTATTTTTTTACTTTGGTAGATGGATTTATTTTTTAATTTAAACTTCAAAAACAATTAAAAAACTATTTTTATTTAATTAAATTAAATTAACTAAAGATGTAATTTAAAAGTTAGTGTAGTAGCATTTTTTAATTGCTCCACATTTAAAAAAGCTATATAAAAAGAATTTACATTAATATTTAACAACAATATATTTTTTTTTAAATTGACGATTTTACTTTCCCCTCTACTTCACATAGGGAGACACAACATTTGGGGTGGAGATCTCCCTACGGTAGAGTAATGGGAACAATTAAAAAAGGTTACTAAACAATTATAGTACTCAACTACGGAGGAAAAATTACAGTTTTGAACACATCCTAATACTCACGTTACAAATATCGCCTTAGACGTCATATCTAACTGAATTGAGCACTTTCGTTATCCTCCACTGGCGCCTAGAATCAGCACGTAACATCTGTATTTAGACCTGATCATAACATATTTTTAAGCATTCCTGAAAAGTAAATATTCAGTTCTGACAACATTTTGATCTTGTTTAATGATTTTTTGCAATGTATTGCCCGAGTGCCTCCCATATATCTTTTGGGTGTGATGAGGAGGGTAGTCTTGTGTCATATGTTTCAGCAATGTTGTTGCAGTAAGTTAAGGCAGTTAAGCCTATCTTTGTCCTTAGGAGCTAGGTGTCTGCTCCATCTCAGTACCAGTCTTCACTTGGCCAGTAAATATGCCATTGGTTTTGAAGTGACTGCCTATGCAGAAGTGTTAAGCAAGTGGATGTCAGGAGAGTGAATGTAATCAAAGGCCAGCACTATATGCTATTTTGTGCCATCCATAGGCCATGCAAGCAATCATATTGAACTGAGTCCTGTGGGGCGGCAGTTTTTTTTTTTTTTTTAACGGGTGGAAAGCGTCATTGGTGCTGCCATATCATCTTTTATTCTCAAGTGTGCGGGTGATATTTTACATGGTACCAGTGGAAATCATGCTAGGCCTGTGGTACCCAGTAATACTGCACAAAATCAGGCATTCTAAACCTACCCCTATCATAAGTGAGAGCCATTGGCCCCCAAAGTAGTCGAGGCTGCATCGTGATGGCTATCGGGCAGCTCTGTCTTGTATTTTCGCCAGTACTGGCCTGTAATTTTCCTTGATATCTTTGTCAGTGTCTCTGTATTTTAATGCCCAAATAGAAGACTGGTTCTTTACACAACTCCATAGGGCATTGTACAATGTGTGGAGGAACACTTGGTGTGTTAGGGACATGTTGAGTTGACATTTATTCTAGTGAATATTCGGCCTGGAATAGCAGCCAAATTGTATTTTTTTTTGTGTGAAGTTTTACATAGCGCGAACTAGACCCGAAGGTATCAAAGCGCTTTACATGAGCACCAGTTACGTTACAGATGGACACATTCATTTTTGTTAGGCACGGGGAGATTAAGTGATTTGCCCACAATCACAGAATGTTGAGCGTCCCTGCCGAGACTCGAACCCGCGTCCCCAGCTCCAAGGTCGACCGCCCTAGCCGTTAGGCCACATTCTCTCCCAAATCTATAAAATCTATGATTTCTCTAATCATGGGAGATATATTTAAAAAGGGGTATTTAATATGTAATATATCATCAGCATATAAGGATATCACATTAATTTTACTACACTCTAGGTACCCCTGTTTGCAAGGTGTCCCCAGATTATGCTTACCAGGGGCTCCATAGCTATTGCAAACAAAAGTGGGGAGAGTGAGAATCCGTGTCTCATTCCACAAGAGATCTGTACAGTGGGGGGGCTGTGATGAATTAATTTGTTTGCAAGCCATTGGATTAGTATAAAGAAGCCCATGAGACCATTGAAGAGCCCTGTTCTTCTCGGCACAGAGAACATATATGCCCAATCTAGTGAATCAAAAGGCTTTGTGAAAAGCAAGCATCAGAGCTACAAGATGTGGGTTGATCTGGTTTGTGAGAGGGAAAAGGTGTGTACATTCTCGTAGTCTATCATTTTGGAATAAAACCATATCGTTCAGAGGAGACCAGGCCATGCATATATGGCTGTAGGTGGTCGGCAATCATTTAGCCAAAACTTTGGTGTCAAAATTAACCATAGAGAGGGGCCTGTAAGAGGCACAGACAACAGGGGACTTACTGGGCTTCAAAAGAACTTTAATGATCGCTTCTCTCAAGAATGGAGGCAACCTGCCACACTCATGAGTCTGTCCAAATACTGCTAATAAGTGGGGGGCTAGGATTTCTGTAAACTCATTATAAAATTTAGATTAAATCTTTCTGATCCTGGTGCTTCAATCCATGGAGTCTGTCTCTGATTTAGCACAGAAAAAGATGGAGTATGAGGGCAGCCTCGCTAGAGAGTGAAAGAGAATTGCTTGGATTCCTGTGGCGTGGAGATTCAGACACTGAAATGGGGAAGATGGAGACAGACAGAGCTACCTTTAGAAATTCCATGCAGACTTAGTTAGAAAGGGGCTGCCAATTAGTTCTTCCTGAGCACTGCCATTTGGTTGTCGCTCCGCTCCAGCTGTGCGTGCTTCACCCGATCGAAGCGGGTGAACGACACACGCAGCCTTCTTGCAGCACAAGCGGCAGCACTCACACAGCAGCACCAGTGGGCCAGCACTTCCCCTTTCCCCACTCACCTCACGCTTGGTCCGTTGGTGCCTGCCTGTCATGGAGTTTTCCTGTTCTGCATTCTGTCCATCAACTGTTATTTTTGCATGGGATTGTCCTAGCCACAGTAGGACCAGGCAGTGCTCTATGGGCCATCTTCCAGCCCAGTCTTCATCCCAGAACTCCTCTGCAGGGATTCTGGAAACCTATGCATCAGCCCAATCCAAGATGGCTGCCATCATTCCAGCTCACATACTATCTTAAACAGTTATTGTAGACCTGGCATCTTTTGGCATGTTTCCCCTGTCTTTTTGCTTTCTGATCTCCTGTTTTGATGGCATGCTGGACTTCATTTTTGCTGGTTTAGTGTCTCTGCGCACTTTTTCACTGCTATTCAGTGATAAAATGCAAGTGCTCCTACTGTAAATTGTATTATGATTGGTTTTTCATGATTGGTATATTTGATGTACTAGTAAGTCCCTAGTATAGTGCTCTGTGTGTGCCCAGGGCCTGTAAATCAAATGCTAGTAGTGGGCCTGCAGCACTGGTTGTGCCACCCACACACGTAGCCTTTCAAAGGTGTCTCAGACCTGCCACTGCAGTGCCTGAGTGCAGTTTCTTCTGCCATGTCGACCTGGCAAGTGCACCCACTTGCCAGGTCTAACCATCCCTGGTCCTAAATATAGGTCACCCCTAAGGGTTCCCCATGGGCAGGGTGCAGTGTATGTGAAAGGTAGGACATGTAGTAGTGTGTTTTACATGTCCTGATAGTAAAATACTGCACACTTCATTTTTCACTATTGGTGATCATTGGAGCTGACTAGTAACATTTTAAAAGTGCATCTTTTAATTGGGAAAAGATAGAGAAATTGAATTTAGGTTCCCTGAGCTCAGAATTCAATAACACATCGTTTAATAAAGGTGGTTTTTTAAATTGTCTATTTGAAAATGCCACTTTAAAAAGTGGGCATTTTCTTGTTTAACCATCCTGTGTACGTCTGCCTGTTTGTGTATTCACCGTCTGGTTTTGGAGTGACAGGAGCGGGGGGTGTGCCTTTACTCTTGACAGTCATAAGGAGGTGTTGAGGTCTGTCCTGGCTTTCCTGGGTGACTCATAGCAAGGCTGAATAGACCTTTTTGCATTTAGAGTGGTGGGAGGAGTTTTCACTAGCACCTGAATAGGCTGTGTCTGCTCTGCACAATGTTGTCTCCTTCTCCTGTAGTGAAGCTGGACCAGGGAGGACAGAAGTGGTTTTTACTGAGCTCAGAGACTCTTGAAACAAAGACTACAAAGAGAATGGGATATAAGTAGTAGACCTTAAACCCCAGAACCTGAGAACAATGTTGGACTAAGGAGCCTACCAAGAAGAAGGGCTGGAAGAGCTAGCAGGAGGAGTACTGCCCCTTTGCTGCTTGCTGCTTTGTTGGGTTGGCCCGCAGTTGCTGCTTCTGTCTTGGGCAGTGAAAGGACTGGACTGAACTTTTGTGAATCCTACTGTTAAAGTTTCTCCAAGAGCTTGAAGCAGAGCTTGCCTCCTGTTGGAAGTCTCAGGCAGACCAAAGAATTCACCATACTCTGGGTATTCACATCTGGAACTGCGTGTTTCAGCTGCCATGGAGGAAAAAGCAACCCGACACCATCGACGATGCTGCTGCTGGGTCCGTGACCTGTTGGCACCGCAGCGAGCCCTGCCTCACTTTGCATCACAACCCTTGCATCACCGACGATGCCGCCTGATGCAGCCACTGAGCTGCTGCTTGCACTGTGACCTGAGGGCATCGAACTTCGCACTGCCTTGCTTCACACCGCCGCCCTGGTATCACAGACGATCCCGCTCCATGCAGACATAGACGCCGCTGCCTGCACCGTGGCCTGGGGGCACCTCTCCTAAGTTATTCAATGCACCCCCGTCCCGCCCCGAAGCCTTGGCTGACCAACATCGGCACCATCGACTCCAGATCGTCTACCAATGACAGCGCTTAAGCAACTGCAATGCAGCTGCTTGCACCATGACCTGCCAGCACCACAACGAGCACTGCCCCACTTCGCACTGCAGCCCTGGTTGCACAGATGCAGCTGGACGCCGTCACGAGTTGCTGCCTGCACCGCAACCTGAGGGCACCGCACAATGCACCGCTGTACTTCACTTCACAGCCTCTACGCCTGCCGATGCCGGTGCTCCTGACTTCAACCTCACGGAATTCGATCTGCAAGACATGTGACTTCAAGTGCCCGACAACCCCTGCACCGACCTCCAGGACTGACGCCTGCCGACACTGCCTCTTCGGAGTTCATCGCAATGTCCACGACACCCTGCATTTCCAAGGTACTGTTTTATGGGCCTTCCTGACACCGTTGCTGGCCTGCGACACCGCCGGTCAGCCTGAACTGTTGGATTTGTTTGTTCACGACGCTGTGCTAGCCCCAGGCGGAGCTATCAGCTTCAAGGAACTGTATTTTCAGTCTATTTTTGCAATATTCATATTTTGATTACTGTATGTTGGATTTTTATTGTTTTTGTCTTGTTTTACAAAGATAAATATTGGCTATTTAGCTGAAACTGGTGTGGTGTCCTTTTGTAGTGTTTTCACTGTATTACTGTGTGTTATGTGCAAATGCTTCACACAGTGCCTCTGAGATAAGCCTGACTGCTTGGACCAAGCTACCAAACCGGTGAGCAGGGGTTATTTTAGAAGTGGAATACCTTTACCCTGACTAGAAGGAAGGGTCCCTACTTGGACAAGGTGCATACCTCTGCCAACTAGAGACCCCCATGTCTAACAGTTATGGAGGACTCTTATGATGATTCTGTTTCCTTTTCTTGTGTTAGGCCTATTTAAGGGAGGGTCTTTCTGACTTCCAGTAATTCGCAACGCTTCGAGTGTTTTCATGGTGTCTCTCGCCCTTGGAGTCAGCTTTTGCTGTTCTTCAGTCTCCAGACTTTCCAGTTCTTTGTACTTTTCTTTTTTCCAGTGCCTGGTCTTCGCTTGGAGAACAGAGTTTCGCAGTCTAGTTGTTTCATCTTGCCCTTTGACTCCTGACAACAACTTCTGGGAGCTCCATCTTCTTAGGTAGTTTTTTTGCCCGCTGTTTTTTTCCTCACTGGGGATCCTTCCGGAGGGCAATTTTCTGCTGGGTGCTCACAAATGTCAGCTGCAACGTAGCTACTGGAAGGGGTCACCCTTATCCCTGGCATACCAAGACCTAGACACTCATATGTCCAACCCGCTTGGAGGACACTATCAAATGTCTTAGTCGTGACATTGGTAGACGGTATGTGTTAGAAATGGGGTCTCGTTTTTGGCAGAGGTATGCACCCTCTCAAAGTAGGGTCCACCACTCTAGTCACGGTAAGTGTAGCACACACTAAAGGTTTACCTGTGCTCACCCTCTGGTGGCTAAATTAAAGAGGCAACGTGTAAAGCATTTTAGCACACATGCACAGTAACACAGTGAAAACACCACAAAGTACTCCACACCAGTTTAGAAAAATAGCCAATATTTATCTGAGTAAAACGAGCCAAAATTACAAAAACCAACATACACAAATCAAGATATGAATTTTGCAAGATTAAATCAAAATGCAGTGCTTAGAAATCAACAGCTCCAACTGGGGCTATCTGGTCGTGCTTGACCAGGACAAATCCACAAGTTCAGTCCGACTTTGATGGAGCGCGGGCCATATACAGGAGTCACGCAGACACACTGACAGTACCTTGGATGTGTTGGAAATCGTAGACGATGTGGTGTGCAGAGAAGATGAGGCGTCATGGATGCAGGTGATGCATCGGTTCCTGGAGGTGATGCAAGGTCATAGAGGCATTTGTTGCTCGGGGAATATATGGTGCGCGAAGGAGGTGATGCGTCGGTTGCGGGTGAGAGAAGGCGGTGCGATGTCAAGGATGCATTGATGTCAAGAGCGTAGTGTGTCAATTCCAAGCATCAAAGTCAATCCGCTGGGTTGAAGGCGATGCGTCGGTTGAAAGCCAAGTAGGTCCGGGACTGTGTCGAAGTCAGGGCGGTGCACCACGGACGTCGGTTATGTGGTGTCTGAGACTCATGAAGTGATGGTTTTTTGGAGGCACTGAGGCAAAGTCGGGGCTGCGTTTAAAGTCGAGGGTGTTGCATTGAGCACTCGGTGAGCGGTGTCCACGGCTTCCGTGCAGGCAGCAGTGATGCATCGATTTTGCAGGGATGCTCCGGTTCTGAAATTACACTTTGGAGTCGATGCGTTGGTTTCTTGGTTGCAGCATCAATACACACTTCCATGGGCCCAGGACTGGATTTGGCACCACTTGGCAGAGCAGGCCTCACAGCAGAGGCCCCCAGGTGCTGGTAGCAAGATGCAGGTGAAGTCTTTGTTGTCCCCGAGACTTCAGCAACTGCAGACAAGCCAAAAAAGCCCTTGGAGAACCTTTAGATGTAGGATGTAGAGAATAAAGTCCAGTCCTCTTACTAACAGGCAAGAAGCAGCAGGCCAATACAGCAAAGCAAGCAGCAAAGTGGCAGTCTCTCCTGGCAGCACAACAGCTCTTCTTCCTGGCAGAATGTCTTCAGTCCAGAAGTGTTCTGAGTATATGGTGTCAGAGGTCCAGTACTTATACCCATTTTAGCCTTTGAAGTAGGGAGACTTCAAAGAAAGGTCTTTGTATGGTATACAAGACCCTGCCGAACATGGCCCTGGCTCCAGACAAACTACACCGGGATATGTAGCTCTCAGTGTGGGGACAGGCACAGCCCTATTCAGGTGCAAATGTCAATTCCTCCCACCACTCTAGCTGAGGAAGACCCATCAGCCTGGTGATGGGCCATTAGGATATGCAGGGCACACCTCAGCTCCTTTTGTGTGGCTGTCTAGATGGAATTCACAAAGTCCAGCTGTCACCCTGACCCAGAAATGTATTCCAGGGACAGTCAGAGTCACAGAACGGTTAAAGTAAGAAAGTGCCAATTTTCCAAAAGTGACAATTTCAGACCTGCAATTTAAAAAACAACTTCACTAAAAGACGTGTTTTTAAATTATGAGTCCAGAGACACCAAACTCCAATTTTCTATCTGCTTCCAATTGTAAGTTACACTTGTAAAGTGTTACAAGGTAGCTCCAATACTAACCTATGTGAGAGATAGGCCTTGCTGTAATGAAAAACGAATGTAGCAGTTTTTCACTACCAGGACATGTAAAACTTAAAAGCACATGTCCTACCTTTTAAATACATTGCACCCTGCCCATGGGGATACCTAGAGCTTACCATAGGGTTTCCTTATATGTAATAGAAAGGGAAAGTTTGGGCCTGGCAAGTAGGTGAACTTGCCAGGTCGAAATGGCAATTTAAAACTGGACACACAGGCTCTGCAGAGGCAGGCTGAGACATGTTTAAAGGACTACTCATGTGGGTGGCACAATCAGTGCTGCAGGCTCACTAGGTCCATCAATTGTTCTTTTTGCACTTGTTGCCCTAAGTGGGGAAGGTATGCCCAGACTTGTGTCCCATGCTCACCATGCCACTGGAGTCAAGCTAGCCTGGCTGATGAGGGGTGAAACCCTGAAACTGGTCCCAGGATGCTTGTTCCCCGTCCAAGGAGGACCTGGCCTGGCAGTTTGGACTGGACTGTTCCCATGGGGAGTAGGGTCAAGACTGATTTCCATATGGCTGGGTCTAAACTAGAATAGCATGGTGTGCAAAGAAACGATGGGTTTAGGCTCAGATCTCTGTACTGGAGGTGAATGTTTGACATTGTTTCAGCATTCCGTCCATCATTTGTTCTTTTTGCAGGCCCCCTAGTAGCATTTGATTTACAGGCCCTGGGCACATGCAGTACACCGGTAAATCAAAAATGTCAATCATGGAAAAACCAAATGCCATTACATTTTAGACACAGACATATGCATTTGAGCACAGGTCAGCAGTGAAAAAGTGCCCAGAGTCCTAAAACCAGGAAAAACAAAGTTCAGCCCACAGTCACAAATAGGAGATCAGAAGCAAAAAGACAGGGGAAACAAAGCCAAAATATGCCAGGTCTAACAGTAGGGTTGAAAGGTGGTACTGCGGTTTCTGTTGCTCAGAAGTCTCTAGGACAGGCCAGTCCTTATTTCTGTCCTTCATTACTGCAAAAGGCTGGGGGCGTGGCTTGGTGCCGATGGAGTGAGCAGCACTGATTGCGAGCTCCCGTCGGCCAGCCGCCATCCGCAGACATCCCGACGCCCTACACGGGGCACGAAGCCCCACAGCGCATCCCCGCAGCTGAGAGAGGGACGGGGATGCACCGGAGGTGAAGCGAGCCTCCCCTGCGGCCCCGGACCGCGGAAAATCGGATGCTGTGAGCGCGCCGGGCGCTCGGCCAAGATGGCGGCGCCCAGCGGGTGCTGACAGGCCCGGAACGAGCGCCGACCTCCTGAGGGAATCTACAGGATCGGAGGGCTGACGTGTCCCGCCTTCTGCCTCCCGCATGGCGCGGAGCATTGTATAGAGGGGCCCCCTGGAATCCAGAGTGGAGGGGACAGACGCGCCGCTCGCGGTGGAACACGAGGATAAAATGGCGGCGCGCCTGGACGACGGCGGCCGCTGCGCCTGAGACTGGGCAGCTGGTGCAGTGCCGCTTGGGGCCTGGAGTGCTTCCCTCTCGCCCCCTGTGCGGGATAATGTACCGGGCTCGGAGGCCCTTGAAGTAAGTTTTGCGGTGGAGGGCAGAGCGATCTGAGGCCCTGGTGCCTCTTGCAACAGGCCGAGGGACGGCAGCGGTGCCTGGAGGCCCCCCGGGGAGACCACATGGCGCGACAATAGTCTTACAGGCGGCAGCAAGGTGACGGTGCCCATTGGGCACGGAGGGCATTGCGGCAGATATCGGTTGCCGGCGTGCGCCTCTTAGGGGGTGAAGAGGGGCCTGAATTACCTCCCCCTGTGTGAGTACTGGGTGCGGGGCCCTGGGGCTCCTTGCGGCGCTTCCAGAGGACGAGGCAGAGAGAGGTCTGAATCATCGACGGACCCCGCGTGCCAAACCGGCCGGGAGGGGCACACGCTTTGGACAGCGGCACTTGAGGACTTCCGGGGGCTCTTATCCGGGCCCCGTTGAAAGCGAAGACTGCTGCGCGGGCTGGCGCCTGTTTCTGGCGGCGATCACCGGAGGCAGCGACCAACGGGGACAGGGACTGATACCTACGCCTGGCGACTTAGATGCGTGCCCACGGCGGGTCCCAACAGTGACTGGGGCGGCAGATCGAGGGCCAGCGAAGAAACGGCCTGCGCATATCCTGCGCATTGGGGAGACCTGGAAGCCCCCTGGGAGAGAGCGACACCCTTGAGAGAAGGAACCGGCTCAGGCGGCTGGCGAGACGCCGGGGTCTACCGAGGGGCGTCTGTTGGAACGGACGAGCACACGACCAGCGGGGGCGGCCTGCAGCGTCTCATGAGGGCGCGCAACACCAGGAGCGTCACAGGGCGGGAAGACGCCATGGGGAAGCCCCTCAAGAAGAAGGACAGGGAAGAGCCCGCATCGGGTAGGCCTTCGGACGAGGCTGAGGGGGCCAAAATGCAAAAGGACCACCCTGTAGACCCCACACTGCAGGATATTTTGCAGGCTATTACCTCATCGAGTGAACGCCTGGAGGGTAAAATTGACTCTTTGAGCCTGGACATGGGATTGCTCCGTGAAGACCACAGAAAGCTGGCGGACCGGGTCAAAGCAAATGAGGGGGAGCTAGCTGAAGCCATGCTGGCGCTCACAGGCATGAAGCACCGAATGACAATGTTGGAAACCAAAGTGCGGGTGCTAGAGAGCAGGGCTGAGGACGCTGAAAACCGGTCACGCAGAAGCAACCTGAGAATCGTGGGCCTGCCAGAGAAAATTGAAGGCCGCAGCATGACGGACCACCTAGAAAAATGGCTCAGAGAAGAAGTGGCACCGGACGGCTTATCGAATTTCTTCGCCCTGGAAAGGGCGCACCGCATCCCCGCAAAGCCGCCCATGCCGGGAGCACCACCACGGGTAGTGATAGCGAAACTCCTTCACTACAAGGACAGAGATCACATCCTAACCCAGGCACGCCTCAGAGGAGACATACAAGTGCATAATTCCACGGTGCGCATCTTCCCGGACTTTTCACGAGAAGTACAGTGGTAGAGGGGGTCCTATCGGGATGTGAAACAGAGGCTGCGTCAACTGAACTACAAATACGTGACGCAGTACCCAGCCACCCTGCGAGTTACCATGGTCGGGGGCATGGAGTTCTTCAGAACCCCTCAGGAGGCGTCCGACTGGTTGGACCGACACGGGGGGCAGAGCAGCCACGGACACGGCAAGGGGAAGGCGTCGAGGAAGCCGCTCCAGGAACCGGAGGACTGGGTCAGAGACTCTGGCACCTTCGCAGGAGGAGGCGCAGCTTGAGCGTCAGAGCGCGATGCAAGTGGTGGCCCAGATCAGCAGTGGGGCGAGGAATCAGGACCTTCCTGAGGGCAGAGAGGCTGCGGTGGACACCGGCTCCGAGATTGGGTCCAGCGACTCTGAGGCGCAGAGTGTGACGCTTCCGAATGTCACCCCGCAGACGGCGGATGACATTATCTAGTGGAGAGAAGCGGTGGACTGAGAAGCGCATAACTGGACTACTGTGGGGCGCTCCTGCCTCTACATTAAGGTACAGGGGAAAATGTGGGAAGAACGCTGTGGGGAAGATCTCCAAGGTTACGGAGGGGGATGGCGGCCGCAGAGACTGGGAGAGCATCGACGAGCGGCCACCCCCTGGGACTGACTGATTGACCTGTAAGTAGTCACTTGTAGATATTTTACACTAGTTTGGATGGTTTTTTTTTTCCTACTTATCCTGGGGAGTGGGAGTTGGGGAACATGTTTTCTGTTGAAATGGGGAGGAAACCTTGAGTTGCAGCGTGCAAGGCACCACACAAGGCACCACACGGGTTAGAGTGCGAGGGGGGGCGCAGAGGGTCCCACCCAGCCAGGGAAGCAATCAGACCTCAGTAACACCTGATAATGGCTGACAAACAACACTACAAATGTATGACCTGGAACATTAGGGGCATGCATACCATGTCAAAACGCCACAAGGTCCTCTCATACATTAGGAGACGGGGAGCCCAGATAGCTCTCCTACAAGAAACGCACCTAACACAGAAGGAAGGGCAGGCATTACACAGGCGATGGAGAGGGCAGCTCTTTTACACTACCTATTCGGCCTATGTGCGAGGGACATTAATATGGGTACAAGCGGGGGTTCCGTTCCAACTACTAAGCTCAGTGGTAGACCCGGGGGCGATATGTGGCCATAAAGGGGCGACTAGAGGGTTGAGAGATTAATATGATTAGTGTCTACGCCCCTAATGTAGAACAACCTGCCTTCTTCGCGACGTTGAGCCACAGACTAGCGCAATATTTTGCGGGTACCGTTATAGTGGGGGGCGACTTTAATAGCGTCGATGACATACTCCTGGACAGGTCCCACCCCCGCTGCAAAACTCCCAGGTGGCGCACGCCTCTCATGCGTTCCATACATGGCGACAGAGCTGGGGACTCATAGATGCATGGCGAACCCTAAACCCGCAGGGCAGGGACTACTCCTACTTCTCAGCGGTCCATGAGGTACACGCACGGCTAGATGCTTTCCTATGCTCAGTAGATGCTCAGCGTCACGTCACTGCTGCGGAATACCTTGCGCGCACCATCTCGGACCATAATCCGCTGGTCATGTCCCTGAAATGGGCACATCCACCAACGACGATTCCTACGTGGCGACTTCGCCCGGACACCCTGGAAGACCAGGTCTTTAGAGAGGAGATTAGAGGTGAAATAGCGCACTATTTCCCAGCCAATGTGGGAACGGCCGTGTCGCAGAACGTAGAGTGGGATGCTTTCAAGGTGGTTTTGAGGGGCCAATGTATCACGCGCGCTACGGGCGTCAGGCGCATCATCATGCGAGAGGTGGAGGGAGCAGAGTCGGATCTCAGAGAGGTGGAGCGCAGAAGGCCAGGGCACCCAGAGCTTCAACGGGCACTCTTAGCTGCCAAGGAGGAAGTGGCGAAGCAAACAGAGAGGCTTCGATGCTTCGACTATAAGAAATATCTGGAACGAACACATGCTGAGAGGGACAAGTCAGGATCGCTCCTGGCATGGCTGACGAACCCGATAAGTAGGGGTTCCCCTCTAGTGGAAATAGAGGATGAGTGGGGGGTCAGACATTTTACGCAGGAAAAGATCAATGAGGTCTTCGCACGCTACTATGCTAAACTTTATGTGAGGACGTGCGCAAGCGAACCTGCTGAGGTCGGAGACTACCTGGCTGACCTACCGCTGACGATCTTGCGCCCGGAAGTGGCGGAACTGCTGGGGGCCGCTATCACGCAGAGGGAGATACGAATTGCCATTAAGGGCATGGCACGAAATAAGACCCCGGGCACAGATGGCCTACCGGCCGAATTCTACGCAACATATGTAGACAAGCTGACCCCCCGTCTGGTCACAATGTACCAAGAGGCCCGAGAGCTTGGAGAGCTGCCCGAAAGTGCCAGAGAGGCCCTTATTGTCCCCATACCAAGCAAGGGAAGGAACCCCATGACTATAAGGCTTACAGACCACTGTCCATGTTGAACATGGACTATAAAATCCTGAGTAAAATCCTTGCGTCACGTTTACTACCACATATGCCCCTTCTGGTTCACGCGGATCAGGCGGGGTTTATCCCGGGGCGGAACACAGCCATGAATATCAGACGATTCCTGGCAGTAATGGACTCTGAAGGGTACGACAAGCGAGATGCAGCAGTGTTCGCAGTGGATATAGAGAAGGCATTTGACAGCCTCGAGTGGCAGTATTTATATGAAGTCCTGGCTAAGATGGGTCTGGGGGAGGGATTCCTGACATGGGTGCGGCTTCTCTACACATCCCCTACGGCCCGCGTGCACACCGGGAGGATTATCTCGCCTAGGCAGAGAGTGGAGAGAGGCACGAGGCAGGGATGTCCCCTCTCCCCACTCCTGTTCGCCCTGGCTATGGAACCGCTGGCGTGCAGGGCCAGGGGCGGCCGGCACTACAGGGGCCTGGAGACGGTAACGGGGCAGCATTTTATAGCGTTATACGCGGATGACCTCTTGATATTTTTACGTAACACGGCAGGCGAATTACATGGAGCGCGCAATATGCTGGCCAGCTTTGGCGCTGTGTCTGGCCTTCAGGTCAATTGGCAAAAATCTAGCTTATACCCTCTGGCGCCTGATACCCCGCCACCGCTTACTCTGGAACACTTACGGTGGGAACCTAACTGCCTACAGTACCTTGGAGTTAAAATATACCACGGACTTATTGGAAGGCAATGTGGGTAGGGCGGTGAGATCAGCGAAAGCGGCGATGGACTTCTGGGGAACGCTCCCGCTGTCCGTGGCCGGGAGGGTAGCAGTCCTGAAAATGGTGACACTACCACGCCTACTATACTACTTCGGGACTCTACCGGTGTGGATCCCGCGAGCGATGTTCAAAGAGCTGGACTCAATGTTCACGTCCTTTATTTGGGGTGCGGGCAGAAGGAGAGTGGCGTTGGCCTCACTGCGGCGCCCCACAGCGGAGGGTGGACTAGCTGTGCCTGACCTCGAGAGTTACTACTTAGCTGCACAGCTATACTGGCTGATCCAATGGTTGGCAGCGGACCGTAATCCAGACAGGGAACAATGCCCAACTGCACCCGATACTGCGACTCTGGCGAAAATCCTTCTGCGAGTGCGTCGGACTACGTCCGAGGACACAATTGCAATTAGGGTGGTGGTGCGCTGCTGGACCAGATACTTGAGGAAGGTAGGCGCTGCTACTCCCTATTCCCCAGACATACCAATCACGATGCTGCTCTATCTCCCGCAGGGGGAACATTGGGCAGGACTGGAAGACTGGGTTGAGGCTGGACTGAGAGAGATGGGGGACCTATATAGAGATTCCACGCTACTTCCTTTTGAAGACCTGCAAGCTGCGTTTGACTTGCCCGGGGGTCACTTCTTGAAGCATAGGGCCTTAACGTGCAGGATTAGGACGCACTGGAGGAGTGGGGGTACGGAGCCGCGAGCGCTGGCAGGATGCAGGTACGTCGCGCTGTCAGCAGGGCGAATTAAGACGGTGTCCTGCCTCTATAAGGCAATACGGAGGGATATGCAAAAGCCATTAGAGCGCTTGCGATTGCAATAGGAGGAAGATCTCGGTAAGCAGATACCAGAAAGAGAGTGGGATAAAATACTAGAACGTAGCCCGAAAGCATCTAGAAATGTGCGATTTAAATTAATTAACTACTATGTGCTGCATAGAGCATACCTAACGCCGGCCCGCATTAGGAAGTATTTTGGTGCGGATTCAGTGGCTTGCCCAAGATGCGGAGAAAGAGAAGCACACATACTCCATATGTTCTGGGACTGCCCACTATTGCAAACCTTTTGGGGGGAAATACGGCAGGTAATAGGGGACCTGGTTGACAAAGAGCTTCCGCAGACTCCAGAGCACTTTCTCTTGGGGTGGTTTCCTCACACTGCCAAAAACAAGGTGACGGGAACGTTTCAGGATCTTGCCTATGTCTTGGCCAAGAGGGAAATAGCCAGGAACTGGAAGGCGCAGGGAGGGCCACGGATCACCACCTGGAGGAGGGAGCTCGAGAGGTGGGCGGGAGCGGAAAGCAGATTGTTGCTCCAAGAGGCTAGCCGGGGAATAGGCAAGATGGAGAGGGCCAGAGCCTGGGAAAACCTAGTATGTGAACTAGTGGCGAATGGGCAAGGCGCTATTAGTGAGGCGGGCTCTCCAAGGATACCAGAACCAGACCCAGATGATAGACAAGAGGGACAACCGGCCTAAAACAGACAGAGGGTATAGCATTGTGTCACACGATCTTTGGGAACCCCGCACATGAAAACCCAGTAGCATGTAGACACCACAGCCTGTTTCTCCAATGCAACTCAAGGGGGGAGGGGGGTTAGTTTTGTGTTCACGGGACTGTTGACGAATGCATACCAGGGAATGTCCATGACACGTTATGTGCAATCGATCTCAGCTCAGTATACCTAATGAATGTATGCGATGACACTGTTTAAATGCAATAAAATATGGTTTAAAAAATAAAATAAAAAAATTACTGCAAAAGGCTGATGAGAGCCAGATACAGAAAACCCACACTGCATTGTGCCCGTATGATGGGTTCTACTGTTTTGAGAAGTACCCAGAGCTACTTGTTGGGAGAAGCATCATTTTAAAAAAATTCTTATTATTGAAAAGTAATTGCAGAACGAATACATTTAACGTCAATTTGCAACAGTGCATGCTTACAGATTCGTATATACCATTACCCGCCGCACACCATCGACCACGACCCCTTGCCAGCCTGGGCCAACGTGAACATCGATGACACCATCAAGACCATGAGCACAATCCACTCCGGCTCCCCGTCAGACCCTTTCCCGCACCACATCTTCAACAAAGCCAGCAGCTCCATCGCACCCCACCTGCGCAACGTCATCAATCTCTCCTTCGAGACCGCGACCTTCCCAGAGAGCTGGAAACACGCCGAGATCAACGCCCTACTCAAAAAACCCAAGGCGGACCCGAGAGACCTCAAGAACTTCCGGCCCATCTCCCTGCTTCCGTTCCCAGCCAAGGTGTTAGAAATAGGATCTCTGGTTGGCTAAGGCTTGCGCCAAAGCCAGGCAGAGACCACCACTCTAGTCAGGGCGAGGGAGTTACACGCCAAAGATAACCCCTGCTCACCCCCTTGATAGCTTGGCACGAGCAGTCAGGCTTATCCCGGAGGCAATGTGTAAAGCGTTTGCGCACTCACACAGCAACAACATACCAGGCACACCACAAAAGGAACTCCACACAAGGTTATATCAAAAATAGCCTTTGTATTCTCATAACACATTAGAATAGTACTCACACAATATACATGGTGCCACCTGGCACTAGGTCATATTTACAAGGGATTATTTACACCTGACAGGGCCAACTGGACCACTGTCAGAACCAGCACAAAGCGAACTTAGTAACTGTAGCACTTAGAATAAATGTAGCACACATCATAAACGTACAACCAGTAATCACTGGTAACCACTGTACTCAGCATCATCCTGTAACATAAACCACATTATGCACAGTATCACATAGGCGCCAAATCTATTGTACGCCAACCTCATCAGTCTAAACTCTTAGACCCTAACCTCCTAAGTATAAATCACATTAGGGGCATAACTCACAGTAGAGAATAACTCACAACCTAAACGCATTAGGGAATAATAACCTCACAAGCATAAACACATTATGCAAAACCTCATAATCATGAAAGTACATTAGAGGTATAAACAGGGTGCGTAAAGCATAGTAAATGCATCACATTTCCTAGCACCACATATTAGGACACAAATCACATTAGGGCCTGGCGCCCTATAATCCTAACAGTCCCCCTGGCCAACTGGCCATCTCAAGAAGGGGCTCAAATGCCCTATGTCCAAAGAGTCAGGGCGCGCTGCCAAAGCAGCGAAAGTCAAGGGTGCGCAATCTGTGCAGGCCTAAACGTAGCAGCTGCCCACTACTTGCTGGGCAGCTGGGAAAGATAGGGGGCCAAGGAGTGCGTTCCACTCCTAACTTCAGAAAGACATGCCCCCAAAGCATTGTGCGCCTAAGCGGTGCAGCTGCCCACTACTTGCTGGGCAGCTGTGAATCTCCAAATGAAGCCTGGCACCACTGTGCCGCTTCTGTCCCTCTCAGGGACTGCTAAAATAATATAGCCCCCTCATTGCAGCGGCCCGCAACTGCGGCGCCGCTGTAAAGCAAATAAAGAACTGGCACCACTGTGCCTGGGGACCCCCACTGGGGCCCCTTCAATCAAATTAGCTCATCGGTGCAGCTGCCCTCTGCAAGTGGGGCAGCTAAAGTCATCGCGACGCGGGGGAGCACGGGCCCCTCTGGGCCCTAAACAACTATGGCCCACGTTGGAGCGGGAGGGCGCTTTAAGACAATAATGCCCCACGTTGGAGCGCACGGGCGCTCTAAGCAAACCTGGGCATGACACGGGGAAAGAACAAATATCCCCCATCAGTGGAGTGACCCCCTATCAGGCGGGGGCCACTCAGGAAATAATGCGGCCATGTCCCCTGCCCAGCCCTCACTCACCGGACTCCTGTGCAGGGGGACTTCTCTTCTGCCGGCTCCGGTCTCTGCTCTTCGCCCGGTCCTCCTCTCTCGAGGGAGTCGGCACTTCCACTCATGCGGCGGGGGCAGGCACCGACAATGTGCCTCGGGCCCCCTCCGCCTCCATCACCACGGACTCCTCTCTGACTTCACCCGGCCCCCTCCTGGGACCCGGGACTTCGCTCTGGAGCCGCGAGGCTCCGGACGGTTCTCCTTTCCGCCCGCACTTCACCCGGGCCCCCTCCTGGGACCCGGGACTTTTCTTTGGTGCTCCGGGAGGCGGGGTAGGCTCCCGTTCTCCCTCTCTGCACACCGGGGCTCCCATCGGCTCACAAGAGCCCCGCATCGACACAGGCACAACTTCCGAGCCTGCCGCCGGCCCCGCCCAGAGGCAGGCGAACTTTGCCTGGCTTCCGGGTCGGCGTCCATTATTCACTCGGGCCGCGGCGGTGAAACGCGGGGTGGGCTCCCGCTTGGTAAATTGAGCATTAGCGGACAATGAGGGGTAAGCTCCCTCCTAATTTCAATCAATAAGCGGGGTGGGCACCCGCAAATACGATCAATAAGCGGGGTGGGCTCCCGCTCGGCAGCCATCACGGGGGAATCCCTCCTGTGGGGGATTCCCTCTACGCAAACGGCAGGTCAGCACTGCGGAGCATACACGCTCCTCTTCTTGGGCAAATAAAAGTAAGGTCCCAAAAAGTCCTTTAGGCATCAAGGGATGAAGCAAAAAGATCCCAGCAAAGCGGTCTTCAGGGATGAAGGGGCAGTGCAGGGCCCAGGGAGGCAAGCCCTCATGGCAGCCCCCCCTGGGCCCCAGCAGCAGCACGCCCGGGAAAGGATTCTGGATCAGAACTGAACAATATTATGGGGTCACAGCCCCAACATTTATACACAGAATTCCTTTGTCTAAAGGTGCAGGGCTTGGGGGATACCAGTCAGAACTGGTTTAGGGGAGCTTTGGAGCACTTTGTTTTGCTCAGCTCCTCTCTCCTTTTCATAGTGTAGGCTAGGGACATCAGACGCACCACAGGAGGTGGAGCCAGCATTGTAGAGGGAAGGCACAGCCCTATTCAGGTCCCAGGTGCAACTCCTCCCACCCATCTACATGGAGATCTCTCCATTCAGCCCTGCGCTGACTCACCCTGCCCCTCCTGGAGCCACACACACCTCCCAGCCCCTGTCGCTCACAAGCCAGACATGCAATTCACATCAGGCAGGCAGACACAGAGCACACATAAATGCCAACTTCTAGAAGTGGCATTTCTCTACCAGTCACCATAAATCTGCGCACACAATTGCGCAGCATTTAATCTCACGAATTCAGACATACTAGACTTGACCATGCTGCACCTCTCATAACAGGAATTACCACTGACACACTCATCCTCAATGCATTCCTATGGGAGGGCAGGCCAGTGTCACCACACACGCACACAGCGCGCAAGCACTTTACACTGGACCACAGTGCTAAAGTGCCCAGAGACTTAAAACTACTAACATACAAGGCAAAAAGTTTAGGGGTGAACCTGCCAAAAAGGGCCAAGTCCAACACAAGGTCATCGAGAAGATCGTCAAGAGACAGCTAACCCGATACCTCGAAGAAAACAGCATCCTGGACCCATCCCAGTCAGGGTTCCGCAGCAACCACAGCACCGAGACTGCCCTCATCGCCGCCACCGACGACATCAGGACCCTGCTGGACAATGGTGAGACCGCAGCCCTCATCCTGCTGGACCTCTCCGCCGCCTTCGACACTGTCTGCCACCGCACTCTACACGCACGCCTCCACGACGGAGGGATCCGAGACAAGGCCCTGGAATGGACCACCTCCTTCCTCTCCGGCAGAACCCAGAGAGTCCGCCTCCCCCCATTCTGATCCGAAGCCTCCGAGATCATCTGCGGCGTACCCCAGGGATCATCCCTCAGCCCGACACTGTTCAACATCTACATAGCCCCGCTCGCACGCATCGCCAGACAGCACGACCTCAACATAATCTCCTACGCCGACGACACTCAACTGATCCTCTCCCTCACCAAGGACCCCCTCGCCGCCAAATCCAACCTCCACAAAGGAATGAAGGCCGTCGCCGATTGGATGAGGAGCAGCCGACTAAAGCTGAACACGGACAAGACGGAGGTCCTCATCCTCGGCTCCAACCCTTCAGCCTGGGACGACTCCTGGTGGCCAACGACACTGGGGACAGCCCCGACACCCACCGATCACGCACGCAACCTGGGAGTCATCCTCGACTCAACGCTCTCCATGGCCAAGCAAGCCAACACAGTCTCCTCCTCCTGCTTCAACACCCTCTGCATGCTCCGCAAGATCTACAGGTGGATCCCGACAGATACAAGAAGAACAGTCGCAACACATTCAAAACGCCTCTGCACGCCTGATCCTCGACGTACCACGCCACAGCCACATCACCCCCCACCTGAGAAACCTGCACTGGCTCCCCATCGACAGGAGAATCTCCTTCAAACTCCTCATCCACGCACACAAGGCACTCCACAAGACCGGCCCAGCCTACCTCAACAGACGACTCTTCTTCTACGTCCCCAACCGCCAGCTCCGCTCCGCCGACCTCTCCCTCGCCACCGTCCCTCGCATTCGAAGAACAACCACCGGCGGCAGATCCTTCTCCCACCTCGCCGCCAAGACCTGGAACACCCTTCCACTCAGCCTACGACAGACCCAAGACCTGCTGACCTTCAGGAGGCTACTCAAGACCTGGCTGTTCGACCAGTAGCGGCACCCCCCCTTTTTTTCCCCCCAGCGCCTTGAGACCCTCGCGGGTAAGTAGTGCGCTCTACAAATTCTGTGATTGATTGATTGATTGATTACATAGGACAGACATCAATTGTAGCATCACTATAATTCTCAGCCGCATTGCAAGTATCTTCCCACCTCCATTACTCCCCTTGGAAGGAAGGGCCATCGATCAGCATGCATATCATCCCCCTGCTTTTATTCCATTCCCCCCAAATTTTGGACCATTTTTGTGGACATCCTCTTCCTTCATAAACCACCCTTTCCACCTGCATACACAATTCCATATCTGCCTCCCACTCTCGGAATCTAGGCCCGGTTACTCCCCTCCATGTCCTTGCAATGTTGCGCTTAGCAACCATACATCCCAGGGTGACCCAGGTTATTTCTTTCTCTGTAAGGTCCGTTTTATCCCAGACATTAAGGAGGCACCATCGGGGTGAGACCCTTACCTCCTTCCCACACAATGTCAGCATTTTGATGTTATTTTATCCCAGTATTTCTTAATAATTCGGCATTCCCACCATTGATGTATAAACGTTCCCAACTGACCACATTTCCTAGGGCACAGAGGTGAGCTTAATGTACCCATTTTAACCAGTGCCGTACTCGTATAATATGCTCTATGTAGAATCTTTAGATGTAATAATTTAAATCGTGAGCATATAGCCACCTCCCGGGGGGACGCCAACACCTCCTACATCATCTACCCATTTTGAGCGTGTTTTCACCAATGTATCAGGCAAATTATTTAATATCTTCCTATATGTCAATGATATCGCCTTCTCCTTTATATAGTCGTCAAAGAGTCTATCTTCTAAAGGTGAGGAGGCCGGGAGCTCAGTACCGTTGGGACTTGCCTTTTGAAATACGCTGCAAATCTGAAGGTATCGAAAGGTTTCTCCCTCATCTAGTTCATAATCCCTTTGAAGGTCACTAAAGGGGATGATATTCCCTCTTGCCCATGGACCTCCAACCCTGTAGAGACCAATCAGGTCCCATTTATCGAACCCAGGATGTCTTGCTAGCAGCCCCAGATGTGCCGATTCCCAACGTGGAGTGGCCTTTGTTATCTTATTCTTCCACCCCAGTGTTGCTGATGCAGTGTGCCATAGTGTGACTGTAGTTGAGGTTGGTGTGTGTTTTGGTGCACTCTTTCTCCCACCGTAGATTGCTCTTAAATAATTCCCAGGTGGCATATTATGTCTATCCATCCTATAGGCTGGTTCTGCTTGTGGCCAATGTACCCAATGATTTGTGATGGCCAAATGAGATGCCCAATAGTAAAAGTGAATTGCTGGGAGGGCTATACCTCCATCGTACCAGCTTTTCGTGAGTTTAGTCAGTGCTATGCGAGGGATACCATTATTCCAGAGAAGTGTGAGTATCTCCGATTCTATGGCTTGAAAATACCTTGATGGAACAAGATATGGAGTGTTCAGCAAGATATAAACAAACCAGGGGAGTGCCATCATTTTGTATAGCGAGGCTTTACCAAGTAGTGTGAGGGGAAGTGTCTTCCAATGCTGCATGTCTTCTTGTAGTCGACGTGGAGGGGGGAGCCAACATTTTTTCGTAAAAGACTGTTGGGCTTGTGGTGACATAAATCCCCAAGTATCGAAATCCTTCAGTTACTCTTCTCGCAGCACAGACCTTGGGAAGGTTAGTGCCCGGCCCACAAAGAATATATATGAGCGACTTATCCCAATTAATAGTGTACCACGAATATTTTTGAAAAAGGGTGAATATATGCAGTACTCTATGTATTGAAGAATATGGGTTAACTAGATAAAGCAAAATATCATCAGCATATAGGGAAATTCTGTCTTCCCACTCCTCTGTCCATTTAAGTCCCCTGATGAGCGGATCACCTCTGATCCAGACTGCCAATGGTTCTAACACCAATGCAAATATCAGTGGTGAAAGTGGGCAGCCCTATCGCAGTCCTCTCTGCGATAGGGCCGCAATTTGAAGATCGATGATTTTCCCCCATTCACTGTAACTTGTGCTAGGGGCTCTGAGTAGAGAAGCTGTATCCAGGACAAATATTTTATCCCAAATCCAAATCTTTCCAAGGCCGCAAATAGAAAGGGCCATTCAATCATATCAAATGCCATTTTGGCATCTAGTGACATTATAACCGCCTCTTCTCTAATGGTCTCTGCCCTACCAAGTACTCCATTGAGGCGCTGTAAGATGAGCGCTGTATTTCTACCTGGCATAAAGCCGGATTGATCGGGTTGGACTAATTTATGCAGCAGGGGGGACAATTGAGTAGTTCCACAACATCCGGAATACCGGAATTAGAAACCTAACCATAGGAAGAACAGGGATTCCACTGAACATGTGTGAAAAAACCCTCTTTCCAGAAAGAAAAATTATTTTCTAGAGTCCCCTCACCCACCAGGGGTAGCATGACTAGGCTGATCCAGGTCTATTTCATTCGCCCAATATGGCCATGCTCCATTGCCAGTCACAGCGGCCATTTTGTGAGAGACACTGTCTAGTTTTTTTACGTAAGCATGACTAAGCTGTTCCGAGTCTATTTAATGGCCACCGGGAGACAGACGCGGTAAGATGCGGTCTCCAGGGGTGCCATCAGGTCATTTTCCGAGAGGAGTGCTTTGACGAAGTAAGTCCAGCCAGACCCGTTTTTGACTTTATTTCGCAATTTTCCAAAGTAATAATAAGGTTTCTATTTTCCTTCCAGGATAAGCTAAGGCACTGGGAATTGTTCTCCCGGTCCCCATCTCATTTACCTTTAGGAAACTCTAATGACCATCTCTATGTCCCCATTACCATTTTAGGGTGTGATTACAAGCCCCTCTACCCCTGAAAATCATGAGGCATATTTCTGCCTAAACAAAAGTATGTGTCATTGATATGTAATACTATTTTTCTGTTATCTGTTGTATGTCACGTGGTGTCTTTTTTCACGAGTGCTTTTAAACTGTAATTTGTACATAATCATTTTTCTTCACAAAGATATCGTGTATGATTGATTTCTTCCACCACAGATGATCGCACAAAATAGCTGTTAAGTACACCCACTATAGAGGAGTACATTGATCGAGATACGACGCAGCATATAGGGCCTGCCAGCTTGGCTGGTAGGCAGGCCTTTTTAATTTTCCTTTAGCTTTATTTCCTACAGATACAGCGTGTCAGTGTACAACCGTATGTATTAAGTATCAGGTGAACACACATTAGGTGTGCACCCCATTGTTTCCTACTCACAGGATTCTTTAGGAGTGGTACGCATGGGGCTGGCCCTCGTGTGGTCCTGAAGAAGAGCTTTAGGGGACAGCTCGAAACATGTCAACCCAGTACTAGGGACTCCATACTCATTACAGTTAGGTCTTTCCCTAGTATTAACCCCTGATTTTAAAACATACCGACTAGGAGCAGGAATAAAATATTAGCTCAATAGCTAGGTATTTTTAATCTATTTTTCCCACTCCACATCACTGCACCACACATATTTTCCAAAACCTAAGTGCTCCTACGTAGTTCGCAAGTCGCAGCATGCCTCAATCCGCAGCGGATTGAGAGGACCCCAATGGTGAAGCATGCCACCTAGGGGTAACCCTGGTGGGTGAGGAGACTCTAGAAAAAAAAAATTATTTCTGGAAAGAGGGTTTTTTCACACATGTTCAGTGGAATCCCTGTTCTTCCTATGGTTAGGTTTCTAATTCTGGTATTCCGGATGTTGTGGAACTGCATTCAGTAAGGAGGGTGAACCTAACCTTAACCTCTACCTCCCCCCGTTTTTTGATTGTGGGACAATTGAGTAGCCAGAATCTTGGCCAGAATCTTAACCTCAGGATTCAACAGGGATATGGGCTGATAGGAGCCACATTTTTCGGGGGGTTTACCACTTTTGTGTATTACTACGATATTGGCGAGTCTCTGACTTTCTGGTAAAGTACCCCTCGTTACACTCTCTATATACATCTTCACCAAATATGGGGCTATTGTGGATGCATTAAGTTTATATAATTGAATCGGTAGTCCACTCGGGCCCATTCCTTTCCCGGCCTGTAGCACCCCAATTGTGTGCATCACTTCTTTTTCGGTCAAATCAGACTCCAAGCTTTTCCTATCTGTACACTCTAAGGAGGGAAGATCAAGTGTGACCAACAACTCTTGAGCCTCGGTCTGAGTGGGCGTCCCTGATGGCGTATATAGCTGATTGAAATATTCTGCAAAGGCTTCCGCTATTTCTTGCCTATCTCTATGCGGGGTCCCCATCTGTGATGTAATCTCAAACACCCATCTGGAAGCCTTTTTCCGCTTTTCCAACCACGCTAATAATTTGCCCGCCTTATCTCCAACTTCATATATTTGATGTTGGGTCACACGGTATTGCGTTCTAGCCGCTTCTTCAGCAATATCTTTGTATTCTTTCTGTTTGATCTACAATCTGTGTCCGGGGAGTCTAGCAATATTAGCTCAGATTCTAGCTTGCTAATTTCATCTTCTATTGCGAGCAGTTGTTTCAGTTTTTCCTTTTTGTGACCGGTTATTGCAGAGATTCCTTGCCCCCTAATTACTGTCCTGTACGCTTCCCACATTATATGGGCTGAGTCCACCGATCCTTCATTTTGTTCGAAGTAGTTAGTGGTCGCCTCAATCAGACCCTCTTTTATGATCGGTACCTTTAGGTACCAGGGATTAAATACCATCTCCTGTCTTTTGGAAGAAGGCGTACCCCCATAGCGTGCGACCACTGGGGAGTGATCGGAAATACCCCTCAGGAGATGAACCACCTCTCTGAACATTGAGAGCTGATCAGCTCTCCCAAATATGTAATCTATGCAGGACAGACTTCCGTGGGCCCCAGAGTGAAAGGTATACTGGAGAGTTGTGGGATTATGGACCCTCCAGACATCTATTAGGCCCATAGCCCTCAAAAAGTCTTCTAGCGCCTTCCCGGAGGCCTCCTTAGTTTGGTTGGCTTTCTATCCAAGTCTCCGTTAATGGCTGCATTACAGTCCCCTCCTATTAATAATTTTCCCTCGGGTAGATTAATTATATGCAACCCCAAGTCAGCTAGGGCGGAGGAGTGCAATCTGGGTGGTACATAGAGAGACGTAATGTTCAATAACCTGCCCTCCCAGTAACCAGACAGGGTCACAAACCTACCCAATGTATCATGTTTAACTGTTTGTATTTTAAAGGGGAAAGATTTACGCAGGAGAATGCCATCCCCCCCTCGATCCTCTGGTGTACCCCGCATGGGCCACCAGTTTGTAACCCCATCTATTTAGTGTACAATAGGAGGTCACCTGTATGTAGGTCTCTTGCAACAATACCACGTCAGGTGCATGCCACTTCAGGTATTGTATTACTACCCCTCTTTTGATTCTGTCCCCCAACCCATTTACGTTCCACAAAATTAAAATTGCAGGATGGTGGTGCTAATGTTGAGTAAACATGCATCTCATAGTCTCTGAGGTCACCCTCTGGGGGTCCAGGAAAATACGAGTATCTCTCAGGGCCTCGAAATGCCACTGAGTGCCAGATACCGCAGCAGCTGACCGTCTTACATTTTGTGGTATCGTTCGTCCTACCCATAATTTCTGTTCAGCACATGCACTGTAAACTTTATCTTCCATGTTCCACTTTAAACACTCAACAACTCTGTAACACACCCTTGTATAACTACCCACCCCAACCCCCCCTCCCTGCAGCATGGACTAAAAACTGCCCATCCCCAACTTTGCAGAGCGCCTGTGTACCCTTACCCATTAAACACAACGTTGGGGAACACGGCCTAGCTGGTTCCTCGCCAATCGCCGTTCCTCCCCTCCAACCTATGATATTTAAGCCATTTTGATACCTTTCACGCTAGGGCTATTTGAACCAAACATATAATATAACAGGTTCCATATGACCTGCCATATACTGGTAATATTGAACAGTTTTGTCTAGCATCTTACTACTTGATCCCACCGATAAATGTTAAACTTTACAGTCACAAGAATATTCATCACATATCTGAAGAAGCCATCAGTGCCCATTTGGAGTAGTATTACTTCTATCAGGGTCTTATGAGTCCTGCAGCTACTTTACGTTACCGTTTTGACCCTCTTCCTTTTCCAAGCCTTCATTGTATCCATGACTATCTTATCGTCTCTCTAGTCCCTTTGGTGCGTCTCTGGGGGTTAGATCTTTCGGCTTCTGGAGGTCTCCACCCCTCCAGCCACTCCCAGGCTTCCTCCAGTGATACAAAAAACCATGACTTCCCCTCTGCCACCACCCGCAGCCTTGCCGGGAAGAGCATTGCATATTTTATGTCTTTGTCCCGGAGCGCTCGTTTTACCTCCAGAAAGGATCACCGCATCTTCTGCACCTTTACCGTAAAGTCCGGGAAGAAGGTTATTGTGGAATTCTCAAACTTTAGTGGGGGGCTGAGCGGGCTGTCTGCAGAATTATGTCTCTGCCCCTATAATTAAAGATCCTCACCAGGATAGGGAGAAGCATCATTTTAGACAAAGACTGTTTCGATAGCTGCCTGAGAAACACTTGAAAGGGCAAGCAACCCAAACTGGTTCTGACATTTGACAGTGGATCCACATTCCTTGTATGGAAAATGTGTCTAAAAAGGGATTCAATCAATGCCACTTCAGCCCCAAATTCTTCTTGACCAAGGAAGGGTGTGTTCGGCAGTGTACTCAAAGAGCTACTGTGTAACCAGGAATGGTGTATAATTTGTGCCTATGCCACAGAATAGAGGGGGACTGTAACTGCTACAGTCACCCATGCAGGAAGAGAATACTGAAGTGTGAGGGTATAGCACACTGAGAATGCAATCACAGATAAGCCTGTATCAGCTAACCTAATTGCACTGTGTAGTATTTAGTTTTTTTGTGTGACAAATGTGGTTGCTTTTACAAAAAGACAGGCACTGAACACTAAATTATTGTGTTTGTTGGTTGATTGTTGAGTTCTGAGTTCTTGCCTCCCACACTGCCTCCATGCGAAGTCTGGGACTGCTCGTAATCCTGAGAGTTGAGTGCAGAAAGGCTTGTATTAGGCCCAGTTTGCAGTCATATAAGGAAGGAGAACAGGACACCAGTGGAAAACAAGCTCAGTCAGAACGGATGGGGCCCAGTAGTCCCGCTTTGTCTCTTATTCGTGAATGGAGTCTGACAGTAATTTTCCTAGGAACTTTCCTATGACCAACTGATGACTGCTTGGTATTCACTATCCAATTAAAACCACCTGAATAGAGTCTGCCAGGCACTCTTTATTTATGTATTATTTGTAATGCGCAGCAAGTTCCAGGGGTCCAGCTTCTGGGTGCAGTATACAACTAGTAAATAAGACAAAACTAGAAGCGGGTGTCCACATTAGGTTTGGAGAGGGCATAGCAACTCAAGAGAGATAAAACAGTTAGCTAGAGCACTAGCATTAGAAGTAATAGATGTGGTTGGAGGAGCAACAGTGAGAAGAGAGGTCTGGAGTAGGAGGAATTGAAGGAGATAAGGAGGTGGAAATGTAAAGTATGAAGGCAAGATAAGAAAGATAAGAAGAGGTGTTGAGGGAGGGACGGAGATGCAGCAAGGTAGTCTATGGACAAAAAATAGCAAACAAGCTTGATGTAGAGTGATAATCATGTTAGGCTTTTCTTTATGTCAGATAGGCTATGAATCCTTCTGGGGGTCTTTGTGGAGGAGGCTCTGGAGATGTTAAATGGCTGTTACGTTTGCTGGTTGTTGATCAGTTTGAGGTCCTGGACTCTGCCTTTAAGTTTGTAGAATCCAATCTTCTCACATGCATATTATTGTAGAGTGTGAAGTGTAGAGGAGCTTTGGTCTGCAGTTAACAACACAACTGTTCAAGTCTATCAATGGCAGTCAGCTCCTCCACAAAGTGCATTATTTTGTGGGAAAAACTACTATAGTATTTATAAAATTGATCTGTTCTCTCACGTACGGGTAAAATAATTGTAAAGGTGTAAAACCTCGAATTAGCTTTAGCCAAAGACTAGCCTTAATGCCAACACAGGGGCATCATTGGAAGACAGGTATACCATCAGAAAAATGATGGTATGTCTCCTATTGCTATGGCATTCACTCTCCTGCCCATCACTTTCTTACTATTCATGGGGGTAACACTGTCCTGATGTACTAATACCTATTGACAAACCAAGATGTAGAATTTTCACACCAACTGGTTTGTGAAGGTGTGTGAAATTTTCGATTTGACCTATGTACAAACATATTGCATTGCAAATGTTATATTCACAGAAGTTGCAAAATGACCAACCTAATGAGTATTAATTAGGCAGGGTGCAATTAGTGACCTCTGTGACCGGGATGGAGACATGCAAGGTGTAGGAAACCTCCATCCCTACATTTTCATTTCTAAATGATGAGAATTTATTTTTTAAAGCAACATATGCCTATTAATCGGAGAGTTTCATTGTGGGATTGGATTGCAACCCTAGCATGAGTAACTAAACAGTGCTTCTAACCTATACCATTTAGTTCTGCCAGGACTCCTGTAAGTGCCGGACCATAGGCCAGCAACTAAAAAGTGCAGTACATTTACTGTGCTGGCCACAAATGCTTCTCTTTGCTTTACTATCAGGCACCTGGGTCAGATCAAGGATATCCTTGTGAGAGAAAATGGTCAAATGGAAGTGTCACAACTGCAGCCTCTGCTGCTACCTGGGGAAACACTGACCAGTCTTGTCATGCTATTGTGCTCAAAATGGGCGGGCATGTTGTTTTGAAAGAGTGACTAGATGCCTGGATGTTAAAGGTTTGATATCAGTGCAGTGGTGGCTCCTCCGCTAAAGGGCTGTGGCCATGGCCATGGCCAATGAAACAAGCCGGACATTAGTGTGGTGTTTTGTCGCGCATGCGTACGATGTAAGGCATCGCGCGCATGCGAGACAAATAGTGCGAATGCACCCACGAATCAAAAACCAAACAAGCACTGAAAATGCAATAGGACGCGTATTTACGCGAGTCCTATTGCATTTTTAACGGAAGTGCAGACGTAAAAGAAGGCACAAACAGGAGGGGATGGGAAGGTGTTTGTGGTCGAAGAAGTCGCGAAGTACAGGAGGGAATGGGGAGAGGCAGGGGAGCAAAACTGTTTATGAAATAACGGGGCCGATAGCCTCGGAAGGGAAAAAATGACGACATGCCCGTCAGGAGGCGGGATTACCAAGCCAAGCACCAATCACAATGCAGAAAATATGATGCAAGCCAATCAAAAATAAGGCTGGAAAGTGGGCGGAGCTTCCCCCACTATACTGTATACAGCATCTCTTGACGAGACAGCGCATGCGCTGCCTAGCCGAGACCTAATCATGCTGGTGCTATATGTGTGCAGGTGTGATCTCTGATTTAGAAGGGGTCACTCAAATGCCTGTGGCACATTCTGTAATACCAAAGTGCACTAGGAGTGCATAAAATGGGCGCATATGCCTGTTGTACCCCAAGAGTACTTTATGTAATAGGGTGCCATGTTGGCATTGATGTGATATAATCTGCACAGGTGCAATGTCAGCAAAGTGCAAGTAGCCGTCTGTTTAATCAGCGTGTTTGCAGCTCAGCAAGGGCAGTTTTCACGTCAGAATGATCATTAATCCAACCTCTTCCTCTATTGCACCATGATGGTGAAAGTGCCCATGCAGCAGATCGTAAAGGATTAGAACTATGTGCACTGTATCAAACATTAGTTCGTTTGTTTAGAGCTTGCTTACTGGTTTTAATGAATAAAGGGTCAAAACTGAATCTTATCTCTGGATTCAAACTATGGGACTAATGGGAAAAAGTTTGACTCCTTTCTGTATAATATTTATTATTAGTATTTAGGGACAATTATTATTGTCATTTGGAGATTGCTAATTATTTTTTTATATTATCATGTCTTGGGCGTTTTTACATGAATTTGTTTGTTACAATAATGTAAACTATCATCTAGAAATGATGATTGTTTCCAGCACTCCTTATTCAACTCTAAATCACACTAATTGGAAGAGCGAGCTTATAGGGTATCAGAGGCATACATTTTGTCCCATACGGTTAATGGGGAAAAAGTAAGATATATTATTACCATATAATTTAAAGCTTTCAAGTCCACAAAGAAACTACTGATTTTTAATGGGCGCTGCACAAAAGCACATAAGTAAGATTCAAGGCAGGGTGGGTGCTGGGTTGACCATCAGAGAAGAACACAATCAAAGCACTTCAATATTTTCTCATTGAGTATGTAAAACGGACAGCTATACCGAGGCTACTTAATTAAAATATATATGTTGATGGAACTACATGATGCTTTTATTCAAAACACCTTCATTATTTGTTTCAACTGACAGCCTTCCAGCTCAAACAAGTTAATAAGCACAGGAATAGACATGGAAGTTATTGTGACCATTTATTTATCTTAAAACCACTAACCAAGTTCGGGGCAATAGAAGTTAAGCTTCCTGGAAGTCTGAGTATGTCTTACATTTACATAACAGTCTTAAATACATTTGCTGAACTCTTTCTACAAGCAGAAATGTTGCAAGTTATTCGGAGCTCCGGTAAAAATTGAATGTTGTCTACTGTAGTACTTCTCAGGCACAGCAAAAGTCAGTGTGTAGTAACTTAGACCACGCTAGTATGATGTAATCTAAGTAGGTTTATTAAGGTAAACAAACAGGTAGTATAAATCCTCAGTAAGCCCTCATCAACAGATGTAGAAATGCTGTAGGGCAGCCTGTTAGTCATAATCAACAGCCCCACCAGGAGCAGCCTGCTAGCTGCTCAGCCCCATCCACCAACTGTCATCACAAATCCAGACACTCAAGCATTCCACTCACAGCCCACACACCAACATTCCACTCACAGCCCACACACCAACATTCCACTCAGAACACTCACACAGGCTGAGCAGCTAGGGACAGGATAACATAGGAGATAACATAGGAGAAAACCATAACATCAGAATACTACATTACCTCTTCCCTATTGAACAGAAGAATAACGAAACCAATGCATTAAACTATAAACATAAAAGTACAGCAATAGTAAATAGTCCACGACCCAAGGATGAAGGAAACACCGCCCGCATCATAAAGTGGAAATGAACTATTTAAATCAGAGTCAAAAATCCAGACCCAGGGATGACGAGAACACAGCATCACGAAAGGGTAAGGAACTACGAACTATTTAAATCAGAGTCAAAAGCCCAGACCCAGGGATGACGAGAACACCGCATCACGAGAGGGTAAGGAACTAAAGACAAGAAGGAAAGATGGATACAGAATACCCATCCCCCTCCTCTACTAAGGAAAAAATTAAATGTCAAGATGTAAGTTCTCCATGTAAGGAGACTAGTCATGTGGACCAAAGGGACTAAGACCCAATATCCTGCCCCCAGCTAAAACAAGGGACAACAATGTCACGTATGTGCTCTCCATGTAGGGAGACTAGTCATGTGGACCAATGGGACTATAACCCAATATCCTGCCCCCAGCTTAAACAAGGGACAATAATTTTACGAATGTGCTCTCCATGTAGGGAGACAAGTCATGTGGACTAAAGGGACTAAAACCCAATGTCCTGCCCCCACCATTAACAAGGGATAACCTGTGAAAACGTATGTGCTCTCCGTGTGAGGAGGCAAACAAGGACAAAACCCTGCAACAACAAAAAAACGTGCGGCACAAGGTGTCTTACGCACACAGGGGACACACTCCTGCAACAAACAAATAACGTGCGGCACAAGGTGTCTTATGTACACAGGGAACCCAACCCTGTATAAAAAAAAAACGTGCGGCACAAGGTGTCTTACGCACACAAGGAAAGTGTCTCCTTGCAACATGTTTAGCGTAAATGGGACAATGACCCGTAACCTAATGTAGTGGGACAAGACCCATACAAACCAACCCTGCGTAAGGGTTAAACGTAATGAAAATGTGGAAAACCCAAAAACATACCCGTGTAACCCAAAACCAACCCTCATGTAGGGGACAGAGTGAATACTGTCCACAGAAAAATGTGATTATGCGACCAATATACATGTATGTAAAAATTACTCCAAACTGTAAACTTCATACTGTAAAAGCCCTGAATCAATCTGTAAAACAAGTTTAACCATGTCAAAGTCAATTACACAAACCCCCCACGTAAGGCTTGTGACAACAATCCCACCATGTGACATGAGTCCGCAACAATCATTTATCTGGGGTAGACAACAGCTTATCTGGGGTAGGGAACAGCTGTGAACAAAGACTCATACAAATACATTACTGTCATTTTTCCAAAAGAAGTGTTGTACAGTGTCCACAAACTGCTTCTCTTCACGAACGTATGGGCAAACAAAGTCTTACTAGACACGCTCCTCAAGTTCCTTTTCGTAGCAGGTATCCCAACGAAGAAATGCCCAAAGAAAGAAAAGTACCTGCGTGATACTTGCTCCCTGGAAAAGACTGCAGGCAAACGAGAAAAAAAGACGTGTAGCCAATTCCTTCAGCGCAGCATTCCAGTGAGGCTTCAACGTTCACAAAACTTTATTGAAACACCGCACTTCTCGCATTTCCAACAGTGACGAAGGCATGGTTGGCAAACAAACAATTGCAGATGTTGAAATCAGCAAACCCAAAATGGAGACACTCTGCGTCACGCCACGCGTCTCCCAGCGCCAGCGTGCCCCAAAACGTCAAACAGGTTCGCCGGAGATGAGGAGAAGGTGTCCGTCATAGTAGCAGACGTAGGACACTGCACGAGACGAAAAAACTTCAGAAAGGTAAGCGCATGCAGAACTAGTCACGAGCTTCGTTTGAATTTAACAATGAAGATGTCAGTTGGGTAACGCTGCAGACAATAAAGTCTCAGCGTTGCCCAACAATCAAAGACAAAACAATGTCACACCAAACTTTGCCCCTGAGAGCCGTAGTTTGAAACTGGCTCAGCCGGTAAACGGATGTGTGCATAAAAGTGGTGCTAACACAGGAACATGAGCCCATGAGGAGGTTCAACTGAAACCGTTCCAAACAACACAAAAAGAAAACAGTTGCTCCCCTTAAGAAAGTTCATCCACCTTGTTGGTCACACTCACGTTGTACTGACACTTCCCTTGAAGGTACGTTGTGTTGGCCACACTCACGTTGTGCTGACACTTCCCTTGAAGGTACATTGCAAGCAGCTAGATGTGTCAAACGAACACCACCACGTACCAAAATGTAGCAAGTACACACCGCACATGCCTGTCCCCTCCAAAACACACATCTTATGGAAACAGGTTGGCATGGAGGATGACAAACAGCATAGCGTCCCTGAAATAAGAGTGGTGGCATACTTTACGTGAAAGCATAGTTCTTGTCGTTGTAAGTACAGCACGCTTGTGTGGGGCTGTCCGATGTAATGGACACTGGTGGGGCTGCCTTGTGTGCTCTTTATGTTGCCTTTGTGACTCCTTAAGTTTCTTTGTTTCATCTTGTGGCTCCTGCTTTTTGCGTCTTGTACCAGTCGTCTGCGCCTGACGTCTTCTCCCTGTTGTAGCTTCTTCTCAACATGTTGTAGAAAGCATCTTGAAGTCTCTTCAGGCTACTTGTACCAACTGTAGAGTGTGGGAAGGTCTCCAACTCGTCGCCAAAATTCATGTAGTAACTTAGACCACGTTGGTATGATGTAATCCAAGTAGGTTTATTCAGGTAAACAAACAGGTAGTATAAATCCTCAGTAAGTCCTCATCAACAGATGTAGAAATGCTGTAGGGCAGCCTGTTAGTCATAATCAACAGCCCCACCAGGAGCAGCCTGCTAGCTGCTCAGCCCCATCCACCAACTGTCATCACTAATCCATACACTCAAGCATTCCACTCATAGCCCACACACCAACATTCCACTCAGAACACTCACACAGGCTGAGCAGCTAGGGACAGGATAACATAGGAGATAACATAGGAGAAAACCATAACATCAGAATACTACACAGTGTACCGGGAATTTTACACTAATTCAACAGCACCGCTGGAAACCAGAAACAAAACATGCTGGCTGTAATTTAGCATACTGTACAACACTCCAATCTGTGGAAAATGTCTTAAATACGCAGAGGGAAGGGATTACTTCTGTTCTTGTGCTAGCATGGCAGAGGTAAATTTACTAGAATACTCTCTTCTGGAGGAGAGACATCCGATGGAGTATTTAGCACTTCCTTCACAAAACTGAGGCATTCTAATTAAGACAGAACTCTAAAAAGATCAATATTCTATACCAATGAAATACATTCTTATGCGGCACAGCCATGGGCAGTCAAGGAGTATCAACCCAAGCCTCCAACTCCACCTTTTGGCATCCTGAAAAATTGATCTCAATGATTTATAAGTTGGTGACTAGTCATCTCTGAAAATGTCGGCGAGGTCTTATAGTGAGTCAAAAGAACCCATTGTATTCATTTTTCCGACAACATACATCTTAAAGATAAGATGCATCATCTGTCAGACTATCTGAAACAAGACAAAGACATACGTAAGCAATGTCAGAAACTCAATAGGATGATTAGATTTTGATGAACCGTTACCTGTGTGTGAGATATCTTTGAATATAAGATTTCACTACAGATTATGGAGGAAACGAGGAATAAGGGAAGGAAAGGGTGACATATACAAGTTATTCTGTCTGTGGTCTCTGGGACACTGCCTAGGTCATCAGCCTTGAAATCATCCCAGTAAGCTAAGGGCACTACTGGAAGCTACATTAAGCAATCTATACATTAAAGACATGCAAAATACAGTCTGCCCGTCCCCCTTTCAAATGAGAAAGCAAAGACAGGATGTTTCCTTCTGGTAGATAGAGATCATAAGATACTAGTTGGCAGATTGCAGGAAATGTGCTGCCAGGCCAGAAAGGCAACATTTAATGAAAATCTCCAAGGAGGAGAACTTCAAGGAATGAAGGCGGTGGTGTTGTAAGTGCCACAAATTCAAGAACAAAACAAGGGTGGAGGCAGAGGGAAAGGCCCAGTGCGAAGTGAGTCAGCAAGTGGAAAATAACCCACCAATAAAGCTTGTTGCCAGGCACAGGCTGACAGAGGAAGCCTTCTTCACCATTGCTCTGCCTATGTGAACTGGAAGCAGAATACCAGTTCAGTTACTGAAGAAGCTGAGAGAAAATCCTAAACTGCTGAAAAATTATAGCCCCATTTCACTTCTCCCCTATGCTGACAAAATATTTGAAAGTTTTGTTATTTAGGAACTAAGTAGTTTCCTTAATTCATCCAAATGTTTTCATCCGTTGCAGGCTGGTTTTCACCCAGCCCACAGTACAGAAGCAGGGATGCTTTCTGTCCTTAATGATCAACAATGGGAGTTGGGTTTGAGACATGAGTCCGCACTTGTTGTCCTAGATCTATTGACCACCTCTGATACTGTTTACAATGCAATTCTGCTGAATCATCTGAAAGCAGTCACTCTATCAGGTCAGGTACTGTGTTGGATATCCTCCTTCCTTGGAGGCCGCACATAGGAAGGGCAGTTGGACCGGTTTTCATCTTCTAAGACCCATGTGACCTATGGGGTCCCCCAGGGCTCAGCATTACCTTCTTTGCTGTTTAATGTTTACATCTGCCTGTTGATCTCAGCCCTGGCTAGCAGTGGTTGTAGATTCCACAACCACGCTGATGGCCCTCAGCTCATGTTCCGGCTTGAGAGTACTGCCCAATCTCATTAGGGATTCCAATCTACCCTCAAGTTCATTTGAAAATTGATGGGCACTAACTCCCTCAAGCAAAATGCTGATAAGACTGAGCTGGTTATTCTCAATCACAGGACGGATCCCTGGGCCAACAACTACCAGGCCTCTGAGCCTGGTGTCCCTCCTGTCCCAGTGGCCTCTGTCAAGAGCCTGGGTGGCATGGTAGACAATCAATGGTCCATGATCACCCTGATGATGGCAATCACGGTGAAGCGACTATTGCAGCAGTAATTGTCTCTCACTTGGACTATGCAAACTTTCTGTATTTGGGTCTTCTTGCAAATTCTTTACACAAAGTACTAATCATTAAAAATACATCAGCTTTTATAATCTGTAAACTTCATATAGGCATGTGCATATCTCTCCTGCCTTAATGAAACTTCACAGGCTCCCCGTCAAATAAAAAGCTCTTTTTAAAACGGCTTGCATTATTTAGAAATCCATTCATGACTAGGTTCTAGCCTTTGTAACAAGCAGAATTAAGAGATATGTTATTACTTGAGCTCTTAGATCCTCTCTTGCTAACCAGTTGCAGATCCATCGGTTCAAGTGAGAGAAGCAGGAGCCTCTCTCTCCTGGCTACCATCTTATGGAACTCTCTCCGTTCCTCAGTAAGACTGGAATCTAACAACCTGAAAATCAGAAAGCATTGGAAGGCCTGGCTATTTAAGCAAGCTTTTTTATTAGCCTGAGCCTTCTCTTCTTTCTCTCCTGGTTGTCACAGCGCCAAGAACCCTAGGGTACACGTGCGCTCTATAAGTTTTCCATAACATAACAAACATAACACTCAGCACCATTTAGAAACAGGTGAACATTAATTATCAGCAATTGCCAATCTTACAATTTTGGGGAAGGGAACCATTGCAATAGAGTCTGCCTCCTGAGTGCTTTTATTCTCCACGTTGCCTCGACCACCAATTGTGAAATAGATGGAGCTGCTGAAAGTTTTGGTGCTAATGTTTTTTAGATCCCATAGCTCGGCATAAGTGTTTAGTTTTGTACTTGGGCATTACGGTAAGAAACTAACCACCTTGGGTGGACAGTACAATTGAAGGACATCACCAGACAGCAGACCAAAAGGTGTACGAATGAAAACAAGCATTGACAAAGCCAAGAGGTCTTGCTTTTCTTAAAAATGCACTGACATAAAAAATAATAGGTCAAGGCGTTTTGTTAGAATAGTGTTTGGTAGTTTTTGGGCAACTCCGTATGTGTTGCACCCAGCTGTCCTACAAAGAAAATACCATAATGGAGCAAGGATTTAGGGCCTGTGAGTAGGATTCCGTTTTTGAACAGACTGCATTAGGAGAGCTAAGTTTACCTTCAAAGAGCAGTGTTATAAAAACGAGTCAGAGCATGAAGTTTACACTTAAGGCACTTTTGACAATGGGCTGGTGTTTTCGGTGCAGGTGTAAAAAAAGGTTATGTGCATGCATGTCTTTGGTTTGTGAACAAAAAGCTGCACATCCAACACCATGTCATTAAGACACCAAAGTTAGACACAAACTTGCAAGGGTAATTAGTGAAAAGCCTGCCATAAAGACAAACACTACACACTTCCTAAACAATTAAACAAACCAGCAACTGAAATTTCATCATGTCAGTAAACTAAATATGTCAGCGAATGCACATTGACTCTTTATTACAACCTACGTCATGGTCTTTTACAAATTCAGCACCTTCAACAATGAGAACACAAATGGGAAAAGAAATGATAGGGCCTTCATGGAGAGCCCATCAAAGCAATGACAAGCCATGAAAAAACCTTAAAAGTCAATGGCAGAAGTGGAGGACTGAAAGCACATTCTCTATATACTACTTATTCCATTAACATGCTTTAAGGATTAGTAACATGAAGTCTCCAAGACAGCTAAGCTGTCTGGAGAGACCTACAAATTAGAATACATGCATTCTCAATCTATGTACCCTGGATCTGGAATGATATTTCAGTTGACATCAAAATTGCTCTGACACCCTTACAATTCACGAAGAAACTGAAAACGCATATTGTCAGGAAACATTACCTCCCTACACACTAGAATGACTTCATTGTCTGGTGCTGTTCCCTAAGCTCTGGCCCTTCTTCAGCACTCTGTTGCTTCCAAGCAATATTGTGCAATATAATACACACACACTTCATGTGCTGTTCTGAAAACACGAGCCTAACAGTACTAAGCAACTTGGTGGTGGTACAATGCAATATTCCATCTCATAAGAGGAATTTGAATGAGGAATATCTTTAAGTACTTACCAGATGAATCCATCCATGTCTGAGTTCACAGTCAAGATGTTGTGTCGACAGTCCCATTTATTAAATCCATTTTGTAAGATAACACTGAAATCAAAGAAACGCATTGTAAAGTGTGGGTACTGACAAGTATATCTAAGTTTCCTTCAACCATAGTGACAAAAGTTCAAAATATATTTGCTTATTCCACATAACCCACATTTCTGTATCATGCGGACAGTCCTTGAGGCACAGTTTAGTTGCACTGTTTGCCAAGTCACAGCAGTCCTGTGTTTGCACAGCATCTGCATTTCGGCCCAGCCATGTTTTTAATGCTGTTTATGTTATACACGGACATATTAATATGGCACAATGTAAAGTGGTCACTCGCAAACAGTTGTAGAACTCATACATTATTACTGTTCTTGAGTCAAAATGAATTATGTGAATGCTTGTAAAAGGCTACTGTGCAGAGATCAAAGCCGGCACATAACAGGTTACCTCAGCTCTGAATTTGCATTTACAACATGCCAGTAACATCTGTCCCAAAGTGCAAGTAAAACATTGTAACAAGCATTGGCAATGCCAATAGATCTGGCTTAAGAATGAAGGTGTTTGATGTGTCATTGATGAGTTTAGGCACTCAAGAGCTCATCATTATGTATTCCGCCACTCATCTTTGCACTCATGCATCCATTCATCTGTCCATTGACTCATTCTAGCATTCACCCTCCGACACAAATTCAATAAAACACATACAAACTCAGCAGCATTTGTGACATACATTAAAAGGATACAAGTGGATAAAAGACAAGATGCTGTCGTCTAAACATGGCAGGCATATGTTTGCAATAATAAAACTAAACATAGCAGCTGGTATACGCCTTGTAGAGGTATTGTACATTTCGTATTGTTGTTTTAAAGTTCCAGCAGGGCTGCCATAATAGGAACCAACCTCTTGGACATCCTGAAATGATAAAACAATTAAACACTGTGGACAACCACATCCCATAATGGTTGCCTGTGGCCCTGAGGGATGCTGTGTACTGCAGATGAAATGAAGAACAATCAAGTAATCTGTTAACATTGAATGGAGAGCTAAAGTATGCTCTTAAGAAAAGAAAAATTAAACTGGAAAAAGGAGAAGCAAAGAATTTAGAACTATAAAAGGAGAAAACTGAAAACTAAAGGACTGGCCAACCAGCCCTGACACTGAAGTGCACTCATTGTCAGGTGGATGTGTGAATATGATCAGAACATTACATTATTCACAGGGCAAGAGAGCCAATGACTGACATGGACTGAACCATTACTCCATGCAGTACACGGTCATGAACGGAACCAGAGTGTAAATGACACTCAGACAGACCAATGGCAGAAGATGGCTGAACCAAAGGCCCTCTTTGTTTCTATTATGATTTATTTATATATGAATGTATTATTTAACTATTTTTTTATCAGAAGATCTTACAGACAGCAATGCCTGTCAGTTATTCTGAAGAGATTCTAGCAAGAATTATTACAGTGCAAATCTTGTACCATATGATTTGTCCTTCCCTACAAAGGTAATCTGAGATTTCATGTACCAAAATACCTTTACTTTAAGCTTTTATACAATCCGCCCTTAAATGACTATTGACTTTAACATATGATTTTCACAATCAATATGTCAGGCCTACTGCCTTTATTGTACCTTTTCATGATATACATACCAGACCTATGGGATCTGAAATGTATTTTCTTGGTGAACCAATCAGGCCTAAAACTGTTATCATTGGCTTGTCACCATGATCAACTCAGACCTCCTGTATTGAGCTTAAGACAAACTGGCATACAGACATGAAATTACAAATGAACACAAAATTACTGTGGGCAAAGCAAAATACTATTTCTCCTAAAAGGGCTCAACAAGGATTCACACAGTGCAAATCTTCTATACCCACAGTTCGTCGGAGGGGTTAACCAGCAGCAAAACCCTTGCCTACTACAGTAATCTGTGAGATTCCACGTAACAAAATACTTATCTGTTGGCTTTAATAAAGAGAAGTAACAATTTGCCCTCATATGCCTTTTGACTTTAACATATGCTTGCTACACTCCATGTCAGGCCTACTGCCTTTATCGTAACTTTTCCTTGTAATCAATCAAGCGTATAACCTTTATCATTGGGTTGCCATCATAACCAACTCAGACCTACTGTGTAGGTTTTAAACCTCCTACAAGGCGATCATCAGATATAAGGCAATAAAATACAAGTATGTAAAACATTACAGTTGTCAAATCAATATAAAATCTCTACTAATAGAGCCTAATAACTATTACCATAGTGTAAATCTTCTGCACCCATGGTTTGTTCGGGTGGGCCACCAACACCTAAACCCTTATTAATTATGGCAATCGGTGAGATTCCTTGTAACAAAATACCTGTCGACAGTTTTTAGCATAATGTAATAACAATCCACCCTTACAAGCCTACTGCCTATAACACATGAGTTTCACAATAAGTAAGTCAGGCGAACTTGCTTTGTCATAGCTTTTCATTATAAATAGATCATACATAAGGAATCAGACATAACGTTTCCCAGTGACCCAATAAGGCATCTAGCCTTTACCACTGGCTTGACACTATATCCAACACAGGCAAACTGAAATGTGCATAAACTGCCAACCATCAGGGCATACAGTTATAAAATTACAATAATGTACAAAATTACATTTGGCAAAACAATTAACAACCCCTCTCAATAGGGTCTAACTATAATCAACACAGTTTAGTTATACGGACAGGATTATCGAGAGTTGGTGATCATCACCAAAATCCTTGCCTTCTATCACAATCTGTGAGATTATATGTAACAAACTATCTGTCTAAAGCAAGTACCAAAGTGTGATAATTCATTATTGGAGGCCTATTGGATTTATCACGAAAAACACCAGGCCTACTGTCATGATAAACAGCCAGGCTTATGGCTTCTTGCATAACGTTTCTGTGTGCATCAATCAGGCCTACAGCTGTTATCACTGACTTGTCACAATAACCAACTCAGGTATGCTGTGCTAAGAGTAAACACTGCCACAAGGCAACCATCAGGCACATATTTTGAAAATTACAAATGTATACAAAATTACAGTTTGCAAAGCAACATACTATCCTAACAGAGCCTAAAGAGGAATATTGTAGTGTATATCTCCTATCCCCTCAGTTTGTTCGGGTGAGTCCCCAACACCAAATCCTTTGCCTAATACAGAAATCTGTGTGATTTCATGTGAAACAATACATGCCTACATGTTCAGCACAGTGCTGTAACAATGCATACTTAAAAGCCTGTTTCCTTTAACAAATGATTTTCACAATACATATATCGTTTTTCTCATACCGTTTCATAATAAACACCTCAAGCCTATGGTATCTGCATGACTTTTCCAAATGAAACAATAAAGCCTATGACCTTTACCATTGTCTTTACACCCTAACCAACACAGGTCTAATCAAGTGCACTTAAACTGGCAACCACCATAGATACAGTTTTCAAATTACAAGTATGTAGATAAATACAGTTTGTGGGCGGGCAGCGCCAAAGTCCTTGCACACTACAGTTATCTGTGAGATTCCATGTAACAAAATACCTACATGTAGGCTTTAATATAGAGAACAAACACCTTGAATTACCTACTTATTTAAGACGCTACCAGTAATACAATGCCATGTGCGTGCCCCCGAAAAGTCAAGATCCATGATGTGTGTTGGTGAGACTTCACCAGGCAGTCATGTTGCTGCTGGCTCAGGACGCTGGATAAACAAAATAATCACAGCTGTGTGGAGGGGAAGCAATTTTATCTGTAGGAGCCCAGTCAAAAGATGTACTCCTGTCCACCAGCAACGGGGTGGAGCTAAAGCTCCTCTCTGTAGAGCTCCCAAATGTTTTTGATTGATCACATAAGGTCTGGTGACAGCTGCGCTGTCAATCCAGACCTAAAAAGGGCATTGAGGGTACATTCAACTTTCCTATGCTCCCCGAGATGTCTGCAGCTGCCACTTGAACAGTTATGCTGTTCATCAAACAAATTCCACTTTCCAGATACAAGTAAAACAAGCATTTGCAATGCAATAGGTCTCGCATTTGCGAGAGTTTAAGCTATTAGCATTGCAAATGACAATGCCTTTAATTTGTTTTACAAACCAAAACATAAATAAAAGACATTGTCATTTACAATGCCAATAGTTCAAACCCGCGTAAATGCGAGACCAATTGCATTGCAAATGATTGTTTCCCTCTGGGGTTTCTGTCCCCTTTGGGGGAGAGGGCAGAAAGACTGTTCCATTTTTCCTTGGGGGTGGAGGGGCAATTGCTAATGCATGGGGTGGCACTCCCATCCCCCATAAAAGCCAATGATTCTTGAGCAGGGGGCTGACACAAAGCCCACTCTAAGTCTATACTGGATACAACAGGTCTGTCTGCCAACAGACAACTAAAGCAGTCAGTAGACGAGACCTAAAATATATAAAAAATAATGGTAAGTGGGAATCTTTTCAAGTCACAACTATGCAAGCCCCTACATCTTTTCTAGGCACATAGGCTACACAGATATTCCCAAACCAACCAACTTTACTCAACTGTACCAAATTCAAGCTTCAAGTTTATGGCACTCAAGATATGGATTATTTATAAAAAAGGTTAAGAATAACCGCAACCACATATTCCCTGAAGAGGGCGTGTGGCGACATCGCAATGAAACACCACAATGAATCAAACTCCCCAACTAGGTTATAATAAAAAAACAGAAAAAAATGACAACTTCCCCCATACACTACTTCACTATAAATTGCATCCACGCTCTTCCCTCCAGCGCGACCAGGACTGACATCTAAAATAAACATTCACCCAATGAAAAACAGCCCACAATAAATGCAAGTCCTGGCACAAGAAAGGCCTACAGGGAGGATAATGAGCACTTAAACTGATATATTTCAATTAATCCCCCAAAATATATTTAATTAACATTCATTAAAAAATCAGCAACCCAAATGAGTCAACGGCCAGGAAAGGTGCTCATGAAGCTGCTGTCTGCATCCAGTGATTTCTATTTTTTCTTTGTTTTGCATCTCAAAGTTATTGATTCCGATTTGGCTTTAAGATGTTTCACTTGGTGGCCACCGTGATTTGATTCATGCACTGAGGTCTGCGTGGAAGAAAAACATGATCAGAGTTTTACATCCTTCTTGCAGGGAACCCTTTATTAGAAGACTGATAACCTCATTCCCAGATGGCGACTGCTCTGCTTTGTCTCCCTTTTTAGGTCTCGACCTAGCGACGCAGCGCGAAGCGCTGTCGCTAGCGAGACTTATTGTTGCTGACTTGCTTCGGAAGGGAGACAGGAGCTGTGCACGCGCAGGCCGGACTGGAAATGTGAACGCGCACGTATAGGCACGCGATGTGCACATCTCCTGTCCCCCTTCCGTCCTCTCAAGCCTCATGCAATATCATTTATTTTTTATTTTTAATGCGCACGCGAGGTCCAAGCGCGGCGCGCTTTACACGCACAGCATGCCTCACCCCACTTACCTGCTCTTGGGACTCTGCGCTGCTCCTCGGCTGGTCTCTGGCTTCAGCCGGTCACTGCAGCAACACGCGGGGCTCCGTCTTGCTCCCAGGAGCCCCGCCTAAAATTCTGCTTTGGCCGCACCATGCAGCATTTCCGAAGGCGGGGTGGGCTCCCGCTGGAGTTCCTCTACTGTTTTTTTTGTGCTTTCGCGGCCCCGTACCTGGGCCGCACGAGCCGTGCAGCACTTCAAGTAAGGCGAAGTCCGCAGGCGCCACCACTGTGCACGAGCCGCAGGCCACGCCGATGTGCACGCACACGGCGTGCCTACAACGCGCGCATTGGCACGGAAACGACGTCAGGCTTCGCGCCAGCCATCAGACACTTCCGCGTGCAGTGCAGATCAGCTGACCCAGCCCAGGGCTGGAGATGGGAAGGAGAGAGTGCAGAAGTTTCCCACCGGTGTCACAGGTCCTGGAAGCAGTCGTTTGTTGTAGGCTCACAGGAGGAGCGACATGGAATGCGGAGGGGATGCGCGGTGCCCCCGGAGCTTGGGTGTCACCAGCTGCAAAGACCTAGTCTAGGTCTCCAATGGAATTGTCAGGTGTCTCAATACGACGGAGGCTTCACAGGGTTTCCCGCACAGGCACGAGGTGTCGTTGGTCCCTGGGTCGGACAGGCCACCGGCAGCCGTGGTGCTCCCTCTCTGCCGCCTCGAGCATTGAACGTCCCTTTCTCAGCGCCTCAGTGTTTGCCTAAAACACAATCGGGCCTGACAAGAGAGCCTGCTACCGTGTGACACGGCCCATTCAACAGATAGATGTCCACCGCCACACACCACCGCGGAGGCATCGCAGCCAGCTTAGGTATTTGTTCGAAAAGCAGAAAAAAACAGCATACATTAATGTCCGAAGGAGGGAGGAAGGGAGGGCTGCTTAAAAGAAAGGGTGGGAGTGTTTACATTTGCTGCGTGTCTCGAGACATCTTTCCTGAAACAACATGTGTCAGTGGCTCAAACAGAAGAACAGGGACAAAAATGTGAAATCAAAATATTCCCACACGGTTCGCACTAATTATGTGGTGTGTGTGGCAAACATTTGGAAGACAACGATACTGTTCATAACGTGAAAAAGACAACGCAAGGTTGCACAGAAACGCCCCATTAGGCAAGTTACATTTCGAGGAAAGCAGAAACATATTAGTTTAAAAAAATATTTACCAATATATTTTAAAAAAATAGAAATTTGAAGTGCAGTGTAATAATGAACACAGGCCACTGGTATAAAATTCACAGGACCAACCCAAACAGAAGCTATTGGCATTGTAAATGACAATGCCTTTTATTTACGTTTTAAAAACCAACACGTAAATAAAAGACATTGCCATTTACAATGTCAATAGCTCAAACTCTCACAACTGCGAGACCTATTGCATTGCAAATGCTTGTTATATTTGAATTGTGCGACTCTTGCAAGAGTTTTGTTTCTAGATTTTCTTTAAAGGGCTTTGGGTCAGTCTCCTTCAATATTAGCTCGCTGCAGATACTGCAGCCACTGCTTGCGATAGTGATCTTTATCATGGATGAGCCCACAGGAGTATTTTAGTGTCAATGTTTTTCTAGCAGCTGTTTGTGTGTGCCCATCCGTCTACACTATGATGCATAAAGGACTACTTTGCATTAGAAATCAGCGGGCATAAGGCCCGCCTAGCACTGGGGAGCAAATGCGGACAAATGCATCTGAAAAACAGATGCTACAGAGAAGACAGCAACCCTTTTTAAGGTCTAGGTTCTGACGATGCACATGTCAAATAGACCTATGGCTAACATTATACAGACGGGGGATAAGGATCCACCCTTTTCAACCAAGGCCTTTTGTCAACCTGCCTCTTGCAGCTACTGGCTGGATAACCTTGTTAATCAGGTCTTGGGTCAGCCCAATGTAGTATTCATCACCCGTCTAATGCTACTGGTTGTTTGAGTGTGTTCTTTCTCCTCGACTGTACTTGCACTGAACTGCATGAGGACCTACTTTACAACCATAGCCCTCTCTGCTGGCTCCACCCCACCTTTCAGATCTATTTGCTTTGTCAATGCATCTTTTTTCTGTAGCTCCTATTTTTCTGATGCTTTTGTGCCAGTCCTCCCAAGTTCAAAAGCAAACCTTGGCAAATACAACAGGTTTGACGCTTATGCAGCATGGGCAATCTTGACACTAATGTCCAATGCATACACAGGGTTGGTACCACATGTGCTGTCAACTGGCCAAGCTCCTTCAAAAACGTTTCTAATTGGTTACCTGTACACACTTCTGAGGGCACCTGGCATCTAGCACAATAATTGCTGGAAGTCAGCCGCGGCCCGTGCAGGTAAGAGCGGTGGGGCTGGGAGTTGTGGGGGTTTCGACGGGCAAGGACGAGGGAAAATTAAATAAATAATTACTTTTCCCTCGTCATTGTCCGTCAAAATCCCCCCTACCCGGCCCCAACGCTCTTACCTGCACGGGCCGCGGCTGCTGGAAGTGTGACCAGAAAAGATTCCTAAAACAAGAAACCTTTGGATTACACGAGCCCAAAACCTTGCAAAAACGACTGTCCAAAACTATATGAGATATTGGGAAAAGGATGCACAATGTAGCATCCAAGAGCACTTGACAAAACCCCTTTCCTCGTGGTCCCGATTAAACCAGGGGTTATTGGGGCACCTGCTTCAGCCTCCATTGTAAGCCACGGCTCCCAAAGCAGTTTGTTGGGAGGTGGATAGCAAGAGACACTAGCAGTGAGGAGGTAAAATTTACCCATGGCAAAGGGGATAAGGAGACACCGACCACACATTTCCAGCACCCGAAAACCAGCAAAAAGCAGCAGGATTGTAAAGGTACCCAACAGTACAATATCTCTTCCGTAGTAACCAGTACCCTGCTCATCTGGAACCTATGTTCATGAATGACACAGGATTAAAAAAAATGTACTATTTTAAATGAGGTAACATTGAAAGACTGGGACCCTAGAAATACAAAGAGAAGGCTGGAGTGCATGAAGAAGGTATGAGGTCAAAGAGGGGAAGAGGCAAAACAGAGGACAGGGAAAGGCAAGATGCAAATGAGGGGGGATACAGAAGGACAAGAGAGGGGCAGAGAGAGTAATTAAATACTGGAAGGGAGTAAGAGAGGCTACAAAGAACAGAGAGAGTTGGAAGAGCCTAAAAGGACAGGGCGGATACTTCTGTCTATGGCAGCGGCCAAATAAAAATAAGTGGGAATAAAATGAGAGAAGGGAAAATAAGAGATAAAAAAAGGTGAGATGGACAACCAAAAGGCGGGGAGTAAGGGAATAGAACAGAGAGGGGATGCTGAGGTAAGATCAAAAAGAGAAAAGACACAAGAGATGGCAGGAGAGAACAAGGACACCGAGTTGAGAGAGGGGAAGAAACATGGAGGGGATGAAGGAGAATAACAAGGCTGTGGGGGGAGGAGGAGAAAGAAAGGAGCGTGTGAGAAAAGAATGGTGTAGAGTCAATTATGTCAAGAAGGAGAGGGTAGGAAGATATGGTGGCGAGTTGGGTGAAAAGAAAAGTTGGTAAGAGGAAAAAGTGAGGCTGATGAGTGACAAGAGGAGCAAGAAAAGATGGGAGGGTGGGGTGAGAGTAGAATGAGAAGAGAGAATTCTGGCAGCAGGAGAAATAAGATAAAAGGTGAGCAGAGGAGTTGAGAAGAGAGGTATGTGAGTTATGAGCGGGAAATTAAACTGGGAGAGGTGAGAGGCTGAGACATGACAAGAAAGGGGGAGAGTCTTAGAAGGGAGAGGCTTGAGGGGATAATGGTGAAAACAGGAGGAGGAGCAAAGAGGTAGAAAAGAGGAGGGTGAGAGATGATTGTAAGAAAAAGGATGGCAAGAGGAGGATGAGAGAAAGGATGGTGTGTGAAGAAAGTGACAAACACATTACAAGAGAAGTATAAGGGAGGGAATTATAAATGAGAGAAAAATACGAGTATAGAAATAATTAAAGGGTTAACTCACAGTAAGGATTTTGTATGAGTTAGTCTAGGCATACTCCTTACTTCCTCCTCAAAAACGTGTTACTAAGCCATACAGAAAGTAGCAAAAATAATATATAGATATGTACATATACACACATATATATATATATATATATACACACATACATATATATATATACACACACAAACACACCAGAAAGGGATTACGGGGAGCACTTTACAGCACTTTCCACTCCGGCCACAACCTTGACCTGACACTCCACCATCTGACCACCCTCTTGATAGGTCACTTCATGTGCCCCGGTCACAATTCTTCCTGTGTGCTCTGACAACGCGTCCCAATGAAGAGCTCACACTTGACTATGGATCTCTGTTAAATCTACAAACTTCCACAAATGAGGAACTCGCGCCATGGGAGTGGTTTGGTCTGGTTCATCTGATAGGTTAATAACTAAAGAAAAGGTTAAAGCGGGGACAACGAAATAAAGAGAGCAATGAATAATCATGCAATCAACAGTACATTATTCACTCACAAGAAAGGTACACTCCTCATCTGGGTGACGAATACCTGCCAGGAAGGCAACACGGCCAACATGTCTCACGTGCCAACCACGTCCAAGATACACCAGTGTATGGCTAAGGGTTCTCTGCACAACTGTCCTGCAGAAGAAAAATGTGCTTCTTTCTATGTCATGATCACAGCTGGCCTAAGCCTCAAAAGGGACCATGAGAGAGATACCACTGTGCAGGCTCCTGCACCCGCTCCAAGTGCCTGGTCCGCAGACAGCGCATAACTGGGCAGAGCAGGAAAGGCAGAGCGGTGATCTCAGGATCTCATCTGTTCCGCGGCCTAAAATAACAACAAGCACGGAATCAAAACCTGTGGTGCGCGCGCACCACAGAGGAGCCGAACGCGGGAATCGAAACCAGTGGTGCGCGCGCACCACAGAGGAGCGGGGGGGCGAGGGAGCCTGTCGTCTGTGCCGCGCGCTGATGCGCGTCCTAGACACGGAAGGGAATGGGCGGAGCAAAGGCGGGACATGCGCCCGCCTTTGCCCAATTGCGTGCCGTTTAAAAAAAAAAAAAAAAGCACGCTACAGCCAATGCCAGCCTGCGAAAGCAAAACCACACGCACGAGCGTGTGGTTAGCTTTCTGAAGCCCATACAAGAGGTCTCGCGCTGCGCGAGCAGTGCTGTGCACTGCAACGCTAGGCGCGAGACCTAAAAATGGAGCCTCTGGACCTAATTGTTCTATCAGTTGCCTTATTGGAGTATGGTGACTATTGTGCTTGCCCTAGCATCTCCTAGTGGCTATGGTCACCTCTGCACAGGTTTGGTTATAATATATCAGTTTAGGGTTGAGGGTGTTTGCACTTATGAATACACATACTATAGTCTAGCCCTGGTTAGGTAAGAAAAAAGGCACAGAGATAACATATTAGTGAATACAGGTGGTTCACTGAAGCAACAGGTTCCTCATGCGGTCTACGCATGAGGACCTGTCATTGCAGTGAGCGGCCCGATTGAAATAGACTGATACAGATGCTGCTTTTGATTTTTGCTCCAAATATATTGCCTGAATGTTCAGATAATTAAGGATTACAAAGACTCTTCCATTAATCTCTCATCCAAATATCACAGACCCAACTGCCCATGAAGGGGCAAACCACATGTTGACTGTGGCTGCTTGCAGAAAGGAACAAGAATAAAAGATTTTCAATAAGCAACTTTGCTGTCCATTTGTATTCATTAATATATATTATTCCTGTTCTCAATTGGTAATTTTGTTACCTAACCAAGGTAAGAAGTCAATAAATAAATTCATAAGCCCAAGCACCCCCAACCACAAGCTAACAAATTCTACTTTTTGTATGTTTACATAGGACAAGAACAGCTGGTAAACATCAAATGCTACATGACTGCAGCAGTGTCTGCAAATGCCTCTATGCCTGTCCTATAAGTGGGAGCTTTTGTAAAGGAAATAACTGAGAAACATTTATTATCAGAACTGCATCCAATATAGGTAAGAGAATGGTACTGAGACTTTTTAAGAGAAGTATAATCTAGAGATGTAAAGCTACTTGGTAATAATTTATTGAGTTATACTCTAATTAATCTATTCATTCTAATGATCCCCCCCTGTCCCTCTTTCTCGTTTGTCTGATTTCCCTTTTGTGTTTTCTTTGCTCCTTTTTCTTTATCTTCATGCCAACATGTTGGATATATTGTCCTCAGTTGATTATTAAAGAAGTAAGCATTGTATTTTGCATATTATGAACTATTTCTTATGTTAACTCCTTTTCTCCTTATGCAATGTTTCTTTTGAGAACTGCAATGCACATGAAAAACCTAATAAATATAAAAAAAGAAAGAACAACTATTTGGTGACTATTTTATGGTTGATCCTACTACCTAATAGTACTTTACAGACAGTTAATTGATAAAAGTGGAAATTGAAAGTTTGGCATGGCATGTTGGGGGAATCCCCCCGATGTGCACGTTGTGAACTAGAATAGATTCATTCTTGCACAGTTTGAGTTTCGAAAGAGTAACTAACAGATATATGTGATCTTGGAATGCCAATTACTTATATAAATCAGCTGCTTTTGTCTACTAAAGAACCAAGGGCCAGATGTACTAAACACTGGTCGCAAAGTACTGGTTGCAATGTGCACCCAGTATTTTTGTGACTAGTGTGGTATTTTGAGAACTGACCTATATACTAATAGGTTGGTTTGCAAAATACTGTGATGGGTCATGTATATTAATAAGGTAAGTCATAATATGTGACCCACTACGATTCATTGCCTTCAAAGTGATGGTGGCCTGCTGGGGTAAGCAGGCTATAATGTCTGTGATTGCTTTTAAATAGGTCAATAATTTTTAGGAAATGCTGTCCATTTTCCTCAAAGGAAAACAGGATGCATTTAAAAAAAACTGAAAAGCTTAATAAATATTTAAGACATCGACCACTGCCTACTCTTAAAAATGTTTTTGTCAACATTCATAAAGGAGAAGGCTTCCCTTGGGGACCCCTTAATGGTTACTAATGGTTTACCACTACCTTTCAGTAGTCTGTAAAATATTTATCCGTTCTCAAACCACTGATACATTCCATTTCGAATCACTATTTGGAAGAGAAGCCCTAAACACTCCACTTTCAAATACCTATTCGATATGTAGGTGCAAAACCAAATTGCGATTCAGTAAAGTGTTACAAAATTTAAAATTGCGTTGGATACATAAAAAAGGATATTCTGCAGGTTGCAAGTGGTCCACTTTTGTGAATCGTAGCCTGATTGACGTCAAAAAGCCTTAGCACATCTGGTCACTAGTGATTTTAATAGGTATGTTCCAAAGTGGCGAAAGCCATTACTTGGCGTAACAGGGCCTGATACCAGTACTTGAGGACTGTGGAAGCTTAGTAAGGTGAAGATGACTGCATTATATCTTTTTAAGACTTGTGTCTGAGTGACTTAATGAGTATGTTCATAGTAACTTTTCACTCCAATTAGCACTGGGCATTGTGAACTGCAGAAGAAGTACTATAAACTGATTTCAAAACTCCAGACTGTTTAGCCTAAAATCAGAGACTTTACATGCTGTAGGAACACTGTGTGGTTTTCTTCCACTCGCAGTCTGTATGGGAAAACAGTTTGGTCAATAGGAACACTAACCCTGACAAGTGTTTTGTGCTATAGAATGAAGCCTGAATTTCAGGCTTGAAAAAGCCCCAGATTTTCTAATCTTAGATCTTTATGGTGATATCTTTTGATTTTCATGAGTTAACTTAGGATTGCTTCCAATAGAGTCAACCAGCAACATTAAATTTAGATTACACTGTTACTGGGAACCAGTAGCGAGCCCCACAGCAGATGTGTGATCCCTTATTTCACTGACAGGGCAAATAAAAACATTTTGGTTGATACGATGTACAGGTTACGTCTCTAAAGAGAGAGTTACAATAGTTCATTTTAGTAGCAACTTGCCTCAGGCTTTGGATTGGATGAACTGCCATTTTCCCTACGGTGAAGCTGAAAGAGGATGTCTTTCACTGTAGCGCTGGTATGTCCAGGCATGTAAAGCTGAAGATTTATCAATCTCTATTCATAATGATATATTTAATCATTGCTGATTATCCGAAAAAGGAGATTCTCTTTCCAGTGTGGTTTGCTGACACTTTTCATTGTTCTCCTCAAGATGACTTCAACCATAACCTGATGTGATTGCAGCCAAGGACTCTATGGCCGAGGGATAATTTGCTTAAATATTAAATTGGGAAGGACTACTATCAATGATCAGACATATCTGAGGTAATCTTCAAATAAATGATGACTTAGACTAGTCATATATACCACAATGACCAATGGACTCATGCAGACACGGAATGAAATTTGGAATATTGTTGCTGTTCTTTGGCCTTGGACGTATGCGCTTTGTCTACTAATGTGATGTGTGTTCCTAGCGTTTTGGCAGGCACTGGAGCCTAATGGAGAGAATGCATGATGCTTGCTTAGAACATGGCTGACCATAGAGCACTGCTGCACCTGGTCATCCAATACTTGGTCATACTATAGCCTTTCAGAATGGTAGAATAGACAATACCTTCATGTCTCCACTTTAGCAGTACCCTAAAACAAACCACCATGAGCTCATAGAATAAGGATGCCTGTGTAGGAAATGTCATGCCACTGACATGACTATAACCTGGCATCACTGTTGTACATATAACATGTATTGGTTTGGAAGCATTTACTTTAGACTTCCACCAGTTGGACTACTGTTGTTTATACTAATCACAAAGCTGCCATTAATCACAACTGACACTGAAAACCAAATCCCAAACTACGCCCCCAACATCAAACTGACCCAACCCATGTACCAAAAAAATCTCCCCTTAGATTAACCCAACCACAGATGAAGAGAGTTGTTTAGACTTTGGCTAGTAATCCAGACGGCCCTTGCCCCGCAGGAGTTTGTTTCTTAGAAACAAAAAGGAATATGAACAGGGAGTGTTACTGTCTGCGCGTGACTTCCAATGATTATTTTCTTGCCTGTGATTGTCCTGTCTTGAATGGCAGTCCTATGGCAGACATACCACTCATCAAAGTTTTCCATGGGGAGCCAGAAGAGTCTTCAACGTTATGAAAGGACAATTCTTCAACCTCTAATTGAAGTGGGTGAGGGGCAGCATGGGTTTGTCAGACCAGGAACTCAGATGATTTATATCTGGGTTCCCACTCCAGCAATGTCTAAGTGATCCCTGAAGTGTCAGCCCAGAACCATTAGACAAATCTTAAACCCTTAATCCTACACCTAAACACCAACAATTAATATTAAACCTAAAACTAAACCTGCAAGCCAAATTCCCAATACAAAGGCCCAAGTAAAATGAGACTTGACCCCTAATACCAACTCTGTCAACCCATGCCTTTGACATTAAGCCCAAGCCTTTTATGTTAGACACCAAGGCTAAGCCAACAACCCTTAATGTAATAAAACATTTGGGCAACTAAAGTCTTGAGTTTGAATGTTAGCTTTTACATTTGGAAAAATCATGTAATCCTGGACACATCACATCACTTCACATCTTCATGCATCCAGAAACATCTTAAGATGTCTGGGCTATGGATAGTGACATATTTGCCTTCTATAGAGAACATTTAGTCTTTACTACGTGGTTTAAATTCTACATATTCATAATCCATTTCCCCATTCATATTCTGAATTATTTAGAGTGCCCCACTAGGATCATGGAGCCCTTGTTTAACGATTAGATTAAGTTATTATCTTAATATTAATTGCCATGATATGACCAAAAAGCACTGAAACAATAACTCTACCTAAAGATCAGACTGGGATTTCATTTCCCCATCTCACCTCGTATATTTATAAGCCTCATTTTTGTTAATTAGAGTTCATTTTAGTGGGTGTGCTCTATTTTAACCTTTTAATGGTGACATTATTTTAGGTTCTGAATTGCATACAAGCATACAGATTGCAGCGTGAAAAGGTAAATATTAATCTGAGCCCCTCCCTCACCTCTTGGAGAATCAAAGCAACTTGATGTTGGAACAGTTCCAGAAAATGCTGCATCATGTACTCTTTCTGATGTTTTCCCCAAGGACTTTAATAAATTAGAACATTTACAAATCACCAATCAATTAACCAACATAAGTGAACAATTGTTTAAAATAATTTAAAATGTGAAAAAAATATAAGTATGTCAACAAGCAAAATGTGAGCATCCTATATTAAAACAGACCCAAGTGCAAGGCAAACAACAGAAAGCCTTTTGAACAGCAAACGTAATATACAGCTCCTAATTTAAAATATGCATCTCAGGTGATGTCTAATTATTCAAATGTGTATCCAGGAAAGATGCTGGAATCTGTAGGTCAGGCAAAATGACCTCAAAGAATGTTTACAATCATGTGTAAGAGAAATGTTTGTAAACTATATAGAAATCAAGAGACTATAAAACCAAAATGATCATGGCTTCAACATCAAGCGGAGGTTGTACCAGTCAAAGCTGACTGAATATTTGGAAACAGAAATGAGGAACTGTCAGCCTTGACCCCAGAAGGACACAGGAAACAATGATGTGCCCATGAAGACCTCATTATCAGACCAAGCAAACAGTCGTACTGCTGCTCAGCTGAGTCTGTCATTCTCTTGTTGTTTGTGAAGCAGGATGAAATTACATCATCGAACGTCTGCCATACCATTGTTCCTTATAAGATAAAAGCTACAGAGAGTGCAAGAGAATATCTGTATTGCTATTGCTTCCTGACAGTCTAGATCCCCACAATGTTTCGCCAATAGCTACATTTCAACATCAGTGGTGGATCAGGAAGGAAGGTTGGTGGAACTCACCCAAGATGTTTGCCCACAGCTTGCATGTGTAGACTCAGGATTGTTTGTTGAATGGTGTGATTTCTTATATTGTGTCCTTTGTTTTGTGAACATTCATCCAATTTCTTCCAAATCTATAATCTTCGTGTTGTGTTGAGGTTCCCAATTAAACCCTGAGTTGGCATGTCACCAGTGTAACACGTGAAACCAGGCATGTTAAATAAAAATGTGAGCGGAAGCCTATAAAGTTATTAATTTAGAGACACCTCAGCCTCTGATTCTTCTTTATCCACTCCAAACATAATTTCTCACATTCTACTTCCCATAGTTCCCAACTATTTTTTGACAGGAAGTTGTCCTCAACCATCTGGGCTAATGCATCACAGATGCCTCACACTTTACCTCACTGGGACGCAGGTTGACATTCATTCACATCCATGGCTCCTTGCTGCAATGTTCCAAGGGGTTGTGAGTGAAGAGAATCTGGCAGTAATGCTTGTCATTACAAGACATGGGCTGGATGTGCAGTGACAACAATCACAGGCTTTAATGGAACAACAATGCTATTCTGGGGCTTGACAAGGAGCTAGATCTTGGGAGTGAAGGTCATCTTCTTGGATATTAGTAAGGCCATTGATGCTAGGCCACTCACAGAAAACCTTACAAGAAAATTCAGACCGTCGTCTTTCAAGTTTCTCTAGCATTCTATAACTATCACAGTGCTGCTTTTGATTGTATTTAATCTAATGCTGACCTGAAAACATATAGCTATGTACATGTACAAAATCATTCACTCGATTGTAACTGAACTTCAAGACCAAGTGTCTCATTTTATCTTGGTTTTCAGTTTCCTTACTACCACGTCTAGAAATCAAATATGGTATTACCAGTTATCAGATTAGATGCACTCTGGGGGTCCTAATGAGCATTGTTGCAAATTCGGAATACAGAAGTCGCTTACAAGCATTTATGGTTCTTTATTCAAAAGGAAGTACCCTGGGAGGGCTACAAAGTGACGCAAATTCTCGCTGCACTCCTGGGTCACAACTTTACTGTAGCCCAAGACCATTGGTGCACAAAATGTTTAAGCGGAGGTTAGTGATCGACAAGACCCCTTTACTCTTCTTAAACAGACAAAAAAAAACATTTCTTTTTAAACGCAAATTTGTAAAAATGTTGTAGAAGTGGGATGTTAACCATAGGGAATTAGGGTGCATTTTGTTTTGCTTTTAAAATCATTTTAATTATTGCTCCATTATGTTAATATGCATTACAAATATATGTCATGAGTGATGTAATATGTGACGTCATCAGCAGTGCATTGCGGGGGCGCGAGTTATAGTTAGCTCAACTAACTATAATGGACGAATTTCTCTGGTTTTGTACGAGTGTAATGTCCAACTAACTATAACGTCCCTGAAACCTGTGTTTTTTTCAGTGAATTCCTAAGGTTTTTTAACTGCTAATTCCTAACCACAACATCCCTGAAACCTCTGTTTTTTTCAGTGAAGTTCTAAGGTTTTTAAATGCTAATTTCTAAATATGCCTACAAAGGTAGGACATGTGCAGAAAGAGGAAGAAAGGCGCAAAAAGAAGCAAGAGAAGTGCAGAAAGAGGCAACAGAAGTCCAGAAAGAGGAAGAAAGGTGCAAAAAGAAGCAAGAGAAGTGCAGAAAGAAGCAACAGAGGTGCAGAAAGAGACCTACTTCGACTGTACCTTTCCACAGACTCATACAAAGTAGCCTAATCACTAATCCTTCTCCCAAGATGTCTTAAACCTCACTTTTCTCTTGAAGGTTCACTATTCATTGACTGTTCAGAATGTTAGGCCTACCAAATGTAAAACAGCAATCCTAACCAATCACTGTTTAAGTCTGACCAAGTTTGTGAAGGTATGCATGCTTGTGTCTCTGCTTTTACCTGGTGACATGTTACATAAAAATAAACATACAAAAATTTGAATATCCGTGTTTCAAACAGCATACTCTGTAAATTTGTGTACGTGAAGGTGCATGTATTTCTTTCTGCTCCTAATACAGGGCACATGCATATTCAATAGTACATTTGAGGGGCTCTATAACACCTATATACATAACACATGTCTGCCTGTGCAACCGAATGACAGAGCAGAACTAACAAGATTTGACCACCTATAAGAGAAGCTACCCGCTTTTTAAGCTACCATCTTCAGATCCATAACACATGTGAGAATACATGTACAAGTAGACATATACCTCAGTCACGAGAGCATGCAGACCTTTAAACTTAACAGCTTGCACTTCCCATTTCATTATAGAAACAGGCGAGAGAAGTACAGAGAGAAGTGTAGAAAAATACAAGAGAGATGCAGAAAGAGTAAGAAATGTGCAGAAAGAGGCAAGAGAAGTGCAGACAGAGGCAAGAGCAGTGTAGAAAGAGATAAGAGAAGTGCCGAAAGAGGCAAGAGAGGAGCAGAAAGAGGCAAGAGAGTTGCAGAAACAGGCAAGAGAGATGCAGAAAGAGGCAAGAGAGATGCAGAAACAGGCAAGAGAGATGCAGAAAGAGGGAACAGGGGTGCAGAAAGAGGCAAGAGGTGCAGAAACAGGCAAGAGAGGTGCAGAAAGAGGGAACAGGGGTGCAGAAAGAGGCAAGAGAAGTGCTGAAAGAAGTAAGACTTGGAGAAAGAGGCAAGAGAAGGGGTGAAATAAGTAAGAGACGTGCAGGAGGAGGCAAGAGAAGGGCTGAAAGAAGGAACAGAAATGCAGAAAGAGGGAAGAAGTACAGAAAGAAGCAACAGAGGTGCAGAAAGAGGCAAGAGAAGTGCAGAAAGAGGCAAAGAGGTACAGAAAGAGACAACAGAGGTGCACAAAGAGACAAGAGAGGTGCACAAAGAGAGAAGACGAGTGCAGAAAGAGGTAACAGGGGTGCAGAAAGAAGCAAGAGAGGAGCAGAAAGAAGCAAGAGAAGTGCTGAAAGAAGTAAGAGTCGTGCAGAAAGAGGCAGGAGAAGTGCTGAAAGAAGGAACAGAAATGCAGAAAGAGGGAAGAAGTGCAGAAAGAAGCAGCAGAGGTGCAGAAAGAAGCAACAGAGTTGCTGAAAGAGGCAAGAGAAGTGCAGAAAGAGGCAAAGAGGTACAGAAATAGACAACAGAGGTGCACAAAGAGACAAGAGAGGTTCAGAAAGAGAGAAGACGAGTGCAGAAAGAGGCAACAGGAGTGCAGAAAGAAGCAAGAGAGGAGCAGAAAGAAGCAAGAGAAGTGCACAAAGAGGCAAGATGGTTGCAGAAAGAGGCAAGAGAAGTCCTGAAAGAAGCAAGAGAAATGTAGAAAGAGGCAAGATAAGAGCAGAAAAAGGCAAGAGAAGAACAGAAAGAAGCAAAAAAAGTGCAGAAAGAGGCATGAGAAGTGCAGAAAGAGGCATGAGAAGTGCAGAAAGAGGCAAGAGATGCACAGAAAAAGGCAAAACAGGTGCAGAAAGAGGCAAGAGAACTGCAGAAAGAACCAACAGAGGTGTAGACAGAGGCAAGAGGGGTACAGAAAGAGGCAAGCGAAGTGCAGAAAGAAGCAACAGAGGTACAGAAAGAGGCAAGAGAAGTGCAGAAGGAGGCAAGAGAGGTGCAGAAAGAGGAAGGAGGGGTGTAAAAAGACGCAAGAGGGGTGCAGAAAGACACAAGAGGGGTGCAGAAAAAAAGCAAGAGGGGTGCAGAAAGAAGCAAGAGAGGTGCAGAAAGAAGCAAGAGAAGCGCAGAAAGAGGGGTGCAGAAAGAGGCATGAGAAGTGCAGGAAGAACCAACAGAGGTGCAGAAAGAGGCTGGAGAAGTGCAGAAAGAGGCCGGAGAAGTGCAGAAAGAAGCAAGAGAAGCACAGAAAGAAGCAAGAGAAGCACAGAAAGAAACAAGAGAAGTGCAGAAAGAAGCAAGAGAAGTGCAGAAAAAGGCAAGAGGTGCAGAAAGAGGCAAGAGAACTGCAGAAAGAACCAACATTGGTGCAGACAGAGGCAAGAGGGGTGCAGAAAGACGCAAGAGGGGTGCAGAAAGAAGCAAGAGAGGTGCAGAAAGAAGCAAGAGAGGTGCAGAAAGAGGCAAGAGAAGTCCAGAAAGAGGCAAGAGAAGTCCAGAAAGAGGCAAGAGAGGTGCAGAAAGAGGCAAGAGAACTGCAGAAAGAGGCAAGAAAGTTGCACAAACAGGCAAACAATGTCTGCACCCGTGTTCCATCTTGCTGCACAGAGGCAAGAGAGGTGCAGAAAGAGGCAAGAGGGGTGCAGAAAGAGGCAAGAGGGGTGCAGAAATTTGCAAGAGAGGTGCCAAAAGAAGCAAGAGGAGTGCTAAAAGAACCAGAAGAGGTGCAGAAAGAGGCAAGAGGAGTGCAGAAAAGGCAAGAGAAGTACAGAAAGAAGTAACATAGGTGCAGAAAGAGGCAAGTGAACTGCAGAAAGAGGGAACAGGGGTGCAGAAAGAGGAAAGAGGTGCAGAAAGAGGGAAGAGGGGTGCAGAAAGAGGCAAGAGGGGTGTAGAAAGAAGCAAGAGAAGTGATGAAACAGTCAAGAGACTTGCAGAAAGAAACAAGAAAGGTGCAGAAAAAAGGAAGAGAAGAGCAGAAAGAGTAGAGACGTGCAGAAAGAGGCAGGAGAGGTGCAGAAAGAGGTAAGTGAGATGCAGTCAAAGGCAAGAGGGGTGCAGAAAGAGGGAAGAGATGTGCAGAAAGAGGGAAGAGATGTGCAGAAAGAGGGAAGAGATGTGCAGAAAGAGGGAAGAGGGGTACAGAAAGAGGCAAGAGGGATACACAAAGAAGCAACAGAGGTGAAGAAAGAGGCAAGAGAAGTGCAGAAAGACAAGAGGTACAGAAAGAGGGATGAGGGGTGCAGAAAGAGGGATGAGGGGTGCAGAAAGAGAAGAGGGGTGCAGAAAGAGGCAAGGGGTGCAAAAAGGGGGAACAGGGGTGGAGAAAGTGGCAAGATGGGTGCAGAAAGAAGCAAGAGAGGTGGAGAAAGAAAAAAGAAGTGCAGAAAGAAGGAACAGAGGTGCAGAGTGAGGTAAGGGGTGCAGAAAGAGGGAAGAGGGTTGCAGAAAGAAGCACGAGTGGTACAGAAAAAAGCAAGTGAGGTGTAGAAAGAAGCAAGAGGAGTGCATAAAGAAGCAACAGAGGTCAGAAAGAGGCAAGAGGGGTGCAAAAAGGGGGGAAGAGGGATGCAGAAAGAGGCACGAGGGGTGCAGAAAGAAGCGAGACGTGCAGAAAGAAACAAAAGAAGTGCAGAAAGAAGGAACAGAGGTGCAGAAAGGGGCAACGGGGTGAAGAAAGAGGGAAGAGGGGTGGGGAAAGAGGCAAGGGGGTGCAGAAAGAAGCATGAGAGCTGCAGAAAGAAACAAATGAAGTGCAGAAAGAAGGAACAGAGGTGCAGAAAGAGGCAAGAGACGTGCAGAAAGAGGCAAAAGGGGTGCAGAAAGAAGCGAGAGGAGTGCAGAAAGAAGCAACAAAGGTGCAGAAAGAGGCAAGGGGGTGCAGAAAGAAGCAAGAGATCTGCAAAAAGAAACAGAAGAAGTGCAGAAAGAGGGAAGAGGGGTGCAGAACGAGGCAAAAAGGGTGCAGAAAGAAGTGAGAGGTGCAGAAAGAAACAAAAGAAGTGCAGAAAATAGGAACAGAGGTGCAGAAAGAGGCAAGAGGGGTGCGGGAAGAGGGGTGTGAAAGAGGCACGAGGGGTGCAGAAAGAAGCAAGAGAGGTGCAGAAAGAAGCAACAGAGGTGCAAAAAGAGGGAAGAGGGGTGGAGAAAGACGAGAGAAGTGCAGAAAGAAGACACAGAGATGCAGAAAGGGGGTAGAGGGGTGGAGAAAGAGGAAAGAGGGGTACAGAAACAAGCAAAAGAGGTGCAGAAAGAAACAAAAAAAAGTGCAGAAAGGAGGAACAGAGGTGCAGAAAGAGGCAAGAGGGGTGCACAAAGAAGCAAGTGAGGTGCAGAAAGAGGCAACAGAGGTGCAGAAAGAGGCTAAAGAGGTGCAGAAAGTAGAAGAGATTTGCAGAAAGAGGCAAGAGAAGTGCAGAAAAAGATAGGTGCAGAAAGAAGCAACGGGAATGCAGAAAGAGGCAAGAGTGGCTTGTATACCATTAGTACCAATTTAACACCCACATTTAGCAATAAGTAACAGGTGACCATTCTAGGTTTACAAAGGACCTTCCATCATGCTGTAACACTTGTTGCTGCATTTTTGGTAACGTTTCAGCAGTTTGAGCTAGAAACAAGGCTTTTTTGTTCAAATCTGCAGATTAGGCTGCAGATGATGGATTATGTGGCTAATGCGGAAAATGTATAATTGTGCAAAAGTCGGTGCAGCCAAACAGTCGCATAATTCCAGTGGCCCTGCTCATACCGCTGACTTGGTCCAGAAGTGCTCCTCAGTGATTCCTCCTTTTTTTTGTGTCATTGAGTTCATAGTTTAGCTTCTATGGAAATGAGGAAGACTAAACCTGAGGTTACCACTCCACAAAACAGACTACCATACCACATAATTACTCTCCATAACACATAATCCCACTCTACATAATTCCTATACATTAAATACCACATACTTTCTATCCATATAATTTCACTGCACAACATATCACATAATTCCACTACACACAACATACATCCACTCCAAAAAACATCAGTAAAAAACTTTTACATTTACAATGCCAATAGCTCCAACTCTTGCAAATGCGAGACCTATTACATTGCAAATGCTTCTTTAACTAGTAGTCGCGTTTGCAGAGTGGTGGAGAAAGGGTGCTGGGCCTCCGACCAGTGCTCAGGAATTCCGCTGCATAGGACTTACAGGAGGTACCAGGAGGGCTTCATGGACAACAAAGTCCCTCAGGAGTAAAGTGGACTTCTTCCCCCAACCCGTAGTGTGCCAGGAGGTGCGTTTGCAGAGTGGTGGAGAAAGGGGGCCGTGGCCTCCAAAGACCTCTTAGCAATCCCACTGTGTGGGACTTACTGGAGGTAACAGGAGGGGTAGTCAGCCCCCAAGGACATCTTTGGGGGCCAACTACCCCTCCGATTATCTCCAGTATGTCCCACACAACAGGATTTCTAAGTTCTCATAGCAGGCCATGCCCCCTTTGCCCACCACTCTGCAAACGCACCTCCTGGCACACTCTTGGTTGGGAGATGAAGTCCCCTTGCCTCCTGAGGGTCCCTGGGGGCCAACTAGCCCTCCTGTTATCTCTAGTAAGTCCCACACAGCTGGATTGCTGAGAGTGGTCCGAAGCCACGCCCCTTTTTACACCACTCTGCAAACGCGCCTCCTGGCGCACTGCTGCTCGGGGGATGGAGTCCACTTTAGCCCTGAGGTCCTCAGGACATAAGAGGACCTCATCGCCCCACCAGCAGTGCGCCAAGAGGTGCGTTTGCAGAGTGGTGTAAAAAGGGGCATGGCCTCGGACCACCTCTCAGCAATCCCACTGTGTGGGGATTACTGGAGGTACCTGGTGGTCTAGTTGGCCCCTAAGGACCCTTAGGATTGAAGGGGACTTAATCCCCCAATTCAGAGCGCGCCAGGAGGCGCGTTTGCACAGTAGGGAAGGGAAGGGGCGGGGCCTCCGGTGAGATGCCAGCTTTTTTTTAACTTGGTTTTTAGAAAGGGGGGCTTTGTGGCCCCCCTTCCCTTAATTATTTTTGGGCCCTGGGGACCCCATCCCCCAGGGCCTGAGCATTTTTTTGTTTAAAAAAAAAAAAAAAAAATGGAAGGGGGACGCGTGGCCTCCCTTCCCTAGGCCACTATTGGCCCCGGGGACCCCATCCCAGGGGGCGGGGGGGGTCGCGTGGCCCCCTCCCCATGACCACTTCTGGCCCCGGGGACCCCATCCCCCCGGGGCCTGGCCTCATTTTTTTTTCAAACAAATTTCCCGGGAGGGTGGCCACTTTGCCCCCTTCCCCTGGGCCACTTCTGGCCCCGGGGACCGCATCCCCCAGGGCCGGCCCCCAAAGTTGGGGACCGCGGGGGGAGCCCCAATGCCCCCGCGGTCCCACCCAGCTCCCCGCCTCCTGCGAGAGCCGGCATTGCTTTGCTAACATGCAGCTCCACTTGTCCAAAAGCAATTTGCTTAGCTTCATGGAAGCGAGAGCAGGTTTTCTGCTCTCGCTTCCATGAAGTCGAAGCATAGTTTGCAATGACAGGGCGGGAGCTCTGCTCCCGCCCTGTCATTGCAAACTGCAATGTCCCAGGGGTGGGCACCCCGGGACATTGCCGGAGCCGGCCCTTGGGGGTGGCAGTCCCCAGGGCCATCTCGGGCTCCATCATGTTTGAAGCCCCGGGGAGGTGGTGGTCCCTGGGACCGGGGGTCCGCAATGGACCCCCAAATTTAAATGACTGTATTCCCCGGGGAGGTGGTGGTTCCCAAGGCAGTGTGGGGGGGCAGAAGCCCTCCCCGCCCACACTTTATTTATTTATTTATTTTACAAAGCCCCGGGGAGGTGGCGGTCCCCGGGGCAGCATGGGGGGCAGGAGCCCCCCCACGCATTTCATGGAAAGACAGGCCCGGGGAGGTGGCGCTCCCCGGGGCTGCAGGGGGGCCGCGTGCCCCCGCATATTATAAATAAAGTTCCGGGCAGGTAGCGGTCCCCGGGGCTGCAGGGGCCATCACGGGCCCCGCACCATTATTACACATTGCCACCGGGACCTGGCCCATCCGGGGGCTTTAAGAAAATGAAGTGCGAGAGACCGCACTTAATTTTTTTTTTATTTTCTCAGCAGGATTTGTGAACCCAACGCGAATTCTGCCATTTAAAAAAAACAAAAAACTTTTTGAGGCCCTGTGGGACCCCCTGAGCAGGCCTAGGGGGTCAGGGTCTTTCTACCCTGCCCCCTTTTCTTTAACCTTTTTTCTTGTGACTCGGTTCTACCAAGTCACAAGATGGCTGCCAACACTTCCTGGTTTGGAGTGTTGATAGCCAATCAAAATGAAGCTCGTGCTCGGGAGGGTTCGCGGATCCACTGCGGTCACCAGATATTGATATTTTGTATTTTTAAATTTCTCAGGAACTACTGAACGGATTTACACCATTTAAAGCAAAGAGTGCACTCTGGATGAAGAGCTACCTCTCTGGCAAATTTGGTGTAATTCCGTTCAGCAGTTCGGGCTGTAGCCGCGACAAAAGTTCTTATGGAAATTAACATGGAGAAAATGCGTTTTGGGACCCCCCTTTTTTCTCGGCCTCCACTTGACGAATCACCCCGAAACTTTCAAGACAGGAGCTGACCAGAGCGCCCCATTAGTTTTGAAGGTTTCGCGAAGATTCGTCAAACGGCCCCAAAGATATTGACAAATCAAAAAATGCTTTTCCTATTGAAACTAGGTCCTAACTATAACTACCTACTGGCGACCGCCAGTAGGTACTATATATATATTTTACTCTCATTCTTCATGGAAGAAGAAGTCGCCATATGCCCAAATCTGATGCAGCATCAAAGTTTTGCTTAGCTGGAGCCAAAATGCGTAGGTCCGTGGCAGCCTGCCATTTGCTTTTATATGTAAATAAAACACTTTGATGCTGCATGGGATTTGTGCATATGGCGTTTCCTTCTTCCGTGCAGTAGGAGAGTGGAGTAATTATTAGCGGGTGCCCGTTCCCGCATGCCGAGGACGCCCTGTGAGGGTCGGCAATCTCCCTTGAAAGGAGCCACATGGTGCATATATACACACACACACACACATATATATATATATCAACAGAACACAGTTTGCTGATTTCAGAGCCTCTTACATGCTGCAGATTGCAGCAGGTAGCAATCTCCATATACACCAACATTCCACACCTCAATCCAATCCCAGTTTTCCTAGGGTAAGGAAGAAATGGACCACAATTTCCGATTTGTAAATTTCAAAATGTATTACGTCCAATACATGTGGCAGAAAAAAAAGACCAATGCATTTCGAAGAGCAAGGATTCGTGATCATGGAGACTTGCTCTCTGAAACACGTCAGGTGTTTTTCACTGCCACATGTATTGCATGTAATAAATCCTGAAATTTACAAATCGGAGATTGAGGTCCATCTCTTCCTTACCCTAGGAAAACGGGGATTGGATTGTCGAGCGGAGTGTTGATATATAATATTAAATATATGAAATGTAAGTAATTTTAATGTTAACATTTATTTTTTCATCGGTTGTATTTTTTGTACAACATTTATGTTTTAATGTTAGCTATTGGATATTTTATTTCAATATTTTTATTAGATTAAAAGAGTATAATAAAATAATATATTTTCAAAATGTATTCAAGTTTTACTTATTAAAAATCTTACTATAGTTTTAAATGTGTTTTCTTATATTTATTATTTTTTTAATATTAATCTAGTTTTTTTAATTATTTTTGTTTAATAGTAACAATATAGCAATGGTTTCAATATTTAGGGTTTTACGGTGTTCCTGTTGGACCACCACCACAGCGGTCCTAGGAAAACCTCCAAGCCCGTGGTGAAGTCACCTGCCAGATTGCGAGTTCAATCCAGGGTGGGCGGGCAGTGCAGAGGCGGTGTCACGGTGGCAGGTATGTTAGGCTCACAGCAGAGCCTAAGCAGCATACCGCCGCCATGACCCCACCTACAGCACGGTGTGGCATGCACCATGTTGTGCATGCCACACCGTGCATGCATGAATGTGCAATTCTAGAGGTGCACAACATGTGCCCCCCGCACGCTTCCCCATGGGCAGATTTGCATGGGGGCTCTGTTAGGGCCCCCTTACCTGCATTTCCACCACCCTTTTCATGGCAGGGTCCCTGCCATAATGGGTGGAGGAAATCGAAGTCGTAATCTGTCCCACCGCTACCATCATAATACAGCCATCAGACCGCCTGGGTGGTGACATCGGACCGAGAGTATGGCGGTCCCAGGACCGCTGTACTTGTAGTAGACCCCTTAGTGTATCTTTATTGTTTCCTATAGTTAGGCATTTTACATATTTTTACAGTGATATTTTTGTAGTCAATATCAGTGATTTTATTTTTTAAGTATAGGATCGCGGTATTAAGATTGTTGATATTTTTGTCGATATTTGTTTAGTTCACTATTGTTTTCTCGTCTATTCTTTTATTTAAGATTTTCTATGTTAAAAGTTTGACATATGCCTGGTTTTTCACAGTCTCCTTCCAGTATGAATCTAAATGCAAACAGTATACTTATGAACAGTTATAATTTGACTTCCTTTTCTCGTATTAATTTAAAATGTATGTTTTTTTCCATTTCCCAATGTTAATTGCACCTGTATCCAGCTGCTTCTTCTTCATGCAAGTGCCCTCTTTCCCTTTTTCCTAATTACATTTTCAGTAGTAGTTAGAAAGTCTTTGCCACAGATATAGCTTAGAAACCATGCCATGTTCGGAGTGCATTACTTAATAGACACATTAAAGTACCATCTTGATTTTGGTTCATTTGCAGGGACTATCCACATGCTCTGATCTTCAACACCATTGCACTTTGATCAATTTGCTTTTGCATTCACATCAAGATGCCTGTGCTATGCTCCGAATCCTTTTAGCATCTGATGTTGTTCAAATGATATGCTTATGTTCATGCCGTGCCATCATGCTGCTGAGAAGTTAATAGGAAAATCATTATCTGGAATTGTAGTTTCTCTTTTGATGGATATTGCCAGAGACCTGAGCAAGACAAGCGCTCCCTAATCATCCCTCCTAATCAGCTTTCAATATTTTAAGTGACAGCTTGCAGCACCAAAGGAAATTTAGATGCTTTATTAGGAATAATGCTCATAGATAGTGTAGTGTCTCCAGATCACCCCGACCCCCAAGAAACGGCAGGACACAGATAGGGTTTTTAGTTTGTTTATTGCTCCGCCTCGTAGGCACGTCCTCTCCCTCCTATTGTTGCCTCCAACTGTTCCTGTCCCCTTTCCTGACCGGAAGTCATGTTCGGTCCCTGGCCCCTCCCATTGGTCATGTGCAGTGTGGTCCTAGTGCCCTCTGCACCTCGATACAACATCTCCCCCTTTTGTGGAAAGAAAATAGAGGGAGAGAGAGAGAAAAAAGAACATCAGGACACGGGACAGAAGAAACAGTGTTTGCTTGCTGCCCCGTCACTATAGTTCCTCGATAAGTCTCTTTGGCTTTCTGCTCACTCTCTTCGGACAAAGCATTTCTGTTCCTTCGTTTGCTGTCTCTTCAACCTGGTCTCGTCTCTCGCTGCTGTATGATGTCCCTTCCCTGGTGTCCATCGTTTCCTGTTTGACATTGTTTGAGTTTCTCTTAGGCGTTGCCTCTCCTTCTTCCCCATCTGATGTTCGTACTCCCTTGAAGTGTGAGCTGTTTCTGGTGATTCGGTAGGGGCCTGCTGCAGCCGTTATCATGGGCCCTTTATTTTCGTTATAGTTAGTGGTTTACTTGAGAAAAAACTGTCAGACTTCCTTGCTTGTCATTGACGCACCAGCACTGAGTCTCCTTGCTTCAGCTGTGATGGCGTGGCATGTCGCCGTGCGTCTGCATACTGTTTCATCTTCCTTTTTGCCTCGTGATCCCTGGCGGCAATGCTGCTGTGATCAGGTGGCCCTTCTGCCTCCAGCTGGGGCAATCTCGTCTTGCTTGTTCTTCCCAACACTAGTTCTGCTGGGCATCGTCCCGTGGAGCTGTGTGGGCTGTTTCGGTAGCCTCTTAATATTTGGCACAGTGCCTGGCCCACGGAAATCTGTGCCAGTTTGGCACGCTGGACTGCTTTCTTGATGTTTCCCATGAACCTTTCCACCATGCCATTTGCTTGAGGCCACAGAGGCGTTATCTTCCTGTGATGTATGCCCAGGTACGGCATGAATCTGCAAAATTCCTCCCCTGAGAATGGTGGCCCATTGTCTGTCTTCATTGTTTGTGGAGAGCCCCATGCTGCAAATATGCCATCCAATATTGGCAACGTTGCTGCAGCCGATGTTGAGGACACTTGTCGTACAATGGGGAATCTGGAGTATTCATCAATTACTACTAGCAGGTAGTTGCCAGTTTCCAGCGGTCCATAGAAATCAGCTGCCAGTGTTGTCCACACTGCCCCAGGGAGGTCGGACATGTGTAATTGTTCTGGCTTTGCTGGCCTTCCCGTCATTTGGCTTAGGTGGCAGTTCACTATTGTGTCTTGCACCAGTCGATCCAGCCCTGGGAACCATACCTGTTCCCGCAGCATTTTTTTTGTTGCTACTATGCCTCTGTGGGACTCATGTGCTAGGTTCACTGTATGCCGCCGTAGTTTTTGTGGTATTATTATCCTTGTTCCTCACAAGATAATTCCCTTTTCTGTTTCTGATAACTCTTCTTGTATGTGCTTGAACGCTAGCATTTCCTCCTTTCTTACTCCTTCTCCCATGGGACTGCTGCTGTTTACATGTCTCCACCTTTGCTGTCGTGTTGTTGTTTTAACTGCTTGCAGTGTGGCATCACTGGTCGTCTTTCTCTCCAGCTCTTCGATTGTTATTGGAGCAGGGGTGTTTTGTCTTAACACAAAGTTTAGGTACTCCTCCACCATGGACGTGATCTCTAGAGCCCGTGGTAGAGGATGCCTTGACATGTAGTCAGCTGGGTTGTGTTCCTTTACAGGTTTATGCACTATCTTGAAATCATAGTCCATTAGTCGTATTCCCCACCTTTCAATGCATGGTGGTATTTTTGCATTGGGGTTTCCATATATTGTTACTAGTGCTTGGTGTAACAGCATAAACAAGCCATCCTGGGTCAATACAAATAACAGCAGAGTGTGGGGAAATCCCTTTTATAGGACGAATTCCCTCACCCACCCGTGGGTGGCATGCTTCATCATCGGGAACCTCCTCACACTGCGAACCTAGTCGCAGTGCGGACAACAACCAACTCACTGTGAGGAAGGAGCTCAAGGATGTTTTAATTGTGGTTGAAAAGAGGTATGCTAAAACCTTCAGATGAGCTGGCGTGGAGGGAGTGTGTGAGGGTAGTGGAAGTGAAGTTAAAACTAACTCCCTGGTATGTTAAAAGTTAATTTTAATACAACATCCGGGGGTCAGGATTAAAAAGAATGTGCGAGCCATGACTGGAAAATGTAACCTTGCATGGTTCAATGTGGTCAAAAGGTTGACATGCTTCAGCCTAAGTTCCCTCCGCAGAGGTGACGTGGCTTTCTTCAGGACCAAATGAAAGGGATGTGAGTAAATCTAGCCACTATACCAAATCTGGTAGGTGTAAAAAGGATACAAACAACTGATGAATTGATACAACAGTTGTGGTGGACTGATGTTCAGCGTCGTCCCCGCCGGAGCTTCTCCCTCTGTGATTGGTTGTCCCGCCTGGCTTTAAGATGGCCACCGAGTTCTTGCAAGATTTCAGCTTGAAATCTTCGCGGGAGGTTTGGGGCTTTCAGATGGCTAGGTGGGAGTATGCAGTCACACAGGTAAGTGCCGCTTGCAGTTGGGCAGTCGCGGGCGGTTTCGCTTACCGCAGTTCACGTCGGGGTGGGTTCCTGACCTCGTTTGTAGGCTTGGCACGTGGACCAGGGTGGGCTCCTGGATCCGTGATTCTTTATGCGACCTGGGTGGGCACTCGAAGTCGCGTTTTCGGCAAGCGGACCAGGTTGGGCTCCTGGCTCAGTGAATCTTCTTGCAACCGGGGTGGGCACTCGACGTCGCGTTTTCCGGCAAGCGGACCAGGGTGGGCTCCTGGATCCGTCAATCTTCTTGCAACCGGAGTGGGCACCCGACGTCACGTTTTTTGTTCGTTTTGGGCCGGCGGACCAGGGTAGGCTCCCGGCTCCATCTTTTTCCGTGAAGGCACGGGCACACGCGCCTGGTGCTGATTTTTTAATCCCACCTTCGTGTTGCCAGTTGTAGTGTCTCCAGATCACCCCGACCCCCAAGGAACGACAGGACACAGAAGGGGCTTGTAGTTTGTTAATTGCTCCGCCTCGTAGGCACGCCCTCTGCCTCCTATCGTTTCCTCCAACTGTTCCTGTCCCCTTTCCTGACCGGAAGTCGTCATGTGCAGGGTCCAGGTGCCCTCTCCACCTCGATACAACAGATAGGCTACCTCTTAATTGCGTTTTACTATACAAAAATTGCTTTCAAGTTGTGTTTCATTCCCATGAGGCAACATTGAGGTCCCATGAGGCAACATTGAGGCGCTTTCATTGAACAGATAGCACTGTACTTTGTAAGTTGTGCTTTGCTGAAAGCATACTGGTTTGTAGGGTGGACTATGTAGGAAGTGCTTGATGTTATGTTTGGTGACCTAAGTGGTGCTTTTATCACATCACCTGTACCTATGCTTGAGCTTATTGCAGTTCAAATAGGAATGAGCGATGGAATGATTAAGGCAACGTTGAAGGTTGGAGGGCTGGAGATTGCAAATGTGGTCTATGTGATAAGTGTTTTTGTGTTGTGTGATGGTCAGTGGATCTGTAATCATGTAGCTGACTTTATGCATGGAGTGATGTGAAGGGGAGTGAGAGATAGCTGCTCAGGAGGTCTTACCTATTTCCCTTTTGTATGAGATTGGTTCTGCTTCTTGGGTGGATATGGTCCTCATTCCTCTGTTGCGGAGACGCAAATTTGAATCTCCTTGATGAATTCGAGGTGTTCCTATTAATATATTGTCTTTGCAGGTACGGGGTTCCATAGTTCACCTACTTGTAAGGAGGCTCCCCCGAAGTCAGGAAATAGGACTTTAAAATAGGATTATAACACATTTGAGGGCCAACCTAGCTTCATATTGATTTAAAAATTAGTTCTTGCGATTAAAAACTAGGCACCAGATCATTTTGGCTGTACCGTGAGATGTTGCATGTTTTCTGACATCAATTTATGGCATTTGCTGGAGCCTATTCCTGCATATGTAGCCCAATATCTTTGCGATCTGTGCCATCAGCATTCTTTCCATTTTTAGATCCAGAGATAAAAAAAAATATTTAGCAGGCTGAACACACCAATGTCACAATGGCACACCATACATTAATTGCGTTGGTCCATTTTGCATTGCATCTGTACCACCGGTTTGATATAGGTTTGAGAGTTGGTGATTCTGAACACATTTGTAAGGCAAAGAGTATTTTGGGTTGGCTATGTGCAATGTGGGGGAAACCAAATTCAAGTTCCAATTGAAGAGGGAATAACAGATTTTCCTCTCAAAACAGGAATGGTACCAATCACCTACTTGGAGATCTGAAAGAAATTACACACAGAGAGCTATATGCACGCCATTTTGTTGTATGGCCTTATAAACAGTGATACTGTCCTAAATAAACCATACAAATCAGTCTTGTGGAGAGAAATTATTTTTCCAGTCATGAGAAAAAGGTAGGTGACATATCTATACTTGCCAAGAGGCTCGCAGAACAACTAAAACTCTTGCCTTAGAGTAGGCTAGGTGAAAGATCCTACTTGGCACGAGGCACATTTTGTCAATCCATATTTTACTTCCCAGTGGGGACACATTCATGTTTGTGATATTTAGATTTCTTGGATAAAGAGCAGGTATCAATCAGAAAACTAGAATTGAGTATACATCTAACAGTTGTGAAATCAGAAAAAATCTAATTACAAGAAAATGTTAATTGCCAGGAGTTCACTGCAGAATTGAAAAGATCTCTAAGGCAATACACTTTTGCTCACACTGTGGAATGACTCGAACATTTTTACCACCCTGCAGCTATATTATAATCCTGGGCAGAATATTCAAGTGAAGTTCAAGTGCCAGCCTTAGAAAGGAATAAAAGTGCTATGCCAGTGATCGAAAGAGATGCATGACATCCATCGCCTTAGTTCTACTCAGAGGTTGTTCTACTAGAGATGATGTGAACACTACACCAGCCCGGTTATTGGTGAATACTTTAATGGTTTTTCTAGAAAGCTCATCAAAGGCTGGCCCACAGCAGTTGGCTCCTTGGCAAGGAAATGGCGGGGATCACCAATTGGCTGGCAACAACTGGCCTTAGCACTAGATCGGATCTTTGTCTAGAGTGGTACATTGGGAAATATAAAAGATGGGCAGGCATGCGCCCGAGTTAGTATCAGTACCTGATATTAATTCAAGCATTCCAATCATCACCTTTTTCTTTCCTCATAGGCATTAGACCAGTGCTAGCGGTTTGCCTTTTCATGAGCCAGATGATGATAATGTGCCAGTGTCTTTCTGAAAGCACATGAGAGACTGACAAGAAGACTAATGCCTTAGTGTACAGAAGAGTGTAAAATCCACTAGAAATGTGCAATACTACCATCCTGATCACCAGTAGGGGCATGAATGGCTATTGTGCCACTTGGCAGCATTCACACCGCACAGATGGTAATCTCTCCTTTGCCAGTGTATATTATGATATCATAACTAGACAGGAAATAATGGTTAAAGACAAAACCGGGCATCTAAAGCGAGACCAGTTTATGTGAGTTCAAACTCTTTTCAGAATTATCGTCTTCAGAATGTAATTAAAGCCATTATTGATTAACCCAGAAGAGTTTAGAAGAAAATGTGAGATACAGTCATTGTTTAAAATGTGATCTTATTGAACGATACACAGATTCACAAAGAACATTACAAATAAATAGTATGGAACGTATACATGTGTACTATGCTGGCACTCCTCAAATATGATAAAAACACACTAAATGACATTCTTGCACAGATCAAAAAGTCCACAAAAAAATCTATATAGCACATGATACATATTTTTGTCTATTTGCTCTAAAAGAACTATGTAAATTGTATATTGTGAAAACTGAACAAAAAATCAAAACGTGTTACAGAGCATAACTGCAAAATAAATACAGGCAGGTTTACTGAAGTGTTCTGTGGCAGATCAGTTTAAAATAATGGCTCATAATGTGAATTGACTTCCAAGTCATCAAACCTATTAAGAATCCTGAGAAAGAGGGTGATGGAAGCAATGTGTTGCTCAGAAGAGAGTCGTTTTGATACACAGTTTGGATATTATTAATCCTCACGGTTTGAATAAATGCTGGGACATGAAATATTGTTTGTGAACCACCGGTGGGTTGAAAGAAAGAATGAAATTGCTTTGAGGTGGGTATTATGGGATTAAAATGGCAAATGTATGTTTAAAGTAATGGAAAAAACATGCTGATGTATGAGACATGCTATTGTTTCCCAGTGAGCCTCGTAAAACACGATAAGCTAATTACAAACAGACTCTATTTTGATTTATGCAAAAAGCTTAAAGTTTGTACTATTCTTTCAATGTTAGAGCAAGTTGTGAAGCAGGTGTTTGCTTTCCTGATAGGAATAGAATATTTCATTAACCAGGATGTATTGAGTTTGAAAGTTGAAATGAATACTGTCATGTTTAAAGAAATAATTGTGAGAATAAAATATTTGGTGACACTTTTTGAAATCCCTTTAAGAGATGAATAAACGAATTAAGTGATGTAAAAACAAGCACTAAGGATGATTAAATCTATGAATTCATTATGTGTATGTTTGAGTGTAAAACCCAGCTACTTGAGTATTTGTCGTGAAAACCAGTGGACAACCCGCCATGTTTTACTCACTGCTGCTGCATTACAAAATCTGGCTCTGGAAAATCAGCTACTCAGTACTGTATTAAAAGATGTCTCGCAACATTTTATGCCCATTGTGCAGCTGATGGTAAATATTATGTCTGACAAATCAAGGATCAGAGCAGACCTAAAAGACACAAAGCGACAGGCATCAAAACAAAGAGTTACCTCCTCTGGCACTTCGGGGCTGATTAAGAGTCTCGTGGTCCACGCACCGACTGGATCGCGGGGGCGCGGCGGTCTCCCCACCACCCTATAACGAGATGGACGGTGGGACCACCACAGCTCAGCCACAGCCACCAGGGAACCCCCGTTCCCTGGCGGTGTTGCGGCAATGTAGAGGCATCCATAGGAGTTTCCTCTCCACCAGGGTTTACATGGCGGTTCTTCCTCCATGTAAACCCTGGTGGAGAGGAAACAAAGTGGGTTCTCTGGTGCCTCTGCGCCCTGTGTGCAGGCACACCAGTTCCTGCCGTGCAGGAATTGTTTTTGTTGTTTTTGAGGCACCTCCATGGGAACGCCAAGAAAAAGCCCGCCAGACAGGTGGAAACTCCTAATCTGGCGGTAGGCCTCACCACGGGTTTGGCGGTGGGGCGGCAGCGCAGACCTGGCGCCCCACCGCCAAACTTGTAATAGTGCTCTTTGTTGAGGATACCATCAGACTACTGCCATCCTCAAGGGCATTGGTGGATTTGAGACAGAGACTGCACTGGATTTTTGCTAGATGACGCAACTTGTGCCCATGAAGGAATGTGAACCAGTGTCTGAGTATGAATGAAAACTCCCCTTAAAAATAAAATATTTTGAACAGGCATGCAGGAAAAATCTGTATGTTATGTTATGCAGATTTGTGGAGCGTACTGCCACCCGGGAGGATATCCTGGCTCTAAGGAGGTGTGAGTTTAGCCACACCTAGTGCCTAGTGGGACTATTTGAAAAAACCATGGTGGGCATGGGGAGGTCCGTCGTTAGATAAATACAGGATAGAAGAACTAACAAAAAAAGAAGGAATCATGCCGTGGAGAGGAGTGATGTGAGGGGGGTAAGAAGGCAGGGAGGTCTGTCATACCAACCAAGGTGCTCCATTGTCAACTCCGTACAGGCTTCTGAAGGAGAGGATGTCGCAACCATAGCCCGAGGAAGTTCTTATGTGTAGTAGCACGTCATTTCATCCTTTAGTAGCGATGTAGGAGGACGCTTCACTGCCGTATCTGGTTTTCTGTATGCGTGGCATATGTGCAAGTAGGAGTCTGGATGAGCGGAGGTATCTGGAAGGTTTATGAAAGTAGATGCAATTGTTGAGGTATGCTGGGAAACCTATGTAGTGCCTTGAAAGTGTGGGTGAGGAGTTTGAATTGTGCTTGTTTGTGACTGGGTAGCCAGTGTAGCTCCTTCAGGTGTGGTGTGATGTGATGTGAGTGCAGCATGGGAGGTCGAGAGGGATTCTGGCCTCTGCCTTCTGAATGTTCTGTAGCCATCTGGTGAGATCTTGTTGATCCTGGCATAGAGGGTGTTCCCATAGTCCAGCATGCTTGTGACCAGGCCGTGCATGAAGGTTTCCCAGGTGCTAATTGGGAGCCATTTGAAAATCTTCATCAGCATCTTCAAGTTACGGAAGCATGAGGCGGTGTTGCCATTGACTTGGGTGGTCATGTTGAGTTTGCTGTTGATGATGATATTGATGAAAAGACGAAGCCTTGGTTCAGTAGGAAAACTCTTTATTCCCGGTCTCCTCTGTCCACCAACAGTGCAGCAACTGTCACCACTGAACATTCCAAGGTAGCCTCCTGGGGACAGCGGAAGGTACCAGGTAGGAGGAAAGGAGGGGGGCACAGCGGAGGAATGTACCAACATAAATAGTAAAGTATTGGGGGTGACATCAATAACAAATATGAGTAATACAACTTGTAATAAAACAATGATAATACATTGTAACACATCTTCCCCCTGCAAAATGAAAGGAAGATAACAAAGGAGGTTATTTGGTCATGACATAGTCTTGTTGCCAACTGGGTGTTTTGCGAATTCTCTGCATCGTAGGTAGCTCGTGTGGAGCATGCTCATGAGATTCTTTGGTGGATCTGTGATTGGATGTCTCACTATGTATGGGTTGGGATTTGGTCAACCTATCCATGCTCCACATTTGGTCATTGTCCATTATGGCTGTATTTTTCCTGATTGCTGTGATTTGCATAGGTTTGGAAAATTTAGAGTCAGAATTGCAAATTCTGGGATTTTTAACACATACCCAGTCTCCAATTCTCCATTGTGGAGTTTTTGTTCCATATTTGAGGTCGTAATGGATTTTGTACTTGGTTTGGTGAGTATTTATTTTGGCTTTTGATGCCTGAACGTCGTGCATAACACTAGTACCACCTCCCAACCAGTTAGGAAAGAATTTGGTGCAGGGTTTCCTACACTTTAATGCAGTAAAAGGGGAGACTCCTGTAACTTGATTGGGAGTGGTATGGTAAGCCCATAACATCTCTTGTATTGCCTGTTCTATTGGGATTCTGTTAACACTAGCTAACTGTATGCAACTTTTGATCATGCGGTTCATTCTTTCTACCAGGCCGTTAGCCCTGGGACAGTAGAGGGCGTTTTCAAGTGATTAACATTCAATTTATTAAGAAACTCTGTCATGGTATGAGAAGTAAATTGAACCCCATTGTCGGTGATTATGGAAGATGGAATGCCTTCCAGGACAAATGCATCTTTGAGAAATTGGATGACATAGTCAGTGGTAATCTGGTTGACCATCCTCACTACAGTCCAGTGAGAATGGTAATCTATTAAGACCAGTGCGAATCTTTTTAGGGTACTTTTGTAATTGAGCGGACCAATTATGTCAAGAGCAATCTTCTCCCAAGGTTTATCTGGTACTGATACTGGGAAGATGGGTGCTTTCCTAGTTATTTTTGACTTGTCACTATTGGCACAAGTTGAGCAGTTCTTTACCTTGTTTTCTACAATCGAATCCATGTTTGGAAACCAGTATCGTTCACGTAACCTAGCTTTAGTCAAACTTCTGCCAAGGTGACCCTCATGTACAAGATCAACAATTTTGTCTCTCAGAGGATCAGGTGGTACAATTTTGTCATTTCTGAATAGGACTCCCTGTACAATGTTGAGTTCATGACGAACCTCCCAGAATTTCCTGACAACTTCACTTACCAAATTAGAGGAAGTGGGCCAACCCTGTACCGTGTAATTTAAGAGTTGAGTCATCGTAGTGTCTTTGCTCATGCAATCTAACCATTCTTGTGAAGTGATGGTGGTGAGATTAAGTTGAAGGATGGGGTACTCAGGGGTGTCAAACTGCTCCTCCTTGTCTAAAGGACTTCTTGAAAGAAAATCTGCAGCAGAATTGTGAATACCTGGAACATATTCCACCCTAAAGCAGAAGCCCTCTAATCCAAGGATCCACTTGGCTATACGGGGAGTGTTGCATGAGTTATTTTTAGGATTGAACATGAAAATTAGGGGTTTGTGGTCCGTGCGTATGCAGAATTGAATGCCCCATAGGAAGAATTTAAAATGTTTTACACCCCAGAAACAGGCTAAGGCTTCCCTTTCTATTACAGAGTAATTCATTTCTGCTTTGGTGAGTGTGCGTGAAGCAAATGCAACAATTCTTTCTCTGCCATCGATTATTTGTGAGAGAGTAGCCCCTAAGCCCTTGTTGCTTGCATCAGTAGTGAGTATGGTTTTACGATTGTGTTCAAAGTTGCATAAGTACGGAGCTGAAAGGATTGCGTTTTTTACTTTCAAAAATGAGGCTTGCTGATCATTTGACCACTGGAAGTGAGTGTGGTTCTTTGTGAGTTCTCTCAGGTTGGAGGTTAGGTCAGCAAAATGATCTACATACTTTGCCATGAACTCTGCTAACCCTAAGAATGACTTGAGTTCATCTTTGTTTGTACGGAGGAAAGGAGGGGGGCACAGCGGAGGAATGTACCAACATAAATAGTAAAGTATTGGGGGTGACATCAATAACAAATATGAGTAATACAACTTGTAATAAAACAATGATAATACATTGTAACAGATATCAAGGTTCTTGGTGTGGGTGGTGGGGATGGGTGTCGGTCCTGGCTCTGTTAGCCACCAGGTGAAGTCATGATTTTGGTCTTGTTGGTGTTCAGCTTTAAACAGTTGGTCTTCATGCAGTGGGAGATTTCAGTCATGCAGGCATGGAACTTTACCCGGGTACTGGGCGTCTTGTCCGTAAGGGAGAGAACTAGATGCATGTCATCTGCATAGGAGAGGTTGATGATTTTGCGAGAGCGGATGATGCAGACTAGAGGGATCATGTAAGCATTGAAGAGGGTCGGACTCGGGTAGGGTCTTTGCAGTACTCTGCATATGAGGTCCCAGGCATCCAAGGTGTACATTGGGGATGACTGACTGGGTCCTCCAGTCAGGAAGGAGCAGATCAATCGGAGTGCATGTAATTGGATTTGATGTAGAGTAGGCATTGAATGAGGATGGGGTGGGAGACTGTGATAAATGCTGCGGAGCAGTCCAGGAAAATGAGGGTTGGTGTGTCTCCTCCATCAGGAGTCATACAGATGTCATCCATGGTGATGACAAGAGCAGTTTCCCTGCTGTGGTTGGGTCTGAAACCATACTAAGTAGTGTCAAGGAGTTGGTGGTCATTAAGGTATTCAGTGAGTCGTCTGTTGATGACGTTCTCTAAGACCTTGATTGCAAATAATTGCACACAGATTGGTCTGTAGTTGGTGAGCATTAAGGGTCCACCGAGAGTTTCATCACCAATGAGAGGACAGTTGCATATTTCCAAGCATCTTGGAAGGTTGTAGAAGAGGTGGAGGCATTCAAAATGGGTGTGAGCATGGTTCTGATGATTTGCAATCCTCTGGAGTAGGCGTGGTGGAGGCTGGGGTCCGATGTGGCCCCAAAGTGGATGGAATTCATGATGGTGGCAGTTTCATTTGGGGTGATTATGGGCCATGTGGTTAGCATTGCTTCTTTAGATAAGATCGGGAGGGGTTTGGCAAGGTCTGTCATGCCTGGTTGTGCCTGAAGTTGCTGTAAATGGTGGTGTTCAGTTACATGCAGCCCGGCTAGATTACAGCAGGGGGAACAGCAAATTTTGCATTGGCTTCCAACCACAATAAATGAACCTGCCATAGATTGAGCAAAGAACTCCTTTACAAAAAGAAGTGCTGTCTCTATTGCATGTGCTAAATCAGCCAGTTCCAGTTAGTACATGCAGTAGGGACAACACTGAACATAAATAGAGTGAAAGGTCACAGACACTACGGCCCTGATTATGAGCCATGCAGAATAGAGTGAGGCATTTAGCACACTGGGTGAACATTATTATTCAACTTGTAAATCCAAGTTTGCACAGAGTTCGAAATTTAGCTTTGAACTAGTAATCATGGCCTATGTGGTTCAACATGATGCTGAGGACTTGCATGTTTCCACGAGGGTGACTGCAATCGTAGTCTGAAGCCATCCCTGCTCCAGCCTTCAGGGCTCACGTCAGTACAGAGCCTGACCCTCTTCTAGGGTCCATGGAGGGTTCACACCCAGCTTCCCTTTGAAGGGGGATCAGGACTCGCTCCACCGGCTGAATGCTTGGTGTGACTGCTTTTCTCATTAGCCAGGGACCTTGCAGGGTCCCTGGTCATCGCTGTGCACCTTCCCACAGGGTCCTGAGTTGGGCACTGTATCTGGATAATTGACAATTAGCATATGCCTGTTGGCATTAATACCTCTGCATCCACATCCAAAATGTAGCACAGACGCATGTGCAAAAGCATGCCCTCACTTGTATGCAAACTATATATGAACGAGCACTAGCATTACTCACCCACAGTGAATACTTTGGCCTAAAAGCTGTGCAACACTAAATTAACCATGAGTGAAAAAAACAAATGAAAACACCTATTACGATCGGAGAGCACGTTTTGTAATACGACGCCGGGAAGGGGAACAGAGTAAATATTTTAAATCAGTTATGATGCACAGAATCTAGAGTGCAAAATGTTTGTTGAATGGCCTTGCGAATTCCTTACCCTTCCATTGCTGACAAAGTGAAGGAACTGTATGGCATTTTAAAGATTACAAGTGAGTGGATAATGTCTGGGGCACTATCTCAATAGTCGAGACGACCACACTTCTATATCACAGACACTGCCATATCTAGTAGGAAAGGCAAGCCAGGAATTCAAAGTGAATATTGCAAAATAATCAAATTACATTTTTCTATGATTTATTTTACTTCACCTTTAATTTAGTACGCATGGCACATATACTTAAAAGTAGCTTTAATTTCATCTTCTCCCCCCCTTTTTTTGCCAGTACAGGCTTTATTATTCCTGATCACCAAATTATACCTGTGATGTACTCTGCCTTCATTGCTGCTCTTAGTGTAGGAGAAAACTACACCTTGGAAAATAATGGAAATTCCCCCAGGTTATTAATTGTGTTAAGAAGTAGAGGTGCCCTCCAAAGACAACCCAGAAATTTCTATGTATGATTGACGGAACTGAAGGTATTTTCATAAAACGTTTCTTCCTCCTTACCATTTCACTTTAAGTGATTGGAATTCAAGCAGCAAAAGTAATCCTGGAGAGACGTTCGACTTAAAAAGCCACAAATTAGAAAGAAGCTAATTAAAGTTACATCAGAGTTGTAATAATTCCCGAGGTGATATTTATTTTCTCTGCGTTGACAACAAAGCACTGAAACCGACATTTAATTTACAGAAACATGGCTAGCCACATCAAATGAGAATTACAAAACAACGTGAGTAAATACTTGCAACATGTGGTACCTGGCTGTGAGGAAAATAAATAGGTGTGTCACCAGTATAAATTCCATGGCATGTGGAGTCGGTTCAAGGGCTGTCCCAGGAATGTAAAGGAATTTAAAGCCACCGCATAGCTAGACAAAGTCCTTGGCCCAAGTGGAGGCTGTACCGAGTGGTGCGGGCCTCCTGCTCTATAGAGGCTGCAGGAGCCCTAGTGTAATGTTTATAGGTTTTTTTATAACCCTTCGTGTCTTAAATGTACCACAAGTGCATAGAGGTTTGCAGTGAATCAATGAGTGGGATGATGTGAGTAGTGCCCATTGTGGAGTGAATCGCCTGTGTCAATGGATGTCATCACTATTACAATAACATTCATGACTCTGATTTGTGGATGTTTTTGGAACAGAAGAAACTTACAATATATCAGTTGTCTCGATGGCGTGTGCCCCTACCAAACAAGAAAGGGAAGGGGAAGGACCCGTCTTGTATGAGGCAGGATGTTGTGAGCTCATTGAGGTGTTTGTTATTTTTTCCACTGTAAGATTAGTTTTTCCCTTCTCTGCTGTTAACATCGGCAAACAAAGTCCCTCAATCAGACTGAATAAATATTCTGGTATTAGTAGATCCATACACTGAGCGCCCTATTTCAAAGTGAGCTACTAGAATTTGGCCTGGTACCACCCCCCAAATTTACTGACACAAAGTGCATTGGTAATCCTGAAGTAAGGAATACTGTGAGATCTCAAGATGGTTCCTGTGGGTACCCTCAGGAATGGAGAATTTCCAAAGGAATTAGAAATGCCACACCAGGTTCCCAAAGTTATTCCTCATTTACCTTTTCATTTGACCCAGCCATTGCAATTTCTTTCAGCAGGAGAAGCGTCTGAGTTAAACATTACTGAACCACGGTGTCCCCCGGAGACTTGTAATCCTGATGTAGGAGTAACTCTTGCTACAAGCTCCATCAGGATCCCACGCTACTTGTAATGCAGGCATAAATATTTAAATAATAAACCCCACCCAGACACGGATAAGCCTCATATGGTGCCCGGATAACTGTGAAGACCCTAGTTCCCTGACTATACCCAGGAAAACAACTCAACCTTCCTAACGAAGAGAATTCAGCCATAAATTCGGCAATTCCACACTTGAAGCTATTCAGGTGTTTCACAGAATAGGAAATCAAGCAGAGTTTAGAAATGCTGTTCAGCACAGTCTGAGAGAAAACAACATGTCAAACCACTCCCCTCCTCAAAGAAACCAAAACAGAAACTACCCTCTCCGAAAAAGGATCTAAGACAAAAAGTGACTTATTGAGCAGCCTTTTTAAAACAGGTGTCATGACAGACTCACATAACACATCTAAACACAAGCACACCAACCACGAGGGTAAGTTACTCCTGCAGCCAACCCTCATCTTTCATCACGTAAGCCAGAGATTACATCAAATTCTCCAAAATGCTTACACTTCCTTGATGAATAAGCTGCATGGCTATTAGGAATGGCAATTTGCATCTTTTTCTTGGACTATTTGGGGAACTGAGTTGTAATTAGTTGTTTATAATTCTACAGGAATGGATGGATAAAGTTGTGGATAGTAGCTAACATTCCCACCTACTCTTCGGGATGCTTAATCGACATGAGATGCTTTTAAATGTAAGCAGAAAAACAGGTGATATTCACCCAGGATGCTCAGGCTTTTTACGTTGGCAAGCCTAATGACTGCTCACTCAGTAGCTTGGCTGCTCACCAATGAGTAGGGCGTAATGTTCAACACATAAATGAAGTCATTAATACCTTTGTGCCCGTGTTATTGGAAGGTGGATATTATATATAACCCATGAGACTAGAAAATCCTCTGTCAAACTATTGACTTGGAACATCAGACGCATGAATGATCATGCAAAAATTTGCAACGTCTTAGCCTACTTAAAAAAGATAATTGCCCAAGACCAACTAATATATAGCTGGAGAAATAGACACTTCACTCAAGTAATTAACATGACGAGATATATATATCTATATATATATATATCTATATATATATATTCACACACTATAACGTCCCTAAACCTTTGTTTTTATACACATTTATATCACAAAAAAAACAAAGGTTACAGGGACGTTATAGTTCGGCTCAGATTTCTCTCGTACAAAACCAGTGAAATTCAGCAGTTATAGCTACCTGAGCTAACTATAACTTACGACCCCGCAATGCATTGCTTATGACCTCACATATTACATCACTCATGACATGGTCAGTGACATCACTGACAATATCACTCATGACATCTCAAATGACATCAATGATGATATCACTGATTACATATCCACAGAACCACTCACACACCTACTCACACCCCCATACAACCTCTCATATGCCCATTCACACACCCACACAACCACTCACATACCCCTTCACTGACCCATAAAAGTACTAACACAACCACTCACTTATCCATAGAGCCACTCACTCACAGAGCCTGATCATAAAACCAGTCCATCACCCATACAGCCACTCACACAGCCACACACTCACCCACACATCTACTGACAGACCCAGTTGTTCTGTAATTAGAGACTGCCCACCTGTGAACAAGCCGGAACAATGCCAAAATGCATCAGGGTCAGTGAATGCTGCCAGTGGTGCGACGTGAGACAAGCTGCCACGTATACGACTAAAGAATAGGAGACAATATGCTCAATACATGCTTTTTGGGCTCTCCATGTAAATAAATTGCTGTATCCAGATTGACAGTGGGAAACAACAGAGTGACAGATGGAGGTTTGACTCCCTGCTGAATGTTGGCAAATAGGAATGTTATACCACAGTACTTACCACATGACAAGGAGGCACGATTACTTCGAATGAGCCCAAGCTCAGTCTCGTTAACAACGAATTTGGTAAAGATACAGAAAAGTACATAGGACTTCCTCTACTTCTGAAATAACCCCGGCCCACTATCTGAGACTCTGCTCTGTAAACAAACTGGTCCTGATGAAGGTGGCTGTAAAGTCTCCCCACTGAAACGTGCGACCATAGTTGTTTTCATGGGAAATCCGTCTTAAGGCAACACACAAGTGGAAGGAGTTCACACTTATCAAATCATAAAATTAGGCAAATAGTGTATGTCTATATCAATAGTAGGATTTCCGTGTGCAATGGTATTGTTTTGTGTAGGTGTGTTAGGGTAAGTGTGATTGTTTGTCTAATGAGAGTGATTGTGAGATGATTCTGCATGGGGTTATTGCCGATTGAGTATATTAAATCACTGACTTTTGTATGATAAATTAGTTTTGTAATATATGTTATTTATAAAATGATATCTTTTGTCTGTGTATTTATGTTCTGTTAATGGCTAATCGTTTCACTATATATGAATTGTACAATATTTGTTATAATCTGCCATAAGTGAATTGACATAAATTAAAATCATAGAAAATTATTGTAAACCAAAAAAAGAGAAAGTATTTTATATGCATAAAAAACCATAAATAAATAGGATATTTTTTGAATAATCTATCATGTCTGATATATGGGTTGGGGCCTAGTTTAACATTAGAGCTCATAGGAGGCCACAGATAAAGAAATATAGGTCAGACAAGAGTTCTCTCTTATAGTAATCACGGAGAGTGAACTGTCACATTCTATCATTATTCAATAAAGTGCCTGATGAACTCTTACCCTGATGTATGGCGCTTTCTTTTAGATATATATATATATATATTATCTACTGGCGGTCGCCAGTAGATAGTTATAGTTAGGACCTTTATCCATAGGAAATCCGCAACATTCTATTTGAAATAACTCTTGCGCCGGTTGACGAATCTTCGCGAAAGCTTCCAACTTGTTGAGGCGCTCCGCTCCGCTCCTACCATGAAAGTCTCGGGTTGATTCGTCAAGCGGGGGCCGAGAAAAAAGGGGGGTCCCAAAACGCATTTTCTCCGTTTTCTCCATGTTAATTCCCATAGGAAATTTTAGCCACGGCTACAGCCCGAACTGCTGAACGGAATTACACCAAATTTTGCAAAAGGTAGCGCTTGGTTCAGAAAGCGACCTTTTTTTAAATGGTGTAAATCCGTTCAGTAGTTGCGGAGAAATTAAAAAAATAAGAGTGAAAAAATCGATTTCCCATAGGAAACTTTATGCAAGGCTACAGCAAAAACTGCTGAACGGAATTACACCAAATTTGGCAAAAAGGTAGTGCTTGGTACAGAAAGCACCCTTTTTAAAAATGGTGTAAATCCGTTCAGTAGTTGCTGAGAAAATCCAAAATAAACGTTTCGATATGTAGAGGCACGGAGCATCCGCGCACCCTCCCGACCACGAGCTGCATGCTAATTGGCTGTCAACACTCCAAACCAGGAAGTGTTGGCAGCCATCTTGTTCCTCGGTAGAACCGAGGAACAAGAAAGCAGTAAAAAAAGTGTGCAATACGCAAGTGTCAACTTTTAAAATACAATAATATTCCTTAAAAATCAGTACTGTAACCAAAACGCTTTTACTCAACTGTTTACAGGAGATGTCCCAGGACTGAATCTAGGATCCAGTCCTGTGGTTAGAAAAGTAATCCATAAAGTAACTAATTGCATTTAACTAGAAATTCACATTGAGCTCAATGTTGCATTGTGTTTGAAATTGTGTTGCCCATTGCAACAACTGTAACTACTGTACTTAAAAGTCTATTGCCTATTTGCAAAGAATTTAAACTAAAGTAATTCATTCTGAGAAAGTATATTTTGTAATGTAATGTATAATGTAATTACAATGTAATTTAAAAAATAAATAGTTTTAAAAAATGTAGTAAATCAGTATCAAAAAAATAAAGATAACAATTAATACATTTAAAAATTGTCATTTACAAAACCTTGGAAATTCACTGAAAAAACCATAGGTTTCTGGCACATTATAGTTAGAAATTAGCATTTAAAAAACCTTTGAAATTCACTGAAAAAACCATAGGTTTCAGGCACGTTATAGTTAGAAATTAGCATTTAAAAAACCTTACAAATTCACTGAAAAAACCATAGGTTTTAGGGACAGTTATAGTTAGTTGGACATTGCACTTGTACAAAACCCGTGAAATTCCCCCGTTATAGTTAGTTCAGCTAACTACAACTCGTGCCCCCGCAATGCACTGCTGATGACGTCACATATTACATCACTCATGACATGGTCAGTGACATCACTGATGACATCACTGATGACATCTCAAATGACATCACTGATGACATCACTGATGACATCATCCAGTGACTGTGTGTTTCTGTAAAGTTTAAATATGTTTAATATATATAGGGAAAGGCATATTGAAGAATGAGTGGGTGTATAAGTGTCTGAATGGATGATTTAGTACGTTAGTGACTGACTCTAAGTGAGTGATTAAACGTATCTTACTGAATGCATGGGTTAGTGACTAAACTGTGTGAATGTCTGTATCCGTCTGTCTGTTGGTGTGTAAGCGGCTGCATGGATTTGCGAATAGCTACATGAGTGTCTACATGAGTTATTGATTGGTTGTCTGAGTATCTGTATGGGTGCCTGAGTGTTTGTGTGGGTGGGGTGTGTGCGACTCTGTGCATAGATGTGTGAGTGGGTGATTCACTGGGTGCATGGTTTCAAGAGTGCATCTGTGATAGACTGTATGGGTGGGTAAGTGTGTGTAAGAGTGTGTTAGTGAGTGAATGTATGTCCCAGTGGTACATGTGTGAGTAACTACATATGTGAAAGGCAGTATATATGTGTGTTGGAGTATATAAATAGCTATAAGCGAGAGTGTGTGATTGTGAGAGTGACTGTATGGATGAGTGTGTGCTTGTATCAGTGATTGTATAAGAGTGTAAGAATGTGCTAGTATTTGTATGAGTAAGTGAGCTGGTGTGTGTATAACTGTATAGGTGAGTAAATGGCAGTGTGTTTAATTATTTGCATGACTGACTAGGTGTGTGAGTACCTCTATGGATGAGTGGCGGTGTTTGAGTGTCTATATAGGAGTATGAGTGCATATGATAGTCCTGTACTGAGTGACCGTAAGTATGAGTGACTGTACGGGTGAGTGAGTGGATGTGTGTGTAGACCTAAGAATCAGTGAGTGGGTATGTAGTTATTGGTGTTGAAGTGTCTATGGTTTTGCGAATGGCAGTCTATAATTTAGAGTGGGTGTATCAAAAGTTATATTAGGGTGTGAGAAGATGCATGAAATTATCACATGGATGATGTCATCAGTGATGTCATCAGTGATGTCATTTGAGATGTAGTGATGTCATCAGTGATGTCACTGACCATGTCATGAGTGATGTAATATGTGACGTCATCAGCAGTGCATTGCGGGGGCGCGAGTTATAGTTAGTTGAACTAACTATAACGGGGGAATTTCACGGGTTTTGTACGAGTGCAATGTCCAACTAACTATAACTGTCCCTAAAACCTATGTTTTTTTCAGTGAAGATATATATATATATATATGTACATATGTATCTCAATCAAATGATGTGGCGTTATAACTGCTCATACGTTACCTTTTTGTAGACCTGTCTGTACAGCCATGCAACCTTGGGCCCCTAATGAGCAATAACCCCTCGACTCATCCCAACCACCACACAGTAGACCCCAGCTAACAATAAAAGATAAACCACCCTCTCCACCATAATGAGAACAAAAAAACATATTGATATAACAAGTATGGTGGTGTACACAGCAGAGCATCATGAGCCTGGCTCCAACTACTTACTAAAAGCAGTGTTGGACACAATTATATAGATAACAACATCCACAAAAGAAGTATTGGCCACAATTATATAGATAACAACATCCACAAAGCCTTATAGTTTACTGTCCAAAACATTCAATTTGAGGACTGCAGAAATTGAAGGCAGACATATGTAGTGAAACTGGTGTTCTTGGGGCAAGTCCCAACAGACTTACTGTGAAACAATATAGATTAAAACAGCAAAGCATGCATGCATCCAGATCTCATTCAATCAATCAATCATGTCACTTATAAAGCGCACTACATACCCGCGAGGGTCTCAAGGCGCTGGGGGAAGAGGGGGGTGGTGCTGCTACTGATCGAAGAGCCAGGTCTTGAGGAGTCTTCTGAAGGCCAGTAGGTCTTGGGTCTGTCGGAGGTTGGTGGGGAGGGTGTTCCAGGTCTTGGCGGCGAGGTGGGAGAAGGATCTGCCGCCGGCGGTCGTTTTCCGGATGCGGGGGACTGTGGTGAGGGCGAGGCTGGTCGAGCGGAGCTGGCGGGTGGGGGTGTAGAAGCTGAGTCGTCTGTTGAGGTAGGCTGGTCCGGAGTTGTGGAGTGCTTTGTGTGCGTGGGTGAGGAGCTTGAAGGTTATCCTCTTGTTGACAGGGAGCCAGTGCAGGTCTCTCAGGTGGGGTGTGATGTGGCTGCGTCGGGGGATGTTGAGGATAAGACGTGCAGAGGCGTTCTGGATGCGTTGCAGCCATCTCAGGAGCTTAGCCGTCGTTCCTGCGTAGAGGGCGTTTCCGTAGTCCAGCCTGCTGGTGACGAGGGCCTGGGTGACTGTTTTTCTGGTTTCGGTGGGGATCCACTTGAAGATCCTGCGGAGCATTCGGAGGATGTTGAAGCAGGATGAGGAAACGGCGTTGACCTGCTTAGTCATGGAGAGGGTGGGGTCGAGGATGACCCCTAGGTTGCGTACGTGGTCGGTGGGTGGCGGGGCTGTTCCCAGTGATGTTGGCCACCAGGAGTCGTCCCAGGCTGAAGGGTTGGAACCAAGGATGAGGACCTCCGTCTTGTCCGAGTTCAGCTTCAGGCGGCTGGTCCTCATCCATTCGGCGACGGCCTTCATTCCTTCGTGGAGGTGGGCTTTGGCGGTGTGAGGGTCTTTGGTGAGGGAGAGGATCAGCTGGGTGTCGTCGGCGTAGGAGATGATGTTGAGGTTGTGCTGTCGGGCGACGTGGGCGAGGGGTGCCATGTAGATGTTGAACAGCGTTGGGCTGAGGGAGGAGCCTTGGGGTACGCCGCAGATGATCTTGGTGGCCTTGGATCGGAAGGGGGCGAGGCGGACGCTTTGTGTTCTGCCGGAAAGGAAGGATGTGGTCCAGTCCAGGGCCTTCTCTTGGATCCCGGCGTCGTGAAGGCGTGTTCGTAGTGTGTGGTGGCAGACCGTGTCGAAGGCGGCTGATAGGTCCAGGAGGATGAGGGCTGCTGTTTCTCCGTTGTCTAGCAGGGTCCTGATGTCATCGGTGGCGGCGATGAGGGCGGTTTCGGTGCTGTGGTTGCTGCGGAAGCCGGACTGGGAAGGGTCCAGGATGTTGTTCTCCTCGAGGTAGCGGGTCAGTTGTTTGTTGACGATTTTCTCGGTGACCTTCGCGGGGAACGGGAGCAGAGAGATGGGTCGGAAGTTCTTGAGGTCCTTGGGGTCTGCCTTGGGTTTCTTGAGTAAGGCGGTGATCTCGGCGTGCTTCCAGCTTTCCGGGAAGGTTGCTGTCTCGAAGGAGATGTTAATTATTTTCCGGAGATGGGGCGCGATGGCTGTACTGGCTTTGTTGAAGATGTGGTGAGGGCACGGGTCTAGCGGTGAACCGGAGTGGATGGTGTTCATGATCTCGCTGGTGTCCTCGTCATTGATGTTGGTCCAGGAGAGCAGGCGGTTGGTGGTTGTGGGGGCAGTGGTCTCGGTGGTTGCCGGGGCGGTCGTGGTGTTGAAGCTGTCGTGGATGTCGGCGATTTTGCGGTGGAAGAAGGTGGCCAGTGAGTCGCACAGGTCTCGCGACGGCTGGATGTCGTTGGTGTTGGGGTTGGAGAGTTCCTTCACGATGTTGAAGAGCTCTTTGCTGTTGTGTGCGTTGTTGTCTAGGTGGTCTTTGAGTGAGGCCCTTTTGGCGGATCTGATGAGGTGATGGTGACTGCGGGTGGCGCTCTTGTGGGCGGCGTAGCTGTCCGCTGTCCGTTCGTGGAGCCAGATCTTCTCCAGTTTTCGGCATGTTCGTTTGGAGGCCTGGAGGTCTTCGGTGAACCAGGTGGCTTTCTTGCTGGTGTGGCTGTTGGGAGGATTCTTGAGCGGGGCGAGGGTGTTGGCGCAGTCGTCGATCCACTGTCTGAGGTTGCGGGCGGCGGTGTCGGAGGGTTCGGCGGGTGGGCTCAGGGCGAGGGTTGTGGTTAGCTGGTCTTCCTTGACTCTGCTCCAGCAGCGGCGAGGCATTTGTTCGGTGCGGTGGTGCGTGGTGGGCTTCCTGTAGGTGAAGTGGATGCAGTGGTGGTCAGTCCAGTGGGGTTCGGAGGTGTGGTTGAAGGAGACGTGTGGGCTTGCGGAAAAGATGGAGTCGAGCGTGTGGCCGGCGGCGTGGGTGGGTGTAGTCACGAGCTGTCTGAGTCCGAGGGTGGCGAGGTTGTCGATCAGGGTGGTGGAGTTGGTGTCCTTGTTGTTCTCGAGGTGGAAGTTCAGGTCCCCGAGGAGGATGTAGTCCGTGGAGGCGATGGCGTGGGTGCTGACGAAGTCAGCGATGGAATCGCTGAACTGTGGTCGGGGTCCGGGGGTCTGTAGATGAGGGTTCCTCTGAGGGTGGTTTTGGGATCGGTGTGGATCTGGAAGTGCATGTGTTCGGCGGTGCTGAGGGTGTCGTCGGTGTTGGTTGAGACTCTGAGGGTGTTCCTGTGGACGATGGCGATGCCTCCTCCGACTCCGTTGGTGCGGTCCCTGCGGGTGATCTTGTATCCGTCCGGGATGGCAATGGCGATGTCGGGGGCTGAAGCGGGATTCAGCCAGGTCTCCGTCAGGAATGCGACATCTGGGGAGGTTGAGTCGAGAAGGTCCCAGAGTTCGATGGCGTGTTTGCGGGCGGAGCGGGTGTTGAGGAGGATGCATCTGAGGTAGTTGGGTTCTTTCCTGGGCGGTAGTTTGGCGGGGCGGGTGCTGGCGAAGCTGCAGTTCCGGCAGGTGAAGGGCCCTTGGGTGCGCTTCGGGGTGGCCTGGTAGCAGGCGTGATCTTTTCCGGGGTTGAGTGCGTGGAGGGTGCTGGCGTCGTATCGGCGTCTGTTGATGTGGCGGGCGCGGGGGATGCCCGGACCAGGGGGTCTGGCGCTGGGCGCGGTCACGGCGCAGACGGGCTTGCCTTAGGCGCGCCTTCGGCGCGCCAGCGGCGCGCCCGCTGCGCACGTCCGCTGCGCAGCCGCACAGCGGCCGCCATAAATGGGGAGGTGGGAGGGAGGAGCAGGGAATGGGGCAGCGAATGGGCAGTGAGGGGGTGGGGCCGCAGGGGCGCAGCGGCGGGAAACAGGCACAGAAGGGAAAACGAGCACAATCAGGGCATCAAGGGGGCACAGAAAGGAAAAAAACGAGCACAATCAGGGGCAGCAAGGGGGCACAGAAAGGAAAAGACTAGCACAATGAGGGGCAGCAAGGGGGCACAGAAAGGAAAAACGAGCACAATCAGGGGCAGCAAGGGGGCACAGAAAGGAAAAACGAGCACAATCAGGGGCAGCAAGGGGGCACAGAAATGAAAAACGAGCACAATCAGGGGCAGCAAGGGGGGCACAGAAAGGAAAAAACGAGCACAATCAGGGGCAGCAAGGGGGCACAGAAAGGAAAAAATGAGCACAATCAGGGGCAGCAAGGGGGCACAGAAAGGAAAAACGAGCACAATCAGGGGCAGCAAGGGGGCACAGAAAGGAAAAACGAGCACAATCAGGGGCAGCAGCAGGGCACACAGACGGAGCTGTGTGGTGGGGAGCGACCTACCAGTCAAGGTCAGGGTCGCTCTCTTCACCACGCAGCGGCCGCCATAAATGGGGAGGTGGGAGGGAGGAGCAGGGAATGGGGCAGCGAATGGGCAGTGAGGGGGCGGGGCCGCAGGGCGCAGCGGCGGGAAACAGGCACAGAAGGGAAAACGAGCACAATCAGGGCATCAAGGGGGCACAGAAAGGAAAAAAACGAGCACAATCAGGGGCAGCAAGGGGGCACAGAAAGGAAAAACTAGCACAATGAGGGGCAGCAAGGGGGCACAGAAAGGAAAAACGAGCACAATCAGGGGCAGCAAGGGGGGCACAGAAAGGAAAAACGAGCACAATCAGGGGCAGCAAGGGGGCACAGAAAGGAAAAACGAGCACAATCAGGGGCAGCAAGGGGGCACAGAAAGGAAAAAACGAGCACAATCAGGGGCAGCAAGGGGGCACAGAAAGGAAAAACGAGCACAATCAGGGGCAGCAAGGGGGCACAGAAAGGAAAAAACGAGCACAATCAGGGGCAGCAAGGGGGCACAGAAAGGAAAAACGAGCACAATCAGGGGCAACAAGGGGGGCACAGAAAGGAAAAAACGAGCACAATCAGGGGCAGCAAGGGGGCACAGAAAGGAAAAAACGAGCACAATCAGGGGCAGCAAGGGGGGCACAGAAAGGAAATAACGAGCACAATCAGGGGCAGCAAGGGGGCACAGAAGGAAAAACGAGCACAATCAGGGGCAGCAGCAGGGCACACAGACGGAGCTGTGTGGTGGGGGAGCGACCTACCAGTCAAGGTCAGGGGTCGCTCTCTTCACCACGCAGCGGCCGCCATAAATGGGGAGGTGGGAGGGAGGAGCAGGGAATGGGGCAGCGAATGGGCAGTGAGGGGGCGGGGCCGCAGAGCGCAGCGGCGGGAAACAGGCACAGAAGGGAAAACGAGCACAATCAGGGCATCAAGGGGGCACAGAAAGGAAAAAAAACGAGCACAATCAGGGGCAGCAAGGGGGCACAGAAAGGAAAAACTAGCACAATGAGGGGCAGCAAGGGGGCACAGAAAGGAAAAACGAGCACAATCAGGGGCAGCAAGGGGGCACAGAAAGGAAAAAACAGAGCACAATCAGGGGCAGCAAGGGGGCACAGAAAGGAAAAACGAGCACAATCAGGGGCAGCAAGGGGGGCACAGAAAGGAAAAAACAAGCACAATCAGGGGCAGCAAGGGGGCACAGAAAGGAAAAACGAGCACAATCAGGGGCAGCAGCAGGGCACACAGACGGAGCTGTGTGGTGGGGGAGCGACCTACCAGTCACGGTCTGGGGTCGCTCTCTTCACCACGCAGCGGCCGCCATAAATGGGGAGGTGGGAGGGAGGAGCAGGGAATGGGGCAGCGAATGGGCAGTGAGGGGGCGGGGCCGCAGGCGCAGCGGCGGGAAACAGGCACAGAAGGGAAAACGAGGCACAATCAGGGCATCAAGGGGGCACAGAAAGGAAAAAAACGAGCACAATCAGGGGCAGCAAGGGGGCACAGAAAGGAAAAAACTAGCACAATGAGGGGCAGCAAGGGGGCACAGAAAGGAAAAACGAGCACAATCAGGGGCAGCAAGGGGGCACAGAAAGGAAAAAACGAGCACAATCAGGGGCAGCAAGGGGGCACAGAAAGGAACTTATCTTGGATATGATGCAATTTAACTGCATATCTGCATGTATACAAGTGGCAGGGTAGTATCAACTATTATCTTATGCAATATAGAGTGATCAGTAGAAGTATACTAACTGGAAACAGGACAATCAATCAATATCAGAGGCTGCTAGTGATCGTCTTCTGAAACCTGGGGTGCAGGGGGGTCAGCACCCCTCTCCTCCTTCTCCGAGGGATAGGGATGTGTCTCTTTTTAGTGCCTTTATCTCCGGTTGTGAATCAGAAAATGTACAGGTCTTGCTTTGCTTCACACCTCAGCCTTATAGATTGACTTGGAGAAGCACCCCTGGGAGACCCACATGAGACCAATTTATTGCTGAGTCAACCTGCTTCCAAATTCACACTCCATAATTACTCTTAATGCACCTACCCCCTTTTTCAGTAAAATCTACCATGATGGGGCCAGAAGGTACAGGAGGCATGGTGTCTCATCAGAATGTTGTCTGTAAGGAAGATCTCTGATTGATTTCTTGGAATCTGGCTGGACTCAAATCTAAACTCTTCGAGCAAGAGTGGTACTCGTTTATTAGACATTATGATGTTTGTTTATTTCAGTAGACCTTGGCACTGGACAAAATTTTCATCAATTGATTTGTTTCATACAGCGTGGAAGCTTTACCACCAAGAAATTCAGGGCAGGCGGAGGGGGGCCTACAGATATTGGTAAAGTCCGACATTTTGTGTACCCATGAATTGCTGAAAGTAGACTTATTTGATTTAATGGGGGTTATGCTAGAATTCCCAACGGGCCTGAAATTGGTGTTATTCAATATATATGCCCTCAACTATCGAATCACCAATTATATCTCTTTTTGATGATTTGATTGTACAGTTTCAGCAGAATGCAAAAGTGATTGTAGCTGGTGATTTTAATTCTTCATTTGAACCCTCTCAATCTCTTAGTATGGTAGCAGAAAAGGAGGATGAGCAGTGGGGCATCCCTAACCTTGAGGGTAAATCTTATCACCGTCTCTCCAATGTTGCTAAACAAATTGCATCACTGATGGTGGGGCGAAGTCTGAGAGCATGTAATGGGAAAACCCGCTCTGACCAAATGAGAGCTGCTACATTCAAAAGGGTAGCCTCTACTAGTGTGATTGACTACATTCTTCTGGAGGCCAGTCTCTGGCCACTGCTCTACGACATAGTGGTTTTACTGCATACAGATAGCGATCATAATGTCCCGATAGTTAAACTTGTAGGGAATGAGCTTTCAAGATCGCCATCTATCCAGAGCACAGTAGTTCCTGAACCTGTTGTGGCCAATACCTATAGAAGAGTTTCTTGGCCTAGGGTTATGGCCAATGAGAACATTCTTGCTGAGGTATATCAGTGGTTCAGATGTTTTTTATCAAATTATGAAAATTCCCCTGAGGAGGCTATACCAATTATAGATATTCATGGGAGTTTTTTTTAACTAATGACAGAATATTTTTCATACAAATCTAGTGGTAACATACTATCCCCTCCTAAAGACCCAAAATGGTATTAGTCCGAATGTGAGCAGGCCAAGGAAGCGCTGAGAAGCGCTATTAGAGACGCAATCGACTCGAGATTAGCACAGCCCGACGGGACTACAAGTGCGCAATCGATCATGCAAAAAGGAAGTGGGAGAATGCTAATTGACAAGACATGATCCAGGCCCTTAAAATGAATGATCGGCGGATATTTTGGTATATTATTGCAAATGGGACAATAGGAAGCTTTAATCCTAGGAGGAATTATATCCCTGACTATACTGCATCAGTGATGTTATAGTAATGTAACAACTAAACTGCTTTGTGAAGGCATGCATGCCCTTTTTTTACCTTTTGTATTCATTCAGTAAATATTCGAAATTATTATATTTATATCACATGCCATACAAATAATAAATAAATGAATATCTGGAATCAAACACAGAAAAGGTGATGGTAGGCTGCTTGAAATAAGTCTAACCACTGGCAATAGCTCGGCTTAGCACTTCAGCTAGTTGTTCTTTTGCTCACCATGCCACCTCAGTTTGGACCCAGCCATATGTAAATCAATCCTGTTCTTGCTCTTCATGGGAACAGTCCACCCTGAACTGTCAAGCCAGGTCCTCACTGAAATGGAACTCAAACAACCCAGGACTGGTTTTGCCCTAGTTACAGGCTCATCAGCAAGGTACAGCTTTGGTTCAATGGCACAGTGAGCATGGGACCCACGTCTGGGCACACCTCTGCCACTTAGGATGGTACATGAAACACACAAAAGGTGATAGGAGGCTGCTTGCAGTAAGTTTAACAACTGGCAATAGCTCGGGTAGCACTCCAACCCATCATTCTTTTGCTCACCATGCCACCTCAGTTTGGACTCAGCCATATGCAAATTAGTCTTGGCCCTGCTCCTCATGGGAACAGTCCAACCGGAAATGCCAATCCAGGTCTTCCCTCTCTAAATTCGGTGAGCAGGTACTCCCTAGGGGAGATGGAGTAGTTAATTCTGTTGCCATGACGGAGTAAATCCCATCCACCAAACTCTAAAGCAGGCCCGTACTTTGTTAACCTGCCAGGTTTGAACTAGAGCATAGATATGAAATGATAAAAAAATAATGTAACAGAATTTTTGACTGTAATACGCAATTACTGACTGACATTAAAACAACAATATAACAAATAAAACGACAAATAAAAGATTGAAGCAACATCTTAGCCTTGCTTGTGGGTGCATACTAGTAAAATAAACATCGTGTGATTCAGAAGTTCGTGCAAAAGTCCTTTTCTTCCGAAAGAAAAAAATCCTTTCTAATATATTTCAGTGTTTGCATTCTGCGAGAGTTGTGCGTGTGCAAAAGCCGATGCACTTTGTCAATTTATCGACCGCTGCACCATCTGAGATTACAGTCCGCCTACAGCCTAAGTGCTTCATGCATGGAATTTAGATTTGTTATCGATACTACATTATAAGACTCCGTGACATTTGCGTGAGACAGAAACAAACGCTTGAGCATTTTTCTGTGAGTCAGTCCGCCCCCCACCCCCTTCACTCAATGTTACAGCCAGGCACCAACTCAGTTCCCGTAAAACTACAATATTTTCATGAATCATAACTATTTATCTGTTTTGTGCACTGCAGAGCAAATATGCCAATCCGGATGTGAAAGGCTCGCACGATCTTTCCTTCATAGGCCACATCCTCTCTTGAATCATTGAGTGATTAATTGTAGTGTGATATTAATTCTCTTCCTGATCATCTCTCAATCACGTACACTGTGAATGCAGTGAGCAATTCAGTATAGTAAAGTGTCTGAGTAATGCACAGTAATAGACCAAAATGACAGACCTTGTTTACAGAAACTTTATTTTATATGACCGTAAACTTCTAAACCTTAGTGTTCTTTCGACAGCCTCACTGAGAGAAGTTCTACCGCCTGACTTGATTTTTATGATTTTTTCAGATTATGAGATACTTTGGGTCTAAAATAATAGTACTTCTTCATATCCATAGAACGTTTGCCGCCATAACTATTTCGTTCAACATGTTTGTTGCAGTAGGGCAGCCAACATGCACAGGAAGTACTCGCAGGTCCCCTGATGTGAATAACCACTGTCTCGAATGCCAACATCCGTCCACCCTAACCCTTGCATTCCAAAAGGTGCTTGTGCTTGCAGGAGCAATCCTTTTTTCCAGGTTTGCAGATAAGGAAATCTGTGGGAAGAACCTGAAAGGAGGGCCGATTCTACTGATTTCAGGTGCTTCCTGTAAGAAATGTGGTTGTTGGTTTCACTGGGGTGTGAGCTCTAGGCAAGCAGCGATCAGGATCCTTTTCAGGACGGAACAAGCCAACCCTAAATTAACCAGTTAGGTTTAACTTAGAGGCAATGGGTAAAGTATTTGTGCAAAACCTCAAATAGTAATATCGTGAAACACCACACAAAAAGCATCCCACACCAAGTTAGGAAAATAGAACGTTCTTTAATAAATCAAACAAGACCAAAAGGACAAAATCCAATTAGTAGAACAGGTGATATGCAATTTTAAAGATTTTGATGACAATAGCACTAAAAAACACAAAGCGCCAAATGTGGATATCTGGTGGCGACGGACCGGGACAAAATCAAAAGTTCAGGCCGACTGCGATGGAGCACGGGCCGGCTACATGGACTCAGTTAGACCCACTGACCAAAGTACCTTAAATCCTGGTTTGCAGAGCGCTGCGAGGATCCGTGCCGAAAATGCGCCACGCAGCCGAAGGGATGCGCTGGTCCTGAGATGAGGCGAGGCTGCAATGCGAGGTCCTGCATCATCGTTGAGGATCCTGTCAACAAGGGCTTGCGATGTGAATTCCGGTGGCAGTTGATGCGATGCGTAGGTTCCGAAGAGCTGAGAGGCTGCGATGCGGAGTTCTTCGTCGAGGCTGCCATAGACGAGGGATGCAAGGGCCTGTGCCGAGGCTGTGTCATGCAGAGGCGGTTCCGAAGAGGCTGCAGAGGCAATGCAGGTCTTTGCGACGGTTCCAATCCACACAGAAGTGGCTATGTGTTGGTTCTTCGTGGGGTTGCGCTGGGCAGCTGAGAAGATGAGTTAGTTCCACTGGATCCACAGAGGCTGGCAGAGCACCTTAAAGCCTCTTCCAAGGGTCCAGGACTGGGGCGGGACCAATTGGTAGGGCAGACTCACAGATGGCAGAGTCCAGGTGCAGGTGTAAGGTTGTTGGAAGCCTGTTGTGTCCTTGGGGTTTCAGATCAGGAGACCAGTCAACTAGCCCTTGGAGTCACTCTAGGGTTCTGGGTTCAAGAGATTCAAGTCCAGTCTTTTTCACCCAGGCAAGAGGGCAGCAGGACAACAGTCCTTCAGAGCAGCAGTCCAACAGAGTGGCAGTCCTTTCAGCAGCACAGCATCACTTCTTCCTGGCAGAGTATCCACAGGTCTAGAGGTGTACTGAAGAACTGGTTTCTGAGGTCCAGTATTTATACCCAGTTGTGCCTTTGAAGTGCGGAGAAGCTTCTAGAGACAGGTCATTTAAGTGCACAGGTGCCCTGCCTTCCTGGCCCTGGCTCCAGACTAAAAACGGGTTTTGCAGCCATTTGTGTGGAGGCATGACACAGCCTATTTAAGTTTAAGTGGGGCTAGGCCCAGCTTCTCCCTTCCATCCCAACAGTTATGACCCATCCAGGCACACCTAAGCTCCTTATTGTGTGAGGCTGTCTACGAGGAATGCACAAAGCCTAACTGTCAACTACACTCACTCATATAATCAGGCACAAAACATGACCTGGCAACCTATTTCTATTTGGAAATTACAGTTCATTAAATGTAATAAGGTAACTCTAATGTTATTCTATGGGAGAGGTAGGTCTTGCAGTAGCAAAAAACGAATTTAAGAGTTTTTCACTACCAGGACATTTAAAATTTAAATTACAAGTCTAACTTTATAAATACACTGCCCACTGGGCTGTCCAGGGCTTACTCTAGGGGGGACTTATATGTATTCAAAAGGAAGGTGTGTGCCCAGCAAATGGTTTATTTTGCATGGCCGAAATGGCAGTTTAAGAAACTGCAGAAACCGGTTGCAATGGCAGGCCTGAGACATGTTTAAAGTGCTACTTATGTGGGTGGCACAATCAGTGCTGCACGCCCACTAGTAGCATTTAATTTACAGGCCCTGGGTACAGGTAGTGCCCCCTTACCAGGGACTTACAAGTAAATTGAATATGCTAATTGGGTATAAGCCAATTCTACCATCGTTAAGGGAGAGATAACAAGCACGTTAGCACTGGTTAGCAGTGGTAAAGTGAGCCCTAAATGCCAGCAAAAACAGGTTCAGAAACCAGGAGGGGGCGTGGCAAAAACGTTTGGGATGACCCTGCAGAAAGGGCTAAGTTGAACACTTCTCAAAACACTAGAGCTAGTCTTCACAGTTCTGCAAATTATTCTTGTGATGCAGGTCAATATCCGGATACTGAAGCACTAATTATGACTGTCAGTGATAAACACCTTTTTATCATGGATGAACATTTCTTTAAAAAGATGTATTCAAACCAACACTTATGAATTCTAAAACCTACAATTATGAGTTGTCATGCGTACTTCTAATAGTAAGGACATGAATGAAAGCAGCATTTGACACACAGGTCCCGATTCTGATCTCGTTCGGAAAGCATACCGACCGAATCGGTTCAGGAATGCTTTCCGTATGACTCGGATCGGGGGAGTCCGACCGAACGAGTACGATGCAACCGTATGCATCAGGATACGATTCGGTCGGGCTCCCATTGAATTAAATGGGAGCCTGTGTTCCGAATGTGAGCACAGGCTCCCACTGAAGAAAGGGGTGGGTGGGGAAAACCTTGCACCCTGTGGCAGGCACCCCATGGTGCCTGCCACACTGTGCATGGTTGGAAAGGGGGGACACATGAGTATCCCCACCGGCCCACTTCGGAGGGCCCCGGGTAAAGGGGGGCCTGCTACGTGCCCTTAAAGACCAATTCAGGCAGCCGTTTCCTTCTAGGCAAACCGATTCTGAAAGGCTGTCCGAATCGGACATCGTACTCGCTCGTTCGGAAACCAAGTCCATATAGCTGTACGAATCGGCTCCGGAAAGGCTCGACTTGTCCGAATGCAGTTCGGAACCGATTCGGTCAGGACTAAAGGTCTCCAGGCATCGTACTTGGTCTTTCGGAACTGGGAATGAGTCGGTCTGAAACAAGGGATCCGGATCGGATTCGGCAAACCCGAATTCGATTCGGAGCCCTTCCGACCGACATCGGAATTGACCCCCTGGTGTGATATTACTCGAGGGTTATTTTCCTGCGCTGGCTCTTGGATGGACTGATTGGAGTCAAACAAGGCTTATAATGGGACAAAGCAATCCTCATATGCTATGGACAGCAGCAGTATTTAAAGAATGACGTTGAGAAGAAATCAACGCTACTTGTTTTCTGAAATAGCTCTAAGAGTTAGACTTCTATCTGGTGATAGGGGATGTAAAAACATAAAAAGAATGCTGCAGCCAAAGATTATTCAAGAATGGGAGTGAAAGATCTCATGTAAATAAAGATTGTTTGATCTGAAATGTTAATGTGCTGGACATGGCATTCTCTTTGGCTGTCCAAATCACATGGACCCTTCGATATAAAAAGCATGTTGCTGACCATATATGTTGTCTACAAAGAGGTTTACTGAGGAAACCACCTGAGAAGAAATGCAATTCCTCATTACTTAAGATGAACTCATTATTGTCCATATAAATAACCGGACACCATTTATTTCAGAGCTCTGATTGTTTCACACACTTTGTGAAATGCCCCTGGATGGATAGCACAGGTGAAGACATATCCCTCAAGGTATTGGTGAAGGACATGTAGGAGAAGAAAACCTTTGCTTCCAGGAGTCAAGTCAGTGGCTATTTATAAAATACTTATGTCTCATGAAGAAGGTGATCTGGATATTGTGTTAAAACTCGTTGAGTGGAGACGTTTAAAGACCCAGAGATGGCTGTGTAAAAAAGTTTTGTTTGAGAATCTTAATCTAATAGATGAAATAATTAGAACTGTAGAACAATCTCCCAGATGTAGGATACAATCTAGAAGCATGCACGAACCTTAGGAGTCCCTAGCTGTGAATACTGTAAGAAGAATTTATTTATAATGCCACGTGGCATTATAACCCCAGAAACAATGCAGGAATTAATGAACAGAAAAATAAAGCAAACAAAAGGTTCACATTTAAGATAAGAGTCTAATCTTTCATGAACTATAACCAAACTGACTTTTGAGATATTTTAAGGTTGCTCAAAACAATCGGGAGACACAGCCACTTGGAATGGTACCAGAGTATCATATGCAAAATATCGTCTGACAGAAATACAGTGTCTCAAACATTGTTTACAGAAATGTCACCACACTGGAGTTCATAGTACAAAATCTACACCAATTTGGATGATATATTTGGGAAAAGATTTTTAGGGCGCCACAATAGGTTTGCTGTTGACATTCTAACGTACAACGCATCCATTTCTTTATATTTGGTTATATTCCACATTGTGGGTCATGAGGTAAAAGTACCACAGAAAGCAGTAAACAATTGACTGAAGCACCCACTGAACATATCATGACAAATCTTACTGTATTTTGGCAAAATAAAATAAAGACCTGCTTGATGAGAAGGAATTGATATTTATTGGTAATACATTTCCACTGATCACCGTTCTATATTTACTACTATGCTTTTACAAATTCTGAGTAAATTTGTTGGTCAGATCAAGAGTCTTGAATCAAGGCGACCAACATCAGATTCTTTCATTTTCTGTTAACTGTTTCCAAGCTGTATAAAACAGGTGATCATTCACACTCAAATGGTTTGTAGAGAGGCATCTTTTCAAGAATTGCTCAACAAATTTCCTGAATTATAGTAAAATGTTATTGATTGTTATGGCTACCTCACATTTAGAAGTGTGCAAAATCGATAAGTTTGTTTGTGATCTTTGAAAAGTTCTGTGGAAACTTTTACAATTTTGCAAAGGTCATGACATTTTTTGTTTTGCCACATCTGAATGAAAAGCATGACAATTTTAGTTGCATATATATCACTTAATACTGACAAAGTGTTTCTGCAGAAAACAGTTATGCCCTCATTACAAAAAGGGACGAGTGGGAAACAAAAAGTTATGGGAGGAATGCTTAAATAAATCTCAGCCCCTGGGAATAAATTGGGCTGCATCCCAGTTCATCATTTATTTTGCCCACCATGTCACGAACTAGTCTTGTGCAAATCACTATTGGTCCTGCTCCAATAAGAACAGTCAAAAGACACACAATTGATGGACGGAATGCAGAACAAATCAAAACATTCACCCCCAGTCAAGAGATCTGGGTTAAATCCATCATTCTTTTGCTCACCATGCCACCCCAGTTTAGACCTGGCCATATGCAAATCAGTCTTGACCCTGGGCCTCATGGGAACAGTCCAGCCCGAACTGCCAAGCCAGGTCTTCCCCGGACCGGAAACAAGCATCCTAGGACCGGTTTCGGGGTTTCACCCCTCTTCAGCCAGGATAGCTTGATTCCAGTGGCACAGTGAGCCAAGGACCCACGTCTGGGCATACCTGGCGCACTTAGGGCGAGAAAGCAAAAGACACACAATTGATGGACGGAATGCAGAACAAATCAAAACATTCACCCCCAGTCAAGAGATCTGGGTTAAATCCATCATTCTTTTGCTCACCATGCCACCCCAGTTTAGACCTGGCCATATGCAAATCAGTCTTGACCCTGGGCCTCATGGGAACAGTCCAGCCCAAACTGCCAAGCCAGGTCTTCCCCGGACCGGAAACAAGCATCCTAGGACCGGTTTCGGGGTTTCACCCCTCTTCAGCCAGGATAGCTTGATTCCAGTGGCACAGTGAGCCCAGGACCCATGTCTGGGCATACCTGGCGCACTTAGGGCGAGAAAGCAAAAGACACACAATTGATGGACGGAATGCAGAACAAATCAAAACATTCACCCCCAGTCAAGAGATCTGGGTTAAATCCATCATTCTTTTGCTCACCATGCCACCCCAGTTTAGACCTGGCCATATGCAAATCAGTCTTGACCCTGGGCCTCATGGGAACAGCCCAGCCCGAACTGCCAAGCCAGGTCTTCCCCGGACCGGAAACAAGCATCCTAGAACCGGTTTCGGGGTTTCACCCCTCTTCAGCCAGGATAGCTTGATTCCAGTGGCACAGGGAGCCCAGGACCCATGTCTGGGCATACCTGGCGCACTTAGGGCAAGAAAGCAAAAGACACACAATTGATGGACGGAATGCAGAACAAATCAAAACATTCACCCCCAGTCAAGAGATCTGGGTTAAATCCATCATTCTTTTGCTCACCATGCCACCCCAGTTTAGACCTGGCCATATGCAAATCAGTCTTGACCCTGGGCCTCATGGGAACAGTCCAGCCCGAACTGCCAAGCCAGGTCTTCCCCGGACCGGAAACAAGCATCCTAGGACCGGTTTCGGGGTTTCACCCTCTTCAGCCAGGATAGCTTGATTCCAGTGGCACAGTGAGCCCAGGACCCACGTCTGGGCATACCTGGCGCACTTAGGGCGAGAAAGCAAAAGACACACAATTGATGGACGGAATGCAGAACAAATCAAAACATTCACCCCCAGTCAAGAGATCTGGGTTAAATCCATCATTCTTTTGCTCACCATGCCACCCCAGTTTAGACCTGGCCATATGCAAATCAGTCTTGACCCTGGGCCTCATGGGAACAGTCCAGCCCGAACTGCCAAGCCAGGTCTTCCTCGGACCGGAAACAAGCATCCTAGGACCGGTTTCGGGGTTTCACCCTCTTCAGCCAAGATAGCTTGATTCCAGTGCCACAGTGAGCCCAGGACCCACGTCTGGGCATACCTGGTGCACTTAGGGCGAGAAGCAAAGACACACAATTGATGGACGGAATGCAGAACAAATCAAAACATTCACCCCCAGTCAAGAGATCTGGGTTAAATCCATCATTCTTTTGCTCACCATGCCACCCAAGTTTAGACCTGGCCATATGCAAATCAGTCTTGACCCTGGGCCTCATGGGAACAGTCCAGCCCGAACTGCCAAGCCAGGTCTTCCCCGGACCGGAAACAAGCATCCTAGGACCGGTTTCGGGCTTTCAGCCCTCATCAGCCAGGATAGCTTGACTCCAGTGGCGTAGTGAGCACGGGACCCACGTCTGGGCATACCCTTCCCACTTAGGGCGAAATGCAAAACACACAAGATGATGGACGGAATGTTGCACATTGGCAAACATTCACCCCCAGTCACAGATCTGGGTTTAATCCATCGTTATTTTGCTTCACCACGCCACCCCAGTTCAGACATAGCCATATGCAAATCAGTCTTGACCCTGTGCCTCATGGGAACAGTCCAGACCGAACTGCCAAGCCATGTCTTCCCTGGACCGGAAAGAATGATGGATTTAACCCAGATCTCTTGACTGGGGGTGAATGTTTTGATTTGTTCTGCATTCCGTCCATCAATTGTGTGTCTTTTGCTTTCTCGCCCTAAGTGCGCCAGGTATGCCCAGACGTGGGTCCTGGGCTCACTGTGCCACTGGAATCAAGCTATCCTGGCTGAAGAGGGTGAAACCCCGAAACCGGTCCTAGGATGCTTGTTTCCGGTCCGAGGAAGACCTGGCTTGGCAGTTCGGGCTGGACTGTTCCCATGAGGCCCAGGGTCAAGACTGATTTGCATATGGCCAGGTGTAAACTGGGGTGGCATGGTGAGCAAAAGAATGATGGATTTAACCCAGATCTCTTGACTGGGGGTGAATGTTTTGATTTGTTCTGCATTCCGTCCATCAATTGTGTGTCTTTTGCTTTCTCGCCCTAAGTGCGCCAGGTATGCCCAGACGTGGGTCCTGGGCTCACTGTGCCACTGGAATCAAGCTATCCTGGCTGAAGAGGGGTGAAACCCCGAAACCGGTCCTAGGATGCTTGTTTCGAACGGAAAATAAGTCTGGGCATACCGCACACGGTAGAAAAAAAAGTGCTTAGTGGAATGCTTAAATGAATTTCAGCCACTGGTAGTTACTCATGCTGGATCCCAGTACATTGTTATTTGTCTGTTCTTTACGCACCTCGTTGCTGCCGGATGCCAGGGGGCCACCGGGGACTGCATCCCCAATATTCCTTTGTGCCAGGAGGCGCCAGCGTTTCCTTTCCTGCACCGGAGGGGGCATAAAAGCAGTCTCGGGCTCCCGCAGCGCGGGACGCGTGCGGGCGTGCCCGGGCCGTGCCCGGGCAAAGCCCAGGCCAAGGGCGGGCCCGTCTGTGCCAGGAAGAGGCAGGGCAGGGCCACTCCCCTTGGTTTTCCAACATGGACCAGTGATTGCATCAACTTGTTTACGCGCACCAGGTACTGTGCTTGTAGCAGATTTCTCCTTTAGATTATTTGGGTTACCTGTTTGCTTTATACACACTTTACTCCTCCAAGGGAACCATTGTTTTAGTGCTTGTTGCTGACCTAGTGATTTGGGTAAGCGGAAGGCGATAGATTGGGCTCCTAGGGCTCCAAAGGGGAATAAAACGCCTACTAGGAAGGTGGACGGTGACTTACTCACTAGAATTTACACTCTTCTGACCGAGTGTACTGATATTATTACTTCCAACTCTAGCCTACCCAATCCTAGCACAGTGGCCCTCTCTAGTCCTCCATCCCAGCTCCTCCACAAAATGTTTGAAAAACAACACACAAAAGCACATGTGCCAGAGCCAGAGGGGAACGACAGCCCGCTTCATCATGTTCATTGTGACAGACTATCCACATCACAGGAGGCGATAATGGTGGAATGTAGCAACAGGTATTCTGTACTTGACAATACTTAGTTTGAACCGAAGAGCTGAACCCCATCAGGGAGAGTCTGCATGAACACTGAGACTTTGATATGCTGCAGAGTCTGATGGAAGTTGTTAAAGACCTCAAAGAGCAGGTTAAAATTCTCCTTGATGTTGTTGGAAACTTTGGTGGGTTGTACACTAACAACCCTACATGCTGCTGCAAGGGGCCGGGGACAGGTACAAAAACACCAGAGAAGTGCTGCGTTAAGGTCAACCTTCCTTCTAGCTCCTTAAACCAGAGTTGTTCGCTATTAAACTCAGATGCTCAAACCCACATAGCCCCATTGATGTGTTTAAATCACGAGGGGAGAGCTGGGGAATGGATGCCTTCATGGAGGTCGCATGGGGGGAGATTGTCTGGAGAGCCCGGGGATGTAAGCAAGGAGCAGTGGAGGGGGGTCTGGGGCCCTATGCTGCCACCCTGACCAATTCACGGCCACAGCCCAATGGAGGCCTCTGGGGGGAGGGGGGGGGCGACAGGGCAGCTATATATCTTACCCATGTTCCAAAGCTGCCCATTGGGTCATGGGAAAACAAGGAGTCTCTAACAAACAAAGTTATTCATTGGCTCCGCAAAACCAGACACAGCTATTCAATAATTAGGAGTGACGTCGTAGATGTGGAAAGGCTCCGAACATCTGCTGGTATCCAAGATCTTATTCGGGTCTCCTTTGCGAGGTTTGATCTAGTGGAGGGGCTTATGGCGGTTGAAGCACGCACAATATCAAATGCGCGTACTGTCATTCAGCTCAAATTTTGTGCACCAACAGACCTCTTGACATCCCAGCATGCCAAGAGTGACAGGGGAGCAGGCGAAGAACCCAGGGCAACCAGCAGGAATCATCAGTGACTGGAGCACATGACTCCGTGTAATTCGAATGTTAATGAAGAAGGGGGGGTTGCGACCACGTCGCCACTTCATCCACAAGAAGTGGATCCTCCCAGGGATAGGAAACTTAATTCTGGGCAGGCTAGTGTCTGCTTGCATAGTCAAGATGGGTTAATGACATCAATACACTTAATGATAGAAATATAAAAAGCACTTCAACTCTATATGGGGCAGATTTAACCCTGGACCCCTTGGTAGAGATCACTTCATGGAATGTAGCAGGGTTAACCAAACTTTTGCCTGATGCCGAGTGGGGGGAATTTATTGACACCTATGACATATGCCTATTCCAGGAAACCTGGTGCCTTACCCAATGTCATAGAAATGGGTATACATCGTTCTGTGTTGAAGCAACTAAGAGCTCCAAGGGGAGGCCCTCGGGGGGATTATGTATTTGGATTAAGACCACACTTCGATGCACCATTAGGACTCTACTCTGTGGTTCTAAAGACATTTTAGCACTTAGACTCTTATTCCCCTCTGGTCTATCTATAAAATTAATAAACGTTTATAACAGAGTGGAGGGTAGAAATAATGAAACTATCACCATTTGCCAACTTGAGCAATTGCTAGTTAACCCCGGATCTAGAGACCTCCTTTTGGTGGCAGGTGACCTCAATGCAACATTTGAGCCACTAGCTGCAGCCCCTCATGACCTAACTTCTGAGCTGGACAATCAATGGGGAATACCCCATTTAGAATTGCCCAAAGTAAGATGGACACCTAAAGTGGGACATTGAGTCTCAAAATATGATCTTAGGGCCACGAATGGCAGGCGTATCTCAGATCGCATGGGTAAAGCTACCTTTAATAGACCAGGATACTGCAGCAGAATAGATTACTTCCTTGCCCAAGTAGAGCTATGGCCTGCCATAGTGGACATGGAAGTGATCGAACAACTAGATAGTGATCATAATGCCCTGGGCCTGTCATTGAGCATTGAGAAAACTCCACACTTTGGGAGTAGGGGTCATTGTGAGATAGGAGTGATTCAGCCTACTAATAACAGATCTATCAAGTGGGAGTGAATTGTTAAAAACCCTGTGGCCCTAAATACCATCAAGGAAACTGTTAAAGCCGACTATGATTATTTGTCCAAACTTCCTAGTGATTCAAGAAATGAAAAGATGATTCTCTCACATGTAAAGCTGGGGGAGATAATAAGGGATGTCCTGGGTAAACCAAGGAAAAAGAAAAGGAATCTTACTTTGAAAACTGAACCCTGGTACAATAATGCTTGTAGAGTAGTGATGGAGCAGGATAAATGAAAATTCTTTAACCTCCTAATAATTTTCGTAAAATAATTAATAAACATGTTCGTTTAAGTAAATAACCAACAATGTATGTTACATGTAAAGGGTTAAAGGTAACACGCTATTTTTGTGTGCAAATTAATCTACTTATAATTGTTGACGTGTCTAACCTAAACGTAATATTTGCGTACTAATAAAATAATAAACGTATGATTTGTGCTTTAAAAATAAAACGTGTGGTGGCAAAATAAAGCGATGGTAAGTAAGGGACGGCTTTATATGTTGCTTTTTGCTAGGTAATACCTAATTGGGGTACGTAGAAAGACGGGAGGGAAACGAAAGGGTTTATATTCTTTATTTTAACAATATTTTGTTTATCTTTGAAAATAGTGCGCTTAGGCCTGTTGAGCAGCGATATAAAATGGCCGCCATGAGCTAGAGTACGCATGTGCAAGAAGCCGTGTGGTAAAGGAGAAAGGCTGTGAAAAAGAATGACCACGTGTTCGTGCTGAGAGCCTAAGATGGAAGTATGGTCAAGGCTATTGTGACCTTACTGAGCAAATGTGTGCCAAGATGATCAGCAAGAAGCGTGAGAAGTCAAAATGAATAAATGGACAAACGGAACTATTGAATCTAAAAAGTAACAGAAAAAGATACAAATTGGACTGATCGAAACTGATGAGTAATGTCATGAACTGTGGGAAACGATGCAAGCATGGACATTCCACAAAGAACTGGTTAAGACAAGGAAGTTTGATTAAAATGTATATGGACTCGAATGAACCAATGAGAGAGAATCACGCCATAAAGATGCAACATTTTTATTCAGTAAGCTAGAATTAGGGTATAAGAAGACCTACTCTTGGTGGGGAGGGGTGGAATGCTGTAGAGAAGTTGCTGTTGACGGAGATGCTGTAGATGGGTGAAGTTGCGGTTGCTGATGCTGACGAGCTGATGCTGCTGCTGCTATTTTATAATTTTAGTTGAGTATAAGATGCTGCTTTTGGAGAACCTTTTTTACTCCTGATAGATTTTTCATTTAGAGCTATTAGATTTTCCAAGACAGATAGATTGATCTTTTGGAGTTCTTGCTGTAACAACCTTATTTTTCCGTCTAATAGGTATGCATTGCAATTTCAATTTATTCTTATAATGATGATAAATGTAATAATCTGAATAATAAGCTTAACTTATTTCTTGCTTCGAAACTTTATATAAACTTTATTATTCTTTAAACAAATGACTCAGTGATTCTTTAGCTCAATAATTAAGGTAAAATGTTAAAGAGTTTATTGTGATTGAGCTGGTCTTAATCACCATCAACTGATTCCTACTAGTTGGTCCATCGACCAATGAGCGGAATACCTTAAAAATAAATGAGAAACATTATGTCATGTTAAAAGAGGTATCCCGTCTCCTTCCAGCGAATTGTTTTACTGTTTTTTCTCCTAGGTTAAAGACGGAGGTAATCCAGGGAATAAATGAGTAAGTGAATGTATATGCGGTGTTATGGGCCCCACCGTCATATGGATATAGTTTGTGTGTTGGAGGGATAGTTGCACCTGGATGACCGAAGTATATAGGAGAAGAATTTTTATTGTTAGCGCTGGATCAGATTTCTTGGTAGCAGAGTTATGGTTACTATAGATTAGTTTGGTGATTATTGATTATTGATTATTGATAAGTTCATGTCAAACACTTTATGTTGAGTCGCGTTATGTTATATGTAAGTTTTCACGCTTCCGGGAAGTAGGAAGTGGAACACGTGTGGCAAGAGAAGTCACATGGAATAGTGCATTGTCTGAGTTCATATTGGTGATAACACAGGTTGTGTTATGATAGGGACATTTTCCGCATAAAAGGTGTGTAAGAGAAATAGTGACCGGTTTTCTTGTGAAACTCTGGCCTTAATTCTCAGGAGCAGTATAGTCTCCACATGTGTTTTATCCCCAGAGAAACGGGTTTACCGCTTGCTTGAAAGAAGGGTAAGGTAGAGGGAAGTGCTACTTTATTGGCGAAACGGGAAAATTCTGTGGTAAGGTAGAGGTAAGCGCTGCCTACTGGAAAATACAGAATTCTTGTGTAAATGGACAAAGCTATCTCTTTGGTTTAGCGAATCAGACAATGGAAATGTGTTTTAAAATGTTGTAACTAACGAAGAATTGTTGAAAAAGAAATTGCCGATAAATTTTGTAAAGGAGGGGTCAAGAGCAGAACTGACGTAGACAAAAGCCGCGCTGGGATTGGACAGTGCGCTAGTCATAGAGAAACAGGAGCAGAGCTGACATAGACAAAAGCCGCGCTGGGATTGGACAGTGCGCTGTAGACAGAAATTGCTCTGATTGGAGCTTTGATGTGAATCGCGCTAGGATTGGTCAAATAGCCTAGTGACGTGGAAGTTTGTGATTGGAGTGTTGGTGTGAGTCGCGCTAGTATTGGTCCGAATAACGCATAGAGAACAGTGTTGAATTGCGGATAGTTTGAGGAGAGAAAGCGATTGTGAATCATGTCGTATTATGAATATGGTAGAGAGAAAACGTCGTGGATGTCAAAAGTTAAGAACTTCTTTAAGAAAGACAAAAAGGTAGTGACTAGAGAGGGACAAGTAATTCCTCCGCCGAAATCACCAGCTTTGCATATGATGCTGAAATATGGATATCATACATGCATATGGTTAGAAAATTGGACAAAATATACCAAGAATGATGGAGCATTTCTCTTTCCCTGAGAATGGTTCATTTAATGTAGCTGTACTACGGAATTTGAGAGAGAAGATGGCAATGTTAGAACCTAGACCTAGACCGACACAGTTTGAAGCTTTAACTGAATGGGAAGATGAGATGTATGAACGAGAGAGATTCAGAGGATTAAAGAATCATGAGTTTGTGCCTGGAAGGTTATGGGGAGTAAATCATGAGGACAGAATAAAGCGTTGGAGATGTGCTAATATGACAGGAGGTTTGTTTCCAGCTTTTACAGTAGAGGAAGAAGCAAAGAGAAAGTGTACAGAGAAAAAGAAACATGTAGTTATAGAAAAGTATGGGTATGGTGGTAGTGAAATGGATGATGAATTGCTGGAAGATATTTTAAACAGAAACCCACCTCCATACCAACAGACTTCTGCGGTGGTGACACCTAATGCACCGCCAATGGAAACTGGGAGGAATAAAAATCCCGAACGAAGAGATGAGATAAATAGGTCACAAGATCAATTAAAAACTTCACAGAGTGAAGAGATAGAAAGTGACAATGCAACTGAATTAGCAAAAACCACAAGAGAATTGACTGAGAAAATAAGAGAATTGACCAAGAATATGGAAGCTGTAACTGTACCAGTAACGATAGGTCCAGTAATGCCAATTTTTGAGAATCAGAAAATTGATGAACGTTCTTTAGTGATTCCCATGAATTCACATTTGCAAAGAAAAAGAGAAGGGATGGAACTGGACAATGAAGGTGCACACCATTTGGTTAGTACCTATAGACCAAGCCCACCTACTAATTTGACGATAAACGAGAATGAATTCAGGAGAATACCCATGGTAACGGAGTCTGCATCAGGGACACCAGAAAGAAGTAACAATTGGATAGAATTAAATAGTACGCCTGTAGGTCCGACTCCAGATGAGTTAAATGAATGGATGAAAACGCTAAAAATGAAAGAGACAGAAGTAAAACCATTAGATGTAATTAGGTTAAAAATAGACATGGAAGAATTAATTTTAGGAACGATTGGTACAGAAAAATTAAAAAATTATCAGGATGATGAGATTATGTTTTTGTGCAAAAGACTTACATGGAGAGCTAGAAATTTACATGACAAATTAGAAGAGACAGCGATTGAACTAGGAGTAGAATTTGCAAAAGTGAGAACGTTGCAGAAACCATATAGAGTAGATTTTTGTGAGAAAGATATAGAGAATCTGAACACATCAGGAAGATTGACCCAAATAAAAGAATTAATTGTTTTACTGAGAAAATGGGGTGATGTGGATAGATGGAGAAATAGATGGACGAAAAGGAATGAGAAGGTAACAGATAAAGCATTTTTGGCTTTTGCAGTAACAGATAAGGAACAAGTTGTGAGGGAGTACCCGATGAGAGAAACTCCAGGAGGTAGTTATGTGCATGTTCCATGGACTAGACAGGATATACTGTCATTTACAAATGATTTCCCAAAGTTGAGAGAAAAGCCAGTAGAATGGTACAGACAAGTGGAGAGATTTGTTAAGGTTTCAAAGGTGTTGTGGATAGACTTGGATGGATTGTTTGATATAGTAGTACCAGCTGATTTGTGGACAGAGTGTAAGATTACTATTGATTGGCCAACTGTAGAATATCCAAGGGATGCTAAAACAGGAGCGCCAGGACCAGAAGTGATGAGAAAGTACGATCAAGTAATTACCTTTTTGAAGAATAAGATTCCACCTAAAGAAACAGATTGGGTAAAAATAGACAGAACCACGCAGGAAAGTAAAGAATCAGTGCATGCTTACTATGAAAGACTGTTGTTAGTTTTCAAACAGTATAGTGGTTATGAGACACTAAATGAGAAGGATATGAGTCATTTGGTATATAGATTTGTATATGGGTTAAAACCAGAGATAAGTGAGATGATTAAACAGCATATGATTTGTTGGCAGAATAGCACAGTCGACGAAGTTTTGAGATATGCTAAGTATTGCAGTGATGATATTGAGAGTAGACAGCGTAAATTGAAAGAAAAAGCCATGTGGGCACAGGTGAAAGTTGCAGAGAAACAAGAAGCTCAATTGAGTAATACAAGTAATGAAGCAGGACAGGCTAGATCTCGACCAAATATAGGTAAAGGAAAAGGACAAATGAGCATAGATGAGGCAAAGAAAAAGTGGCCATGCCACAACTGCGGAAAGCTAGGGCATTGGAGAAACAAGTGTAAATTTCCTCCAAAACTTAATGTGGAAAATCAATCATTAAATTCACAGGTGCAGAGTGAGGTAGTTACTGAACAGAGTCAGGTGCCACAACCACCACTTCCCAAGAGTGTTAACCAACAGAAATACAGTGCAGAAACAGGATTCAACGGAGGAGAGCAGGTAACACAGTTGCCACGTGCAGCTGCCATTTCTCAATATTGGTTACGACAGGATGAGGATGAAACGGATGAAAGCTTCTGACGGTGCCTAGGAGAGGGGGAATAGTGCGTGCTTGGCGCAACTCTAGAGGTAGATCAGTCTGGTCCATTTGTGGATGGAGAAGTGAATGGTGCAAATGTAACATTCCTTGTGGACACTGGAGCTACCCGTTCTACTGTTAGGTCAGTGGAAATTCCAAACCTTCCTCTCTCAGGTGAACATATCCAAGTAGTTGGAGTTTCGAATCAGCAAATTAAGACGCCTCTTACTAAATTAGTGGAGGTAAAGATTGGTCCATTTAGTGAAATGCACCGATTTGTGGTATGCGATTGTAGTCCTGTGAACCTATTAGGAAGCGATCTATTGTGCAAAATGAATTGCACTATCTATTGTACTCCAGATGGAATTGCATTTCAGACCCCAGATGAAGATGTACTGTATAAAATGACAATGGTAAATTTAGAACCAGAAGCAAATGATTTGTTTCCTGTATTTGATGCAGAGAAAATCCCAATTGAATTGAAAAAGACAGTGAAAGAAGAAGTGTGGGACTTTACAGGAGAAGATATAAGATTAATGAAAGAAGTAGATCCTGTTAAAATAACCGTAAAAGAGGGAACGAGTTACCCAAATACGCCCCAGTATAAATTGACAAAAGAAATAATTGAAGGAATAACGCCAGTAATAAATAAAATGATTGAACAAGGGATTCTAAAAGAAATAATGAGCAGTCCATGTAATTCGCCAATAATGGGACTGAAAAAGCCAAACGGAACATATAGGATTGTACAGGATTTGAGGAAGGTAAACAAAATTGTAGTACCTTGTTGCCCAATAGTACCGAACCCTGCTGTGATTCTATACCAGATTCCACGTGAAGCAGAATGGTACACAGTAATTGATTTATGTCATGCATTTTTCTCTATTCCATTGCATCCAGATAGCCAGCCATTATTTGCGTTCAGGTTTGGAGAGCGTATTTTGGCATGGTGCCGAATTCCTCAAGGGTACACAGAAAGCCCCTCAATCTTTAATCAGATTCTAAAGAAATCCTTGGAAGATTTAAAAATGCCAGAAAAGTCAGTGATGGTTCAGTATATTGATGACCTACTGGTGGCATCAAAAACGAAGGAAGCATGTGTCAATGATACAATTGCTTTGCTGAATCATTTAGCAAAAAGAGGACATAAAGTGTCCCCATCAAAATTGCAGTTTTGTCAACAAGAAGTCCAATATTTAGGGCATAAAATTGAGAAAGGAGTGCGAAAGGTAACGACTGAAAGAATAAAGATGATTCAAGGAATGAGAGCTCCAATGACGCAAAGAGAGGTAAGAATGTTTCTGGGAATGGTTGGATATTGTCGACAATGGATAAGCGGTTTTTCGTTGATTGCTAAACCATTGCAAAAACTGACAAAGAAGGATGTTAAAGATCCTTTTGAAATGAATGATGAGGAAATGAAAGCATTCAGAGAGCTGAAAAAGAAATTGTGTGAAGCTCCAGCTTTGGGAAAGCCTGACTATGAGAAAGATTTTGAGTTGTTTTGCAGTGAAAGAGATGGATGTGCATTTTCAGTCTTGGTACAGAGACATGGAACTATGAAAAGACCCATTGCATATTTTTCAGCTGTTTTAGACCCTGTAGCGAAAGCGTTGCCTGGATGTTTGAAAGCAGTTGCTGCTACTTGTGTGAGTCTGGAACAGAGTGAAGGCATAGTGATGGGATATCCACTGAGAGTATATGTTCCCCATTCTGTGGAAATTCTTTTGACAAGAACGAAAACCCAATACATGACACATAGTCGGCTGACTAGGTATGAAAAAGTAATTTTGAGTGCAGATAATGTGACCATTGACAGATGTATGAATGTGAATCCTTCGACATCATTGCCAGATGAAGAGAGTGTAATTGAAATGGATGAAGTAGATCACGATTGTCTGAATGTGCTTGAATATTGTACAAAACTGAGACCAGACATACGAGATGAGCCCTTAAAGGAATCAGATTATATTCTGTTCGTGGATGGCTCATGTTTGAGAACAAATGATGGAGTTCTAAGTGCAGCATATGCAGTTTGCACAGTAGCAACTGTAATGGAAGCATCTTGTCTGAAAGGCATACGGTCTGCCCAAGTCACAGAACTACTAGCTCTGATTCAAGCCTGCAAGTTGGGAAGAAATGTACGGGTTACGATTGTGACAGATAGCCAATACGGCTTTGGGGTGGTGCATGATTTTGGTCAGATTTGGTCACAAAGAGGTTTCTTGACATCTGCAGGAACGCCAATTAGAAATGGAGATTTTGTGAAAAAGTTGCTTGAGGCGATACAGCTGCCTAAACAGATTGCTGTTGTGAAGTGCAATGCACATAAAAATGGGGAAGACTACATAACTGTCGGCAATAAGTATGCTGTTGAAATTGCACAGTACTGTGCAAAGAATGTGGTCTCTTTGAACAGGAACCGAGAGAGAGAGCATATTTCTTGTCCTTTGCTTTTTACTAACCCTGTTGAGACATGGGATGAGGTGAGACAGTTACAGGAAGCAGCAGATGATGAAGAAAAAGATACATGGATAAAAGCAGGATGTAGAAAACATGAGGAAAATGATGTTTGGGTTTACAGAGATGAAAGACCAGTTATGCCTGATAGTATGATTTCTGACATGGCACGGATGTACCATGGACAAGCCCATATTGGGAGAGATTCAATGATCAGACTTTTTAGACAAACATGGTATAATCCAAAATTCAGAGCCATAGCTGAGAGTCTTTGTCAAAGATGTCTTATTTGTCAACAGTTAAATCCAGGAAGGAAGACAGTAGTGAGTCTAGGAACAATAGGACGAGAAGGAGGTCCGTTCACTAGAATGCAAATGGATTTTATCGAAATGCCCCCGAGCAACAGACTAAGGTATGTCCTAGTAGTCGTCTGTTTGTTTTCCCGTTGGGTGGAAGCATACCCGACCAGAAGGAATGATGGAATCACGGTAGCAAAACTTATGCTGCGAGAATTCATTCCGAGGTATGGTTTTCCAGTCACGATTGAAACAGATAGAGGAACACATTTCCAAAACGAATTAATTAAACTGATTTGTGAAGCACTTAGTATGAAACAGAAGCTGCATTGTGCATACAGACCAGAGGCTTCTGGAATAGTAGAGCAAGTGAATGGAACAATTAAGAACAGGTTAGGAAAAATGTGTCAAGCCACAGGACTCAAATGGCCAGATGCCTTGCCATTAGTTTTAATGACAATAAGAAGTATTCCGGAAAGGAAAACTGGACTCAGTCCCCATGAGATAATTATGGGACGAGCAATGAGACAAGCACATGTACCTGTCAACAAACTACTGACTATAACTGATGATCTGGTGCTGGATTATTGCAAAGGATTGGCTGATGTGGTGCGTTCTGTGTTTCATCAGGTTGGACCGGATGCAACCACTCTTGAAAGAAAACCAGCTCACGACTTGAATCCAGGAGATTGGGTCCGCATAAAAGTCCACAGGAGAAGAAACTGTTTGGTTCCTCGCTGGGACGAACCACGACAAGTGATCCTGGTGACAACCACTGCAGTCAAATGTGCAGGAGTGAAACATTGGGTGCATGCCAGTCACACCATCAGAGTTCCAGAACCTGAAGATCGACATGTGAGTCGACATCTGGAAGTGTTGGATAACAGTTCAGCATCAGAAGCGGAAGAAGAAACGAACAGGGTGCCAGAATCTGAAGATCGACCTGTAAGTCGACATCTGGAAGACCCAACTACAAGTGCAACGACAGAAGAAGTAGAGGAAATAGCTGAAGTTCCAGAACTTGAAGATCGACATGTGAGTCGACATCTGGAAATATCAGACACCAGTTCAGAATCTGATAAAGATCATTCGGATTGTGAGGAAATTCTGAAAAGAAATTGGAAATTTGAAAGCATAAGAGAAGAAACTGAACACGAAGACAGTAACAGTGAGCAACCAAGTACAAGTTGTGGTAAAAATCCTTCGGAGATAATATTAATAGATGAAGAAGGGAGAGTTTCAAACAGAAAGCTAGAAAAATCGGAAGATCCCCGAGGAGCAATAGGGACAGATAGCCAAACAAAAGAACAGGGAAATTTAGAAGCAGATAGAGAGATTGACACAAATTCGGAAGAACCTCGAGGAGGGACAGAAGTAGGTGAACGAAGGAAGATAAGAAAAGAACCACAAGTAGAGGAAGAAAATGAAATTATAAGATTCAAAATAAGAGACAATATAGAAAAAACTGAAACAGAGTCTGAAGAAAGTGGAGAAGAAAGAAACCAAAAACTTGAGTCAAGAAAAAGGAATTGGAAAACAGAAAGAGAGGAAAAGGAAAGTGAGGCAAAAAGGCCAAGAAAAGGAGACAATTGGCCCAACGAAGTAAGAAAATTAAGATACAGGATCATAAGGTTAGATGGAAAAAGTGCTGAACAAGTGAATGAAATAAGCCAGAAAGAGCAAGAAAAACAAGGTGGAAAACACTTGCAGAAAACGAAAAGAGTAAAGAAGGTAAATCCGAAGTATAGATCGCCTGAATGGTTGTACCTTGCTTTAACGGATGACAAAGAAGAAAGGAACACTCACGAGAACCCCGAACAAAGAAACCTAATGGGTGAAGGTGAAGTGCAACAAACTTGAAGAAATTTAAACAAATTTCTACCGGACTTGACAAAACACTGGATCTGACGAATTTCTACCGGATTTGACAAAATACTGGATTTGACAAAGAAAGAATTCTGAAAAGAATTAAAAGAAAGTACCAAGCAAAAACAAAAACATTGGAGTGCAGAGTGGCTAATAAGTCATTTCTGAGGTGTAGTGACACAATTTTCTTGAAAATAAATAAATAAGGTTATAAAACAAAATGGAGGATACTAGAGATAGAAAATGTAGATGTGAGTTTTTAAGTAGATGGTGTAAGATGTGCTTCTTTTGTACAGGATTATTAATGACAGTATGGGTGGTTTTAGCAATCACTATTCCAATTAGTTTACCTGTAGTAGAAACGTCTAATCACACAGAGAAAGAAAAAGGAGCTAACACTCAAGAAACAGTTATATTAAAAAGTAGTGCAGAATTACATAAGGACAAATCAATAACAGATTTTTCAAAGAATGTTTTTACTAAATTATTATATGAGTATGTAGAAACAATGGATGTAAGAGATTGCTATGTTTGTATGCAATTGCCTGCGTCTGTAGCAGAGGGTGTGACTTATCATCACCTTCCTTTGACGTATGGAATAACATGTAGGGTTTTAGCAAGTTTATTTTATAAAACAGGTAGATTAGAATATTATTACACTGACATAGATAAGATATTTGCGAAAGTTTCTGTAGTTCCCGAACTAAACAAAATAAAAGAGGGAGAAACGTTTGGTGAATTTTTCCTAGAAGATAAGATTTTAACATTAGATAATATAGTTAAAAACAACCTTACCTGTGAGTTAAAGAAGGAAGAAAAAGTATTTTTAGAGATGGTTGAAGAAAGAAGAGTGAAATTTCAAAGAAAAGTGATAGAAGAGACAAAAACACCTGTTTGGGCGTTTGAGGAAGACAATCATGACAAGAAAAAGACAAATGCAGCTATGACTCTGGATTGGCCCCAACAGGGAAGGTTGTGCATTAGAAGAAATAAAACAAGATATGACAATTATTTTGTGGGTTCCAGTATTTGCCATGACAATTATCAAATTTTAAGCGGATGAGGATTCAAAGGGGGAAAAGATCCAATATTTCCAGGGATCTATTATGTTTGCGGTAATAGGGCTTATTACAGGTTGCCGGACCATTGGTATGGGTCATGTTATTTAGGCCTGGTCTTTCCAAAGATTTTTCATATGGATAGAAAAGAAAAAGGAACACACAAAATGATAAATACCTTTACACGTAGAAAAAGGGAACGTTTTTCAGAAATAGTAGGTGATATTTTTGGTGCATTGATACCAGCAGTGGGAATATCTTTGAATGCATTTAAAATTCGGAAATTATCCACAGTGGTAGATCGTTTATCTACAGATACTGCTGGAGGGTTCTTGATGGTAAATACCGAGATGGTTGCCATGAGAGCTATGGTGATGCAAAATCGACTTGCCCTTGACATTCTTTTGGCAAAAGAGGGTGGAGTCTGTGGAATGCTGAAAGTCCAACATTGTTGCACTTACATTCCAGATAAAAGTGAAAATATACAAAAGTATATAAAGAATATTACAAATTTGCACAAAGAACTTGTTCCACTGGAGGTTGAAAGTGCTTTTGGAAAACTTGGTAAAGGGTTTTCTTCAGTAATAAATTGGTTAACAAGAATGAGTGGATTAATAATAGGGAAAGTTATAATAATAGCAACCATGATAATAATAATAATTTTAGTGCTGAAGCTTATAATTACATGTATAAAGAAAAGAAGAAGACAGAATAAAATAGAAAAAGAAAATATGATAAACAAAGAGAGAGAGAGAGAGAAATGGGTGAAATAGAGCTAGAAGAGATAAAAGAGAACATGTACAAGAAGACCAAGAGACAAGTTGAAAGGGATACAGTTGTGTAAACTAACAAAAGCAATCGGATAAAAGAAATATGCTGTCTGAAAGAATTGTATAACTTGGGTTTTGTGGTGATATTAAAAATCACCAAAGGGGGAGTTGATGGAGCAGGATAAATGAAAATTTTTTAACCTCCTAATAATTTTCGTAAAATAATTAATAAACATGTTCGTTTAAGTAAATAACCAACAATGTATGTTACATGTAAAGGGTTAAAGGTAACACGCTATTTTTGTGTGCAAATTAATCTACTTATAATTGTTGTCGTGTCTAACATAAACGTAATATTTGCGTACTAATAAAATAATAAACGCATGATTTGTGCTTTAAAAATAAAACGTGTGGTGGCAAAATAAAGCGATGGTAAGTAAGGGACGGCTTTATATGTTGCTTTTTGCTAGGTAATACCTAATTGGGGTACGTAGAAAGACGGGAGGGAAACGAAAGGGTTTATATTCTTTATTTTAACAATATTTTGTTTATCTTTGAAAATAGTGCGCTTAGGCCTGTTGAGCAGCGATATAAAATGGCCGCCATGAGCTAGAGTACGCATGTGCAAGAAGCCGTGTGGTAAAGGAGAAAGGCTGTGAAAAAGAATGACCAAGTGTTCGTGCTGAGAGCCTAAGATGGAAGTATGGTCAAGGCTATTGTGACCTTACTGAGCAAATGTGTGCCAAGATGATCAGCAAGAAGCGTGAGAAGTCAAAATGAATAAATGGACAAACGGAACTATTGAATCTAAAAAGTAACAGAAAAAGATACAAATTGGACTGATCGAAACTGATGAGTAATGTCATGAACTGTGGGAAACGATGCAAGCATGGACATTCCACAAAGAACTGGTTAAGACAAGGAAGTTTGATTAAAATGTATATGGACTCGAATGAACCAATGAGAGAGAATCACGCCATAAAGATGCAACATTTTTATTCAGTAAGCTAGAATTAGGGTATAAGAAGACCTACTCTTGGTGGGGAGGGGTGGAATGCTGTAGAGAAGTTGCTGTTGACGGAGATGCTGTAGATGGGTGAAGTTGCGGTTGCTGATGCTGACGAGCTGATGCTGCTGCTATTTTATATTTTTAGTTGAGTATAAGATGCTGCTTTTGGAGAACCTTTTTACTCCTGATAGATTTTTCATTTAGAGCTATTAGATTTTCCAAGACAGATAGATTGATCTTTTGGAGTTCTTGCTGTAACAACCTTATTTTTCCGTCTAATAGGTATGCATTGCAATTTCAATTTATTCTTATAATGATGATAAATGTAATAATCTGAATAATAAGCTTAACTTATTTCTTGCTTCGAAACTTTATATAAACTTTATTATTCTTTAAACAAATGACTCAGTGATTCTTTAGCTCAATAATTAAGGTAAAATGTTAAAGAGTTTATTGTGATTGAGCTGGTCTTAATCACCATCAACTGATTCCTACTAGTTGGTCCATCGACCAATGAGCGGAATACCTTAAAAATAAATGAGAAACATTATGTCATGTTAAAAGAGGTATCCCGTCTCCTTCCAGTGAATTGTTTTACTGTTTTTTCTCCTAGGTTAAGGACGGAGGTAATCCAGGGAATAAATGAGTAAGTGAATGTATATGCGGTGTTATGGGCCCCACCGTCATATGGATATAGTTTGTGTGTTGGAGGGATAGTTGCACCTGGATGACCGAAGTATATAGGAGAAGAATTTTTATTGTTAGCGCTGGATCAGTAGCGAAAGGTGAGCTCCTTGTTGCTATCAAATCCAAATCACAAGTGGAGATCACCAAATCTGGAGCTCACCATAGGTCAGTAATTTCCAATGCAAAAAAGGTGTGGGAAGATCTGCTATGGTCGGATCTGCATGATGCCCTGGTTAATAGAGACTCTAAAGACTTTTGGAAAACTGTAGCTGCTGTTACTAGGGGGGACAAACCCGCACTTGATTTTTGCATCCAACCAGTAGAGTGGGTTGCACATTTTAGCCAACTGTATACAGATAAGGGTAGGTTGGATATGGATAGAGATACCATAGATGTGAGTGGAGTCCTAACTGAACCTAATAGACTGCAATTCTCACTTAGCGAGACGGAAAAGGCTATTAGTTTATGTGTTCCCGGACGTACCCCGGTCCCGACAGAATACCCAATGACTTATATAACGGAAATTTGGGGTCCTTATATTAATTTACTTTCTAATAGTATCCTTTCGGGTATGGACATTCCACAATCATGGAAACTGGCAGAAATAGTTACCATTTTTAAGAAAGGGGACCGTACACTTCCAGCGAATTACAGGCCTATTAGCCTCATAGACTCACTACAAAAAGTTCTCCGCAAGCATGTTTTCGCCCACCTTCAAGAGTGGATAAGTGAGTGGAATAATATTTCTGAGTGGCAGGCTGGTTTTAGGGCACAAGTGAATACCCTAGACCAGAACTTCCGCTTTATGTGTATTTTTTGGAGGGAAGTGACAATCTCCAATGGCAAACTTTATGTTGCCTTTGTCGATTTACGTGAAGCCTTTGATATGGTACAGAGAGTGAAACTATGGGAGGTTCTTAAAGACATGGGTATGCCAACTCCCCTCTTGAACATTTTAACAAGACTTCACGCAAACACTTTGGCACAAGTAAGATGGGGGGATGGAGGGGCGCTAACAGAGTTGATTTTCATTGATAAAGGAGTTAGACAGGGGTGTGTATTAGCACCTACCCTGTTCACCCTGTTTATCAATGGTGTTATAAGCTTTCTGAGCAGGGATGGATGTGACGCTCCGAAAATAGGTGGACAATGGGCCCCCGCTCTCCTATTCGCAGATGATACTCTGCTCATATCAAAGTCGACACAAGGGCTTCAGCAGCTGCTAAATGATTTCCAGGCATTTTGTCTGGAACGGGGGCTGGAGCAAAACAAAATGTATGCTTTTTTCGTCAAGCTTAAAGTCAAAATGTAAGAAGCGTTTGTATGTGGGTGGCGCCGCCCTAGAGCTAGTGACAGAGTTTGACTACCTTGGCATAAGACTCACTCAAAATATGAGCTGGCTCCCACAATTGGAGTGCAACTATCCTTAATCCAGCAAACGGTGAATATAGTCGAGATCCATTGGAAAACTATATCTAGGAAATTGGCACCAGCACTAGAGATATATAACGCCAAAGCGCTTGGGGCAGCCCTATATGGGGCGGAGGTGTGGGGCTGTTCAAACTGTAGTGGTCTCTCAGTAACTGAACAAAATTTCTTAGATCTCTACTGAATCTTCCGTTGCCTACCCCACTGATTCCGCTCTATCTAGACATAGGCCAGAAAAGAATTGCACGCAAAATTGTTTTAAGAATGCTTATGTTTTGCCATCGGCGATGGTCTACTCCAGGACTTGTGTCTTACAGGGTAGGTCTCCGTGAATTAATGACACCAATTTGTGTGGTCGAGATTCCTTGGATGTGCGCAGTTAAGAACTTGTTCCATAAACTAGGATTAGATGTATACTGGAGCCATCCGGAAACTCTCAGCCAGATCAACAAATCCAGTCTCAAAGTTGCGTACTGGGGCACTGTTGAGACCGATTTGATAATGAACTGCAAGGGCTCACTCTCTATTGTTTTTATGAATTTTAAACACTCTGTCATTTGAGGCCACGGTTGACAAAATTGAACCCCCATTAGCAAGAAAATTATATTTACAGTTCAGGTATGGGTGCCTACCTGTAAATCATTTTACAAGAAAATGGGGTAAAGTATGCGAGAGGGATGAAGGATACTGCCCCTGCTGCCAGGGGATACCAGAGTCACTTGAACATGTTTTATTCTTTTGCCCCTTGTACTACCAATCACAAACTAAATCGATAGCCCCATTGTCCAGAAAATTCTGGATAAGAAAGTACAAGGAGGCTTATAGAATATTGAGTCAAATACTACGCGTTTCATTATATTTTGTACAGCTAAGTTCTTAATGGCTATGTGGATTAGGCGCATCAAGTATTCCCCGGTTAGCTTTTAGGTTGTTCCTTACTGTATGGCTTGTGCCAGATTCGTATCGTGTGCCTTGCACTATATTAATTGAATGCTGTTTTTCTGATCTTTTTAAGCTTTTTTATACGTTTTTTTTTATTGCTTTAATGTATTTTATGATGAAGTTCCCATTTATAAATAATGATGAATTAGAATCTGTTACACTTGGCTGCTATTTTTATGAAATACAAGGATGCACTTTGATCACTTTATTATGCTGCTATTGTAATAGGACTGCGAACGGTCATCTACAATGTTATGTTTTATTTGTATCTTGTGTTTGTAAATGTCCCGTTCTATGGTGTACTTTTATGATCTTAGTGATCGAAATAAAGTTCTTTGTTTTGTATTGTTTGCCCAACATGCCACTTCAGGCAGGAACCAGCCACATACAAATTAGTCTAGGTTCTGCTCCACTTGGAACAGTCCATCTTGAACTGCCAGGGCTGGTCTCCTCTGAAGGAAAAATAAAACTCCATATCCAAACCCCAGACCAGTTTCGGACTGGGTTGAGGGGGAGAGGAGGAGGAGGAAGAAGAAGCAGAAAAAGAGGAAGAAGAGGTAGACCGTGGAAGAAGACTAAGAGGTGGAGGAGGATGAGGAAGAAGATGTGGAGGAGGAAGAGGAAGATGTTGAGGTGGAAGAGGGAGATAAGTAGGAAGATAAGGAGGAGCGGGGGAGGGATGGGGAGACGGAGGAGGACGAGGAGGAGGGGGCATAATCCTCAAAATTGCAGCAAAACACAAAACATAACCTATGGTATACAGTCAATATTAAGGTGCTAAGAAGTACTGTATCTTTGCAGCTGGATTTTACTGTTTTGCCTCTTAACTCGAGCTTCCGTTCTCAGAGCTCACCTCTTAACATTGAATGATTACTTAAGCTCTGCCACTGATAAAAAGGTTTATTCTAGTATTTATCCTGTAAAGCCTCTCTTCAACCTCCTGTTGGTATTTATTGATGCTAACACATTCTTTTCCATGTTGTCTGGTCTTAGTATTGCCATAGCCTTGACCAGAAGAGCTAAGTTGAGGCCCCAGACCATACTCTAAGAGGGTAAGCCTATTTTTTTTTTTAATGTTTCACTGTTTTTGTCATAGTTTCACTAGTGCATGCAGTGTTTAGCACTCACTACATCTACACAGAGTGCCATTACACCTCAGCGTCTGCCAAACCCAGCGAATTGCCACTTTTTTCTGCCATACCGAAAAGGGATGCTATTCATTTTATGGTTCTTGTTATGTCTTTATAGTATCACTGCTTTATGTGTTTTATCTCCTGAAAATGACAGATCTGGTCACCTGTGGGTGAGCATCATTTAATTCAGCACGTTATATTCCTTAATTGTCTCTTTCACATATTTTGTTGTAAGAGTGTATTGTTCATTGGTCGTGAGAAATGCCTCTGCAACTTGTTTACTGTTAAATACAGGCAAAAAAATGTTGATCTTGTACAAGTGGGTTGAATTATACCTCTTTCTTTTAACCTCTGCCCTTTGAGGACAAGAATAAGCACTGAAAATGGTGTAACAGGAGACAGTTTTAATTATTTTCTTTCTTCATTCACTGCTACACCTAATACCTCCTACGAACCCCTCCTAAATATACCATCTTCATAAGTGCTTCCCTCCTTTTTACAGAGGATTGTAGCCCACATCACTTTCTTCTTTGATAGTGGTGAGAGGAGGGGCCCTATGGTGAAGCATGCCACCCTGGGGTGGGTGAGGATTTTCAACAGAATTTCCAGACTATTCAGTACTTCCGTTTGCCTCCACACTTAGCACCCTCACACTGACTCTAGCCCCAGGCATCTTTTGTATTTTGCTGCATTAGTTTCTGGCCAGGGGTAGAAAAGCTACTACACGACTACAACAATTTGAAGAATTCTGTTTCTGGAAATTGTACTGAAATTCTGGCAAAACGAAAATTGGTGTACTTCGCTGTGATGATTACACTTACAAATGGCAGATTGGAGCCTGATGCACCAGAAAGCAATAGCAGCTAATGATAATACAAAATTCTGAGCTAGAAGGAATCCATATAATAATCAAATTGTGTTTCAAGTAACCAGGAGGAGAAGGCTCACTTTTTCTTTCTAAGGTTGAACATTTCTAGAATTGGTTTTGAAGAGCAAAGTTTTATGGAAACCCTTGTCACTTTCCAAAGGTTGTGAAGTTTTTCGCTTTGACACTTGTGTGAAAATTGTGACAATTTATGTTACAAATTTCCTTACTTAAGTCCAACAAAGTGATTTTGCAGACGTTTTTCTCAGAAACAGTTATCTCCCCTTTACGAGTGGCCATCTAATGTTGATCAGCCTCGTAATGGACCTATATGAATTATGCAATTTGCAGGAGCACTGTGGATCTGTTTTACTTTTATTCAAAGATTTTGGATGCTAAAAGTAGGTAAAACCTCCTGTTGAAAGTCAGGGACAAAATAAGAAATTATGGATGAATCACACTCTAATTACAGATCTACCCAGAACTTCTCATTTCTCAGTGGATCCATAGGATCCAATTCATATTGGGACATTTTCTTCGTACCTGAAGTTACCCCCACCTCTGGTACTGTTAACTCTTGGTGTGGTGAAATGCCAGCCCATTTCCTGGACCACTTGTGTTAAGGGTCTTAGTAGATAGACAGGATGTGAGAAACTACTGCATGACTACATCCAAATTCCAAACCACAATTTTTTCAATTTAAATTTTACTGAAACCTGGAGAATAATCTTTTGCGTACTAGGATTTGAAGATTATACATATCAGTGGCACATCAGAGACATTAATGCACCAAATGCTTCCAGGAAATGCTAGAGTAATTGAAGGAACACAGAGTGGAAACACTATTACTAAAACAATGTAAATGTTAGTCAAGTCCTCATTAAACATGACATAAAACTCGTCTGATAGGCTCTGTTGTGCCATATATTCAGGACTTAGATTTGAACTGTATATGTTTACTAGTTGCATTTCATAATAATTAATGGGAAAACAATTGGCATTTACAAATAAATAAGCAGATAAAGGATTTAATTGATGTAAACACATCGGATAACCCTTTTCTCTTTTGAAGTTATTGACTCACATTATGAAATTGAGACAATTAGAGTGATTATTACAATATGCAAGGACTGCATTCAAATTTCATAAGACTAACCCTACACTTACTTCCTGAAGATGCTAGCTAGCAAAAGTGTGCTGTAGCTTAGCGATTGTTGTAAATGGTTTGTGGAGTTTAACTCCGCCTATTGCTTGGCATTGCTCTTTATTTGCCTGTGCCAGTGTCCTTCAGAAATCCTTGCTTGCTACAGGGCAATCCTTCCTCTTTTCTCTCCTTTGTGTTTCTGCTTTCCTGCTACGGAGCTTTGGACAAGTACTGTGTCCTTATGCTTTCGGTCTATATGTGTTGCTCTGGAGAATACTTTGTTTTTTCTTGCCTGCACTCAGCGCGCGGTCGCCTGCATTCATGAGATAGCAGCAACTGGGATGCCTGGTGCATGTGAGCCCCTGCTCGAGTCTTTCGGCGTCCATATTTTTTCTTTAATTGTTTCCTGCTCATCGCCATTCAGTATTTTTTATTCTTCTATTCTTACTGACAATTAATATACTTTTAAACTTTAATTCTTGTTGGCGTTTTAGGCACTTGAGAATAGAGCGATTTGCACAAAATCACAGAATGTTGAGTCGATGACAAGACTCGAACCCTGTTCCTCGGACCCAAAGCCCGTAGCTCTGACCATTACACTGTGGAAAAGTGCAAATTCTACGTTAGCATAAGCGGCAGCCATTTTTACTATCGCGTCCATTTCGTTTCCGTCGTATTCATTTTATTCTCCGATGCTTGCCTTTTTACCCAGCCTGTGTCCTCAATTTTAGCTGACCTCTCTGACATGGTCAATCTGGTGTACGTGCTGGGGGGCTGCAGCTGCCGGTGCACCTGGTCTCAGATGTTATCAAGTGATTGCTTATTGCCGCCATAAACATTCTTACTCCCCCTCCTCATCTCCTGACCACCTGGTCACCCTCTGCTCTTGTTTGCCTATAGCTATTTCCGTGCTTAAACTTGTTTCTTCCAGTTTTCCTTCCCATGCGATTACACTGCAACAAACAGTATACAAGGGTGATGGTTTTTGCATTCAATGTACTCCCTCCCACAACACTTTAGGGTGTTGTTCGGTTGCGGTCCCGCTCATGAGTGTTTAATAAACTTAATTTGTTTTACTTCACTCCACTGCCGATCTCTCTTTTGTTAGTCTTCGGACCCGTGGACGAGAGGGTGACCCTGTACCAGTGTGCCCTCACGCGGGTACATTTCCACAACACCACATACTCTCTCCTTCACCTCATAGTTGCTTTTAGAATCACCTCCCCCCACCATTTCTTTGTGTTGCAGCCCCAGTTCCCCTACCACCCTCCGCACTTGTTTATCTAAGCAGTTTCTTTTGGAGAGAGCTCCTGGAATGTGGTGAGGCAGGGATCTTCAGAAACGAAGGGGACTAGTGTATCTTACCATGTCAACAAATAACATAAAAGAGCTGTGGGAAGCCCAGCAGGTACTGGACTTTGAAGCGCTGGACAGGACTGAGGCTGGGACACAGAAACCTTCAGAACCGTGGTGCGGAAGGGGGAGCGCTGCCCGGCCCAGGTACAGTGATACAACTCGCTTCCCTGTAAAGTTTCCGTACTGGTTACTCCACCAGCAGTTTGGCATTGTTGCCACGTTTTGAGGCATGGGCAAAGTGGGCTCTGGCCCAGGGCCCCAGCCTTTCAGGGGGCCCCTCATAGAGCCAGCTATGTTCTGTAGAGAGTTTTGACCTAGTGACCTTGAATAATTTTTAAACAGAATGTTGTAAATTGCATTTTTTAATCATTTTTTTAATGTGCAATAGTCTAATACAGACATTTTTCAGACAAAATGTGTTTGTTTCATGCAACATCAATATAAAGAGATTATTTTGGATCAAAACAGGACCTCACATATGAGAAATGGGAGGGTGTGACAGATTATTTGCAGTAACATTAGTGACCTGCTGCTGTGTTACAATACTGAAAATACACATTAATATCCCTGAATATCAGGTATACACACATTTAGAATTTGACCAAAGAGGGCATGAAGGAGCTGAAACTGTATCATAAAATCAAAGCTGTTCCGAACAGGGCCCCCAGAATTCATTTGGCCCAGGGCCCCGAAAATCCTTAAAATGTCCCTGTTGCCACAAAGGGAGTGGTGTCATGCCGCTCTAGCAGTTTGATCCTATTAGGCAAAAGTTCTACTTTTTGTTTTTAGGGAATAAAATATTGACTGTTTCTTAGATCAGGGATGTGTCTTTCTAACAGAACGAACAACTTTTTCCGTAGACAGAAAGCGGCCTAATCTCAGATATTTTCTTGAAAAGCTGATATGCCGGGGTGTAAAAAGTATGCAGATTTTTTAACATATTTGTGACGTGGTGAAAAGAGAAGTTCACACTTTCAGAACACACACAAGAGGGTGGCTAGGACAAGGCTGTGCAGTGACCCTATGCATTCGCTGTGTTGGGGCTGATTTTGTGGGCTAATTTAATATTTTCAGCAATAAACGCTTCTTAAAAAGCTGGATCTTGCAGGATGTGGCCACAGGTATTTGAGCACGAGTTTTTAGTGTGTCTTTTCTTTCCAGCAGGAGCACGCTGCTTCCGCTGCTCACATTATATGTGACACCGGGCAGGGGTACAAGATGCATACCTGTGAGCTAGGTCAGGCAGTGTGCTTTAAACTCCATGGAGGAAAGCTTGCTGCTGACTGTTTGAACCGGACTACAAATAACAAAGGGCTCCGTCCGTGTACATGGCTTCCTGAAACAGCTCTTAGGCGAAATTGCAAATACCTTTGCAGTTGTTACTTGTCTGTGTGAGAAGTTCACCCAGTGCTTCTGGTAGAAAGGAGAAAACAAATTTAAAGTGCATGCCTGCCAAGGAAAAGCCTAGTCTACAGGGCCTCTTCAAACCTTTCACTAGACATGTGATATGTGTGGCACATATTTGAACAGAATACTGATTCAATATTTGTCATTTTAAAGAGAGGACACAGATCACACATCCAACCAAACATCTGAGACTTTAAAAAGAGAATTCCACTATATATAATAAAAGCGCGCTCTGGGAAAATGTGCCCTTCCCCTACTTAGGGTAGGACCGTATCAGCAGCTGGTTAGCTGTATAGCACTGTATACCACCTTAATAGCGCCTTTGATCTCTGCAAAAGAGGTATGGCGTTGTGCCATCCTCAAACTAATGTTTTCTGTTTCATAAAACATGCTGTTGCTTTCTTATTAGTTAATAATTATTTTTTTGTTTATTTTCCCATTCTTGAACATATATATAGTTTTAAATCAGCTATTATCAGATGTGCATGGAAAACACATACCAAGCTTTACTATATGATGCAAACCCAAAGATGGCATTCTGCTCCTCATGTCCACTGTTAAACTAATAATTCTCAAAATAGAGTGTTGTATACACACAGTTTTAATCAAACTGAGCTCAAGCGCATGCGTGGCTGGAAAGAGGTTGTTAATGCGGAGTCGTTTGCCTTTTTTTGTAACCGGACACATTTATGGTGCTCCGATTGAGGTTCCTGTTTCTGGTGTCAGTGTAATTATTGGACACGTCACAAAATCCCGGCTTCTTTTGGGTGCAGACAGAAGAGGGCATGCAGCTGATGGGGAAGTCGTCTCGGACCAGCATCTATAACTTCCATTTTTGAATGGCTCATCTCTGAGCAGCTACATAAATAAAAAAAAAACCTGATAAGTGTTTTGCCTAGACTGCTTTCTTCCAGGCAGATGGAAGACACTTATCCACATTAGCTAATGTTGAGGGATCTTCTTTACTGTGTCACGACCTATTGGCTTTGCCAAGCATCATAATGTCCTGCCATGGCAGTGTTGGCAAAATATCACTGCGGCTATCTCTCAATGCAAATTCTAGCGCTGTCCTTCAAAGCCTGTTTTTTTATTTTGCGGATGGTAGGGGAGGGGTCAACATTGTATTAACCAGAACCTTGCATAGTTCTACAAGCTTATCCTACACCGAGGGTTATACATTTTCAATATTACATGTTTGACCATGGTTAAAGGAGGTAACCTTCCACAATTTCTTTCACGTCTTGCTTGTATGTAGTGGTGTTCGTTATGTTGCATAACAACCTGCTGATAGGACCCGTTAGCTTAAGATCGGGTGGTGCTAAATTTTCCTTAACTTTCATGGGCATGCCTCTTTCACTTTCCTAACTACTGTTTGCATGTAATTGGAGAAACAAGTGGGGACTGTGGTGTGAAGCAAATTGGTAGCTCTGCATTTTGATAAATGTTCTATTGAGTTTAGATTTCTCTGGCGCGTTGGGGCAACAATGATGTGGTGACATTTAAACAATAAGCCAATTTTCACCACTTAGGAATAGTTTGATTTGCAGATTTATCCGGTCCCTAATTTTTTATTAAAAAATTGCAGGGGCAAAACGTTTTTTTAGGAGCCGGCCCTTAGCACTATTGAATGCTGGGGTTGAGAAATACCTGAACTGCAAATTCTTGTTTCCACTTCATGGTTTCTGGTCATTGCTTCTCACCTCTATAAAACGGTGTGGTCTTGGGCATATGATGTTCTTTTCATGTGCACTAATTTCTTTGCATAGCAGACTTTGGAGCGCATATATCCCGTAGAGATTATATAGACTCTTGGACATTCAGCTTAGAGTTTTTGGTGCAATATTATTGTGTAGAAACAGCCACCAATGCACACGCTGTATGCAACGCCACTCCGCTCTACGCAACATGACTCCACCTTACACAACGCCATGCCACTCTGCTCCACGCAATGCCACTCTGCTCCAGGCAATGCCACTCTGCTTTACCCAATGCTACTCTACGCAACTGCACTCCACGCCACTCTACACAATGCCTCTCCACACAACTGCACACCACTCCATGCCACACCATGCCGCTCTACACCATGCCACTCCATGCAACTCTGCTCCTCACAACACCACTCCACTCTACGCAACACCACTCCACTCTACGCCACCCCACTTTACGCAATGCCACTCTACGCAATGCCACTCTACGCAACGCCACTCTACGCAACGCCACTCTACGCAACTCTACACAACGCCACTCTACGCAATGCCACTCCATAACACTCCACTCCACTCAACTTTAGAACACTTCACTCCATTCCCCTTTACACCAATAACTTTTAGCCATACTGAATAGCAGCCACATTAGTTTTTCACAACCACCAGCCTGATTAATCTGTGGAGTCCAGAGTCTAAATTTAACTTGAGCAAGATTACGGATGCCTAATGCTGCCTTTTTTGAGCTGGATAGTATGGCCCCTGGTTAACCAGCTAATCTTTGTAGGCTGTGCATTTATATGCTTTCAGTGTACTGTGCACGTTGACATCATTGCCCATGTGTGGCGCTCACTGCAGTGCTTGTCGCAGGTTATGCATAAGGGATGCGGCATAATTTCTTCTTTATCCCAGAAAGTCTATGCTGGTGTGGCCATCTGAGCTGAGGTGCCTCACTTAGACTCAGAGGCACAACCTTGTCAAAAGGGACAAGTTTATGAGCTCTTTACAAAGTAACTTTGTCAATGTTGGGAGCCATCACTCCGCACCAGTGCAGCTCCACCTGAGCACCACCTCAACATCATTCAGCACCAGCACAGCACCACTCTAGCATCCACTAAGCAGCACCACCTCAGCACAGCACCAGTGCAACACCACCTCAGGACCACCTCAGCATCAGTGGAGCACCACTTAAGCAACACTCAGCACCACCTCACCATTTCTCAGCAACAGCACAGCACCACTTTAGCACCACCTCAGCACCAGTGCAACACCACCTCATCACCAACTCAGCACCACTGCAGCACCTGAGCACCACCACAGCACCACCTCAGCATCAATCAGCCCCACTGCAGCACCACCTCAGCACCAGGGCAGCACCACCTCTAATTCTCTCTCAAGCAATACACACACACACAATGTCTTTCTCTCTCTCTCTCTCATTTCTCTTTCTCTGTCACCCTTTGTCCTTCCTGAGGGTATCACTCTTTCTATACTATTGCTCTCCTCTCATACTAACACAATGTATCCTTCTTACGTGTTCATTTCTTCCCCCCCTACACACACCACTTACCTCAGTGTTTAATTCTCTATCTCTGGCCCCAAAACATCTATGTATATTTTTTATACAGTTTTCAGACTCTATCCACACAGTTTCTAACGTGCCCCATTGCCATAAGTGACGTCTGCGCTCGGAATCGGACATCTGTTGATTCTCCCTTAGTATCCATCTGTTGCTCATGTTGTAATTCAGGTACTATTTCCCAACCTCCACCCTCCCATTGTTTATATCCCCCCCATAAACAAAACAAAAAAATGGAATAACAAACAAGCATTAGAACAGGCAGGAAGAAGTTGCCAGCATTGCAAGGACAAAAAAAACCTCCAGTATGTTAAGCAATACTGAGGGTCCGATTACGATGTCAGACGGACCTGAGTCCATCCCACATCGTTTGGGAACTGGGACCGAATGGCCTCTTTTCGCCGGTTTCAGCCCAGCAAGTAGTATGCGTCCAAACACTGTTCTGTCGCAATCCTATTCTTTACAATGAGAGCATGCATTCCGAACGGAATCCACGGGGTGCAGGGATCAACAGGGGGGCACCATAGGTGCCCCCTAGGCCGCCATCCAGAGGTCTCGCATCCATGGGGGCCTTGCTTGGGACCCCAAAGTCGGATTCCCACAGCCTTTCTGTGTCAGAAAGGCCCGCACAGAAAGGCTGTGGGAATCTGCCATCGTAATCCCTCTGGCAGAAAGAGCCGCTCGAGGGATTGATGGAGGCTTTCCGAATGGCAGCCGGCTCTCCAAGCCCGTTGGAGGCCATTCGGAAATCTGGTTTGGATTCCTTTCTGACTGACCCCATCAAAATGGGTCGGTCGGAAAGGAATCCGAACAGCCGATTACGATGCTGTGTGAACGGCTCCAACCATGGGTTGGAGCCGTTTCCTACGGCATCGTAATCGGCCCCTAAGCCTGCAGTGTACTTCCCGATCTGTGGGTGTGTGCAGATGTTATGGATAATGTGCAGCATGGCTAAACACTTATACAGGTCCTAAAGGCAAACACATAGATAAAATGCATTATCATTTACAATGCCAATAGCTCTCTAACTCTCCCAAATGTGATTCCTATTGCATTGCAAATGCTTGCTTTACTTCTGTGATGTGCATATTTAGAAGTTACCAGGCCAGTTGGAATTAGGATGTTAGCAGGAACACTGTTGGAAAGTTGCAATCACCTCAGAGATTTCACCTGCTTCGAACAGGCAAAGTGTACAGTGTAGAATAGTATGCAAAATTACCATGGTAAGTCCGATTTCTACATGTAGCTTCAATAAAACTCAATCTCGAATTTCTTACTCTCGGACTCTGAAAGTACCGGGACCCCGGTAACCATAAACATGGAACAGTGAAATACCAGAGATTTTTACAGGCCACTCATAATGAGGGCTTTAGTGTTTTTCGTTTCCATAAATGTGTTTCTTCTAGATCTCAACACACAGATCCATAAACAAAAGAATCACCAATATAGTGCCAGATTTTGCTGTTCAGTGTATTTGGCTCCAAGAAGTGGTGCTTTTGTTACCACATTCAAGACACTTTCTTGTCATGATTGAGTTGTCACAGTGAGGCTCAAGAGAGCTGTTGGAGCCTTCCTCGTGCTCTTCTCCTTTAACATCCTCAGAGTTTGTAAGCTAGCGTCTTCTGTACTTTTTGAGTTTCCCACCTGAATCATAGCCAGCTAATTCAGTTCATTACACATTCTGGAAATTTCTATAACTTTGACTGAGTTGACTTAATTTACATAAGGACTCTTCTATTTCTGTCACTTTCCCCTCAAGCATTCTTTTTTGCCTTTTGATGTGAGGTTGTCTATTTACCTACCTCCATTTCCTGCTAGAGGTATGTACATTAAAATACCACTCTGTGATTTGTGCCCACGCATCCATTGAAATCTGAGGCAATTCCATCCTATCCTGAGGTCATCTTTGTCATCAGTATCACCATCTTCAATGTCTTCTGAACCACCTGTATCTTTAGAGCAACAGCCTCACTATGGAAAGAAACCTTTCCTGTCTTGCGTGTACGTTTTAGCTTTGGGTGGCACAACCCTACAGTACAAGCAAAGCCATTTGCAACGTTCCAGTGCACTCATACTTTGTGGCCCATCTTTCTCATGGAAACACAATGGTGCTCAGGTCACCTCTTTTGCTTCCCTCCAATATGTGACCTCAGTGCTGCATCCTCTTTGCCAGCACATCTGCTCCTGATTCTAGAGAAGAAGGAAAAACCTTCTTTTTCATTGAGAAAACTCTTCCTAATACTCCATCTGCAGTGGCTAATTTGTGGAAGAATAGGTGAATGGTAACATAACTAAACTACCTAGAATATACTCATCTCTTACATCTATTATGTATAGGTTTGTCTTAAATGCGGAAATAAATTAGTTAGGGGACAAAGTTCCTAAAAACCTTGGCCCTTAGTGGAACATTGTGGACGTGCCCAATGGATGGATTCTCTTAAAACCAGAAGTGTATTCCTATAGTTTATTTTCCTACTCTTGTGTTAAATGTTTGACTTTCTTGGTATCCACAAAGGTTTATAGAATCAGTCCTTGTAAACTAAACATATTATCAATTGGATTTTTGCCTCAGCAAATAAAAGATATACCTAATTGGGGTTTACCTTTGTATGCCGCACCAGAAAGCCCTATGGCGGAAAAGCAATACATTTTTTTTAAGCATAATGAAACTTGTAATTCACTATTAGCTTAGAAATGGCTAGTCTATGGAGGTGAGGGATACTAATAACTAGAAACTATTTATTGCACATGGTGGAAACCACATCTAGAGATTACTACAGGATGGACAAATTCCCAGAATTACAAGAAGGGCAAAATCCATTCATTTCCCACTTTCACTTGTGGCGCCAAATTGAGCTAAAACTGCCAAATCCCCAAAAGACTGTTGGAGATATTTGCAGAAATCAGTGGGTGGTGTGAAGTGTTACTGCACATTTGTGGAACGTTCCATTAATGTGCATATTTATCTGGAGAGGGAACACTGCTGGTAACCTGCGAGCAACATTTTGTAGAAGAACTACGTGCACCCATGAACCTCCATCTTGCCTGCAAAATTACCAAACTGCGGAAAAACGCAACAAAACCTGACGCAAATGTAGTTTGGAGTGGCTTGTTTTTATGCCCCCTTTTTTCAGCATTTTCTTATAAACGAGCAGTAAAACGTCATGGGATATTCATTTTAGTATTAATAATGAAGATCCTTCCCCTCTCTCATTTCTGACAAGAGCTGCATCATTTCCTCGCACTTGTACTCTGACGTCGGTCAGCCCGGTCGCGTCATATCCTTCTCACACATTCTCCTGTCAAGAAGGTATTATGCATCACTATAATATAAATTGCACTGCGGGCACGTGATTGCCGTTAGTGGAATCTCTGCAGTGACGTACGAAGAGAATCAAAGACTCGCGCTGTCAGAGAGAACACTTCAAAATAACAATTACAGCCAATTGTGAAAGAACGCTCTGAAATGCTTCAAAGCGGGCCGAGTGGCTCACGCGAGGTGAGGTAATTGTCGCTGCTGACTGACCCAGTATGCCCCCGGAGGATCTCCTCGACGCCCGTGAACAGTGGAAAAGGTGACGCGCTGCCTGCGTGGAAGGGGCCAGCAGCGTTAATAGCCTGGAGGAGGTGTTGCTTAGAGAAAATGAAAGGCGTCTTTACAATAAATACTGGGCCCCTGCCAGAGAAAATATACACTTCAGGAGCGGGCATGGGTGAAGGAGCCGAGTGCACTTGGCAAGCGATTGGATGGAGGACTGCCTTATTTATTAGGTAGTTGATTTTCAAGGCCTTCCTGAGGACTTGCGGCAGCGGTCTTCGTGGTTATGCTCTTAAAATTGGCACGCTTTTCGAATCTATAAGCCATGAGTGCGTACATGATATATTTTATTCATGCGAATTTCGCTATGTCTTTTTGATGCTAAAACCGATTGGAAGTGACGTGCTCAGGTCAGTAGATTAGCAAAGATGCCATGGGCCCTGGTGCAAGCAGGGAAAATGACCCCTTTGACTGCAGTTAGTGCAGTAAAATATAGCAATTATCAGGGTTCAATGGGCTACTCAGTGCTCTGGGCCCTGATGCCACTGTACCGATGGCGGCTACGCCACAGGCGCAGCTCTAGTGAATGCAAAGTACATTGGATAAACTACAGGAGAGAGCACCAGTTAAAGGTAGAGTACTTGATCTACATTCCAAGCTCCAACCGCCACTTCAGGGGAATGAAGGTGCCAGCCTTTAAAGGGGTGGAGTGATATCAGTCCCAGGAGCGGGGTGCACTCTGCGTGGTCAGGGCTAGAGGACCCTCCATTCTACCTCGCAAAGGTCTCCTTGCGAAGCGGGGTGCGCTAACTGGGCACCCCTTAGTAGGTTACACAGTGCTAGTGGACCTCCTGAGAATTCTATTTATGGCTGGATCAGTAGTGCGGAGCAGGTGAATGGACAACAATGGTCACTTATTTGCATGAGAAGACACAAAAATGCAAATGAAGTAATAATCCTCTGACACTGCCTGCCTGGGAAATTTACATTTGTACAGAAGGGATTTTGCAAAAGTTTGCACCCAATTTTGTAATATAGAAGGCAGGGGGCGGGGAGGAGGGTAGATGAGGGTATTTGGTTCTTTTACAATAATGGATGAATGACAGTATTTTGCTAGTTCACGTCTAGTCTTGTGAAAGCTACTATTTATTTGAGAAGAACTTCCTGTTATTTTGTCATTTTTTATTATTTCTATTGTCATAATCATGAATAAAATATGCAGGAAAAGAACAATATCATATGACTAATTGAAGAACACAGTCATTAAAGTGATTGAAAAAAATATTGTACGGGCAAGGCTGAACCAACTGATTCCAAGATGCAGTTGCATGGCTAGCATCTCATAGCATCGATTCCATGAGCCTGGTTCAAGCTTTCTCTAATTTCGATCAATGTTGTCATAAGGCATGATGGAACACATGTAAGATTCTGCCCTCAGTGCCTCTTTCATTGTCTTTCTGTAGGGTAATACTCAGGCTGAAAAGGGAATAATTAAATCCAGTTTTGAATTGTAGACATCATGATCCTCTAATCAATGAGTGGCTGCTGCCTTTTCTTTTAATTTTTCATGGCTGATCACTGTGGTTATAGACTACAGAGTCTGATATTGACTTGATGTTTAACTGGGAATGAAGATTGCCAGCAACACACAGGTAATTACTCTCTTCCAACAACTTACCAGTGCCCTTGCCAAGATCAATATTAATGAGAGCGAAGGGCCTGACACTTCTGCATTGCAGCAACTGTCTGCCAAATTTGGGTATTATAATTCTTTAAATTCTTTCAGAAGGGTACTTATATCTCAGAATTTTATTCAAGTTGGGAATAACATTTTCCTATCAAGCTGTTGTAAAATTCACCACCGGTCTCATTCCCGTTTAGTGACCATAACTTGCTCATTAACTTATTGATGTCTGTTTTTCTGTTTTGAGCTTTAGGCTCCCAGCAGTCCTCTTCCCCTTAATTTGAACTTTGATAACACCACCTTGGAAACGAATGCTTTGCATTTGAAGTGTAATGCTGATCCTAAAATTGCCTTAAACTCTAAGGTGATTTCTTAGGTGCTTGTCCAGGGGACCCATCAAATTCCATTTTAGCTCTGATACCCATTTGAGATAATTACTGTGTCAATTAAGGTGCAATTATCCTCACTCCTTTTTCCTTCTGCTTGTTATGGAAGAGCCACACTGGGAACAGATTTGGGATGAAATTCATGTTAAGTTCATACTTGGCTGGTATCAGTTCCTGCAACTTTTCATTTGATGGTGCTCACAGGCATTCCTTTCAATTTTTCATGGCCAGTGCAGGTAATAAGGGAGGATCCAATTAGATACTGGATCCAGCACCAATTAATGAGTTGAACCTGAGATCTGGGCAACCCCTACTGAAATATGCTGACTTTGTAGTGAGGTAATTTGCAGACACCAAAATACATTCAGCTGCGCCTGTATGCTGTCTGCTTTCAGTTCGGTTTTTGAGAAGACAAGGGTACCCCAATATGTGAACCTGGGGTGGTAAGATGTATGTAGAAAACAATGGTTCAGGTGTGGCCTTAAAGGTCCAAAGCAAAAAAGTGACCCAGAAAGGGGCACTGCGTTCTAAGGGAATTAAATTAATTCTGGAGGGAGCAAAAGAAAAGATCCACAGAGGGTCATGTAGGTCAAAAAAATGACAGACATTTATTTACAATTCTGTTTAGTATTCAGGTGCTCACATATTAGGTGAAAAGAAGCGTGACGTGAAGGGTGATAGTGAAGTATTAAAAGAGACATCGCATTGACAACAGTATTATGAGCTCCACAATTGATTTATAAAGAGTGATAGGAGTTCATGTTGTAAGGTGGTCGACGGCGTTTCGAACCCAATAATTGGGGTTCATCTTCAGGACATGGGTGAGTAAGCTGAATTTTTAAAGTTGTAGTCGGCGAGCGTGGGAATTGTAAGGCGCGCCACAGGACTGCTCCGGTCTATTTGTGCGAAGATGTGGTACTACTCATGTGTAAAGTTAATCAGCACGAGTTGGGAGGGTAGCTGGGCGGTACATGATGTCACGTTGGTGGTTTAATTTATTGTTGACGATCAACAGGGCATTAAATAGGAGCCTGGAGCCGTGCAGACGAGAGCGTCTTGCTTCTGCCGTAGCTGGCGATGAATGCCTTCATGAACCCCAATTATTGGGTTCGAAACGCCGTCGACCACCTTACAACATGAACTCCTATCACTCTTTATAAATCAATTGTGGAGCTCATAATACTGTTGTCAATGCAATGTCTTTTTTAATACTTCACTTTCACCCTTCACGTCACGCTTCTTTTCACCCAATATGTGAGCACCTGAATACTAAACAGAATTGTAAATAAATGTCTGTCATTTTTTTGACCTACATGACCCTCTGTGGATCTTTTCTTTTGCTCCCTCCAGAATTAATTTAATTCCCTTAGAACGCAGTGCCCCTTTCTGGGTCACTTTTTCGCTTTGGACCTTTAAGGCCACACCTGAACCATTGTTTTCTACATACTGCTTTCAGTTCGGAGCAGCATCCTGAAGTGGGTGACGGTGGTATATTATTTATATTTTTACTTGGGCCCAACACAATGGCCTCACTTAAAGTGCCATCAGCCCTCCTTTTGTTGGAGTATCATCCTGGTCAGGAGCTATCTGGAGGCGAACACCTAGATGCCAATGCAATGGAGAGAAACAAAGGCACTCAGCTTCTTATCACTTCAGAAGTGCTTAAGAAAAACTATGATATGGAGACAGGTTTTTGACTTTGTTCAACTTCAGTACATTAGAAATAGGCATCGCATGGTCATCGCTGTAGCGCGACGATCCTGTTCTCACCAACGGGCGGGCCGGAGCTTCGAGGTTGCGCTCCCTGCGAGTCATCGGTGTAGCATGAAGAGTAGAGTTGATTGAACCTCGCATTGCTGGGCTGTGCAAGCGACAATGTTTTGGCACCAATGTGCCTTTTCACAGTCACAAAGAGTCCAAAAACTTCAATTCAGCCTACCTGTGGCCACACCAAGGGTCCAGGACCAGAGGGGCACCACTTGGGAGTTAGGGGCTCGCTCCAGCTGGATCTGGGTGCTTGTGCAGGTGGTTGTGTGCCTGTTATGTCTCTGTGGCTCTGAACAGGAGGCCAGCAGAATAGCCCTTGGAGTCACTCTGGGAGTCCTGGGTTCAGATACTGGTCAAATCCCTATGACTCAAGCAAGTGGGCAGCAGGGCAGAATTCTTGCAAGGCAGCAGTCCAGCAAGGCAATAGTCCAATAGGGCAGCAGTCCAGAAGAGTGGCAGTCCTTTCAGCAGCACAGCAGTCAAATTTCTTGGCAGAGTCTCCACAAGTCCAGAAGTGTTGTGAAGAGTTGGTGTCTGATGTCCAATATTTATTCCAAGTGTCTACTTTGCTACTTTGAAGTGGGAGAAGCTTCTAGAGGTTTTCCTTCGAAGTGCACAGGTTTTCTGCATCCCCTGTCCTGGCTCTAGACTGACTACAGGAGATTTGCAGACCTTTGTGTGGAGGCAGGACACATCATATTCAAGCGTAAGTAGGGCTGTGCCCAGCTCCGCCCCCATTCTGCCAGTGATGGCCCATACAGACACACCTAAATCACCTATTGTGTGTGGCTGTCTAAAAGGAATACACAAAGCCCAACTGTCATCTACACCCAGTCATGTGACCCAGAAACAGGTTGCAGGCACTAAATGGCTAAGGCAGGAAAATGCCAACTTTCTAAAAGTGGCATTTTTAAAATTGCAATTTAAATTTACCATAGGAGAGGAGGAGTTTTCATTAGCATTCCAAAGAACAATCATGAAGTGGTAACCTGTTACCATTTGAAAGTTACAGCTTATTAAATGTAATTAAGGCAACTTCAATGTTATCCTATGGGGAAGGTGGGCCTTGCAGTAGTGAAAAAATATTTTAAGAGTTTTTTACTACCAGGACATGTAAAATTTAAAAGTACATGTCCAATTTTTAAATACACTGCACCCTGCTCTCTGGTCTGTCCAGGGCCTACCCTTGGGTTGACATATGTGTATTAAAAAGGAAGGTTTGGGTCTGGAGAAAGGTTTATTTTGACAGGTCGAAATGGCAGTTTAAAACTGCACATACAGGCTGCATTGGCAGACTTGAGATATGTTTAAAGGGCTACTTACGTGGGTGGCTCAATCAGTGCTGCAGGCCCGCTAGTAGTACATAATGTACAGGCCCTGGGCACAGGTAGTCCCACTTTACTAGGGACTTGCAAGTAAATAGAATATGCCAATTGGGTGTAAGCTATTTCTCCAATATTTTAAGGAGAGAATACAAGCACTTTAGCACTGGTTAGCAGTGGTAAAGTGCACAGAGTCCTATGACAGCAAGATCAGCAAAAAAAAGACCGGTGAAAGCTTTGTTTCTGAGAAGACCACCCTAAGGCTCACAAGTCTAACAGGTTGTAAGTTCTAATAATTCTTCATTATAACCCAAATGAATCTATTTTAGCAACCTTAGAATAACGAAAGATTGAGAAGATTAACAATAAGGTTCAAAACCTATGTCATACAGATTGCATGTAGCTCCTTGATACTGATTCATAGCCTACTGTGCTATATCGGAAGGATTGTAACTTATGAACTTCAAGAATCAAAAGGATCTCTGTGACAAAAGCAGTAACAAACTGAACTATCTAAATAAAGTAAAATCTTTGAGCTGCATGCTACATGAGGTGTAAAGGTATGCAAACTAACAACGCAGTCGTTGTAACGACTGCGTTGTAATGGCATGCGAAGTATCGCATGCGAAGTAAACGCTGTTTACCCAAGCAAGTGCATTAACCACCAGAATTATGTTATTGTTATACACTGAAAATTGCTGAGCACACAGGGATTTCTGCATCAGGTGCTTTAATCCCGTAAGATATTTTAAACTGCAGCCTCTTTATGATCAGTTATGCCAGTACAGATTTACTATAACATTTGTCAATTTGCTTGTGGCAGAGGATTTAATAAATGTATAGCCGACTGTCAGACTCTGCGTTTCATGACTCCGCCCTCATGACTCCACCCTATTTCTGCTGCCGCAACTTGACCCCAACTTAATGGGGATCCCAGAGTAAATTTGTTCTATTTCCGGCACTAATTATAGCCCTTTCCACTTTTCCTAATTTCCTTCTTTTTGATTAATGTGCTTCATGCATCACACCCCCTCTTCTTTTGTGTTATTGTCTTCCTTCTAACATGGGGAACACTTTTCGTAATTCTCAACATCTGGTAAATGTAAGGGGACTTGATAGCAGAGGAGAATTCCTCTACAAACTCTCAGGCAGGTACACAAGATTGCCCATTGAAATGTACAAAATCTCCTTCTAAGCAGTCTACATGTGCATTAATAAGTAATATTTTCATGTTCAGATATGGCGGGCATTGCACTTAGCATCTTGTGAATTTTGAGACCGAAGGGCAGATGTCAAAAGCCATGGATTCAAAAAGTAGGTACCTGTTAACTGGGAACAAAAGACAAACAAATAAACGTATATATTCCAGGAAGGATATAAAGGTGCATAGTGAAATAATGCCCTTTACTACATGAATTACTATGAGGTAGCCCATTCAGTGAGTACAGCCTAAGGCAACAGGTTACGAAAGAGGTTCAACAAACAGAAACAGGTGTACCCCACCCCACCGCATATAATGCATCTACACTGATCGGTCACAAAAAAGTGAGTTTTGTTCCAACCCGCGGAAACAAAACTGTCAGAAACACAGTGCATTAATGTGCAATAAACCCACATAGGGGATGGAACTTACAAAACAACCATAAACAGTGTTGTAGTATTTATCCATGTTGTTTGAAAGGCTTCAACGGCACAATTTAAATGCATTGTGCGTCAAATATTGGAAATTAGCATAGTGATGTGTGCCATCAAATCAGCTGCCCGGACTATCTGCACGTTCAGGGAGTAGATCACTTTCTGTTGCAGAAAATCTGCTCACACGCATGGGTACAATATAAAGCACCCACCACATTTGGGGAAGCATGAAAGCTGCTTTGACCGCCTTCACGACTGCTGCTTCAGTAGGAATTATAGCAAATCCCATCATATGCCCAAGCATGACACCCACGACTAGGGATGGATGTAATTTGCATAATTCCCATAATGTAATCAAGCGGAATTATCCCAAAATTCAGCAAGAATATGAAATTTGCGCAAGAAGAGTAACTCTGCAATTAGCGCTATTGCCCTCTCATGTCCGAAAATGGACTTGAGGATGCATTTTGCACTAGAAAACTAAACAGAACATGAATAGCGAGCGCAAGCAGTTGCTCGCGCTTACTAAATGTGCACTCGGTGTAGGGTTTCCCCCCAACTTACTCCCGGCATTTAGCGCGGATTTCTTAGTGCAAAATTCACTCTTACGTCCAAAATGGACATGAGGATGCATTTTGGACTAAGAAAATAAAGCTAAATGCAACAAAACAAATAGCAGCGCAGGCAGCGCTCGCGGTCGCTAAATGTGCTCTCACAGTAGAAGTTTTCCCCCCCAAATTACTCTTTATTATAACATTGGAATGTTGGGAGCTCCATTGAAAACAATGGAGTAGCTCCGGGCTTATAATGGCTGGTATAAGCCCGGAGCTCCAACATTCCAATGATTCTTTGTTCACCACTGTGGCTGTGAACAAAGGCTTCAGGGAGCCTGACGGGATTTAAACCCCCTTGCGCTCCCTGAAGCCTTTGTTTTATTTGTTAGAACATTCTGCCCTCTAGTGGCAGAATATTCTAATAGCCTTATAGCCCTTTGTAGCTGGGCTATACCGGCTATTAAAGTCCCGCTCCCTTGTTAAAGGCCTGGGCCTTTAATAGCTGGTATAGCCCGCTACGGCGGGCTATAAGGCTATATTAAGTGGGCGGGAATCAGTAAATGCATCACAGAGTATTGTGGAACTACTGAAATTACACTGATTACTCTGGCATAGTTGAATCCCAGGCCTAACCATGACTTCATTTAAAATACCGAAATTTGACCGTATTTTCACTGTGGCCCAAGCCACTGACACTTGATTGCAACCTGTGGCGCTAAAGAACTAAGCTAAAGAATTTATGATTTTGTGAACTTGAATGAAAAATACATGGGTCTACAGAATTATGCATAACTTAAATAGATCTCAAAATGTGATTTCGGTGTTCCATGCTTTCACAACAGAAAACAAACTCTGATTGCACATGCACATCTAAATAAAATGGAAAGTCTCAACATAGCAAATAAGACTGAGTAGCTGAGCTTTGCTACATTATCCCATAATGTGAAGTTCTTCTACTGCTAGAAAGAACTTCAATAAATTTCCATTTTATAACGCAAGCTAATTCTACAAGAAGTTTATAGAGATTTAAATGTAAAATTTGTTAAAGAAAACAAATGTTCCAGAATTTGAAGGATTAATATGTAAATTAATACTGAAACGTAATGAGCAACGAGTGCCAGAAACACACGAGATTCTTTCTAAATGCCTTACCAGCTGGACAGAGATTAGATGTGCTTTGAAGCGTAAAGGAAAACATTATAATTGCTGCAGTTGGCAATGAACTAGAGGCAATCAGATCATGTATTCTACTAATGATGCATATTAAGACATCCTTTGGTAATCCCTGGCATGGAGTCCATATTCTTCACTATTAAGTTGTTGTGGATTTTGATAGGTCCCAAGCAAAGGCATGAGCATCACAAATGAGTATAGGGAAAATGTTTTCGTAGTCTGATCTCTGAATGGAATCTAGTGCCATGTAAGGATGGTGAGACCTGTGAATTGCACTGATGGCACTATGGGCTATACTACTAAATCTCTATACGCCTGATGTCCATATCATTTACTGCGTGAATTTAGTTCACTAAGTAGCAAAGCTCAGATCCTCTTCCTATGACATCATCCATTAACTGACCATATATATTTAGTCTCCTTCCTAGCCTCATTAACTTTGTCCTATTTGTATTTATTATGAAGAATTTATTTTTCCCATACAGATAGTGGAACTGAAATTCAAGATCTTTTGTGCTTAAATAAACCAAATCAGCATTATCAGCACACACACTCTCTATTGGAACAGACATCTGTGCAAGAAATGTTTCTAGTAGGAGTGACGTTCCAATTTTAGAGCATTACAGCACCAAACAAAAGTACTTTTGTTTTCTTTTAGAGACAAAATTGTCTCTTTTAGAGAACAAATGTTCTACGCACCAGCCGTTGCTAGGCTTCTATGTTCACCTCCCCTTTTCTCTCTCCCTGGCGTGCTGGTTTGATACATAAATGTAAGCGGGGGCTAGCACACACTTTTGAAAAAGAGGAAATTCTATTTAAACATTCGCACAAGATTCCTCTTCAGTTTGGATGATGAGTGGTTTGCTCTCCATGTTTTTGACATCATTTTCGACAAAGCAATTCTTGCTTTGAGACTCAATTCAAGGCATAATGCAGACCCCTGCATACCTTGTAGTGCGGGGAGGGGGGTTTACCTTCTAGGGGGCCTCCATCCATTCAAGGAGATCCCATTCAGCCAAAGGTCAATGAATAACTTTGAGATACGAGGGTCCCAGGTGCCATTTATCACATTCTGCAGGGGGGCCCCCATCATTTTGTGCTATGCCACTGCGTTTTTAGGTCCAGCACTGAGCCACCGCGCAAGCACTGCTCTAGGGTCATCCGGAGTAGTTCAGTACGGGAGAGAAGCCCCGCCCACTACCCCGCCCATATTTTTCATTGGCTTGAGTGTTTGTCCTTCATAAATGCGGTCTTCTGATTGATTATGAGGCTTGATAGTCCCTCCTTATTATGCCCATGTCGTCATCTGTACCCTCCCATGGCTACTGGCCCCTTTACTTCGAGTGTTATACCATACGGTAGTACTGTCAGCACTATCTTTTTCCGTGCCTTCTCACCCCCTCCCCCGCCCGCATTCCCATTGTCCGTGCCGTCTCCGCCACCCCCGCACTCCCAATGTCCGTGCCCCCCCTCCCGTTGTCCGTGATGCAATGCAATAGGTCTCGCGTAAATGCGAGTCCTATTGCATTGCCAATGTTAGGCTCCTATCTTAGTCCTTCCTTGCAAAGACCCGCAAACGTATTTACTTTCAAGAATTGTTGCCTTACACTTTGCATTTAGTACCTACCTTTATCCACCACAATGGTTTATTTTAATTTTAACTTTAATTTTAATTTGCTGCCTTCCTGATACTATGTACAAAAAATATTGCATTTGAAATTCCGCCTAATTTTGTTTGCAAATTATTGTAACCATATGTGTTTACAACTACCGGTTGATCTGTTCCCTTCTTATCACACTCCACTTTAAGATGGCCGCCACCTCGCTGGCTTTTACCTACATCTCCTTTACCCACATCAGATGACCACGTTTTGCCGTACGTCACAGTCACACGATTTCCCGGCGAGACCACTTATTTGGCACCATCTCCCCGGTTCCTCATTCTTCGTTAGCATCGGCCACGAGAATCCTTCACCCAGAAGCTTGAACCTCCACCCTTCAGGTAATGGATTTCTCCCCCCCGCATCCCCTGGCAAGGACACCTCTGCGACCACTCACCCTTAACCTTATTCTTAAATTAGTCCGCAGAGACATCTCCGATTACTTCGGACTGCCTCGCAATTAAGTCCCACCATGGACCCTCTACCGGCGAGCTCATTTCTGCTTCTACATACCCTTAACGGTTGATCAGTGCTAAAGTGCATATGCTCTCTGTGTAAATTGGTATTGTGATTGGTTCTCCCCGATTGGCATATTTGTTTTACCAGTAGGTAGTGAAGTGCACTGAGTGTGCCAGGGCAGGCAAATCAAATGCTACTAGTGGGCTTGCAGCACTGATTGTGCCACCCACATAAGTAGCCCTGAAAAGAGGTCTCAGGCCTGCCACCTCAGTGCCTGTGCGCAGTTTGTTAACTGCCATGTCGACTTGGCAAGTGCACCCACTTGCCAGGCCCTACCCTTCCCTTTTCTTACATATAAGACACCCCCATGGTAGGCCCAAGGTACCCCCTTGGGCAGGGTGCAGTGTATGTGAAAGTTAGGACATGTACAGGTGTGTGTAACATGTCCTGATAGTGAAATACTGCCAATTTCGTTTTTCACTATTGAAAGGCTATCTTGCCCCATAGGACAGAATGGGGAATGCTTTGTAACATTTTACAAACATATCTTCCCATAGGGATAAGATGAAAAAATGGAGTTTGGTATCCCTGAACTCAGGATTTAATAACATCTTTTAGTAAGGATGGTTTTTAAATTATGTGTTTGAAAATAGCACTTTTAGACAGTGGCTATTTTCTTGTTCAACCTGCCTGTTTGTGGATTGACTGTCTGGCTTTGGAGTGACAGGGGCTGGGGAAGTGCAGTGGCTCCAAGAGTCTGGGTGAGTCAGCACTAGGCTGAATAGGCCTGATCTGCATTTGGAGTGGTGGGAGGAGTAGCACCTGTACCTGAATAGGGCTGTGCCTGCCTTCCACAATGCTGGCTCCGCCCCCCTGTGGTGTGTCTGAAGCCAAGGCTCACAGTGACAAAGGATGTTGTTGTGCACTTGCATGGTGCCCCCCAGAACTGGTTTGAACTGGGTTCAGAGCCCCTTGCACAAAGAGAACAAAGACATTTTGGGGTATAAGTATCAGACCCAAAACCCCAGACTTTAGATCATTCCTGGAATTCAAGAGGAACCTTTGCCAAGAAGAAGAGCTGTAGAGATTGAGGAGAAGTACTGCCCTTGCTGTGTGTTTGGGGTTGGCCTGCAGTTGCTGTTTCCGCCAAGGAAAGGAGAAGGACTTTGCTGTGTGCTGCGTCCCCTGCTTGAAGGAGATCTCCAAGGGCCTGAAGTGTGCTGGCCTCCTGTTCTGAAGTCTCAGGGACACAAAAGACTTCCTGCAAATCTGCTGGTGCTGCTGGACTCTGCCATCTGTGAGTTCTACCCTTGCCTGAGGTGCCTATTTCCAGTTACAGGACCTCAGAGGTGGGTTTTCCAGCTAATCTCTGCAAGAACCGGCGCGAAGCATCGCAAAGCTGTGCAAAGTCTCTCGAACCGGCGCCGGATGACGCGAAGCCTCGCCGAGTCTCGCCGGATGATGCAAAGTCTCGCCGCACAGCCCCCAGCACTGACGCCGGATGGCGCGAAGCCTAGCAAAGCGACGCATCACCTCCGGTGTGTCACGCATCGTACCTGTGCACCAAGTTTTCCACGCATCACCCGCAGACCAGAACAGTCTTGGATTTCGACGCCTCACTTCCCCCTACAGTCCAGATTCGACGCATCACTTCTCCCGGGTGCAGCAGAACTGGCGCCTCGCCTCCCCAAGAACTCAGGAACTGACGCATCGCTGGGTTTTCCAACGCTTTTCTCTGCGGCTGTTTGGCCTTGTGAATTTTGACCCATCTTCAGGTACTTTGTGTAAAAGTCACGCATCCATAGTTTTCTATGGTACAAGTTCTTGAAACCTTTTGAAAGTCATATTTTTAACTGTGTATGTTGGATTTTTGTCATTTTGGTCTTGTTAAGTTTAGATAAAGATATTTTACTTTTCTAAACTGGTGTGGTGTCTATTTGTGGTGTTTTCACTGTGTTACTGTGAGTGTTGGTTCAAATACTTTACACATTGCCTTTGGGATAAGCCTGTCTGCTCGTGCCAAGCTACCAAGGGGGTGAGCAGGGGTTATATAAAGTGTGTATCCCCCCTTACCCTGACTAGAAGCAAGGGTCCCTATTTGGACAAAGGTACCTACCTCTGCCAACTAGAGACCCCCATTTCTAACAATGGGCTTGAAGCATTTATTTGCTACTTCATTCTGTACACTTTACTCCACATTTAATCATGGGTCAGATAAGTGTGGATAAGTTTCAGTCAAGAACAAATTATACATATTAAGCAAAAAATAAAACAAAAACATACAGGCTTTGTGATAAAGTAATGTGAAGTAACAAACAATACATGAAGCGTGATACATAACAATTATCTAAGCTTTATATCACCAGTCTTAGTTCACAAAAGCAGCAGCTACTAGGACATCCTTTAGCATCCACATTGTGTAACAAATTTAAGAAGCTGCTACCCACGGGGAAAAGAGACATTAGACCCAGTAGTGAGACAATTCAAATAACATTTCTACTGGGGGAAACTTAATTAAATGCGAAAGTCCCCGCGTTGTGTAATGCCGACGCGTTTTGATTCCCAAGGTGGTTTGCGGGATTCTCTTCAGGGCGTGGACTGGTTTATCTAAGAAACAAAACGGGGGCATGAATTATACATGAAGAGGGACTCTAAACTTCCCAATTACTCAAGTTACAGGATGACTTCTCAAAAGTACCTGATTGAATAGAGAAATAAATTCGCACATTGCAGGTGAGAAGAGGCAAGTTACAATGTAGATGGCATGATCTAAAATGAAAACGGATCCACCATCAGTCATGTACATAGTTTGGTAAATGTTAATATTTTATAACTGAGGGAACAAGAAAAGGCACTTACTTGCGTCAGACGTGCGGTGCTTTTACAAAAAGGTATAGGAATGCTTGCTGCCGGTTGAATGGAAGCCTAGTTGTACTTTGGAAGGGCGATCTATAAATAGAAATGAGTGCTACATCAATAGAGTATCTAATTAGATACATTGTAGCTTTGTGGGCAAGAGGCAACACTTACTTTCGCCATGCCGGCGCTGTTTTCTTTCATGCTTCCTTTCAGCTCTCAGTCGGTTTAGTAATTGCCAATAGCTGAACGTGTAACTTGAACGGGGCCCCTCCTCTGCATATTTCACAAAGCGGTAAAAAAGGTTGCTTCCTTTAAAGTTCGCACAGAAACGGACCTCATCGCGTCTCTCTGTGTAAACCGAAAAGGACGTGTCAGCGTGTGTCTTATTCTATAAAAAGAATTTAACGCGCCAGTGTAGTGAAAGGTTGCATAATCTTACTTGTATTTGGCTGTGAAAGTCATCTAATGGTGTCTCATTCCCAGTTTCTCACTCGAAAACGCTGTCCGGGTCACAGGAAGTTTCAAGAGTGACCTGGTCCCATTGCATTTTGGTTGAGTGAGTTTATTGAAGGTAAACTGTGCTACAAGTAAATCATATCTAAGGAAAAGGTAGATCATATATATCTTTTTCAAGATTTGTGTGTACATTGGTATTAAAATATATATGCATGTTTCCAAAGATTATTTGAATCATGGTGCAACCTCTAAATGCAAAACCTGGACTGGAGCTGTTTTAACCTCTACCTATTTCTGACATTTCATTCAGTCCTTTGGTGATGCTATTGAAACGAGCTATCATATAGGCTTCTTTTCTTAACAGTGAAGCCTCAGTGTCACCCCCTCTTGGTGATGGTTTGATGACTGATAGCACAGATCAGTTAAACTCAAGTTTGTGGTGATTGGAGTCAATGAAGTGGTTCACCATAGGTGCTGTTACAACTTTATTTTTTATCCTTGATCGGTGCTGCGCTACGCGTTGACGAATCTCTTGCGTAGTTTTGCCAATGTAAATTCTTGGGCAAGGACAAACAATTGCATAAATGACGTTTTTTGTCTTGCAGTTGGAGAATTGTTTCCTTGTCCACTTAATGTCGTCGTGTATAAAGTCAGTACCCACTATCGTGCTACTACAATTCGTTCAGGTACCACATTTATAGTGGCCCGTTAACGGCTTCATATTGAACATTGTTCTGAGGTCTTTTTTCTGCTGGAAGGGGATAAGTCTGCTCTTACAATTCTTTATCCAATGCTCATATTCTTCTTCATAGTGAAGAGAGGGACATCAATCCCAAGGTCAGAATTCTGTTTCTGAAATCAGCTTCAGAGAATTTTCCTTGCTCTACCGGTCAATGAGATCCACAAAAAATTTCACATTTTGTTAGTTGCAGGTTTTAAACAGATATTTTAGAAAGCAAGCAAGCTTGCCTTCTAGCCCTACACTGTGTTACATACTCTACTGCAGTCAATGCACGAAAAGTGACCATGTTAACATACAGCAAGGCTTTGGCGTATGTGTTATTATAAAGTATATAAAAATGCCATGCTGCACATGCCAGGACACTGCAACACACTTATAGTACATTGATAGCAATCTGTGCCATCAATCTCCCTCACAAACAATTTGTTTTTGCTCTCGAATAGGAAACAATAACTCCGGTGTAAGAATTAAGGCAACAACTAAATTCAGAATCAAACAGCAGGTCCAGTAATCCACTGAGATGTCCTGCTGGCTGCTTAACTGCACTGTGTCTGCTCAGTTCTCTCTAGTATTGGAATTCTGTATTCCGTTCCATCACACTTGGCTTGATGGGCAGCATTCTCCGGCATACGGATGGGCATGTTTAATCACTGAGACAATTCCATTCAGATTTTTCGCCATATCATGAACTATTTTAGGCCAGTCTCACAATTTTACTGTGTAGGAGTGATAGTTATCTTAGGGCACACTGCAGACTGCACTGGCTTATGGCATTCCGAATTTTTGGATAAATAGAACAAAACCTTTTGGATATCCTAGTGATATTCTACTTTAACGTGTTTTTATACAATGTTCAACAAATCTAATGTTTGTTATGATTATTGTAGATATAATCTCTTTCAGTGGACGTTTCATGTGAAAATATATCAAACGGCATAAATGTGGCCACTCACATAATTACATGTCACTCCTCAATTGGTATTTATACTGCATCGCCAAATACATATTCTTTCATGCAATAACAATGGTATTGATTGATCGAGTCTGAGAGAGAGCAGCAGCGGAATGGAACGACGGCGGTGGCGGCAGGGAGTGAGTGGCGGTTCCCATAGCGATTCCCGCAGTGAATTCCGGCGAATTTCCCTCTGATAACAATCGGGAAAGGCCGGGAAGCGGGGGGAGTGGATTACAGCAGTCCCGGCCGACTGCCGCCGACCGGCTGCAATTACCGCCCCAATTACCCACAATTACCCCACGGACAGGCACTGTCACACGCTGCCAAAACTGCTGAGTGCGGGTTAAGAGCGGGCCCTGAGCGGTGAGGCAGGGAGGCAGTGAGGCGGAGGTTGGTGGTGAGACTGCGGTGTGGAGGACCGCAGCGGAGGTTATCAGCTGGGCCAGTGCCAGATTGGAGCCCTTAGCCTGCAACCTTCCTTGGCTCCATCCTTGGCTATATCGCCTTGCCATACTGTGCCATACTGTGAGCAGCTGGCGCCCCACCATCCAAAGAGGGGGGACGCTGAACAGCTGAGTGGTGGACAGGATTTGGCATCAGGACTCAGTCCCGAGCTGGGTTGGGTTGAATCAGGGCTGGGTGGACTCAGCTGCGGAGCTGGCTGTTGTGTTTTTCTCTTTGTCGCACCCTCCTCCACCGCCTCTCTGCAACCTACCAGCCTGCACCAGAAGGATCACCAGCTGCACCAGGAAGGAAAGGTCCATCAAGGGAGCTCAAATACTCAGATCCTGGGCACTTGATGGTGGTTTGGCGAACCGAAGGTGAACCGGGGCTACGGACAAGGTCCCGGTGAGTTGGGTAGAGGGGATAGTAAGCCAGAGTTTTCTTTGCACTCATATCAGGCCGCGCTCAGCTGAATGGCAGGGCGGTAGCTGTAAGTGCGACGGCTCAGTGGGGGTGGCTCTCTCGTCCCCCTTCCTCCCCCCTCCATCTCAGCACCCCGGCACCCTAGTATCCAGTACCCCGTACCCAGACGAGGATGTCGGTTGCAAGCGCCCTGAGGACCCTTTAAAGATCCTTCAAAGTGCCCGTTGGCCAAGGATAAAGTGCCGCCGGTCAAAGGGGGGAAAAAATCAATAAAGCCAATGCGTGGTCACAGTCAAACAACCAGCAACGTCGGCTGTGACTATTGTGGCCTGCTCAAACAAATAGTGGAGGGGACGAGCGCACTTGCAGCTGTGTGATTCGTATAAGTGATAGCACACCAAATCAATTAACCATGCGATCGGGCAGGGTGAGGAAGACACCGGGAGATAAAGTCGCGGCCCTTAAAAGACTTCCCAATAGGTAAAAACAAAAAAAAACAACAAAAAAAAAAATCGGGAAACCAGCAAATGCAAGTTCCACACTAAAGAGCCCATTAATTTCACCAATAGCCTCCATGTTCGAAAAATCAGTGGCAAACGCAAAATCGACCCAAAACTCGAGATTTCAATTCCTAAAGGATCCCGGGTCATCTTTCTGTGCTACTCCAGGAGAAACATCGGGTCTGATGACCCCTCTGGCCCCCCTAAAAATCCTACAACGGATAGACCCAAGGGGGGAGGAGCAAGTCCAAATAATTACTTCAGGGATACTAAATCCAAACCCCACGTAGTTTCAAAGCCCGCGCACACGGAGTGAACAACTAGTAGATCAAGGTAAGAGTAACCCAGCCAAGGTTAACTCACCGCAAAACATCATTACAACAACAGCGCTAGTACACGTTGCACGAGAAGACATCAGCATTAAAACAGAGCATCAAGAGCTACTACCTCCTTTTAGCAAAACCAATAAAGAAAGTATGCCAGGTAGCCTGGTTACAATGCAAAAGATTCAAGATCACGACATCTCAATGAGCATCTCCTCTCAGGCCTTTGGGCATAGTCAAGCAGTCAGTCCACAAAACTTACAATCAAGTACTGAAGACCTTGCACACTTATGGCTAAATTCATGCCTACCCTTTACAAATTTGGATGAGTTACAGGCGAGTAAACCTGCAGTAGGAACACAGGCGGTACGGGCGAAGGCCCAAGGAAGAGAAGTGGAGAATCAGCTACTTAGCACAAATTATATCAGTGGACAAGACAAGACAATAGACTTTAGTGTCAACTCACTACTTAAACAAAATGAGAGATCTGGTTGTACACCCGAAAAAGGGGCAAATAACAACAATAGCAACATTAATGTGCAAACAGAATTCATCACCCCTCTACTGCAAGCATTGCAAACATCAACAGCTACTTTGATAATGCAGTCAGATAAATTGGATATACAAATAGATCTAATGAACGTCATTGAATCATATATAGCTTGAATAAACGCGAAACTCCATAATCTAACTAATCTAATTAACCCCTTCCGTGCTTCCGTCGCCCAACGGCCGTCGCGAGCACTACCTCGCTAGTGCTGCGCACGTCCGTTGGCCGACGCGGCCCCGCCCACTCTTTTAAACTGCCGCACCGCGGCAGAATTCGCGCCGCGGTTAAGAGGTTAAAAGAGTGCAATCAGATTATTCCCCGCAGGAATCGGCCTGCACATGTGGACCAATACTAGACAAATTGAGTTTCCTACCAACATTGCTAGAACAGATACTTAGTTTGAACAAACGTCTGGTCACTCCTGCTACTCACTTAGAGACTGTTTATATAAAACAATCAGAAGCAATTACAAGTCAGATTCAACCACAGGTAGCTGCAAACTCCACCTTAGAACCTAAAAACGAATCCCAGCTTCCCTCTGCAGAGACAGCAGAATGTACAAGAACTAAGTAAGCAGCAGCACAGAATGTCACATCTGGGTAACCTGAAAAGAAGCCGACTCAATCGAGAAGACAAAAAAAAAGGAAAGGAAAGCGAGAAACAAAATGACTGATCCTGAGTCTCAGCCAGGTATCAGAGTATATTCGATCTTCTCTAACCCAAAACAGGAGATTCCCAAGAAGAACACCCTGCCGAAATTACATTGGATAGACCTTCACGTAATCCCACTATTTCTAATGAAGGGTCTGGAGGTATGTATATAGACAAAACTCAGGCCTGCAGAAAACGCACCGAGGACATAATTTCAACGGGAAAAGAGATCTGCCACTCAAGGCAAGCCCAAAAGGGAATGACCCGAGAAGATCGAACTTCTACTAACACAGTAGCCGATTTAACATCATATAAAGATACCCAGAAAGTGGAGTTGCTGGCCAAACCCTCGGTCGACATAGGAGATCGAAAAAAAAACACTTGGATCCTTAAAGTGGCAGATGACGCGGTTTTCTATAAGGAGCACGAAATAAATAAGACAGCCACCCAAATGAGACCGCAGTCACAAGACGTTAAGAAGGAAGTAGGCAAAGGGAGAATCAATACAGGGAAAAACTTAAAATCTCCAAAGTCACAAGCTCCATCGAAGCCACAAACCCCGTCTAACGCCCATAATTAGACATTGGAATCAGCAGTAAGCAGGGAAAAAAAAAAAATACAAATAACCCAATAATTGCTCCTATGGAAATAAACAAACATGCGGAGAATGTGGACGCAACATCTTCACCTCTACAGCCATTAAGAGAAGTGATAGATCAACACAATCCAGAAATACTTCAAACTCCGATACAACGATATAATGCAATAAAACATTGTCGCTCGCCTCAAGATCAACTAAGTTTTTGTATTCCAAACCAGGTCAAACCGAATTCGAAGAACTGCAATGAAAAGGGCATAATAAGGGGAATAGCACGATGTAACTAGGCTACTCAACAGATAATATGGGCACCCGATTACGAAACACAGGGTAGTCATGACATCTTGAATAGAAGCAACATTTTGAAACTCATGGCTGAAATATTGAAATTAGAGCATATACAATCGGCAGACCTCGTAGCAGTCCAATTTCTCCCAGGGAACCATAAAACAATTAAAGAATAAACACTAACCACATGGCAGACACCAGAGTTAGCACACCTAATACTAAATAGCTCTGATCGATTTGCAGCCTGGGGTATACAAATATCAGCTCCTACTGCACCCTGTTACCCATTTCCTCTGAAAGAAATTCAAACGTATCAAGTCAAAAGGAAAGTAAATCAGACAGCAGTACCCACACAGGTCTATTCAATTTTACAAAACGCAAAAGGTAGGAGTGGTATAGTCCAGACCCCAGATAGACCAGCCAAAGATCCACACGGGAAAATTGGCTCAAATTCAGACCAATGGAACTGGCTTCCCAGCGTACTTAGCAACAAGAGGAGTGACTGACAACAGAAAGATACGGCCGGTAGCTTTGAATGTGGTGCTATACATATGCTATCCTGGAACATAGCTGGGGCAAAGCAACTACTTGAGGAGGGCCTTCCGCTCCAGGAGTGGGCAAATTGTGATATAGCTCTGCAAGAGACGTGGTCGCAGGAAGAACTACCAATAGCAGGCTTCACTCATTACACAGTAGCAGCAGAAAAATGTAATCAATACGTCCGTGCAATAGGTGAGTTGACAGTCTACGTATCAACAACTCTAAAAATTAGAACCGAACAGTTGAAATCTCCGGACCCTAGTATACAACTAGTTAAATTCACGGACTTATACTCAGGTAAAAAAAGTACAATAATATTGATCAATTATTACACACAACCGAAGCTCCGAACTAAAAAGGCGAAAAATGCTCTTCTAAGTAAAACAATATCAGGTCTGCGTTGTGCCGAACCCACTTGGAATCTAATAGTGACAGGAGATCTCATTGCCAAAGTCATGCGCCAATTTTAAGTGCCATATGGAATTGAGAGCCCCTTAAATTACCGATAAAATCTCCGTGGCGCCGATTTTAATGTGGCACTCAATATGGCGAAAGGAGGCGCTCACACTGACGAGAGATATTATAAAGGATGTTTTGAAACTAGACGGGGCGGGTAATATAACCTGGCTACGATATGTTGAATCTACTTTGAAAGTAGCTGGGTTACATCATCTCTTTGTAGACCCTACAACCTGTTGGTCTATTTCAAAGAATGACTTGAAAGCACATTTACTATCTAATTTACAGACAAGAAGGGAGGCTTTTAACACCAAGCTGTCGACAGTCAAAACATACCTAACAGCCCCTAGTATAATGCAAATGGATATAAATTCAACATATTTATCATTCGTCACTAACTTGCAACATAGGTATATCTTGGTGAGATTCCGTTTAAATTATATTCCGTTGATGTTGGGTCTTCCTTGTAATATCCATGTTGCCTCTGATCTTCGACTCTGTACCTGTGATGAGCGATCTAAGCAGAATGATATGCACTTTCTGTTTTTCTGTAAATTTTAACGTAATGAAAGGAAAAGGTTCATTATCCCCCTCATGCGTAAAATGAATTTTAAACAGTGTTGTGTGGCCCTCTACTATCTGCAGTTATTATCTGACCCTCTTACCTGTTTATCTCTAGCATCTTTCTTTTTATCTGCCCTAAAAAAGAGACGTTCAATTTGCTGAATTTTTACTTCTAAAAGAGGAATCAATTTACTGCATTGTTCTAATAATTATGAATGTATATTTTTATAATATGAAATTTTCATATAATCTTTGTATTTTACCTTTATTGTAATGATGTGGAATGTTTTTATATGTAGTATACTTTTTATGCCTTCAATGTGTTGGCGAAATAAAGTTATTCTGACTGACAGGAGATTTCAATTCTAACCTGATATTCACGCCGGACGAAGATGAAATTCTGACAGTAGACAACACGTACTGGTGTGTATAACAGCAATCTCAAGCTGGGACGACTCGCATAGACCGTATTGGCCAGCAATTAGCAACAGACCTTGAATATCAAGGCATGCAAGTGCTTAATGGAAGAACGGAAGAAGACAACCCGCCGAAAAAAAACATACTGTGGCCCAAGGGCACAAACGATACTTGACTTTACAATTATAACGCTCCCTTTAATGCCGCTGCTGACCCGCTTTTATATGGAGTATACCACCTTGAGCGATCACTCGTTTCAACACATCATATTTAATTTAAATGTGGCAAGATTTCAGTCTACTAGTATACCAGAGGGCCAAATAAACTCAACAAATTTAAAACGCCTTAAATGGACAAATGAAACTAAAACAGATTGGTTCTCAATAATAAAAGATCTCCTGGCTGAATTGGCAAATGAACCTATGAATAGGATTCAAGCTTTGTCTCTCTTACTAAGTAAATTAACAACAAAAAAGAAAGCACCCCAAGTTAAGGTTAAAATACATGATCCAATTAAAGAGTTACCAAACCATGTGCAAAAATTTAAAAGGGAACTTAAAAGAACACAAAGGTAGTTGCAATAAAAAAAAACGAAGGGATAACATGGGCGACATTTCTACAGTTAAGAAAACAATATAAAAAGAAAATATGGGAATTCAAAAAAGTGAAAACTGAGAGCTTTTGGTCCAAATTAATTTATAGTGTAAGGCATCCAAACTTGAATCAATTTTGGCAAACGATAAATCAATTGATTCGTACAAGGTAAAAGCCAGGGTGTGCAAAAGGGATTCACGCACTTCTTCTTGAGACCCAATTTGTTGTTGGTACGTGCCTCACAAATGGCTACACCCAAAAGCCATTGGGAGAGAGATAGTGGGTAGTTGTTGAGGTTCAGTACTTCTTATCATGCAAGGATTTGTACGGAAATAAAGTACATATGATGTGTTTGTTGGACAATAAATAATCTCTTTATTGTCATGTGCAGGCAGTTGCTGGTGCAAAGAAAACGAGAAAGAAAACAAACAGCCGACACGTGTTGCGCCAAGCTAGATAGCCGGGGCTTTTCAAGGCAAGTTCTATCAGTTAGCATCAATGAAGTTGAATTGAGCCAAGGTCTACTCTATGAGTCTGCGTGCTCTCTGCGGTCCAGGAAGGGATCCCTTCCTGGACCGCAGAGACCGCGTAGACCACATAGAGTAGACCTTGGCTTTTAATTCAACTTCATTGATGCTAACTGATAGAACTTGCCTTGAAAAAGCCCCGGCTGTCTAGCCTTTGGGCGAAACACGTGTCGGCTGTTTGTTTTTCTTTCTCGTTTTCTTTTTGCACCAGCAACTTGCCTGCACATGACAATAAAGAGATTATTTATTGTCCAACAAACACAACATATGTACTTTATTTCCGTACAAATCCTTGCATGATTAAGAAGGGTACGAACCTCCAACAACTACCTACACGATAAATCAATTGACCAGGCATCAAAACATCTTAATGTCAAACGTTCAGGAGCAGGAATGGGCCAACTTTCTCACTCAGAAATTCAAACAGAAGACACCTAGCACTCAGCTGAAACAATCTAAAGCAGATATCCCAAATAAGTCACAATTACTGGACATAGGTGATTGTCAATTAATATCAATGGGTACGATCCAGTCACCAGGGCAAGAATGGGTCCCACTAATAAATCACCCCCCCTATACAACAGAGGACATAATAAATATAAATAAAGCCAAAAGTGACGGGGCTCCTGGCCTGAATGGTATTCCGCAAGCCACTTACAAATATTACTCTGAAAACTGGAGTATACACTTAGAGAAGCTTTATGCTGATGTTGAGATCAACAATCAAATTCCTGACAGCTGGCAAGGATCAATATAACCCCTATTTATAAAGGAGGAGGTAGAACTAACCCTTCAAATTACAGGCTAATTGCCCTACTGGATGTTGAAGCTAAATATTTTGCCTCACTAATCCTTGAAGATCTGGTCAACTGGTCAGGGAAAGCAACTTGATCCCAAACAAACAAACAGGCTTCAGAAAGGGGATTGGAACTCTCTCTAACATTCTGTCAATCTCTCTGATAGCAGAAAAATGCAAGAACAAGAAACAGGATTTGCACCTTTGTTTCATAGACTTAAAAGCTGCATTTGACAGTGTGGACCGGAAACTATTGTGGGCAAAATTAAAAGCCTGGGACATACCGGAGAGAATTCTAAGGGGTTTATTGTTATTTTATACAGATACTTGGGTCAGAGTGAAACTGGGAGATGGTGCTAGAATCTCAAGGAAAGTGTACACGACCACGGGCCTGACACAGGAGTGTGTGTTGGCCCCGCACCTGTTTAACTTATTCATATCAGACCTATCTGGAAAGCTCGACAGAATTAACTCCCATTCACCGCACTTAGGTAAGCTACAACTCTCGCACCTTGCCTATGCAGACAACATTGTCCTCTTAAGTCTAACTAAGGTTGGTCTGACCAGGCTATTAATCGAACTTTGAGTTTCTGTCCACAAACAAGCTGGAACTCAACATTTCCAAAACAAAAACAATGCGTATTACCAACCGGCTAGCCCCACAACATACCATCTGGTTAAAAGGCAAACTATTGGAGAACGTATCCAGCTACAAGTACTTGGGATATTATATAGATGACAACATATCCCTTCGTGACCAGAAAAACTACATGACACAACAAGCTGGGGCCTTAACATTTGCCTTCAGGCCATTGGCAAAGAAACTGGGGGGGACCACCACTAAGGCCGCTTCTGTCGATTATAGCCACCAAAGCACTGCCAACTTTATCTTACGGTAGTGCTGCTATGCATGGGAATGATTCTGCGATTCTTAATAACCTAATAACAAGTATTTATAAAAAGGTTTTTCAACTCCCCACGACCGCCTCGCCAGCGCAAATGCGCCTAGAATTCTGGTTAATGAATCATTGGGTAGACTTTATACATATATAAGGTCTGGTACTGGATAAAACAAAACACGGAGGAAAATAGCCTCAGCGAATCATTATGGTTGGAACTGGAAAAGGATAAAAAATCCCCGGCCAGCCAATTTTTGCACAACGCACTCAAGACAACTTGTACAAATGGTCTCTGGAATAAAACCATGCCTTTTCCAACATTCAAGCTAGCAATAAATAAAGCAGCAAAATGTCATTCTCCGATCCTGGATAAAAGCATTTTCTCCCAAAGATCTCATCCGTGGACAGTGATTAATAACTACAAAGTCCTTAAACTGGCGGCCTACCTAGATTCTACATTCTCTATCCACATAAAAAGACAATTAATGGCACTGCGGTTTGGGAAGTTCCCTACACTGGCTGGTGCACCGCTCTGGAAGCACATTTAGCCAAAGGAATGCCGTCTTTGCGACAGTCAAAAAGAAGTCCTTATTCATGTCATATGTCACTGTAAGAAACTGCAACCAGCACGAGTCACGTACTTAAGGAGAGCTTTCTTGGATAGAGGAATAAGCTCCTGTAGAACTGCCGTCATTAGAGGACTGGATCCATCCGACCCCCAAATGAACTGTAAACTGATAACGTTTCTACACGCTCATGACCAAGCAGTGAAAGCAGAAGCACTTTAATGAGGTAACCTTAACAGGGGAGGAAAGCCACTCCCACTCGCTACTGTACAGAGTAGGAGACGACACAGGCGGCCATCACCGATTGCCTGAATTAACAAAGTGGCCCCCCCTTCAGTAGTATTGCCAGTACAATTTTGTTAGTTAATGGACTAAGAGACTTACAGACGTAATTCATAGCCAGGCAGGAAGTAAATAATTAGACTGACACCGTAAATGTTTACTTTTATCACATGCACTCTATTGGTATTTTAGCACGCTCAGTTGGTAAAACAAGGAAGTAAGAGCAAAGTTTATACGCGTTATATACTGATTTTATATTTGTTGCTTTTTAATACATTTCATGATGATTTTATTCTGTAAAATGTTAACTTGTTTTAAATTTTTGAGTGAAGGATGTCGTCTTATGTAAAATTGTTATGGTTTTAACTAACTATACAATAAACTAATAATCACATCAATCATATTCTTTCACGAGGCTTAGGACAATCCTCACTTTTTAATCCATTGTAAATCAACCATCTCCGCATTCAAAAGTTAACGTTTAAAAAAAATATTTTTCAGACAGAATGATGGTAAACAACCAAGTTCCCATTAAAATGGATTTAGACGGAAACTGTGCTCTTATGTTCCCCCGTGTCATGTGCTATACACTCAGCCTGTTCTTGCTTCTTTTCATAGCCAGTGTCAATTCGCACGTTGAGGTTTGCCTCTTTACCTTTCCTAATTAAATCAAGTCTTAACTGTTGAAAAAGCACTTGGCAAGAAGAAAACAATCGGGAACGGAACAGTTTCAGGAAACGTGTTTATTGCAATACACGTCTGCACAAGTTGCAAGCCAAGTCCAGAATGAATCGTTATACATTCTGTCCCCCCGCCCAACCTTCCATGAATCTAAAACATAACAACATCCACGAGCCATGACAAGCAGTGCCATGCTCGTGTCCGCCTCGCGGCCACCATGAACACAAAGGTGCACCCGACATTAACAAGTCACAGCGTGCAAAGCTGCTTCCGCGTTCCTTTATACAGGATTAGGGACACTTCCCCCTCTATTCCTGTCTGCTCATGTATAAATAAAGATGTTAAAGCATGTAAATCGTACTCATGCCCTAACTTCATACATGATATTGATAACCAATTGCCCTGTATTGCAATAGAAAATACATTTTAGAAAACATCAAGACCCTCATTACGAGTTGGGCCTTAATAACATTGTATTGTTATTGAATTGCAAGGTTAGTGGTAAATCCACGGACCTGGTGAATTCCACCCAGGGACTTCGTCTACTGAAAACAGATAACAGTCCTTGATGAAGTTTCATATCAGAATGAGGACATTCCTAAGGAATCAAGCATGGCATTCCCAATTGCCCTATTAATTTTAAATTTTGTAGTGGACCCATATGGTCCAACTCGTAATGGGCAGAATTTTTCCTGCCTCTAGAATTTCCCATAACCCAGCATCGGTAACTCCATTGATGGGGGATACCAGTCCTTTCCTAGGTTACTCAAAAATGTGTGCCTAATTGGAGGACAAAGCCAAGCAAGCTACTTTGTGGCCACATATACATGAGCTCCTCTTTCCATTAATTTCGTTTTTATCCAAGGCTCAGCAGGCAGATGGTAATGGAGAAATACCTGAAGATGCATACTTGAAAGAGCACCATCTCATACAGAACACACTCCCAGAGAGCCTCCAGAATATTGCATGCCCAATCTCTTCTGGTGAGGTTAAATGGACCCAGCATGGATGTTGATTAGGATTAGCCGACGCCTTGATTGCCTTTTGCCATCTCTCCTACTGCCTATGCCACAATCTCATACAGAACACACTCCCAGGGAGCCTCCAGAATATTGCATGCCCAATCTCTTCTGGTGAGGTTAAATGGACCCAGCATGGATGTTGATTAGGATTAGCCGACGCCTTGGTTGCGTTTTGCCATCTCTCCTACTGCCTATGCTACAATCTCTGACAGAACACACTCCCAGGGAGCCTCCAGAATATTGCATGCCCAATCTCTTCTGGTGAGGTTAAATGGACCCAGCATGGATGTGGATTAGGATTAGCCGACGCCTTGGTTGCCTTTTGTCATCTCTCCTACTGCCTATGCTACTCTCTGTCTCTGAGGTAATGAAAGCAGCCACAGGAACAAAAGGCTAATGCGGCTCCCATAAACCTTTTTATGTTCTGTACTGTTAAACTCCAGGGGCCGTATTACACATGACTGCGCCGGCGCTAGTTGTCGCTGTGCGCCGGAGTATGCGCCCGTTGGCATTATGGAGGATCGGTTTGTAATGTGCCGTGATGTTGGTGCAAGCTCCACATTGGTGGTGTTGAATCGCATTAGCAGTAAAGTAGCGTTCAGAGGCCAGCAGGCTCAATGTGTGCTATTGTAACCCGTTAATGCAGAGCTGATTTTACCAAGGATGCAAAGTGGAGAGGGGAATGCTAACATGTTCAGAAAACTCCCTGTTTCACTTTACCTGTCAGAGGCTCTGGATGAGAAGGCTATTTGTGCTTAACTTAATTGACTGATTTGATTTTAATTATCACCAAACGTTTTCTTGATGCTGAAGGAACACATTGAACACACAAGGTGATGAATCGAATTTTTTCAATAAGTCTAACCATTGGAAATCGCTCAGAGTAGCATTGCAACTTATTGCTCTTTTGTCCACTATGCCATCTTAGTTTGTACCCAGCCATATGCAAATCAGTTTTGACACTGATTGAATAGGAACAGTCCACCTCAAACTGCCAAGCCAGTTCCTCCTTTAACCACAACACAAATAACCCAAGACCCCTTTTGCCCTGATTGTGGCTCATCAGTTTGGGGCAGCCTGACTCTAGTGGCATTGTGAGCACAGGACCCACATCTGGGCATACCCTTGCCATTTAGGGTGGCACATCACACACACAAGGTGCTGGAACACTTGCAATAGGTCTATCAGCTGGCAATCACTCAGGGTAGCATTCCAACCCCTTTTTCATTTTCCCACTAGCCACCTCAATTTGAACTGAGACATTTGCTAATCAGTCTTACCTCTACTCCAGTGGGAACAGTCCAGCCCAAACGTTCAGGTCAAGTCATCCCTGAACCGCAACACAAGCAACCCGAGACCTGTTTTTCCCTGATTGGGGGCTCGTCAGACCTGCCTATCAATAGTCTGGGAGTTCTACATCAGAGTTTCTATTGAAATAGCAATTCATGTGGCATTCTAGACATATTTCATGTCTGATTAACTATCAGCACACAGGCGTGCCCTGCCACAACCAGACTCTAGAAAATATAAAAAAGTTCAAAATCTCAAATTGCAGTTGTTAAACTAGTTGCAAATGTAACTAGTTTTACCAATATAGTTTAAGAAATACTACCACCTTAAGATTGAATCACATATTATTTAGCATCTATCACCGTTAATGACCAATATCCGCTGAAGGCAGCTTATTGCAATGTCAGCAGTGACAAATACAGTGCTGGAAATTGCAAACATTTACTCCGGTATCTAATAAATTGGGGGTCAAAGTGTGGCTGCAGAAAGGGGAGGAGTCATGAGGAGTGGAATCTTAAAGCCAACTTAAACATTTACTTGCAAGACAACTCTGCCCTAAAGAAAATTGTCAAAGAGAAAATATGTGACAGTAAATCAGGTCTGGATGACATAATCGGTCACAAAGGAGCTGCCTTTTAAAATATTTTAAGGGTGTTAAGACACCTGCTGCAGAGATCTTTGTGCATCCAGCAATGTCTTAAGTATACTAGCGGTAAAATAATTCTGTTGCTTAATGTACTTGTCATAGGTCCGACTCATTACAAAATAGTACAGAACATTAATTTGCCTGCTGAAAAACACAAGGTGAACATGCAGGTTACCAATTTCATGCAGGTCATCAATTTATATTTTAAGTGGATAGCTCATTGGGTTATTGTTTTTGTTGCTGTGATCCTTATTATTCCTGAAGGTCACAAATTATAATCCTTGTAATTTAGAAAATGAAGCTATGAATTTACATCAAGGAGCTCCAAGCAAACTGCAAGGCAGAAGTATAGAACCTTTTGTTTTTTCTCAATCTTTCACTATTCTAAAGTTGCCATAAAAGGATACCTTTGGGTATTAAGAAATAATTAATAGCACAGACAACTTCAACTGCTTTATTCTGTAGACCTCACATGGGATTTATATTTTTACTTCGTGTTTTTAAAGAACAAGCACTCTTAACGTGTTATGGCTTTTAATATGGATTATATGTGACTCCTACACTTTGTAACTGTCATTGTTTTATGTAACATCTCTCGTTATTGACTTGTACACTTGTATGATTTATTGTCTTTGTATTTTATCTATGTGATATAAAACACTCTGACACCCTGCATTGGGATAAGTGGTGCACTAGAAGTGTTAAATAAAGATGAATAAAGGCTTCACTTAAGAGTCAATGTGTAAAGTATTTGTGCAACACAACACACAGTAACAGAGTGAAAACACCACAAAAAGACTCCACACAAAGTCAGACTAAAAGATTATGGTTTTATAAATAAAACAAGACCAAAACAACAAAAAAACAGACTAGATGCCAAGATATAAATTGCTAAAGATTAAATGTGAAAATGGCGCTTAGAAGCAATACCGGGGCAAAGTCAAGAGTTCAGGCCGACTGAGCGGGCCGGATGCAAGAGCCATAGAAGGCCCACTGAACAAAGTACATTGATCCTGGTCACAACAGTGAGATGCGGGGTGCAGCTGAGCGATGCGTCGGTGTCAATCCCGCAGTCGAGCAGATGCATCAGTTTTCTTCATGCAGGGGTGGTGATGAGCGGGTTACAAAGATGATGCGCCAAGTTGAGATTCATTGGTTCTGTAGACGATGCACCGGGTTTCTCCACACAGTCGAGGGGATGCGTCAATGTCCCCACACTGCAGCAGCGGCAATGCACTGGTTCCGATGCATTGGTTCTTTAAGGTGAAGCGCTGGTTCGGAGTGCGATGCACCGATTCTGCTCCCGCAACAGAGACAACGCATTGGTTCTGCTACACACAGACAGGAGATGCATCAGTTTGAATGTAGCAAGCACCAGAGTCCACTTCAAATGGACCAGGCAGGGTGGTGAGACTTTGATGTCCCTGAGTCTCAGAAACAGGAGGTAAGCCAACATGCCGTTGGAGATCACTGTGGGTTGAAACAGGGTTCAGTTCTTCCTCAGTAGGGGCAGATAGTAGCAAGCAGCATGGCAGCACAGAGGAAAAGCAGTTCTCCCAGAGCAGCAGTCCAGCAGAGTCACAGTCCTTGTAGCAGTACAGCAGTCCTTCTCCTTGACAGAGTTTCTCTACAGGTCTAGAAATGTCTGATTTAGTGGAGTCAGAGACCCAGTATTTATACCCAGTTGTGCCTTTGAAGTGGAGTTGACTTCAAAGACGGGTTTTGAAGTCCACAGAGGCCCTTCCTTCCGAGCCCTGGCTCCCGACTCACTACAGGGGGTTATGCAACCCTTTGTGTGGGAACAGGAAACTGCCCATTCAGGAGTCAGCTCCTCCATCTTATCCTCCCCAGGATGACCCATCAGGATGTAGATGGCTACTCAGTCAACCTAACCTTGCTTTGTGTGTGGCTGTCTAGAGGGAGTGCACAAAGCCCAGCTGTTACCCACCCCAGACGTGTATTGGAGACAGGCTGCAGGCACACAGAGCTTTAAGAGCAGAGAAGTGCCATCTTTATAAAAGTGGCATTTCTAATATAGATAGCAGTGTTAAATCTACCTTTGTCAGCAAAGAGGAGTTATCATTACCATCCCAATAATATTAAACATGACTAACAACTCCTTTTCAACTTATAGGTGTAAGAAGGAATTCCCTTTGTTAACCTATGAGAGGGGTGAGCCTCACTGTAGTGAAAAACGAATTTGAGAGTTTTTCACTACCAGGACATGTAAAACTCAAAAGTATATGTCCTACCTTTTAAACACTGCACCCTGCCCAAAGGGTTACCTAGGGCCTCCCCTTGGGGTGACATATGTAATAAAAGGGGTGTTTAAGCCCTGGCAAGGGGTGTTAAATGCCAAGTTGACATGGCAGTGTAAACTGCACACACAGGCTCTTCAGTGGAAGGCCTGAGATGTTTAAAGTGCTACGTGTGTGGGTGGCACAGTAAGTGCTGCAGGCCCACTAGTAGCATTTAATTTACAGAGCCTGGCACATGTAATGCACTTCACTAGGGACTTAAGTGAATTAAACATGCCAATTCTGTATGAACCAATGTTACCATGTTTAACGGAGAGAGAGCACATGCACCTTAGCACTGGTTATCAATGGCAAAGGGCTCAGATTCCTAAAGCCAACAAAAACGAGGCCAAAAAAAGAGAAGGAGGAAGGCAAAAAAGTTTGGGTTTGACCCTTCAGAGATGACCATTTTGCAACAGCACTATATAAATGACTATTAGTGTAATTACTCCTCCACACAAATAAATCAGACATTTTTACAGTGCACGCATGATTATTACATACATTGGTTTTAAAAGTCAAAATCCTGCCTCCAAATCACAGTTTGTCTCTTAAGTATTTGTGAAATACCAACATGTTAAGTGTCTGTTTCTTTCCATGCACTGGAATCAAGGTGTCAAGCTATAGCTAGCTCAAGGACATGGTTAGACACAAAGAAAGTTGTGCTGATAGTCCTTTATGGGAGATGGTTTTGGTGAGCTCAGCTGAATCTGAGAATAAGATTAATAACCCCCTCCAGGTTGCTGCTCTGAACCCAAAGCAGACAACGCAGTGGCAACTCTGAATATGTCCCAGTAGTGGCACATTGCATCTGGACAAAGTCAGCATATTTCACTGGGGCTGTCCTTGTTCCCTGATCCAGCTCAAGAATAGCTGCTGGGTTCCGAATGCGGCTAGACCTCCCTGATTTCCTGCACAGGGCCAATATCAGTCTCTTGTTCCCATTACTGGCTCGGACAATATACACACATGCAGATAGCATAGGGCATCATGTATAGTGGTAACATATGAGTTTACTACATTAATAGAAATAAAATGCCATCTTTGATTACTTTCTCGCCTTTGGACTATATACCCATATGCATATTGCCTCCAATGCTTGTATAATGTGTGACTTCCATATGCATTGTTATAAAAAGGAGAGGCTTTCATATTTTTTGAAAATATTATATTTATTCATTCATGCCATGCCAATGCTTCTTTTTATCTGCATGATAATGTTCTTGCTCAATGTCTGATATTTTTTCTGTTTTGTGTTCTTAGTTGTGAGCGTTTCTTGCACTCTCCAAATATCAAACCAAGGACTAGCAGATGGTATGGTTAACATGTAAGCTGATGCAGATGATAGCTGGGGGGATTATGTATGTTTTTAAAACATTGGACTGCCTAAAGTGCATACACTTGATTCAGAAATTGCCCCAGGTAGTGCATGAGCTGAAGACAGCACAGAAATGGAGCAGGGGTTGCTTTTCCCTGTTTACAAACTGTGCTGTCTGCAGCTCATGCACTAGCACAGAGACATTTTGAATTGAATGTTTGTGAATTAAATAGTGCAACTGCATAAAAGCAGGTACACAGCTTTGCTCTGTTATAGAGCACATGTTTGTGATATGGCCCGTGCCACCAGTACAGACATGATAACTTTAATTGATGTTGAAATCGAAGGTCATCACATCCACTGATATTATAAGCACTTGAAGATATGAAAACAGCAGTGTGGGCAATAGGGGCTGCACCAGTGTATTTAATTCTCATATATGTATAGTAGAGATGGTCAACTTCCCGTGACCTCACCGCTAAGAAGTCACAAATATAAGAGAAAATACTTTCTCTCAAAGTAATTAGGTTCTGAAAAGGAGCACACAATTGAACGCAATACCTTCATTAATTATGCACAAGCATGTAATTAAACATCTTTTTCCTTTCTTTCCCCAAATTATACAAAATGTAATGGGATCCACAAAATACATGCAAAGTGGAGTGCAAGGAGTCTTGAGATTTCTTATTTTCAATTATTCTTTATTTGTAGTCAAATGCATCAGCCCAGCCAACGCGCTTGCCAAACATGGACTTATCAGGGCTGAAAAACAATAATCAAACGTACGTCACTTAAAATATCTCATATACACTAAAAGTTAGTAAAACCTAGGTGCAAAGACTAGATAGTCATGAAATACAAAATAGCTAAAACAAATCAACCTTGAATGAACAAACATAAATAATCCAAGAGAGTTGTTACCTTCATCAAAGACTCCCTGCCTATATATAATCTCAATATAATATTACAAATAACAATTGATTGGTTAATGAAACACAGCAGAATTAGGAATTCAAAAAGTGACTCCAATTACTAAAAGTCAGACATGGATAATACAACATAGATTCCATTGTTAGTCTTAAAGTTTTCAAATTGCACATGCTCAATCAGCCATTATTGAGACAATACATATGTTTATCAAACGCTAAAAATAAAGGAGAAATTCTCCTATCAAGATCTAGGGTCCTCTTCAATATGGGCAGAAAAGGAATGACTTCCTGATTGAATGTCTTGACTAACATTAGTCTGAACGAAAGGCAGCACCAAAATCAAATTCTCAAGATAGACTCACTTGGAATTGTCTTTTGAAGATCACCAAGATGTTTCTCTATTATAACCACCGTAGCTGCCTGTTAGATAAAGACTTTGAAGGAATTAATGCCTTCAAAGTCTTTACGCTACAGTGGATATAATAGAGAAACATCTTGGTGATCTTCAAAAAGATAATTCCAAGTGAGTCTATCTTGAGAATTTGATTTTGGTGCTGCCTTTTTGTTCAGACTATTATTGGTCGAGACATTCAATCAGAAAGCCATTTCTTTTTCTGCCCATATTGAAGAGGACCCCTAGATCTTTATAGGAGAATTTCTCCTTTATTTTTAGCTTTTGATAAACATATGTATTGTCTCAATAATGGCCGATTGAACATGTGCAATTTGAAAACTTTAAGAGCAACAATGGAATCTATGTTGTATTATCCATGTCGGACTTTTAGTAATTGGAGTCACTTTTTGAATTCATAATGCTGCTGTGTTTCATTAACCAATCAATTGTTATTTGTAATATTATATTGAGATTGTATATAGGCAGGGAGTCTTTGATGAGAGGTAACAACTCTCTTGGATTATTGATGTTTGTTCATTCAAAGGTTGATTTGTTTTGGCTATTTTTGTATTTCATGTCTATCTAGTCTTTGCACCTAGGTTTTACTAACTTTTTGGTGTATATGAGATATTTTAAGTGAGGTACGTTTTACTATTGTTTTTTCAGCCCTGATGAAGTCCATGTTGGACGAAACGCGTTGGCTGGGCTGATGCATTTGACTACAAATAAAGAATAATTGAAAATAAGAAATCTCAACTCAAGACTCCTTGCACTCCATTTATGAATGTATTTTGTGGATCCCATTACATTTTGTATAATTTTGGGGAAAGAAAGGAAAAAAAAGATGTTTAATTACATGCTTGTGCATAATTAATGAAGGTATTACGTTCAATTGTATGCTCCTTTTCAGAACCTGATATTATAAGCACTTGATCAAGAATATCAGGGGCCATCTTTTTCCAGAGATAGTACGAATGCCACAGTTCTACTAAAATAATCCAACTTAGTTATGAGGGGAGGCTATATAAATGACAGCAAACAAGACCCATGGAGAGGGAACATGGCACATGTTACACGCTGACACCAAAAATACAGTATCAAAGATGATAACCAATCATCCTGAATGAAATTATATGGACCGGCTAGTTACAGGTAATAGGTCCACAATTTTACCTTACTGGGAACCAAGCACCCCTTTGTAGTGCTTGACTCTCTCAGGGTAGCTGAAACAGAGCAGTCCAAGGCCTACTCAGGTGGGTGGTGGGGCCTAGTTATCATCATTCACTGGCATACAATAATAACACTCAAATGATTGTCCAGTCAGTGTGTTTCTTTAGAAAAGGAAAAGTACATTTATGAAACACACAACTAAATACTACGCATTAATTTACAAATAGCTACATAAAACAAAATGAAAATTAGATGACATTGAAACACACTTGTCCACTAAAGGGTCATGATACTCAAAATGACAGCATGCCTCCACCAATACCACATATTAGCAAATCAAAATATAGGGATGTATCACTTTAGATAAATCCAGCTTATTGGCTTAATCATAGGTTCACCACAGTACGAAAAAACGAACTACATGTAAAAACTCCATTGTTTGTGTGTAAACACAAATCAATAATAACCAGGTGTATCTATCAACATCAATAAAGCATATTAACCTTGATCAATAATCGCTGTCAACATTATTAACTCAATAAAGCATTTTAAAATGAACATAACATGTCTGTGCGCTTTTTATATACTTTCAGGCTTCAAACAATTTAACCATAGAAACAGCTCCTAAGGGCGTGGCACTACAGGGGCCATATTACATATATGGTGCACTTTCCATGTTTGCGCCACGGTGCACCTGTAAATAGGTGCGCCGTGCACAAACAGGGAAAATGCGACGTATTACCATGAATGCGCGGCCTACGAACTTGTGCTATCCTGGAGGCAAGGCATTTAAGTGAAATATGGAGCAGTTGCTTCAAAATCGCTCTGTGCTGCACTGTGCAGGCGGCATTCACCTGCATTTTAAAGAGGGGAGAAATATCTCTTTCCAGGCAGATTGAGTGAATGACTGCACCCACATGCAAGGGGATGTCTGGGAGGGTCTATGGGACCCCCTTTCTCTCCTCCAGAGGGCTGCCTTTAAGAAGCGCACTTAAAGTGTGCCATCTTTTTGTGGCGCACTGTCAGTGTGCCCTTTAAAGGCATGTTTGATTCTGCACCCGCATCCACAATACGAGGCAAGTGCAGAGGCAAAGTGAGTCCCTCATTTGCATGGGGCCACTCGCTCATGAAAATGATGGAATGTATTCTAATGATAGAGCTGGTGCTAAATGTGCACCAGTGCTAGCTGTATTACAGAAGGGGCAGCACGAGCGTCTGTAGCCCCTTCTGTAATAATAAAGTGCCCCAGGAGCACACAAAGCGGGAGCACATGCCCGTTGCGCCCCTGAGGCACTCTTTGTAATATGGCCCCATGTGTCTTTAAACACTTTCCGATCACATAAAATAAACTTTCAACTAAGCAACAAAAATCAGTTGCCACGCAGATGTTGGTGTTGAGGATCCTACCCAACTGAAAACTACAGCATCTAAAGATTGGTTTTGTGAAGTTGAAGACATTGACAGGTTGAATCCAAGGAGCAGATTTACAGTATAATAAAGCAAGTACAGGGTAATGACCTCAACCAACCATCTAGATTTATTGCCTCTCTCCTCTGACATCATGAGGATGTCATCTACATTTTACCCCTGACATCATAGGGATGCCATCAACTAGATACAACACACCTTCCTCCCAACAAAAAAAAAGTGTGAAAACTATTTACAAGGTAAAGTAAAATATATCCACAAAACCTTTGCACTGACGTGAGGAAAACATAGTCCTTCAAATAAGAAGGCCTCTTTACTGTACGGTGACCCTTTCCACACAAGGACTGGGGAACACTATCATTATTTTCCTGTTGCGTCATGGAGGAATCTGCATTCTCAATTACTCCATGTGGATGTGAACACCTTGCAACCCTATTCAGGTTCCAGATCCTGTTGTCTTCCATCTCGATCACATTTTTAAATAATTTCACTACTCCAGATTATTCCAAATTCAGTAGAAAAATTGATCTTATCCCGGGAAGTTTGATTTTAGCCCAATCTCCCACATTCATCCTGGTCTCCTGAACATTCTTCCAATCATCAAACTCACACTTTCTTTTCAACATCTTTCACTGTTCACAACTTCCTCTCCTAACATCTGCTGACTTGACAATCTTCTCTTTCTATTAACTCAACTTTGGCAGATTGAATTATTTAAGGGTAGAAAACTAAACTACTCAAACAGAGATCTTCCAGTTGTGGCGTGAGGCGTTAGTCTATACACCTTCACCTTTTCCTTTACCTCCTTCATCCAACACTTGCCACACACAACAGCGAGTTGAGAAGTCTCCTTTAAAACTTTGTTGAATGTCTCTATCATTTAATTCATTTTGGGATGATAAAGAGCTGATTTCCTGTAAGTTATGCCTGTGGGCAACAAGAATTTCTCCATTTGCCTAGAGGACAACTGAACACCATTGTCAGTAAGTAACGAAGAAGTATTTAGCCCTCTCACTAACATTTATTTTAGAAACAAAATACTATCCCTTGTTTCCATCAAATTTACTATTTTCACTTGGCCATCTGGAATACAAATTCATGCAACTCAGGATATAAAGACTGACACTCGATATTTTGATAGGCTCTCTATATATAATCGCTTCTCAAGGTCCTGCTGGCAATTTTCTTAATACCATGGGTTGCATGTGATACTTTAGCACCTTGTCACTCCTTGCACACTCACAGCTTTCTCTCACCCTTCGTTCCACCATCAGGTCCATTTCCAGCCACCAATAATCTCTTCACATTCTGTATTTAGTCTTTGAGATTCCGGAGTGAGTCTCTATGCTTTCTCACTTATCCGTTCTCTTAAACTTTTGGGAGGTACAAGTCTGCTACCCCTTAACAAAACCCTTCTTTGACACACATCTCATCTTTCACACCCCAAAATGATTCAACTTCTTTCTCACAATCACCTTTTGTGCACCAACACCCTCTTACCATATGCATTACCTCCTGTAAATTGGAATCCGTTTGCATCCCTTCCAACCACTCTCTCTTGTACAATGCCATTTGTAATCTCTCACACTTTCCAATCCTCCTCCTTCAGTGCGTCTCGAGCATCACTGTCAAATGACAATTTCTCTTCCTTGTCACAACACAATCTGAAAATACAATGTTATTTAGACACCCAGAACATTCACAATATCAGAGTCAAATTCTTGGAGTGCAACTAATTTGCAAATTCTTGTGGAAACACTTTCAATCCATTTGTTCATAAAAATCTCTCTCAAGGGCTTGTGATCTGTTTTTATTTCAAAGTGGCTTCCCAAAGAACGGTTCTCAGTTTTTTCATGGCCCAATGTATGGCCAGAGCCCCCTTTTCTATTACCAATTATCTCAGCTCTGCTCCCTTCAGTGCTCTGGAAATAAATAATATGGTCCTCTCTTGACCATTAATTTCTTGCAACAGTACACCATCAAGTCCTTTGGGACTGGCGTCTTATCAAAATGTTCCTTTGGCCTGGTTCAAAACAACTTAGACCTAGGCCCTTTTGCAAACAGGTTTTCAGAGCCAAATATTCTTCTTCACACCTCTTACACCACACAAACTATTTTCCTTTCCTCAATAGATCCCTCATGTTTTCACTTTTCCTAGCAAAGTTCAAAACAAATTTGCTATGGTATTCAGTCATGCCCAGGAATTTCATAAGTTCCTCTTTGTTAGAGGGACAACTGGGCATCTTACTAATGGTTCCACCAGATCATGTTTGGATTGTACGCTTTTCCCCCGAGACTAAATGTCCCAAGCACTCAATCTTGTGTACATTACATTTACCCTCTTCCATTTTCAGAGTTAAACTATGAGATTCAATGCTCCGCCATACAGCTCGCACCCTCGCATCATGTTCCTCAGCGGTGTTTCCGTATACTAATATGTCATCCTGATAGATCTTGACACTTTGTAACCCATTTAGCACACTCTCCATTGCCCTTTGGAATACCGATGCTGCTGATATTAATCCAAATAACATTCTTACAAATTTGAATGTGCCAAACGGTGTTACAAACAATGTCAAGTCCTTTCAACAAAGGGTGTAACTTTACTTGATGGTACGCGGAGGTCAGATCTAGCGTGGAAAAATACTTGCCAATTCCCAGCGAACACAACATCTCATTAATGTTGGGAAGTGGGTAATGATCTATTATAACACTTTTGTTTAACTCCCCGAGGTCCACATATAATCTTGCTTCATTACCTGACTTCCGTGCCATCACCCCCGGAGCCAACCGTTCAGATGCTACTATTTCTTTTATGATACTTCTGTTTAATTCTTTAGCCATACTCTCCTTCACCATTAATGGTACATTCCTTACCTTGCATACCTTTGGTACACAGGTTGGTTTGAGTTTCATGAGATGTACATAGTTTTGTAAGCATCCCAGGTCTTTTTGAAACACCATCGGAAAATCCTTTGTATACCTCACCAGCAGATCCGCATCAGTTGTTTCCCGTTACCTCACTCACATCATCCTCAACCATCTCCTTTGGCCGTATAGAAGGAGATCTAAATACACCTTCAAACCCCCCCCCGATGGAACCAACTTAAAATGCAATCTCCCTTTATAGAGATGTTAATTTTTCCAGTTGCCATTCTGCCCAAAAACTTCAAGCAATCAAAAAAGTATCCTAACTACTCTATGGGTTTCTCCCATGTCCTTTCCGCTTGATATCAGGTTTAAACAATTACACCTTGTTTCCTAATTTAGAAACAAAGAAACTCTTGAGTATTAAGGTGATCTTAGCCCCAGAATCACAAAGCATCTTCATAGGTGATAGAGCAGAGATTACATCAAAAGATTTTATTGATAAAAGAAATGAGTATGACAACTTTTGCGTAAACCATAGAAAACGTGTGCAAAGTTTCACGTTCTGAAAATTGACATAAATATGAATTAAATTTACTGTATCGTAAAAGCATGTAGAAGAAAAAAGAGATTTGAGACAAATTATTTGATAATTCATGTAGATGTGATTATTGATTATGAAATAATATTTTCACTCATTTATGTATGTTAGAATAATGTCGGAGAAAAGTCTCACATTATGGATTTTACTGCTAATCGATTTGATTTTCATGTAATGAATATGAAATTAATAAGCCTAAAAGAAAACATTGAGATTTATTTTGGTTTCCGGTGAAAATAAATTACAATGTTATTTCTTGTAATAATGTGTGCACCGAAAATGACAAAAGAAAAGTAGGTGCTACACAATTATACAAAAGTGTTTTCATGAAACTTCTTTAGCATGTATTTCACATATGTATTTGTAAAATAACAAACGACAAAGATGAAATATGCATTTTCTTATATGTACACGTTGATACTTTAATACATGTGAGTATAGTGTACTCATACATTTTTTTTATTATGATCAGACTGAAATGTTTATTAATGTATTTTGTTGTATTTTGAATTCATATTCTAGTTTCCTATTAATGTATAATTCACAAATTAACATGATCTTGTTGTATATTAGCACAATTTTCATTCAGTCATCATTTCCCTTTCAGTGAAGTCATGGACTGAATATTTCCAAAGTGTTTGAGAACTTCTTGCTATATTGCTATTTGTATTGAAATAATAACTGTTTCCTCCGACATCTCCCGTACTGAGCAGTGCGCGATGACCATCTTGAAACAGGCTGTAACGAACCCAGTCATGTTTGGTATCAAACATGTTGGAATCATACTCCCACACCATAATCATTCCAAGCACTGTAAAGGCCTTCCGTTAGGTCCTCAGTGCTCCCGGTACCAGTCTTCTAGACCCGGACAGCTTAATATGGCTGCTGCCGACCAGGGACACGATTCTGCCCTCCTGCTGCTGAGGCAAGCTCGAGCAAGGGAAGGCAGAACAATAGGCATCCTGTCACGGGGAGGTGTGACCACCTTCCAGACAGCATTTAGTGTATTGGGACAGGGTGGGAGAGCTTGCCAGCGCCACATTGTCTGCATGCAGGGCACATTTGGTGCCCTCCATGCATAGTCCGGCTCAAACCAGTTCAGGGAGCTGTTGGTTCCCGCTCTGGCGCGAAACTGGACAAAGGAAAGGGAAGTATCCTACCCCTTGTCCAACCCCTCCTAAGGGAGGGACCCCTGTATTGTCCCAGCCCTTACTTTAGGATACTTAAGGGCTTACCTGAGGGTGGGTCCCCATATTCGTAATGGGACACGATCCAATTTAGACACCACTTCAACTTCGACGGTCTGGGCACTCTATACTTCGCTGGACTTTGCTCTGGGCATCAAGGCTGCAACCGGGAAGACTCCTGCTGCTCCGATCTCTTCGCCCTGCTCGTCTGCTGCAATGTCTGTGCCTTTGCTCCATACAGGAACCCGTTCAGGGCCTGTGGACATCCAAGACACCTGAAGGAATCTCCCTTGAAGTGAAGGAGTCACTTCCCTGCATCTGCAGGCACCGCAACCAAGCTGACCGGTCTGCTGATTCTGGGCTCCTACGGACTCCAAAAGGCTCAGCAACACAGGTGGTGGTTCTTCACATCTCTTGAGGCCTGCCCTGTCCTCTCACCAAGATTGAGGCCAGTATCCCTCGTCGGAGCTACAGGAACCGAACCCCTGTGCACCACATCGACTTGCAGTTGCAAAGGCTTGTTGGCTTCCTTCCACCAAGATCTTCGGGCTCCAAGCAGCCTTAACCTCAAGCATCTTGAGTGGCCAGAATCTTTTACCACACCACATTGCTTGCACCGTGGGCCTGCTTCTTTGGTAGCTGCTCGAGGTCCACTTGCGACTCCAGTGCCTCCGGCCTGTGTGTCCTGTCGAGGGTCACATTTGAATTCTTTTGGGCTCCCCTGATTGCACAGGGCCTGCCCTGACTCCCCTGCTTTTGGTGAGTCTCCTGGACCTCACTGGTCCCGACATTTCACCTTCTTCTACCCCTTCGTTGTTTGCAGTTGCCAAGGCTTGTTGATGCTCCTGCCGCACACCGACCCCTCAGCTCTCGACATCCGACATGGGACATGTCGTATACAGCTCCTGGTCTTCCACAGTGTCACCTGGTCCACACAACTGCAATTCCAAGATCACCTTCAACTGGTGGGCATTCATCTTCCGTGCCTCCTGGTCAGGTCCAAGTGGCATAGACTCGGTCCCCTCTGCTTTCAGGTACTTCTCCACCGGACACTTTCACCTTCTCCAGTAGCGGCACTTTCCTAAAGACCTCCATCGGGTTCGACAGGCGGTTTGCGACGCCACTTCACACCTATGAACCCAGCTCCCCTGGGGCAGGTATCCTGGTTCCTAAGGTATCCACGGGTGGGGTGGCTCTCTAACCTTCTGTCTTCCATGGGGATTCTTCAGGGTCCACTGGGAAGGGTCCTTCTTTAAAATTGCGACGCGACTTACAAGCTGATTTGTACGGTTGTGTTCCTACACTGCACACGACTTCCCGTGGGGCTCCTAGATACTCACTTTGGGTGGTTCCTTGGGTCCCCAGAACTTCTACATCATCTGACTATTGTCTTTACCCGAGTCGTGGTTCGCATCCCACTATTTTAGTATATGGTTTGGTCTCCCCCTGGGGACCACTGTGTATTCTGTGCTATTTACCTGTTACAATTGAAAAGTATTGTGTGTATTGTGCATATCTCCGGCTAGGAGATATCTGAACGTGTTAGTGAGTGTCTTATAATAAATACATATTTTTATAAAAACACTGTGTGGTTCTTTTTCATTTAATCTATACCTATAAGGTTATGTTCTGGTAAACCAAGCTGCTTTACACTCCTTCTGGAATAAACCTGAAGGCTGCTCTCTACAGCTAACACTTAGAGAACTTCTAAGGTTGTCTAAGACCACTAAAATCACCATAAGGATGGTGCAGGGTACCCACTTGCCTAAGTGTGCATCATATACCAGGCCAGTCTCTCACAATTATTTATTAGAGCTTTATGCTACTTTATTAAATGAAAATGTTCTTTAGACTTTAAATTGAATAACTAAGCTTTAATATTTGATCGGACTCTGCTGTTCTGACTCATCATTCCTTGCGAGTGAACAATAATTTTGAATTGCCCATGATTGAGAGAGAGTAATCTATAGGATATGTAATTTGAGTTTAGTTACAGCTATCCTATTCCTGGTCCACATTGGGTAACTGCCCATTCCCCGAATAGCTAACCCCTTTCAGCACAGATTAAGATCCATCGGAGGACAACTGAATGTATGAGTAGTGTAGGAGTAAAAAGTTTCCATGAGGGCCCAGTAAACGCTACAGCAGTTATTCAGATAACGTGTCGGATGGTTTACTGCCTGACACAGTTAGGATAGAAAGGGGGTGCATATTGAAGTTCCTATAGAATTCACTCAAAGCCCAAGTTCAGCAAAGGTGATCAAGTGCCAGTCTTGAAGAAATACAAGGGAATGACAAAATAGTTCTGCGAGTATTAATAGGGCTTGTGCGTTGCTGCTGCTTAAAGCGTAGATTGTGGAAATTTGATTATGTGAAGTTTTAGTACTTATGCTTGATCTTTCCTGTTGCTAAGATGAAGTTGTTATCGGGTGCGAAGTGACCTAAGATCCTGGGATATACACCTAAGGGTGGTCTTAGTGTGGCACACATTGTCTGATGTGGTTTGAAGGTGCTGTACGTGAGACGTCATCGGCAGTACCACCACAGAAGAGAACTTTTGTGTGGGTGAGAAATTGTAATCGTTAGGGTTTTTCTCAGTGCATGGAGAATAATCCAAAGGATTTAAGTGAGGTCGCAGTGGTCGAGATTTCGCATGGAATGTGTGATAAATGATGATACTATTTGAGTGAGTGAAAATCTATAAATTTCTTTTACTGGAGCAGACAAGAGTTTATTTGAGAGCTTTTTCTTATACTGCTGCTTGTAACATTTTGTGGTAACATTTTGCATTGCTAACGCTTTGTCGGGAAAAGTACGTGGTGAATTGTAAAGGAGGGGCAGCTCCTGCGAGGAATTGAATGACATCATAGAGTGTCGCACTAGGATTGATTTGTGTGAAGCCGCACTGGGATAGGTTGACAACGTCAAAGAGTTGCGCTGTAATTGGTTTCTGGAAAGAATATAAGGAAGTAATTCTTGGAAATTGCTGAGAGAAACATTTGTAAAAGACCCTTGAATATTAATTGAGGGAAAATGATAATTTAAAAAAATATAAAGACATTAATACAGGGTAATATGCCCGTGCCCACTAGAGAAGGGGTACTGATACCACCTGAGGGTACACCAGCTTTGTATACGACTCAAGAGAGAGGTTATCATACATATACATGGTTACAGAATTGGATGAAGTATACAGAAAAAATGGACCTTTAGCTTTTCCACAATATATGGAACTACGAAATAGTTCTGCGAGTATTAATAGGGTTTGTGCGTTGCTGTTGCTTGAAGCGTAGATTGTGGGAATTTGATTATGTGAAGTTTTAGTACTTATGCTTGATCTTTCCTGTTGCTAAACTGAAGTTGTTATCAGGTCCGAAGTGACCTAAGATCCTGGGATATACACCCAAGGGTGGTCTCAGTGTGGCATACATTGTCTGCTGTGGTATGAAGGTGCTGTACGTGAGATGTCCTCGGCAGTACCACCACAGAAGAGAACTTTTGTGTGGGTGAGAAATTATAATCGTTAGGGTTTTTCTCAGTGCATGGAGAATAATCCAAAGGATTTAAGTGAGGCTGCAGTGGTCGAGATTTCCCATGGAATGTGTGATAAATGATGATACTATTTGAGTGAGTGAAAGTCTATAAATTTCCTTTAGTGGAGCAGACAAGAGTTTGAGAGCTTTTTCTTATACTGCTGCTTGTAACATTTTGTGGTAACATTTTGCATTGCTAATGTTTTGTCGGGAGAAGTACGTGGTGAATTGAAGAGGAGGGGCAGCTGCTGCGAGGAGTTGAATGACATCATAGAGTGTCGCACTAGGATTGATTGGTGTGAAGCCGCACTGGGATAGGTTGACAACGTCATAAAGAGTTTCGCTGTAATTGGTTGCTGGAAAGAATACAAGGAAGTAATTCTTGGACATTGCGGAGAGAAACGTTTGTAAAAGACCCTTGAATATTAATTGAGGGAAAATGATAATTAATAAAGACATTAATACAGGGTAATATGCCCGTGCCCACTAGAGAAGGGGTACTGATACCACCTGAGGGTAAACTAGCTTTGTATATGACTCAAGAGAGAGGTTATCATACATGTACATGGTTCAAGAATTGGATGAAGTATACAGAAAAAGATGGACCTTTAGCTTTTCCACAATATATGGAACTTTTAACATACTTATTCTTGAAAACTTGAGCATACAGTTATATGATATTAAACCACCCCCCAAGACCAATGCAATTTGAAGCTCTCGGATAATGGGACCATTTTGCCCATCAGAATGAAAAACAGATATCAGGGAAGGTACATGAATACCTCAAATCGATATGTTGAGGCCAGATGGGATGCACAACAGAAAGCTTGGAGAACAGATATTACAGAGGGAATTCAAATGTAAGGAAAAGAAAAAAGATCTTGAGGACTCTCAAACAATGGCACTGACTGATGAGAGTGAGAATGAAGTTGCTGATGAATTCTTAAATGAGTTATTGTTAAATCATCCCCCACCATACAATGAGGATCAACCTCAAAGCACTAGAATTGTATCAGATGCACCTACGATGCCCATAAATCCCAATCCACACAATGCTTTCTTAACAGAAGTAGAGACATGCAGAGGAGCAGAGCCTAACAATCCCATGACACTGAATGCTCCTAATGCTCTTTCAGTTCCAGTGACAATAGGACCTGTGGTCCCACTCTATCAATCAGGCATTAGAGGACAATAAGTACATCCATTGACTACCCCCTCTGGGTTGGGAGGAACAAATACTGTCCCTAGGAGACCAAGTGCGGAACAATTGAATCCAACACCGATGATTTCAAATTCTGATAATTCCTTTAGAGGAATTGGATTAGGATCAAGTGCGAATTCGGTTCATCCGAATGTATCAAATATCCAAATGAGACTGACCCCATTTCCATATTTAGCTGAAAGATATATGGAAACCCCTAGTAGAGGAACTCAAGCTATGACAGGGAGGACTTAACAGTTAGGTACACAAGATTCTGAATATCATGTTTAGATGGATCAAGTGGAGGGTCGCAGGTAGATAGTTCAGAAAGACAGATAGGCTCTACACCACAAGAACTTGATGATTGGATTAGAGAAATAGCTCCATCTACATTTGATAAAAGTACAGATGTTCAAGGAGCTACTGCTCCGAGAAATTCAAGTGAAAAATCACTCGATGTAGCCAAACAAAGTGGAATTGAAAGAAATGATTCTGGGTACTATTAGTCCTGCTAGAATTATTCACTACCAAGATAATTGTTATTTGTATCTAAGGACATTACTCGACGAGCTAGGATTACTCATGATAAATTAACTGAATTAGCACAAAAATGTTGGGTGGACATACAAAAATCAAAGTCACTTTAGAAAACTTACCGATTAGATTTTAGTGATAAGACCTCGAAAACATGAAACCTTCAGGGAAAAGATTGCAGATTAAGGAATCGTTAACTACTCTCAGAAAAAGGGGGCGAGCTGGAAAAATGGGAAGGCAGATGGGCTGAAAAGAAGGAAGAAAAGAAAATGGGAATGTCACTGTATCCAGTGTTTGAGGAAGATGAAGAAAGATCAGGAATAAAATGCTTCCTATGAAGGAGGTGCCTGGAGGAGGATATGTACATGTTTCATGGACAAGGCCAGACATATTGTCTTTCACAAATGATTTCCCAAAACTGAAAGAGAAACCTGTTGAATGGTACAAGCAAGTTGAGAGGTTTGTTAAGGTTTCAACGGTTTTATTGAAGGATTTGGATACATTATTTGAAATTGTAGTCCCAAGTGATTTTGGACCGAATGTAAAATTGCTATTGATTGGCCTGAGATTGAACCAGCTAGGCATCCACAAACTGGTGCACCGTCACCTGAGGTAATGAAATATAATCGAGCCATTACATATTTGAAAGGGAACATTTCTCCAACGGAAATAGATTGGGTAAAGATTGATAGGACAACACAGGAATTGAATGAGACAGTGCATACGTGTTATGAACGACTTCTGCAAGCATTATTACAGTACAGTGGAATGGAAAATGTTACCGGAAAGGATATGGGACATTTTGTGTATCGGGTTGTTTATGGACTAAGACCTGAAATAAGTGCCATGATAGAGCAACATTTGCTCTGCTGACAAAGCAAACCGATAGACGAAATTATCCGATATGCCAATTATTATGGATATGAATTGTAATCCAAGCATAAGAGATTGAAAGAGAAGTTGATGTTAGCTCAAATGAAGGTAGCAAAGAGAGGTATTATGGGTACTGGTGGAGATTGCACAAATGTAGCGCAAATAAATAGTCAAGCAAATTTTGGAGTGCGAGGAGTAGGAGGTGAACAACAGCAGGGTGTGTCTGTGCAAGGTAGAGGTGTTTCTATTGAGATGTTGAAAAAGACTAATCCGTGCCACATTTGCCGCAAGTTCTGGCATGGGAAGTGTGAGTGTCGATTTAATCCACTAAATCAAATGAATAGACAGGTAACACAGGATGGGAATGTACAGTCACAAGTGAATAATATGATGCAGAACCAGCAGGCTCAAACACATAAAAATGTAAACCAAAATATGTCACAGGCCCGATGCCTCACACAAATGGTCAGGTTCAAAAATATAATGTAAATAAAGGATTCCATATGAAGGCTCAAATTGATTCAAACCCAAATGTTACTCAGCAATATTTAATTCAAGTTGATGATACCTATTCTGATTTGTCACAATGACTGTGTCTGAGGGAGGAAGAGGAATGCAGGCTTGGTGCATCCTTAGAGTTAGACCAGAGTGAACCCTATGTGGATGGCAAGGTAAATGGAACTCCTCTTTCGTTCCTTGTTGACACTGGTGCTATCTGTTCCACTAAGAATAGCACAAGTTCCCAACCTACCCCTTTCGGGAGAAAGAATCCAAGTTAGAATAGCTCCAAATTGATTGATGTCAAATCCCATGATTGAACCTCTTTCTGTACAGATTGGGTCATTTGAAGATTTGCACAAGTTTATAGTGTGTGATTCTAGTCCAGTAAATCTACTAGGATGGGACTTGTTGTGCAAACTCAATTGTTCCATTTATTGTACTACAAAAGGAACTGAATTTCACACCAATGATGAGGATGTTGGATTTAAACTAGCTAAACAAAAATCTGAAGCTGAAGGTTTATTTCCATTATTGACAAGTAATGATTTGCCCTTAGAGTTAAGAGACACTGTCACCTGAGGTTTGGTATTTTATGAGGAAAGATATTGGATTAATCAAAGGGGTTGCTCCAATACACATCACATTGAAACCAAATGTAGAATTTCCTCGAATCCCTCCATATAACTTGATCCCAGAAACAGTTGCAGGTATTGCACCACTAATTGAGTCACTGATTGAACAAGGAATCTTGAAAGAGATCATGGAGAGCCGATATAATTCACCTATTGTGGGAATTCAGAAACCAAATGGAAAGTATCGGATCATGCAGGTTTGTGCCAGATTAATCAGATTGTAATCATATGTTGCCTGATTGTGCCAAATCCAGCCATGATACTCTATCAAATTCCATGCAAAGCTGAGTGATTTTCTGTCATAGATTTGTGTCAAGCCTTCTTTTCCATTCCCTTGCACCCGGACAGCCAATTTTGATTTGCTTTTCGGTTCAGAAATCGTGTCTTGGCATGGTGCAGAGTTCCACAACAGTATACGGAAAGTCCTTCCATCTTCAAACAGATCTTAAAAAAGAATCTAGAATCCTTCGTGATCTCAAATCACTGTGTGTTGGTACAGTACATTGATGACCTACTAGTAGCGTCAGGTACTCAAGAGGCTTGCATATGCGACACCATCCCACTGCTAAATCATTTGACAGAAAATGCACATGAAGTGTCTCCAGCCAAATTACAATTTTGCAGGAGAGAAGTCCTTTATTTAGGACATCACATTGAGAAAGGATCAGGAAAGTGTCACAGGACAGGATCACTGCAATTTTGCAGATGAATCTACCAAACACACAAGGAGGTTTGCATGTTTTTGGGAATGATTGGCTATTGTCGAAAATGGATTCTAAACTTCTCGTTGACAGCCAAGCCACTTCAAAGACTTACTCATAAGGTTGTGTCCAATCCAGTTTCATGGAAAAATGAATGCATGCGCTCTTTTAACGAACTGTGAGAGAGTCTTTGTCGAGCACCAGTATTGGGAATGCCCAACTTTAACAAAAGTTTTACTCTGCTCTGCAGTGAGCGCGAGGGTTGCGCATTGTCAGTATTAATGGTACTGCGCATAGACCTGTTCCATATTTTTCGGCTACCTTAGATCCCATAGCCCCTGCTTTACCTGGATGTCCTAAAGCCATTGCTGCAACATGTGCAAGTTTGGAACAGTGTGAAAGCATTGTGATGGGTCATCCGTTGAAAGTGCATGTGGCTCACTCTGTTGAGATCTTGCTTACTCGTACTCGAACGCAACATCTCACTAGTAGTTGACTGACTAAATATGAGCAGGTGATTTTGCGTGCTGAAAACGTGACTTTGGTGCGATATACACGTTTGAATCCTGCTACTCTGATGCCGTTGCCTGGAAATTAAATTGTGATTGATGAAACAGATGATGATTGACTGAACTATGTACAAAGCCACGACTGGACATCTTAGATGTCCCTTTGCCTGAATCAGATCATGTGTTGTTTGTGGATGGATCATGCTTGCGAGATGCTGGAGGAAACTTGATAGCTGCGTATGCCATTTGTACAGTTGAGGTAGTGGTGGAAGCTTCTTGGTTGCAAGGAGTGTATTCTGCTCAGGTGGCAAAACTAATTGCCTTGACAAGGGCTTGCAGCATTACTGATCAATTGAGAGTTACCATGTTTACTGATAGCCAGTACGGCTTTGGGGTCGTACATGATTTTGGGTAGTAGATTCATGACCTCTTCAGGTTCGCCCTTTCAAAATGGAGAGAGCATGAGAAATCTACTGCTGTCATTACAACTGCCCGCCCAAATTGCGGTAGTTAAGTGCTCTGCCCACCGACAAGGAAATGATTATGTTACAGTCGGTATCCGCTATGCGGATGAGACTGTGCGCTTTTGCACCCAGAATTCGTACATTTCCAATGGAGATCCCTTCACAGAAAAAAAACAGATGTCACAAAATGTAGGCTGATGTTGTCAACAGAAGAAACATGGGAAGAAATAAAAGCCTTATAAGATAAAGTACCAGAGGCAGAGAGACTGGGTTGGATCAGAGCAGGGTGTACTCAGAGACAAGAAGATGAGATTTGGGTATACAAAGATGGGAGAACAGTGTTGCCAAATAGTTTTCTATTGCCATGGCGCACCACTAACATGGTCCTGAACACTTTGGGAGAGATGCCATGATGCGTCTCTTTCATCAAACATGGTTCAATCCTAGATTTAGAGCAATTGCAGAAGTGTTGTGTCAAAGGTGCATGGTGTGTCAGCACCAAAACGTGGGAAAGAAAACACTGGTTACCATGAGCCATGTAGGAGGATCTGGAGGACCATTTAACCGGATGCAACTTGATTTTATTGAGATGCTTCCTTGTAATGCTCTAAAATAAGTTCTTGCATTTGTGTGTCTGTTTTCTCGTTGGGTGAAAGCATACCCAACTCGGCAAAATGACAGTTTAACTGTGGCAAATCTACTTCTTCGAGAACTCATACCGCGTTTTGGGTTTCCAACTTCTTTGGAATCATATAGAGGAACTCACTCTAATAATGAGGACCTGAAGATGTTACGTGCAGCATTACAAATCAAATTGAAGCTACATTGTGCTTATCAACCAGAAACATCTGGAGTGGTTGAACAAGTTAACGGAATGTTAAAGTACAGGTTGGTGAAGGTGTGTGCTTGAATGTCTCTAAAATGGCCTGATGCTTTGCCTCTTGTGTTGATGAGTTTGAGAAGTACCCAAGACAGAAGAACAGGATTATCCCCTTGTGAAATTATTATGAGGAGCACTATGAGACAGCCTGCAGTTCCTGCCCATCAGTTAGTGAACATTACTGATGATTTGGTACTCGATTACTGTAAAGGACTGGCTGATGTGGTATGTTCTGCGTCTCAGCAGGTTGGGGAACCTGCTCCTTTGCTCACTAAGAGCAGTGCCACGACCTCAGTCCCGGAGACTGGGTCCTGGTGAAGAAACACATACGCAAGTAGTGCCTAGAACCTTGCTGGCATGGGCCATTCCAAGTGATACTGGTAACCACAACTGCTGTTAAATGTGGTGGTCTCCCAAATTGGGTACACGCTGCTCATACTCGCTGAGTCCTATTTCCCCCTTGAAGATGCAGTACCTGTAGTGGATGTGCCGGGTGCTGATAGTTACAATGAGACACCCAACTCAGGTCAGTCAAATAGTAGAGGGGGCTCCAGCTACTGGGTCTCGAAGCACTGCTTCTAGCAAGGGTCTAAGAGAGTCAGCTGATGTAGGTACCGAGGGTCATAGAGAGGAAGAGCTGACTAGGTGAGTTATTGACCAAATTGAATAGAACAGTGTAGCAAAAATGTAAGTAATAAATGGAGACCGTTGGCCCAAAGATCACCGGAGCGAGGAGCCCCCTCCCATTCGCGGCTTCCGGCCGTCGCCATCTTTCGGATTTGGAGGCTGGTAACAGCGCCGGTGAGTACCCGTGAGGCCTGGGATGGATCCATAATCTTGAGATCAGCTGCCGCCGACGTGCTGACCGCAGTGGCGGTGAGGCGCGCTGCAAATAATCTTAACTTTAATTATTCTTGGGTGCCTGACTCCAAAATGGCGATGCCTCGGGCCAATTACACCTGACGTGCTATCTGCTGACCTGCAAGCGCCCGTGAGGCCGGAGACGAGGGTCTGCCTCCGACGCGCGGACCGCAGTGGCGGTGAGGCGCGCCTCACAAAATCCTACTTTCATCTTTAACTCAACTCGGATGCCTGTCCCCAAAATGGTGACTCCTCAGGGCCAAGACGCGCTGACTCCTGACCGGTAAACAGCGGACGCTCTCCTGAGGGAGCGTTAACACAGCCTTATATGATCCTACTGCTGGTTTTAGAACCCTGCTGGTGCTGAATTCAACCACCCATTTAACTTGGCTATTACTTTCTAATTCGGAGCTCGTGGAGCCTGACTCCAAAATGGCACCCACCAAAGTATTTCCACCTGTAAGTGAAAGTGTCCCATTAGACAAGGGGGTCCAGCTGGGTCCCGATGTTCTTTTAGGATTATGGGCACAGCAGAGGTTTCAACCCAAAGATCTAGAGATAATCCCAGCTACAGAGCCAAGGTGATCAACGGACTCGTTCTGCCTGACTACAAGATGGCAGCCAAGCTTCACTCCCTTCCCTATCTTGCCACCCCTGCTATCTCCACTCGCCCGTCTCTGGACTCAAGACTTTCGGACCTACCCTGATCCTCTCTTTTATCCGGCGGAGTCCGAACTGTATGACCGATTCCCGATGGAGCTGCTTCGCTCAGCTATAGAGGAGACTGGCTCTGGCACTACGCTATGGCCGTCACCTACCCAGCCGGACTTTCGACATATGTCTTGTCTCTTTCTCCACTGCTTACTCCTTCCTGTGGACTCCCAGCTCTCCCTGGCCTCTTTCTGGATCTTGATTTCTTGTGCGATAAAACCTCCTGTTTTGAATATGTAATAATTGTGTAATTAATGTGAATATTTGTGTAACTTGCAATTCGCTGTTCCTTATGTAAAGCGCTCTGATACCTTCGGATCCAGCCTGCGCTATTTAAAACTCAAAATAACTGTAAAGCGCTCTGGTATCCTTCGGGATCTGGTTCGCGCTATATAAAACTTTATAAATAAATAAATAAATAAATCAACTGATAAATTGAGACAAATTATGAGTGAAAGCAGAGTACCCCCAACTGTTATCGAAGTCTCAAGTCAATCTGAACAGAGCGACACTGATGATGATGGACCGTCAGTAAGGTCAAAAAGAGCCAAAGTACCAAATCGGAAATACGATGCACCTGAATGAACTTACTTGGCAGCAACCAATGACTGAAGCAGAAAGCGCGATATGCTTTCTCTCAAAGACAAAAGCGATCATAAACCACCTTGAGGAGCTGTTATAATAGACTGAAGAATATCAAAGCGAAAATTAAACAAGAAGGTCCACAAAATCTAAAGAGATGACATTACATTGATCTATGCCATAAATGGACTAAATCTGTGAAGCTGTGAAAACACAGAACTGTGACAACAAAAGAAATAAAGAGCACTTGTAAGTTTATATCCGAATACTTGCTGCAAAATGCTAAATTAACATCCTCTATAAAATACTAACAAGAGTCATGAAGTCTAGTTCTGGAGAAGTCGTGAATTAAAATGCTTTATCAGTAAAACGCAAATGTGCATGCTTATTTGCCACATTTTCTATTGTCATTGTTGTATTTCTTATTATATTAAATCTTCCTCTTCATATTTATGTAGATAATTCTAGACCTACATCTGGTCCTAAGTTGTTGGAAGGAAGAAACAATGAGGTTGAGTTAAATACGCTGGCTGACAAAACTCTACATGTAGATCCATCTATTAGTGAGTATTCTTTAAATGTTTTCACTAAACTGCTCTATAGGATAGGATAGGATAAGGATTTATAAAGCGCACTAATACCCGTAGGTGCCAAGGCGCTGGGCGGCTGAGAAGAGAGAGGAGAATGCAGAGCTGCTGACTAAAATGAGAAAAGCCAAGTCTTCAGCAGCTTTTTGTACACCGGGAGCGATTCTGCATGGGAGATCGAAGAGGGCAGGGTATTTCAGAGTTTTGCGGCCACCACAGAGAAGGAGCGACCTCCCCATCTGGCTTTGCGGACTTTAGGAGAGATCAGTTTTCTCTGGGAGGAAGATCTCAGAGCCCTCCCAGGCATGTACCATTGAAACATGGTTTTCAGCTGCTGCGAGCCTTTGTTATGCAAGACCTTGTAAACCATACACAGGACTTTGAAAGAAATTGGCTTCCTAATAGGGAGCCAATGCAGAGTACGAAGCCCCTCCTCTGCTGACTGCCGTTTAGGGATATTAAGGATCAGCCTGGCAGCCGCGTTTTGTACAACCTGAAGCCTGTTCAGGGAGGCCGTGCTGATATTGAGATACAAGGCATTGCAGTAGTCAAGCCGGGAGGTGACTAGTGCAATGATGGTGGGTCGATGCAGTGCTGCTGGAATATACGGGAGCACCTTTCTGAGAGTTTTTCAGAATATAGGCGCAAGTGCTAACAGTGCGGCTGACCTGAGACTCGAAGGTCAGGCCCACGTCAAAAATGACCCCCAGGTTTTTGACTGTCTTAGCCGGAACAGGAAGGGGACCGCAGTCTGCCGGCCACCAGGTGTTCGACCAGCTTGAGGTCTGTGGACCAAAAACTAGGACCTCAGTTTTCTCTGCATTGATCTTAAGGGAGTTGTTATGCATCCATCTGATGATGCTGGCCATGCACTGGTTAAATTTTCCTGCTACCGACTGCAGATCATTGGAGATAGAAACAATGATCTGCGTGTCATCTGCATAGGAAATCACCTGGAACCCAAATGATCTTACCAGCTTGGCCAGCGGGGTCACATACACATTAAAGAGGGTAGGGCTTAAAGATGAGCCCTGGGGATTGCCACAGGGTAGGCAGAAGGCCTTCGATCTGAAACCCCCGCAGGTAATGATATTAGTTCTCTCTGTCAGGAAGGAGTGGAGGATCTGCAAGACCTTACCCGAAACTCCCACCTCTCGCAGACGTTGGACCATCGGAGTAGAGGAAACGGTGTCAAAAGCAGCTGACAGATCGAGCATTATCAGCACTACCGAGCCACCCTGGTCGACCTGCATGTGGATGTGATCAGTGGCAGCAATAAGGGCGGACTCAGTGCTGTGGTCGGCGTGGAAACCATTTTGAGACTGATCTAAGATCTCGTGGGAATCCAAATAGTTAATCAACTCAGTGTTGATTAATTTCTCTAGAATTTTTGCGGGGACAGGGATAAGTGAGATGGGGCGAAAATTCTTCAATTCAGAGGGATCAGCATTAGGTTTCTTAAGTAGAGGCGTAACAATAGCCTCCTTACAAGTGTCCGAATAGCAGCCGGATCAGAGGATGTTGTTAAACACCTTGCATAGGAAATCGGCAATCGGGTTGGGGACCAATTTGAGAGTGAGGGGCGTGCAGGGGTCTGAGGGAGAGCCAGACTTAAGGCCCCTGAGGAGAGCCAGAGTTTGTTGAACAGTGACCTGGGGAAAAGTTGCAAGAGTAGAAGGGGCACTCCCTATCACTTGGTTCTGAGCGACCTCCTCGACCTCCGGTTCTTCCATTTCCATATGGTCAAGCTCCCGAAAGATTTTAAGGACTTTGTCCTCGAAATAGGCAGCTATTCTGTCAGAGAGGTCTTGAGCCGGGAACAACAATTGTGTCCCAGAAGGTTCAGAGATCTCCTTGATCACCTTGAAAAGCATGCTAGAAGAATTGTCTGCAGCAAGGATCTTATTAGTAAGGAAGTGAGATTTAGCTTGAAAGATGGCGAGTTTATACTTCTGGAGCAGAACTTTCTGCTTGGCTTTCTCCCTGGTACAAGGGTCCAGCCGCCATCTACATTCCTGTCTGCAACAATCCCTTCTAAGTGATCTGAGTTCATCAGAAAACCAAGGTGATGCCGGTTTGGCTCGTTTAAAAATGCAGTCTTTAAAAGGGGCAGCAATATCTAGGGCTTCAGCGATCCAGTTGTGAAAACCCTCTGCCGTAGGGGGGAATGGGCTATGCCTCGCAACCTCAGATGAAGCCAGAGCAGCCTCAAATTTGAGGGCTGAAAGCTTGTTCAGTCCCCTGCAGCGGATATACCTTGGGGTGATGCTTTCCTCCGCAATATATGAATACGTCCAAACAATGGATGCTCGAAATTGTTATGCAGGTACCCATTTTCTCAGAAGGGATAACCTACCACCCTCTGCCCGTTACCTATAGAATTTCTTGTAGTGTATTCAATAGCTTGTTTTATTGCAAAGGACAATGTCAGTATTATTATTCTAACCATGATTTATTTTTTCTGAAGTGCCTGTTAGGAAAAACAAACATTGTACCTGACACACAAACAGCTGAAATAATGGGTGAATTTATACAACCCACTCAAAGTTTAGATATTGCTTATGCACATCAATATAATTTAACCTGCATTTTGCATAATGTAGAAAAATATTTTATTAATTCAGTTGAAGCTAGATGAGGAGAAATAAAGAAAAAGGCTGAAGGCCATTCAAAGATTCCACCTTGGGCACACAGGGAAACTGAACTTAAAAGGATCAACACACAAGCTGCAATGGCTTTAGATTGGCAACATAAGGGGAAGCTTTGTATATTGCGAGGCAAAACTGAATTGAATAATACATTTGTTGGTTCTGGTGAATGTAACCACACTTTCCAAATTGTGGGAGGATGGAGTTTTATCTTGGAGGTCTGGATCCGGTATTCCCTGGAATTTACTATATCTATGGAAAAAATTTCTATTATAGGTTACCAAAATATTGGTGTGGATGCTGCTATATGGGTATGCATTTCCAAAAATTAATCATGGGGGACAATCAGATAAAACCAATGAATTTAAACACACACAGGTAAAGAGAGGTGTTAATGCTACTGAAATTATAGGGGATATATTTGGTGCAATAATTCCATCAGTTGGGGTGATTCTAAATTTTGACAAATTTGAAAACTTTCCACAGTGGTTGATAGATTATCGACTGACAACTGGAGGAATCCTTGCCATAGATACTGAAATAGTTGCTATCAGATCTATGGTGCTTCAAAATAGACTTGCATTAGATGTCCTTCAAAAGAAAGTGGGGTCTGCCGGATGCTGAAAGGTCAACAGTGTTGCACGTATATCCCTGACAAGAGTAAAGATTTGGAGGGGTATATTACCAACATTACTCACCTGGAAAAAGATTTGAGTGGACTGAAAGCTGATGGTACTTGGGAATCAATTGGAAAGGCATTATCTTCTGTGGGAAAATGGTTCACAAATCAGGGAGGTAGTTTAGAGGGAAAAATATTAACCCCAATACTAACAATTGCTATCTGCATACTAATTCTAATCCTTTTTATTAAAATTAACAAATGCATAAAAGCAAAGAAAGAAGCGAGAGGAGGAAAAGAAAGAAGTCAGAAATAGAACTAGAGGAGAGACAATGTGGATATTATGACAAAGTAAAGCTCTAGAACATTCTAGACTATCAATCAATCAATCAGGGGTTTGTTAAAGCGCGACTACTCACCCGTAAGGGTCTCAAGGCGCTAAGGGTGGGGGGGTGCAGGTTCCATCCATCAAGGAGGGGGTCTGTCGAAGAGCCAGATTTTGAGGTTTCTTGCGAAGATGGGGAGCAATGTTGTCTGTCTGAGGTGGAGCGGAAGGGCGTTCCATGCTTTGGCCGCGAGGAAGGAGAAGGAGCGGCCTCCCGATCTTGTCTTTCTGGTGCGGGGGACCACGGCGTAGGAGAGCTGGGCTGATCGTAGGGTCCTTTGGGGTGCGTGGAATTTGAGTCGGCTGTTCAGGTATGCTGGTCCGGTGCCGTGGAGGGCCTTGTGTGCGTGGGTGAGCATCTTGAAGGTGATTCTCGCCTCGACAGGGAGCCAGTGGAGTGTGCGCAGGTGCTGGGAGATGTGGCAGTGTTTTGGCAGGTTGAGGACCAGTCTTGCGGCGGCGTTATGGATGTTCTGTAGCTTGCGGGTGAGGTTTTTGTTTATTCCGGCGTAGAGTGCGTTGCCGTAGTCGAGTCTGCTGGTGACAAGGGCGTGAGTGACGGTCTTTCGGTGTTCGAGGGGGATCCATTTGAAGGTCTTACGAAGGAGGCGGAGGGTGTGGAAGCAGGAAGACAAGACAGAGTTGATCTGGCGGTCCATTTTGAGCTCGGAGTCCAGGATGATTCCCAGGTTGCGTGCGTGGTCCGTGGGGGTTGGCGGGTTTCCGAGGGCGGGGGCCACCAGGTGTCGCTCCAGGCATCGGGGTTTGGGCCCATGATGAGTACTTCTGTTTTGTTGGTGTTTAGTTGTAGGCAGCTGTTTTTCATCCATTTGGCGACGGCTTCCATGCCTTCTCGAAAGTTGCGTCTGGCGGTGTTGGGCTCGTTGGATAGGGAGAGGATGAGCTGGGTGTCGTCTGCGTATGACACGATGTTGAGTCTGTAGGTTCTGACGATGGGGGCGAGTGGAGCCATGTAGACGTTGAAGAGCGTCGGGCTGAGGGAGGAGCCCTGGGGGACTCCGCAGGTGGTAGGTGTGGGGTCCGAGAGGAAAGGGGGGAGTCTGACCCGCTGCGTCCTGCCGGAGAGGAACTGCGGATCCAGTCGAGGGCCTTGTCCTGGATTCCTGCGTCGTAGAGTCTGCGTATTAGGGTGCGGTGGGAGACTGTGTCGAACGCCGCTGATAGGTCGAGGAGGATGAGGGCTACTGTTTCTCCTTTGTCCAGTAGGGTGCGGATGTCGTCTGTTGCGGCGAGGAGGGCGGTTTCCGTACTGTGGTTTTTTCTGAAGCCGGATTGGGAGGAGTCGAAGATGTTGTGTTCTTCAATGAATGTGGCGAGCTGGCTGTTGATGGCTTTCTCGATGACTTTCGCTGGGAACGGGAGCAGGGAGATGGGTCTGTAGTTTTTGAGGTCGGTGGGGTCCGCTGAGGGTTTCTTTAGGAGGGGTTGACCTCGGCGTGTTTCCAGTCGTCGGGGAGCCAGGCGGTCGCCAGGGAGCGGTTGATGGTGTGGTGGAGCATGGGTGCGATGGTGTCGGCGGCTCTGTTGAAGATGTGGTGGGGGCAGGGGTCCATGGGGGCCCCTGAGTGGATTGACTTCATTGTCTTCAATGTGTCTTCGGTGGTGAGGGCTGTCCAGTCGTCAATCGCTGGTTTCCGGGTGTCGGGGGTGGTTGGTGAGGGTTCAGTGTGTTGGTTGTCTTCGTCGAAGTTGTCGTAGATGCTCTTGATTTTGTGGTGGAAAAAGGTGCTGAGTTTGTCGCAGAGGTCTTGTGAGGGAGGGATGTCGGTAGATTCGCTAGTGGGTTGGGCGAACTCCTTGATGATGCTGAAGAGTTCCTTGCTGCTGTGCGCGTGGGTGGAGATTCTGTCTTCAATCGCTTTTTTCCTCGTTTCTCTGATGAGTTGATGGTGGGCGTTGGTGGCGGCTCTGAAGTTGTCGTGGGCTTCTGTGGATTTGGTGTTCCTCCAGGCCTTTTCGAGGCGGCGGCATGTGCTTCTGGACTCTCGAAGTTCGGTGGTAAACCATCTGGCTTTCTTGGCGCGGGTATTGTTGTTTTTCTTGAGGGGAGCTATGGTGTTGGTGCTGTCCGAGATCCATCTATGCAGGGTTCGGGCTGCGGTGTCGGGGTCGTCGTTTTCCGCGATGGTTGGGGTGGAGTTGTTGAGTGAGGAGGTGAGCTGGTCGTCGGTGATTTTGGTCCAGTTTCTTCGTGGAAGCAGGTGCTGGTGTCTGTGGATGGTGGGTGTTCTGAAGGTGAAGTGGACGCAACGATGGTCGGTCCATAGGAGTTCGGTGGTGTGGCTGAAGGTGATGGAGTTTCCTGTAGTGAAGAGGGGGTCGAGGGTGTGTCCTGCTGAGTGCGTGGGCTCGGTCACGATCTGGCGCAGTTCAATGTTGTGGAGGTTGTCCAGGAGGGATGTGGTGTTGGGGTCCAGTTGGTTGTCGAGGTGGAAGTTGAGGTCTCCCAGCAGGGTGTAGTTTGTGGATGCGATGGCCTGCGGGGAGATAATGTCTGTGATGGAGTTGGCGAAGGGTCCGCGGCGTCCAGGGGGTCGGTAGATGAGGGTTCCTCGGAGGGTGGCGGTGGGGCAGGCCAGTATCTTGAAGTGAAGGTGTTCCATCAGTTCTGTGGGCTCGTCAGGGAGTGTGCTCAGGCGGAGGCTGGATTTGTGGACGATGGCGATTCCTCCTCCTGGGCGGGTGGGGCGGTCCTTCCTGGAGATCTTGTATCCTTGGGGGATGGCGATGGCGATGTCCGGTCCCGAGGTAGTGTTGGTCCAGGTTTCGGTGAAGAACGCTACGTCCGGGGTGGTGCTGTCGAGGAGGTCCCAGATTTCTGTGGCGTGTTTGTGGAGGGATCGGACGTTGAGGAGGATGCATTGCAGGGACTTCGGTTCGGTTGTGTTCTTGTGGGCGGGTTGTGCTGGATCCGTGTTCTTGGCAGTGCTGCAGGTGTGCCGGCAGCGGTGACAGCTGAAGGGTCCGTGGGAGTCGGCTGGTGATGCTAGCTTGCAGTTGTTGCGGCCTGGGTTGAGTGCGTGGAGTGCTGCTGGGTCGTAGCATTGGCGGGGTGGAGGTCCAGGGTTCCTGGCACTGGTCGCGGTCGGGTCGCGGACGGGCGCAGACAGGCTTGCCTTTGACGCACCTTCGTGTGCAGAAAGTGCAGAAAGGTGAAAGATAAAAAAGAGGGTAGAAAAATGAGTGAAAACAAGTGAAAGGGCAGAGCGAGAGGAAGGGAAAATGAGCAGAAATAAGGCACAAAAGAGCAGAGATGCAGAAAAGTGCAGAAAGGTGAAAGATAAAAAGGGTAGAAAAACGAGTGAAAGAGCAGAGTTAGAGGAAGGAGACAGAGGTCCACTGGACCACCAGGGATGAGGCGCAGGGAAACCTGCGGGTGGAGGAGGGCCTCGATCACCAGCACTCGAGAGTGCAGGGGCAGGGGCAGGCCTCACTTAATGGTGGAGCTCGAGGGTGGGAGAGCAATTTCACTGACAATGAGTCAGTGGTCTTGCTCGCCTGTCCCTGCAGTGGCCGCCATTAAGTAGGGGTCGGGGAGGGCTGGACAGCTGGGAGGTGGGAGCGGGGAGGGAGCTGGATTGGGCCGGTCGCGCTGGGGGGAGGGGCCGCGGGGGCAGCAGCAGCGGGGAAAGGTAAAGGGAGGAAATAAGGGATAAAGAAAAAAGGGAAAATAGGCAGAAATAAGGCACAAAAGAGCAGAGATGCAGAAAGGTGAAAGATAAAAGAGGGTAGAAAAACGAGTGAAAACTAGTGAAAGGGCAGAGCGAGAGGAAGGGAAAATGAGCAGAAATAAGGCACAAAAGAGCAGAGATGCAGAAAAGTGCAGAAAGGTGAAAGATAAAAAAGGGTAGAAAAACGAGTGAAAACAAGTGAAAGGGCAGAGCGAGAGGAAGGGAAAATGAGCAGAAATAAGGCACAAAAGAGCAGAGATGCAGAAAAGTGCAGAAAGGTGAAAGATAAAAAAGGGTAGAAAAACGCAGTGAAAACAAGTGAAAGGGCAGAGCGAGAGGAAGGGAAAATGAGCAGAAATAAGGCACAAAAGAGCAGAGATGCAGAAAAGTGCAGAAAGGTGAAAGATAAAAAAGGGTAGAAAAACGCAGTGAAAGAGCAGAGTTAGAGGAAGGAGACAGAGGTCCACTGGACCACCAGGGATGAGGCGCAGGGAAACCTGCGGGTGGAGGAGGGCCTCGATCACCAACACTCAAGAGTGCAGGGGTAGGGGCAGGCCTCACTTAATGGTGGAGCTGCGAGGGTGAGAGAGCAATTTCACTGACAATGAGTCAGTGGTCTTGCTCGCCTGTCCCCGCAGTGGCCGCCATTAAGTAGGGGTAGGGGAGGGCTGGACAGCTGGGAGGCGGGAGGGGAGCTGGATTGGGCCGGTCGCGCTGGGGGGAGGGCCGCGGGGGCAGCAGCGGCGGGGAAAGGTAAAGGGAGGAAATAAGGGATAAAGAAAAAAGGGAAAATAGGCAGAAATAAGGCACAAAAGGCAGAGATGCAGAAAGGTGAAAGATAAAAGAGGGTAGAAAAACGAGTGAAAACTAGTGAAAGGGCAGAGCGAGAGGAAGGGAAAATGAGCAGAAATAAGGCACAAAAGAGCAGAGATGCAGAAAAGTGCAGAAAGGTGAAAGATAAAAGAGGGTAGAAAAACGAGTGAAAACAAGTGAAAGTGCAGAGCGAGAGGAAGGGAAAATGAGCAGAAATAAGGCACAAAAGAGCAGAGATGCAGAAAAGTGCAGAAAGGTGAAAGATAAAAAGGGTAGAAAAACGAGTGAAAGAGCAGAGTTAGAGGAAGGAGACAGAGGTCCACTGGACCACCAGGGATGAGGCGCAGGGAAACCTGCGGGTGGAGGAGGGCCTCGATCACCAACACTCGAGAGTGCAGGGGCAGGGGCAGGCCTCACTTAATGGTGGAGCTGCGAGGGTGGGAGAGCAATTTCACTGACAATGAGTCAGTGGTCTTGCTCGCCTGTCCCCGCAGTGGCCGCCATTAAGTAGGGGTCGGGGAGGGCTGGACAGCTGGGAGGCGGGGAGGGGAGCTGGATTGGGCCAGTCGCGCTGGGGGGAGGGCGCGGGGGCAGCAGCGGCGGGGAAAGGTAAAGGGAGGAAATAAGGGATAAAGAAAAAGGGAAAATAGGCAGAAATAAGGCACAAAAGAGCAGAGATGCAGAAAGGTGAAAGATAAAAGAGGGTAGAAAAACGAGTGAAAACTAGTGAAAGGGCAGAGCGAGAGGAAGGGAAAATGAGCAGAAATAAGGCACAAAAGAGCAGAGATGCAGAAAAGTGCAGAAAGGTGAAAGATAAAAGAGGGTAGAAAAACGAGTGAAAACAAGTGAAAGGGCAGAGCGAGAGGAAGGGAAAATGAGCAGAAAGAAGGCACAAAAGAGCAGAGATGCAGAAAAGTGCAGAAAGGTGAAAGATAAAAAGGGTAGAAAAACGAGTGAAAGAGCAGAGTTAGAGGAAGGAGACAGAGGTCCACTGGACCACCAGGGATGAGGCGCAGGGAAACCTGCGGGTGGAGGAGGGCCTCGATCACCAACACTCGAGAGTGCAGGGGCAGGCCTCACTTAATGGTGGAGCTGCGAGGGTGGGAGAGCAATTTCACTGACAATGAGTCAATACATTAGCACTAGAATTGTGACATCAGATGGGATAAAGATAAAGGTGTGATGGCCTGATTCGCCATCAAAGGGGGAATTGATAGAGCAGAGATTACATCAAAAGATTTTATTGATAAAAGAAATGAGTATGACAACTTCTGCATAAACCATAGCAAACGTGTTCAAAATTTCCAGTTCTGAAAATTGACATAAATATGAATTGTAGTTACTGCATCGTAAAAGCATGCAGAAGAAAGGATAGATTTGAGACATAATATTTGTAAATAATACAGATGTGATTGATCATGAAATACTATTTTCACTCATTTTTGTATGTTCGAATAATGAACGAGAATAGTCTCACGTTATGGATTTTATTGCTAATTGATTTTATTTTCATGTAATGAGCATGAAATAATTAAGCTAAAAGAAAACATTAAGATTTTGTTTGGTTTCCATGTGAAAATAAATTACAATGTTAGTTCTTGTAATAACGTGTGCATCGAAAATGACAAAAGAAAAGTGGGTGCTACACAATTATGCTTAAATGTGTTTTCATTAAACTCCTTTAGCATGTATTTCACATATGTATTAGTGGAATAACACAAACGACAAAGAATAAATATGCATTTTCTTATATGTACACATTAATAATTTAAACATTTTTATGAGTACACTATGCCTAAATGTATCAATTATGATCAGATTGGAATGTATTTTGTTGTATTTTGAATTGATATGCTAGTTTCCTATTAATGTATAATTCACAAATTAACATGATCTTGTCGTAAAGTAGCCCAAATTTCATACAGGCCTCATTTCCTTTTTTAGTGACGTCATGGACTGAATATTTCACAAGCGTATGAGAACTTCTTGCTATATTGCTAGTTGTATTGAAATAATAACGGTTTCCTTTGACATCTCCCGTACTGAACAGTGCACTTGCAACAATTTTTGGAACAGCTGCTCGGAAAAATGCCCTTATGAACTCTTACGTCTTCTTTTTCAATGTCCTATTGTTCAATGTGCCTTATGCTATTATATGGCCATTAGGGTCATTGTCGACATTGCTAAATTGACATGAGCACGGCTACCATGATGCTGCTTTTGCGCACGTTACTACTTAACTTTGTTTTGCAAGACTGATTGTGCCTTTCACATGAGAACTATCTGCTTTCTGTGTTCTCTGCCAGCTCTTGGAGTTTAGTCTGAACACAATGTGCAAGATCGATAAACAATGCCTATGGTATTGTGTTCTGGTCAGTCCCTAGCATCTAGACAAAACATGCTAACAGCTGCGCTACTGGAGACTCGTGCTTTGATATTACAGGGATGCATGTTGTTCTGAGACACACTTGAAGAGGGTCTTTTCCAGGGAGAAGAGCTCTTCAGTTCCTATGATGTAAAGCTTCCATCTAGGCACTAAGGTAGGGGGTCTGCTGACAAAGCCCAGAGATCATCTTTTATATAATAGACACCTTACCAAGGGGAGGGTGGTTAGGCCTGATAGTCCTTTTTCCACTATCTATATATAATGACGTCCCCTTTATATTCTATGGAATTGTAACAATGCTAATTGTTCTAAGTTTATGCATTTCGCTGCTGGTAGAGGCTCGTATACTGCATTATAGAGCACAATAGTTAAAATAAACATTTTAAACTATAACAGTGACTCTGACCATTCTTATTGTGGACAAGTACGAGTGAGTGAGCGAAAGGGTATGTCTTGCTACCGCGATTCCTGAGAGAGTCGGGAGTGTTGTGTTCTGGGTTGTCTAATCATTTGTAGCTTCGTGATTTTGGAGGAGAATGAATGAGACACTATAGCTAGTCGGTTTTGGGATTTTGGGTACTAAGGTGGTAGGTTGGTACACCCCTATACACCGAGGTCCTGTTTTCCTGCGCATAGTTCTGTGTAGGTGCCGAATCCACGCAATAATGCTTACACGACTTAAGGTAATGCATACTTGATATACCTTTTTTTTCTGGATTTGTGTCCTCTTTACTGCCACATCACGGTCACCCTATTGCAGATTAACCAATGGACTGCGTAGTCTGACAAATTGAGGCGATGTCAAGGGGTGTCACCCCAGAAACAGACCCAGTATAATTGCTCATCTTAAGAGAACTTGTTGGCTTCTGATCCGGACTCAGATTGTGATTCTGCTGCTGGGACTTGGATATGTTACTGCTGACTGTGTCCCAATGCAGATTGAACCTTTTCGGACGAAGGGGTCCTGTCACGTTGCTGTGACACTTGGTGTTACAGCGGCGAACCAAGACAGATTACTGTCTTGACAAACTAAACTGGCTACTTGGAACTATGCTGAACTTTCCTGAGAGTCTTTGCAGAAGGCTCACCTGGCTACCTACCCCCATTGATGCATAACCTGTATGTGGTCAGAATCTGCCTCAACTGAGGAAGATTTCTCCATTCACTCACAGTGTACTCCCTGAATTCCAGAGGCTTTGTTACAATTCATTAAATCATTTACTAATTGATTTGAGTTGTATGCTACTTTATTGAATGCAAATGTTCTTTACCCTTTAAATTGTATAACTAAACTTTAATATGTGATCTGACTCTGCTGTTCGGACTCATCATTACTTGTGAGTGAGCAATAATTATGAGTAGTCCATGATTGAGAGAGATTAATCTATATGACCTTGAATTTGAGTTTAGTTACGGTTATCCTATTCCTGGTCCTCATTGAGTAACTGTCCACAGCCGCAGCCTGTGCAGGTAAGAACGGTGGGATCGGGTTGGGGGGGGATTCAACAGCTGACCACGAGGGATGATTAAATAAATAATTAATTTACCCTGGTCGTCAGTCAAAATACCCCCCCACCCGGCCCCACCGCTGCACGGGCCACGGGTGACTGTCCATTCCCCTAATATTCAACCTCTTTCAGCACAGAGCAAGATCCATCGAAGGACCAAATGAATGTATGAGTAGCATAAGACTAAGTAAATTCCGTGAGGTCCCAGTAAATGCTACAGCATAGGCATTCCTTCCATTAAGACCTAGTCCTTTTGGCTTTCACTCTCACCAGTCATGCTGTGCAAAACAACTTCTTCACATTCACTGTCAGAGTCAAAGCTTAAATCTATAATTTTCTGTTTGACTGTGACATTTGATCTACAACAGATAGTGAAGTGATCCTTCTTCCCACATTTTTTGCACCATGTTTTCCACCAGAGGCAATCCTTGAAGTTGGCCACATGAGTGGTGTTCCCACAACAAAACCTTTTTATAGTGCTTTTTTGAACACCTTAGTGCCATCTTTCTTAACAGTGTCCTTCATAACACCTACTTTGACCAGATGAACCTTATTTCCTTTGCTTTTCTCAACCACAACTTAGCCTTTTTTATTATCTCCACACAAGCCATTGAATGCCCGCAAATTCTGGCAATTGTTAAAACATCCTTCAAATTAAGGGTATCTTTCTGCCATATGGATTCCTTGACCTTATTAATCGAACACCCCAGCATGAACTGATCACGGAGCCTTTCTTCAGAAGATGCACCAAAATTTCAAGTGGAAGCTAGCTTGGCAAAGAGGAAATTTGTTCTTCCACCGATTCGCCTTCCCTCTGCATCCTCTTTCCAATGTGGTACTGTAGTAATCTCTTCTATCTCTTCAGTGGCATCTGTGATGTCATTGTCATGACAATAGAATGTACATGTTTGAATGTTAGGAGCCCATCAGTTCCTGGGAGCTGTGGAGGCAAACAGTCATTAAACATTAAGTCTCCTTACCTACCTGTCTCAGCGTAATCACTTCAATTTGGCGACAAGGATGACTGACCGTTGAGTGCCTCCGCCCACGTGTGTTGCCGCTGTTATCTGTTTGCCTCGATATGCCAACCTAGTGCTTCCGCCACTTCATCTGCTTGCTGTCATTTTCTACGTGGTGACATCCTCTTCATTTCTCCGTTTAATCAGTCGTACCCTTCTATAACACCGATGGGATGTCACATCTCGGTGTTTTATGTGGGTAATTAGTCGAGTGTGACTGCATCTCAAGTTTCAGGCACAGTTTCTCACTGCCAGTTTACCGAGGACTTTGCACGCAGCTTAAGTTTCAAGCTAAATGTGTCTCTGCCAGCAGTCGGAGGACTCTGCCAAACCGTGAGTTGTTTGTACGTTTCTGGCCGTCCCTGGTGTGATATTTGTATTCTTTACCGACTTGGCTTTGCTGCATTGAGTCTCGGTGGTTCCTGTCTGTGCTGTTTCTTTTTCGAGGCACAGAGATCCTTTCCATCTCATGTCCCCCTCCTTTTGATGACGTGATAGAATGTGCAGACAGAGCTAGTGAAGAGAGCTCCACGTCACTTTGTTCTTTTTCTGAGCAGAAGCAGCGTGCCTACGTCAGTCTCTTTTCGACTGGATTCCACATTTGTGCGTTCCAGGATCACGTACGTCAACATCTTTATTAATTTCGTGCATTCCAAAGCCACGCATGCGTATCTGGGATTTCTGTTCCTCCGGCAAGGGAAGGCAAGTGTCAACCGGAGAAACATTATCTGAGGAAACAGTGCCATAAATAATTCTCTTCAAGGAAGGCATGCGGAAAGCGGTGAAGCGAGACATTTGAAGAAACACTACTGTAATTATTTCACTTCAAGGAAGGAAAGCTGAAAGCGGTGAAATTATTTTTAAAGAAACACGGAGGTGACATTTCAGGCTTTTCAGGAAGTGGTGAAGTGTGTAACTTGAACTTCTTCAAGTGTCATATTTAAGCTAATTAAGATAGTGAGGTGGCATTTAAGGAGGCGGTGAAGTGTTTATTTTAGGTAATAGACAAACTTCAGTAAAGTGACAATTGTACTGGAAGTAGTGGCAAGGCGCTTTTTAAGAGTCTTTTTACCTTAGTCTATTATTCCAGTGATATTAGTGGTTCCAGTGGCTTCTCCATATAAGAAACTATTGTTTCAGTTAACTTTTGCTTTGCAGGTGACTTTCAGTCTCTAAATGGACGCTTTGCAATTTGTTTTCATAATTGCCTTTCTATCTTTTGGGAAAATGTGCGCTAGTCACAACTAATTATTGCTTTGCAGGTCTTCAAGCATTGCCTCACAGTTTTTGTTTTCTCTTAATTTTCTTTAGGAAAAACGTGTGTTTGTTACACCTAACTTTTACCTTGCAGGTGGACTTTCAACATTGTATTTCTTAAATTATTTTAGTTTTCAACATGCAAAATGTACAACCTCCTCCCCCCTTTTTACAGCTTCCAGGTGATCCACCAGTTAGGTGGAAGGTTTGGTACAGAGCTTTTGAAAAATATTTAGGCGCCATGGGGGGTAGCAGATTTAGTGCACAGAGAAAACGATTCATTTTAGGACATAATTTGGGGTTTGAGGGGCAAGCTGTGTTAGAGCATCTTCCCCCTTTGGATGTAGTTCCAGGAGAAGAGGAACTAGATGAGTTTCAACAAGCAGTCAGTATGTTGCAGAAGCAATTTGATGTGGAAAGCAGTCTTGTGGTAGCCAGACATACATTTTTCACAAGAGTACAAGACAATGACGAGAGCATTGTATCCTATGTAGCAGCCTTACGCATACTTGCGTCAGAGTGTGAGTTTGAGCATTTTACTTCTCAACTCATTCGTGATCAGATTGTTGTTCACTGTAGCGATAAAAAAGTCCAAGAAAAGTTACTTACTCTGAAAAATCCTTCGCTACAAGAAACTATTTCCATAGTTAAGAGTATTGAGCTTTCTCAAAAAGCGTCGCGGGAATTAAAACCAGAAAAGAATGCTGTAGGTGTTATTAAGGAGGGTAAGGATAAAATAGAGAAAGAGCACATGGATAAAGACAAAAATCAATCTGAGCAAAAAGGGGTTAGGTACATCACAAAAACAAATGGAAAGAAGTGGGTTTTCAAAAAATGTTTGTACAAAATGTGGTTTTCCTTCTCATTTTCCAAATTCCAGGATTTGTCCAGCAAAGAATGCATCATGCCGCAAGTGTGGCAAACAAGGTCATTTTGCAAAGATGTGTGGTTTTCGTGGCAGCGTGAGTGTGGTGTATGCTGAAGAAGATAAGTTTAATCCGGTGTGTGAAGTTGTTAGTTCATTAACAGATTTAGTAGTGGTTGTAAAGGATGATTCTGAGGATTGTGTTGATCCTGTTGTTGAGGTTGTAGTGGATGGAAAGCCTCTTGAGTTGTTGGTCGATTCAGGTGCGCGCATGACAATGATCACTGATGAACTATTTGAAAAGACGTGGGGGGACAGGCACCTCAATCCTCCTGACAGAAGTCCTGTTTCCTATGAAGGTAGGAAAATTGAGTTATCTGTTTTTTTCGAAACGTCTCTTGTATTTAAAGACAGACACATCTGTAGGAAAGTGTATGTGGCAAAGAAAGGTCTTAACATTCTTGGGTGGTACCATCAGGGCTTGTTTGGCATGACACTTAGACCTGGCACTTCGGAGCAAGTTTCGGTTGTGAATGAACATCATCAAGGGGAAACTTTAATGTCTTGGTCCAAAAGATTTCCTAAGGTTTTCGGTGACAGTTTGGGATGCATTAAAGGTTTTAAGCATCTTATCAAGGTCAAAGAAGGTGCCGTCCCAATCAAACACAAGTTACGTAATGTGCCGTTTAGTGTCAGAGATGATCTTTCAGCTGAACTTAGGAGAATGTGTGAGTCAGGGGTGATCGAACCTATTGAATCCTCCCTCTGGTTGTCCCCTCTTGTCGTAGCGTGAAAAAAAAAATGGGAGTCTCAGAGTTTGCACAGACTTGCGCAGCTTGAACAGGGAGATCTGGGTGGACTCACATCCCCTTCCCCGTATTGATGATATTCTGTCCAAGTTTGCTGGTGCAAGATACTTTTCAAAAATCGATCTTGCATCAGCGTATCATCAAATTGAACTAGACCTTGCCACTAAACATTTGACTGCTTTTGTGTCTCCCATAGGGACATTTCAGTTTAGGAGGATGCCTTTCGGTTTAGCCTCGACGGCTTCAGTTTTTCAACGTATCATGGAAAAGGTGTTGGAAGGGGTCACTAACACTGTAGTTTTTCAAGACGATATTTTGGTTGCTGGTAACTGCAAAGAATCTCACGTCAAAAATCTTGCCACTGTTTTAGAGAAGTTAGAGGGTAAAGGTATTGTAGCCAATAGACTTAAATGTGGTTTTGGTGTAGAATCCATTGAGTATTTGGGGCATCGTATTTCTGGAGAAGGAATTGTTCCTAGAGAAGGTCTTATCGAGGCCATTGTGAATGCTCCTTGTCCCTCTTCCAAAGAGTTGGTGTCTTCATTTTTGGGAATGTGTGAATTCTATACAAAATTTATTCCCAATTTTGCGGCCAAGACTGTACACATGAGAGAATTACTTAAGGAAAAGGTCAAGTTCGTCTGGGATGATGTCTGTATGGACGAGTTTTCTCAGATCAAGAAAGAATTAGGGTCTTGCAAGATCCTTCCACCTTTTGATCCTAATTATCAGTGTACTGTGTCTGTTGACGCCAGTTTATATGGTCTGGGTGGCATGATTTCTCAAGTTAAACAGGGAAAAGAATTCACTGTAGGATTTGCATCACAGGCTCTACGCCCAAGTGAAAAGAATTACTCCGTTATTGAACGTGAGCTGTTGGCGTGCTGTTGGGCAGTGGAGAGGTTCAAATGTTTTCTGTGGGGTAAGACTTTTAGTCTCCTGACTGATCATAAACCACTCATTCCTATTCTTGAGGGAAAAATTGTAAAAGATCATACTCCTAGGATTACCAGACTAAGTTCTAAACTTTTACAGTATAATTTTGAGGTTGCGCATATATCTGGGGGAAGAAACACCAGAGCTGATTTTCTCTCAAGGTTTCCTCTTCCTTTGCATAAACAAGAACTTGATGATGATGCTGATGAGGAGTGTCTTATTGCTGCTGTGGATGTTTGCTGTTTGAGTTGTTTTTCGGAACAGGAGTGGTTTCATGGGATGGAGTCTGATTCTGTACTCAAGAAAGTTAAAGAGTTAATTGTTTCAAGGTGGCCCAAAGAGAAACATCTAGATGGTCATCTTCACCCTTTTGCAAAAATTGCAGATGAACTTACTTTGGAGGGTGGAGAAATGATCATGCGGGGGGAAAAATGTATCCCTCCAGAGTCTTTGAGAAGTCGCATTATTGACTACGGCCATGAGGGCCATCTTGGTCAAACCAATACAAAAAAAAGGATCTGAGCTGTCTATTGGTGGCCTTCCATGGACCGACAAATTACTGATGTTGTTGAAGGTTGTGTGACATGTTGTTCCAGCGACAGTTATAAAAATTGTCTCTCCTCCTGTACAAGAGGTTATGGTTCCCAATGGTCCTTGGTTGAAGCTTGCCATTGATTTTGTGGGGCCATTTAACATTCTACCAAAAAAGTATAAATTTGCTTTAGTTGTGGCTGATTATTTTAGTAAATGGTGGGAGGTGCAATTTATGACTGATCCCAATTCACAGGAAGTCATCAAGTTTCTTCAGAGTCTCTTCGCAAGAGAGGGTTTTTCCAAAGAGATTGTCTCCGACAATGGAGTACAATTTACTTCAAAAGAAATGTCAGATTTTTTGAGCCAGTCTGGTATTACTCATAAGCGTGTGGCACTATCATCCACAGGCTAATGGTTTTATTGAGCGTACCAACCGTATTCTAGTTGAATGTGTTCAATGGGCTGTCTCTTCTAGGACTGATATTAAAGAAGCTGTTCAAAGTATGCTCTGGGCACATCGTACCACTCCCAGCTCCATCACAGGTTCCAGTCCTTTCAAACTTCTCAGAGGTAGAGAAGCTTCTTTTCACATGTGCCCTGCTTGGATGAAGAAATGGGGCTCCCTGTCCAAGTGTGGAGAATCTCATGATAAGGGTGGATCACTTGATCAGTGTGTTCTTCAAAAGTGTAAGAATTTTGAATCTAATGTTTCTGTGGGAGATTGGGTGAGAGTTAAATCCCCTTTAAATGTCCCTAAAGGACTTTCAAAGTTTGGTCCTCCTGTTAAGGTTGATGCTGTTTCACGCTTTGCTGTTCGGGTTAATGGGAAGAATTGGTGGAACTTATCTAGGATCTACAAGATTCCTAAAAGAGTAGTTTTGCAACAAGATCTTGAGCCAGGAGATGTGGCAGACACTTTAACAATACCGTGCAAACAAACTCAGAAAGTGAGTTCTGATTTTGCTGAGTTGTCTATGAAATATGTTCCGCCACGTAGGAGTGGTAGAATTAGTCTTCCGCCTAATCGCATGGATTTGTAAACAAAATGTTTTGTCCATTGTATTTAGGTTCTAATTGTTGGTATCATATTATCTTTATTTATATCTTTTATCTTCTTCATCACGTCATTTATTTATTTCTAGTCTTCTTCCTTGCTGATCTGTTTCTCTTGTTTTTATCTTTGCCTGCTTTTTCTTTCTTTTGCACTTAGGTATGTTGTTATTGGGAAGAGAGGAGATGATGTAGTAATCTCGTCTATCTCTTCAGTGGCATCTGTGATGTCATTGTCATGACAATAGAATGTACATGTTTGAATGTTAGGAGCCTGTCAGTTCCTGGGAGCTGTGGAGGCAAACGGTCATTAAACATTAAGTCTCCTTACCTACCTGTCTCAGCGTAATCACTTCAGGTACCTTTCCAAAACTGTACTCACCATAGTAAGATAATGCATGCCTAACTTTTTAATACACATTTCAAATTCATTTAGACTCTCTGCCTCATCCTCAGATAAATCAGGCAAGTGCTCAAACATCTCCTGACCTTCTGGCCCCAAACAATGCATTAAAAGAGATGTTTTCCTCACAACACTCAATTGTGTGCTGCATACACTTGAGTAATGAAAGAAAACCTTTTTCCATTTGGACCATTGCATGGCTGGTTCACCTGGAGATAAGAAAGAAGATGGAGCACTATCTCCCTGCATCATGAACAGATACAATAAAAACCAAAAGCAGAAATACACAGGGAGTTCATCAAAAATCACAGTCTCTAGACAGAGTACCTGCAAAAGAAGCAAACAAAATAACACACAAACAAAGGAGTCCACTTTAGTCACCAGTATTCATACTAATACCGGAGTGAAACATGTGAAATAAAGTTGAAGTCTGCAAACATGATGAAGTAAGATCTTCTTAATGGTGAGGACAGAGCCAAACAGCTTAAAGAATTCTGGGCCAAAACGATTTGTGTGATCTAGGTTACATGACACATTCTGCCTCCTCCATGAATAAAACAGGAAAGGAGATGCTTCACTGAAGGAAATATTCTCCCAAGAAACACTGCAGCATTCAGGAGTCACCAAGTGAGTGTGCAGTTATTTTTTCACTGGCGGTGTAGAAGTGCCTCACAGTGGTGATTGCTGCCAGTGCTCGATGTGCGTTCAAAGGGATTCGGTGGTCACAGAACAAAGAATGCAGAAGAGTCACACGCTTGTCCTTGAGCATGTGGCAAATAATGCAGCCACTGTCCATGCTCCGTCACATGGAGCTCATTCTTGTTGCGCAGTGATAACTGCAGGCCTTCACGCGCACCTAATGCTCCCCGTAGAGTCCCTGAGCTCGCGCTGTGAATCCTGCTCGAGGCAGCATAGAACTCACACTGTAGCGGACTGCTGGGGCCTTATTTGCACAAAACTGGGTAATAAAGCTCTGATACTGCGCAGAGGGCTGAGAAATCAGTTAAAACATAGTACCTTGACTAAATTTAACCCTATGGAAAAGTGTTGTCCAGCAAAGTATGCACAGTACACGAACAGTACATGAACAGTCGAGTTGATCTTGGGTTGTTGAGGTCTGGGTAAGGGTGACTCATCCCATCCTTGTCACCAATGTGAAGTTGGAGACTCTAGCGGGTCGCATCCAAGGAAAAGATTTATTGTAAACTAAAGCAAGTACTGAGTAACAACCTCAGCCAACCATCTAGATTAACTGCCTCTCTCCTCTCCACAAGATTCTCTTCTGCCCTCATAACATTCCACCCCTGACATCATGAGGATGTCATCTACATTCCACCCCTGACATCATAGGGATGCCATCAACTAGAAACCACAGCTTTGTTTTAGCCACTGGTCTAGCATCAAATGAGAGAAAAGAGGATTCAAATGCAAGACATGTAAGGGATAGTGGGAAACCTAGAAAAAAAAAATCAACAAAGCAAAACAGGCATCTCAAGAGTCAAACATAGATATTGTAATCGACAATCCACTTCTCCTCATTACATCACACCAGAAAAAAAGAAGTATTAACCAGAGGCACTTCTGTTGTACCAACATATCAGACAAACAGACTGGAAATTGATGTAGCCATGTTCAAATTCATGAGGAACCTACGCTTGAACTGTTTTTACATAATCATGAGGTCACTCAAGTGGACTCCAGTGAGAGTCAGTACAAAGAGTTCAAACCCAAGATTACTTTCTTGGCACCTACTTCTCATAAAACACTGGACACATTTAAGATATTGGTCAATAGTGATCTGAAAACACTTCAATTCAATAAGGGTGAAAACAATACCAATTCTAGTTATAAGGATGGAGCAATTTTTCGGTCAATTGCTGATAATTAAAAACACCACTCTGCAAACGGCTAACACAGGGCGAGCTCTGGTGATAATGGAAGGCGATCACTGAGCAGGTCAACGAGCTGGAGATTTACATCAATTTACAAAAAGATCCTACATTTGAAGTCCAAAAAAACACTGGACAAAATATTGAACAAAGCTAAGGAATTGAAATGGATTAAAATCAACACACAGACATTTTTACAAACTTCCTTCACATCGACCTAGCCCAAGATTATTCATGTCACCTAACGCCCACAAAGATCTGTTATACTCCCCTATTTTGACATGTAGTGTCAGTTTCTGGTTACATGAGCCCTTGGGGGCGCTTTGTATCACAGTTATTGCGCCTTGAATGAGGATTTATTTTCTACAAAAGAATGACACATCTATGGGCTTTTCAGGGGCATTGAGTTATGCCAACATCTTCCTGCACATTTTGAGCAGGAATACATGTAAGGTGACATGGAATTGGCAACAAGTTTGCCCTTATACTTTAGCTTCATAGATTACATTTTCTTGATGTGGAACGGCACATTTGAAAGCCTCACGAAGAACATTTCTGTTCGCAATACTAAAAGTGAAAGTTATAAATTCATTCACAACATTAGTTAAACTGATACATTTTTGGGATGTTTTCATGCACTTGCAACTAGACAACATCAGCACAGATGTTTTCAGGAAGCCCACTGACAAAAGCAACATATTAAATTTTGATAGCTTTTGACCCCGACTTAGGAGGCACCTATCTTTACTATCAGTTTAACACAGTGGCGTAGCAAGAGGGGTGCAGGGGGCAGTCCGCCCCGGGCTGCTCGAGTTTTGTGGGTGGCAAACGCAGGACTTGCCTGCGCCCCCTCCCCGCTCTTACATGCGTTTGCTGCCAGGGCGACAAAGGCAAGAACTGCCACGGACGGCAAAGTGTCTAGCTACCCCACTGGTTTAACACCACCATGAGTTGCATACCGATACTGCATTGTAGTTTGTCTGATACAGAAATGACTGCCCAGAAGACTTTACAAATTTACAACAGGTTTTAGTTGACAATTGTAGTTCGATGTAATAGATGTTGCACCACCACACACTACATTTTTGTTACAAATTCCATCATATCATCCTTATTGCAGAGACCTGACAATATTTCACCAGTGATGCAGACGCTAGCATGCACGTTTTGGCTGCTAACAAAATGCAGTGTAGTCAGGGTAATTGTTTTTAACTGCCATTGAGTTCACTAGTCCATAACGACTAGACACAAGAAGTGTAGTCATCAGGAATTACACATGTACAAGTGTGACACAGTACATATCAGTTGCACATGTCAGAGTTGAACTTTGACTTCATGAGGAGAGGAGATTGCTACTAGAATGTGATGAAAGCAATCATGAGATGCTACAGCTATCTATAAATTACATCCTGCTTCTTCATACTGTAGAATACCCAAGGTTGCCTTTCATGAAAAATACCGGCTTGATGCAGGGAATGGGAGTGATATATATGATGTATCCATCTTTTGGACTCATTCAAGCCCAGTCAAACAGGAGTCAATAGGCATGCATATGTCCTCACATGACAATAGAGTTAACAACATTACGCTTATCAGCTCACTGATGACCAGGATGATGATGAGTAGGTACTCATAGTGCCCTCAGGCATGGTCTGCAGACTTCGAATGATGCATGGTTGAGGATGAGTATGTGAATCTCGGAAATGAGGATTCTGGAACACCAGCAGGAGCAACAGTGACTACATGAAGTACAGTAGTATCAGCATTGCCTAACACCAAGCACAATGATCCCACCATGCTACAGGTGCAACACATCTACTGTGCTATCTAAGGGGCACAGGTAAATTAGAGGGCTCAGTATCTGGAATCACTAAATGATTGAAATGGTGGCATGCCTGTGGAAAAGCATGAGGTCCCGGACATATGTTGTGTGTACTATTGCAGATAAGAAACATATTGTAACTCACAGGACCTCACGTATTCACACCAAACCCTCTGCTGTGCTCTGTTGCACAGCTTTTACATGACATTTCACTGGATAGCAGTAGCCTTCTACAGATAGATGCCGACATGGTACCTGCCAGTTCTGATATTTGTAGACATATTTAAAATTATTATTACTTCAGCACTTATTTATATAGAATCAAGTTAATTAAAAGAGTATATGCAGACAACACATTAGTATATGCCAGACAACCAGAGCTGCCAATGCCAGTTCTTGTTGGTATCCTGCAATATTTTGGGACTCCATATGAATCCGGGTAAATCTAAGCTGGTCCCAATAGGGAGGCTAGCGGGGGTTCTGGGTGAGCTGCTCGCTGAGGGGCGCCTTCTGTGGGCATCTGAGGGGACTCGATACTTGGGGATCATTCTGGCTGGCACGGCCTCCTCTTACTTGAACCTGAATGTAGGAAGTGTCTTGGAGGGTTTAAGAGGATCCATACAATTCTGGAGAGACCTTACCCTGTCTCTCATGCGGAAGATAGCTATCACGAAGATGATACTTTTCCTGTGCTGTTTATATACACTTCAACACTCCCTTTACAGAATACCCAGCCTTTACTTTAGGTAGCTGGGCGGCTTGTTGGTGGATCTCCTTTGGGGATCTAGACGGAAAAGGGTATGTTTGAAGATGTTACAGATGCCCTGCCTGGAACGTTATTATATGGCATCCCAACTACAACCTGCAGTCTACTGGATGAACGATGACGAGAACTGGGAAAAAGAGCTCCTGCGGGGCATGTATGGGAATCAATCCCCATCGGAGCTTCTGATGCTCGGATCTGGGGTGCCAATGGAACTACCCCAGATTGTGCGACATGTAGCCGGAATATGGGAGAGAGCCGTATGTAAGGTGGTGCGATGTGCGCCCTATGCCCCAGATATGCCATTGAGGGCAGTGAAACCTTTCCGGAAGATAGCGGAATCCATGTCGTTACAGAGATGGCAGGTGGGGGCTGTGGCCTGATGGGGGATCTTTATGATAACGGGCAATTTTTAACTAGAGCTGAAGCCAACTCTGCCTTTGACCTTAGGACGGGACAGTTCCTTCAATATGAGAAGATCTTGAGTGTAGCATGTGAGATCTGGCTGTCCTTTCCTTAGGAGTCCCCTTGCACTAATGTTCTACGAGTTATACTCCATATGGCACAAGGCCGGTGTTTGATTTCACATTTATACCAAGTGCTCCAAGATGATGATGCTGGGGACCCTCTACCAATCCAAACAAAATCGGAAGCACTACTGGGGAAGCCTTTGACTGCACAGGACTGGCTGAAAATCCATGAGGGAGTTAAGACAGCAAGTACCAATGCACGATTCAAACTCACCCAATATAATTGTATCCACCAGACTAATCTTAGTCCTCAGACATTTCATTAAGCAAAATTATCCAGGCCGCTCCTGCGACTGCCCCCGATGCAGAGAGTAGGAAGCTGAATTTATACACATGGTATGGGTAGTATGCTCACACCTGACAACATATTGGGATACGGTTCTGATCCAGCTGCGGGAGGCCATGGGGTGGGCAGTGCCCCGGGAGATACGCATGGTATTACTGGGGCTGCTTCCAACTCCCCAAAAAAAAGCTGAGTAGGAAATGCGTTCTTTTAGGCCTGGTACTGATGAAGAGGAGAATTGCGATAGCCTGACGGTGCCCCCTACCTCCTCTACCAGAGAGTTGGATGAAAGATGTGCGAATAGGCGACTGCTGAAGCGGCACATGAAACGTGTTTGCACAGACGACAAACTAGAGGACGACCTTAGGGCCTGGGCATTAATGTTGGTGGATTTGAGAGGCATCCCAGCCTCAGACGGAGGGGGGTCTCCGGACCAGGAGATGTTGGTGGACTCCCAGGAAAGCCCCAATGGGGCCCTTTTTGATCTATAACGGAGGTCACATATGTGGAGCAGTTTCCTATCAATACAGAGTTGGCACGGGATGGGAGGGGGAGGACAAAGGGAGTTAACTGTTCAATGTTGTCATATAATTTGACCGAGGCTACGACTATAAACCTCCTCACCCAATGTAATTTTTTTTTACTGAATTACATCACCTGTGTGCAGGGCACAAGTCCTAAAAAAAGAAGTGGGGGGACGCTCCAAGTTAGGTGGTGTCACCGGAAGTGACGTCTCGAAATTTGCCGGTCTCCGTCTGAAATGCGTGACTACATACAAGATACAAGTAGAGGTATAATACTGCAATAAGTGGCAGTCACTCAAAACACAAGAACACACTATACACAGGACCCATTCCTCGGATTACAAGGTTATTACAGACTCGGGCCGTAGGCACTATGGGCATCTGTTGGGGTCCCTGGAAGTGACATGCTCGGCGTGTTGACAGCGCAGCTCCTTGAAGCCTTGGCGCCTCGGCTGTGCTCTGAGAAAGGCTGGCAAGGGGAGGGCGCGAGGTGGAAGGGGAGATTAGTCTGAGCCTCGGGTGCATTTGAAAGGCTATCATTCGCGCGCAGGTGCAGACTCGGGTACCGGCTCCATCTTTTGGGCAGGGGGGACGGCGTCCACCCGGTAAAACCCGGTAAAATAAGTGGGGGGACGCCGTCCACCCACGTGGTACCCCGACTCGAGCCCTGCCTGTGTGGTTGTAAATGGGACGAAGGAGGGATAAGACAACACCACCACCAATACTCCTCTTATGGAAATGTGAGTCTTGATATGTTGAGATGCCAATAAAGATATTTAAAAAAAAAAAAGTTTATTAAGAGAGCAAACCAAGCTGTGAATATCTAGTGCATACTGCTAGTTGCACTGGCTAGCTGCCTGGCACAAAGTTTCAGTTCTTGATTCAAATGGCTATCTTCAGTTGCTCCTTATGTATCTTAAATCTCTGTCAGAAAGGGGAGCTTCCAAAATAGGAAGAGACTTGTGCATCTGTTCCTTAAAAAAAATCTAATTTCATTCATCTGTTACATAATGTTTTTGCATATTTATATAATAGACTCATCTGTTCACATTTAAACGACTTTCAAACATTTCCCAATGAATTTCGAGCGCATGTAGCGTTAGGGGAATTCTCTGAAACCATTAAATCTAATGAGTAAATAACCCTAGCAGTAAATGTGTAGAAGGACTTCACCAGGTGGGTCTATACAAAACCTCAAAGCTATTCACCAGTGGATTATGCTTCCTCGCACCATGTATTACATTAGTAAGTATGAGGCACTGAGGAAAACCACAGAGTTACCAGCCAGAAAAACCTGTCCAGATCAAGAACCGACGCTATGCTCCATCACCTTCTTAGATGTATACAAGCAATGCTTTGTTGACTAGAATACCATGCATTGTAAACCAACCCTGCAATAGAGTGGTCCCTCTGCTATCCAACACCATAGCCTTAAATCGAAATCTGTAACGTGATTGCAGCTGAAGCTACCGGTCTCTTAGCGGAAAGTGTTCTGATCTAAAACCAAAGTTCTCGGCAAAAGGCCATCGCAACATACATGCAGGTTACATACTCCGATGGCGGAATCTTACCAAAGCTAAGGAACAGCCAAATCACGGTTCACATATTCATACAACTGTCTGAAAACATGTAAAACCGTACTTCTTGTTAATCAAGAATGTGATTTTGGTCACCCAAAACGTTAACTGTTGCTTATACGTAGGTGTCAAATAAATTCGTCAATTCTTTTATCAACTTCCCATAAAGTGTACCAAATGAAACCCCAAATCTTCGGTGTAAAATCATGCACGATGCCCTTTCACTGCCACATTCACGAGTGTTACATGCTCGCAAGAAGGAATCTTACCAGGGCATGTCATTTCGCAATTCACCTTTCACTTATATGTATGTACTATCTGAAACACTTTAAAACCACACTGCAAGTTAATCATAAATACAGAGCTACAACATGGTGCTCATACGCCTGGTATTTCTCGTATGGGACCCATTTTATTTCACATTGTACCGTTGGACTCGCAGCCACTTTTTCTTACAGATATTTAATCTACACAAAGAATTAGTTAAGATAGTCATTGTAATCAAGAATCGACTTGCACCATTCAGCTAGCGAGTGCAAGCGGCAGGCTGGGTCAGACGGCAACAGCATGCATGGCTATTTGTAGCGCTGTGTGTCAGGGCCCTCAGTCTGCGCATCCATAATAGGTCAAAAACAAGCGGAGCTACTTTAAAGACAGATTCTGAAGGTTTGACATAACGTGGGAGCGCGACCGGACATCCTCCTAGCCATTAAGAGACTAAGCCATGACCTGCTGTCATGAACGCAGATGCAGGACAGGCTGCACATCCACTATTAGCATTTCCCTCTTGCCTTTCTGTCAACATTACAAACTCACTGGATGTTATTGCTGCTTTACAGGCAAGCCTACAAGAAGCCTCTTAAAACTGTGTTTACTTCACAAATGCGCATTATCTCAACAACCAGTGAACAGAAGCCTAAATAATCTTATAACTGTTCACCACTGGGATAAGAGGGAGCCAAAATAGCACGTTGGTGGCAAACTAATTCCATCTCCACTGAGAGGAACTAGATTGGAATAGGAATTAAAGCTGTAGGGCACAACGATTAGTTTTTCAGGTGAAACATCCTAGCCATTAACAAAAATAAACACTGGCAAAACTAATATATCTGTGTTTGTTTACTTTAAGTAGGGATAATATTAATAATAGCATTTGTAGAGCGCAACAGATACCTCAAGCAGAGGTGTCCCGGCGCTTCACGGTCAACAGCAGGTGAGGGAGGTCCAACCGAGGTACTAGCATTGGCTGAAGAGCCAAGTCTTCAAGGTCTTTCTGAACTCACGCTCGGACTTGATCAGGCTCATATGGGAAGACAGGGAGTTCCACAGTCTGGCCGTCCCCACAGTGAAGGACCTGCCTCCCATACGGGACTTAGCAAAACGAGGTACACAGAGCAGGTGTGTCTGCACACATGTGTTTAGATCAGAAGGCAGGGATGTATGGATGGAAGAGATTCTGGAGGGTGGGTGGATGAACTGAGAAATGCACGAGTGTGTAGATTGCAGACAGCAGTGAGAGCCAAAGAGCTTTTTGTGCCACCGTGGTACTTCTAGAACATGCCACACATTGTAGGGATCCTTGTATATCATCCATTGTACAAGTGTGTTTTCGGTGCCCCTTTAAATTCACTAGGGGCCTACTCTCATTTGTACTGCCCGATGCAAATGAAGGAACATCTTTGCTTTTCTAAACAGTGCATATTATGGACACAGGTGGAAGGTCAAGAGTCACAGTGTATCTTTTAAAAAGTGCCTTCCAGTCTTTGTGCCCCATAGGAGTGTGTCTTGGTTGAAAGCATGAGGTTGCTGGGGGTATTTGGCAGATCCCAACCCCCAGAGGGGATGAACAGTGACAGACTTTAGCCCCTTGCAGGAGGGTGCCTCTACACCATTTATAGGCAGATTGTCCAGCCTGCAGTTAAATGTAAAGCGGTAGTTTGAAACTCACTACCTCATATCTGTTCTAGGGATAGTGCGGCAATGAAAAATGAACTGGGAGTGCTGGAAAGAACATTGTTTTCTGCAAAAATTATTTCAACTTGGATATATGGATAGATGTGTACAATTACTCTATCAGTGGGCATAACCTGTTGGAATATTTATATTCAGTTTGTAGAGTTTACTACAATGCAGATATATATCAATACATGGCTGCAGTAGTGTATCCAGCTAGTTGTGTGTTTTTGAAGTAAGCTTTTGACATTATGGATTTGTCGCTACTTTGGCATGGTAGCCATACTCATGCTGTTCTAATTATAAATGTTAATGTGATATAGTGATGGTAGTACTGTTAATCACACTAAAAAAATACCTTGCCTAATACTCCCCCGGATGAGATCTGACAGAGTATTTTTTCAACCTTTGCAGCGCTATGGAAAAAATTGTCATATTCTTATCACAGCCTTAGTACTGCTTAGGAGTCATTTATCTACAGGATCTCTTGGGAATCCAGGATGACAACAACTGTGATCGGACAACAAAATCTTTTACTTTAAATGTTTTTTCACTCAATAAATCTTCATTAATGGGTAAAAACAACTTATTAAATTGCAGTACATAGTGCATTACAGCATTCTAATTTAATGCTGTTAAAACAGCATCACAATATACTACTTCAATAATATTAATGTATAAGCGCCGATAAGGGTTGAGGAACTAAAAGACTTACTATTGTTAGTATAAATTACACCAAACTGTTGTAGAGTAAAATGATATAGGAAGCACTTGTTAAAATAATACAAACTTGGGAATCTTCAAAGAAGTGGTACAAAAATTACTACCTGAAAAGCTGGATCTGATGGACTTAAATCTATGTCTATCATCACTGTTTCTATTTGTAATTCTTTCTATTGTTGCCTCCTTTGTTAGCTCCATAGTCTATTGAGTTACATACAGTATCCAGAATCATTTCCTGTTTCAGAGAATAGTGTATATAGTGATTGATAGACTCTTTGCTATCTAGTAGAATATTTGCTTGAAGATTCCAACCAACTGAGGTCATTTAAGAGTAGACTAGACGGGATCATCTGAAGACCTACATCTGTCATAGACTTACAACTCTCAATAATCTCTCTTCAGCAGTATGGAACACAATGACATTCAGTAAACATACATACATGTGCACCATTAGCTTTATTCCATCTCTTTGCTTTCACTTGAAATTGATACACAAGGAAAATGCAGTGCTTTAAGAGAGTGGAAAATGGTAATGATCACTAAAAGTGGCCCGGTCTGAGAAGTGAAACTGAATGCCTTTTAGAACAGGTGTGATCTATATCTATATAAGCATATAGGCAAATAGTCTCCTTTGGAGCTTTATGGTATATTTTTAAACCGAATAAATATTATTACCTACTTACTAGTCTCCTTTGCTTAAATTCATAAATAGATAGTAATTGAAATCAGCATGGGATAAGGTGATTCACAGTTTATATGGCACCACTATCCAGGGCCATTAGCAATAAAACATTTGACATGTTATAAGTAAAATATACACAATGGAAGGCATTCACAATATTAACATTTACTAATTGACCATCTCATTTATATGCAGCAAAATATGGTGTTTAGGCACCAACTACATAAAAAAACAAGCACCGTTCTTGCACCCATTTTAACTTGCAATGGTACTTTTAATCTTCACGCAGACCCAGGTACCTCTATGGTGCCGTTATTTTTGCAAATAATAGATGTGGTTAATACGCAATTAGTTCTGTCTTCTTTTACCAACTTTAGAAAAATGAAAAGGTATTGGACTCAGTGCGATTTAAACTAGTGGCCTACAAGTTGCCTTCAGATTTTCACTGTAGGAAAATTAACTTACTGGGCAATCTAAATGGAAAAGAGACTGATTGACAAAATTGATTCATGTGTATGTGTAACTAACATGCGCAAATAGCCAAATTTATGACTGCATGGAATTCACAAAAGGTGACATTGCAGTAGACCCTGGTATTCATATGCAGTTTTACCGGATGACTGAATAATATGGTGCATGAGTAAATTCCACAGCAGCAGTGGGAAGTGGACAATCCGGGGAGTGATTTGACTAAGAAGTTTGTCAACACCCACAAACTCTTCTGTAGGTGGAGTATCCTACCCCTTCTGGCCCTGAAAATCTTTGGAGAATTGCTCTTGTCCGAGGATAATTAAAACCTCTTTCCATGGTAGGAAGAGGAATGTAACACTTCCAAACATTGTGTTGTTGTTGGTAAAGGAGTTTCTCAATGGGAAAATATATTCTAAGTGGAGAAAAAAATAATGTTTCAACTGCACTTGTAATTGTACACCAGGTGTAATTACACCAGTGAAAAGGACAAGTCATAGACATTAGCAGAAATTTGCAAAATGTTCAGAACTATGCCTGGAAAGCTGCCACTGGAGTACCTTCTCAGGCATATCCTGGAAACGTTTTCTGAATTGCACAGTCATAATTTGCACCAATGCGAGGCAATACATTTGTAGGTACAAACATATAACCTTCATTTGAAAATCTCACACTCTGTGCCCTATTCACAATGGTAAATTCACAAGTGTAGATTTTCTCTTGTGTAAATCTAATCCTTCACTTATATGTAAAGTGTAATATTTATTTAAATTAACACAATATTTTAATGTATAAAATACATGTAAAATAGTTATTTTTACCAGAAAATTAATAAAATATAATTTACACATTAACTGTTCATAATAAATGTTTATTAAATGATTAGGTAATGTAAATTTTATTGAGTTGTTTAAATATTCACTTAACAAAATAAAATGAACACCCTCACTAGCATTTTCATGTTTAATTAACATTTAGTGCATTTTGATTAAAAGTTGTATGCAAATAAATTTTTCATTTTTATAAAAGTAAGACAATGTAATGTAATTCTTTTTAAAATAAACTATTATTGTTTAAAATAATAAAATAGTCATTTATTCATTTTAGTATTATATATATATGCCAAATATCAAGCATTGTATATATGTATATAAACAACATTAAGAATAAATTGATACTACATTTCCCAGAATGCATCATTAAGTGCAAGATGGGTATCATGTATATAAAGAAAAATAGTTGAAGGACTCACTGACCGTGAACAAGACTCGGAGGAGTTGAAACGCGTAGGTGTTTGCTACGTGCCAAAAATAAAAATTGGATTATATCCTTGGAGACTGGAGTGCAGCGTTTTTTCTTCCGTCGGAGACGTGGAAGTGGATGGGTGATATATATATATATATATATATATATATATATATATACACACATATATATATATATATACACACACACTAAAATATGAAGTATCACAAGTAAACAACAGCCAGCCAGGCAAATGTCCGGATCCCAAAGATTACAATGAGTTACAAAGAAAGGAAATGTCCAAGAAAGAAGTGACTCAAACAGATGGACTCACCAAAGAACAAAAAAATATCATACAGCAACAAATTGATAAGACTTTGCAGTTACCCAGGGAAGCACTTATTTGGAATACCAACAGCAGAAAGAAAAGTGACAGAATTCCATTTGTGGTTGACGATCATCCATCAGCTTCCATCTACAGAAAATAATGCACAAAACATTTCCCTTACTGTCCAGTTGTGAAACATTGAAAATGTTTTTTCCCCAAAATCGCCAGTCAGGATTATGAGAATGCTGCCACATTGCTGCTATCTTGATAATAAACGTCGTGGTTAACCAGGAATTGAACTCAGCAACTTTTTTGATTGGGTAAAATTAACGGGATTCTGTTAATTGTTGTTTTTGCATTTGTCACCCCGAGTGGGACGGGTATGCCCAGACGTGGGTCCCGTGCTCTCCATGCCACTGGAGTCAAGCTATCCTGGCTGATGAGGGCTGCAAGCCCGAAACCGGTCCAAGGATGCTTGTTTCCAGTCCAGGGAGGACCTGGCCTGGCAGTTCGGGCTGGACTGTTCCCATTGGGCGCAGGGTCAAGACTGATTTGCATATGGCTGGGTCCAAATTGGAATGGTATGGTGAGCAAAAACGATGGATTTAGGCCCAGATCTCTGTACTGGGGTGAATGTATGACATTGATCTGCATTCTGTCCATCAATTGTTGTTTTTGCATTTGTCACCCGAGTGGGACGGGTATGCCCAGACGTGGGTCCCCTGCTCTCCATGCCACTAGAGTCAAGCTATCCTGGCTGATGAGGGCTGAAAGCCCGAAACCGGTCCTAGGATGCTTGTTTCCAGTCCAGGGAGGACCTGGCCTGGCAGTTCGGGCTGGACTGTTCCCATTGGGCGCAGGTTCAAGACTGATTTGAATATGGCTGGGTCCAAACTGGAATGGCATGGTGAGCAAAAAACGATGGATTTAGGCCCAGATCTCTGTACTGGAGTGAATGTATGACATTGATCTGCATTCTGTCCATCAATTGTTGTTTTGCATTTGTCACCCCGAGTGGGACGGGTATGCCCAGACGTGGGTCCCGTGCTCTCCATGCCACTGGAGTCAAGCTATCCTGGCTGATGAGGGCTGAAAGCCCGAAACCGGTCCTAGGATGCTTGTTTCCAGTCCAGGGAGGACCTGGCCTGGCAGTTCAGGCTGGACTGTTCCCATTGGGCGCAGGGTCAAGACTGATTTGCATATGGCTGGGTCCAAACTGGAATGGCATGGTGAGCAAAAACGATGGATTTAGGCCCAGATCTCTGTACTGGGGTGAATGTATGACATTGATCTTCATTCTGTCCATCAATTGTTGTTTTTGCATTTGTCACCCCGAGTGGGATGGGTATGCCCAGACGTGGGTCCCGTGCTCTCCATGCAACTGGAGTCAAGCTATCCTGGCTGATGAGGGCTGAAAGCCCGAAACCGGTCTTAGGATGCTTGTTTCCAGTCCAGGGAGGACCTGGCCTGGCAGTTCGGGCTGGACTGTTCCCATTGGGCGCAGGGTCAAGACTGATTTGCATATGGCTGGGTCCAAACTGGAATGGCATGGTGAGCAAAAAAACGATGGATTTAGGCCCAGATCTCTGTACTGGGGTGAATGTATGACATTGATCTGCATTCTGTCCATCAATTGTTGTTTTTGCACCCGTCAGCTGAGGCCGCCCTGCGTTGGGGACCCCCGACGACAGTTTGCTTTGAGTTTACAAATTGGGGGGCATGACCAACTTACCTCCATATGAAAAGAAGGATTTGCCTGATACTGCATTGGATGGAGGTAAGAAAGGGAGAAGGGAGAGGCATCTACCGCTTCCTGGTAATTCCTGGATTCCTCACGTTTGCAAATAATATTTACAAGGTGGCAGCAAGATCTTAAAGGAGGTCTGTTAAGACTGCATTTTGATTAAATGGATTTTCATGTGGCACTTTAATGGATGCACTGTATTAATATGAATTATTCAGGCACTGGAGTCAAAGAACGCTATTAAGCAATATTTTAACATGTACTACAGAACATGAACTTTTGAATGACAATAACAATGCATTTTGGGACTTGCAGGATTTCGTCTCCCAGTCACGTGATGGCACGGATTTATAAGCACCTGTGTCTTACTATCGTATAATTGGTGAACCTCCGTAGCTATGGTTAAGGCATTCGCTGAAACTCGTCAGGATTATGAAAATGCTGCCACGTTGCTGCTATCATGATAATAAACGTTGTGGTTAATCAGCAATTGGACTCAGCAAATTTTTGTGTGTATGTATATATATATATATATATATATATATATATATATATTCACTGAAAAAACCATAGGTTTTAGGGACAGTTATAGTTAGTTGGACATTGCACTCAGTACAAAACCCGTGAAATTCCCCTGTTATAGTTATTTCAGCTAACTATAACTCGCGCCCCACAATGCACTGCTGATGACGTCACATATTACATCACTCATGACATGGTCAGTGACATCACTGATGACATCTCAAATGACATCACTGATGACATCACTGATGACATCATCCAGTGACTGTGTGTTTCTGTAAAGTTTAAATATGTTTAATATATATAGGGAAAGGCGTATTGAAGAATGAGTGGGTGTATAAGTGTCTGAATGGATGATTTAGTACGTGAGTGACTGACTCTACAAGTGAGTGATTAAACGTATCTTACTGAATGCATGGGTTAGTGACTAAACTGTGTGAATGTCTGTATCCGTCTGTTTGTTGGTGTGTAAGTGGATGCATGGATTTGCGAATAGCTACATGAGTGTCTATATGGGTTATTGATTGGTTCTCTGAGTATCTGTATGGCTGCCTGAGTGTTTGTGTGGGTGGGGTGTGTGTGACTCTATACATAGATGTGTGAGTGGGTGATTCACTGGGTGCATGATTTCAAGAGTGCATCTGTGATGGACTGCTTGGGTGGGTGAGTGTGTGTATGGGTGTGTTAGTGAGTGAATGTATATCTCAGTGGTACATGTGCGAGTAACTACATATGTAAAAGGCAGTATATATGTGTGTTAGAGTATTTAAATGGCTATAAGTGAGAGTGTGTTATTGTGAGAGTGGCTGTATGGATGCGTGTGTGCTTGTATCAGTTATTGTATAAGAGCATAAGAATGTGCTAGTATTTGTATGAGTAAGTGAGCTGGTGTGTGCATAACTGTATAGGTGAGTAAATGGGTGTGTGATTAATTTTTTGCATGACTGACTAGGTGTGTGAGTACCTCTATGGATGAGTGGCGGTGTGTGAGTGTTTATATAGGTGTATGAGTGCATATGATAGTCCTGTACTGAGTTACTGTAAGTATGAGTGACTGTACAGGTGAGTGAGTGGATGTGTGTGTAGACCTAAGAATCAGTGAGTGGGTATGTAGTTTTGGTGTTGGAGTGTCTATGGTTTTGAGAATTGCAGTCTGTAATTTAGAGTGGGTGTATCAAAAGTTATATTAGGGTGTGAGAAGATGCATGAAATTATCACATGGATGATGTCATCAGTGATGTCATTTGAGATGTCATCAGTGATGTCATCAGTGATGTCACTGACCATGTCATGAGTGATGTAATATGTGACGTCATCAGCAGTGCATTGCGGGGCGCGAGTTATAGTTAGCTGAAATAACTATAACAGGGGAATTTCACGGGTTTTGTACGAGTGCAATGTCCAACTAACTATAACTGTCCCTAAAACCTATGGTTTTTTCAGTGAATTTCAAAGGTTTTTTAAATGCTAATTTCTAACTATAACATGCCTGAAACCTATGGTTTTTCAGTGAATTTCAAAGGTTTTTAAATGCTAATTTCTAACTATAACGTGCCTGAAACCTATGATTTTTAAGTGAATTTCAAAGGTTTTTAAATGCTAGTTTCTAACTATGCCAACAGAGGTAGGACATGTGAAGAAAGAAGAAAAACGCACAGAAAGAAGCAAAACGCACAGAAAGAAGCAAAAGATGTGCAGAAAGAACCAACAGAGGAGCAGAAAGAGGCCTTGTTGAAAAATCATCCTGTGCCCACAACTTTTTCAGACGGGTACTGGTGGTAACTGACTCTGACTAACCAGAGCCAGTGCGCGTTTGCACAGTGGTGAAGGGAGGGGGGCCTGAGGTGACATGTGTGCAAACGCGCCCCGTGGCGCGTTTTAAGTTGCGGGATTACGTCCCCTTGAATCCTGAGGGTCCCTGGGGCCCAACTAGCCCCCAGGTACCTACAGTTAGGACCACAGAGCTGAGTTGCAGAGAGGCGTTCCGAGGCCACGCACCTTTTTCACCTCTCTGCAACGCAACTCTGTTGTGCTTACTGAAGGTACCTGGTGGGCTAGTTGGCCCCAGGATTCAAAGGGAATTAACTCCCCAACTTAAATTGCACCACAGGGCGTGTTTGCGCACATGTCACCTGAGGCCCGGCCCCCTCCCTTCACCACTGTGCAAACGCGCCCCGTGGCGCGTTTTAAGTTGGGGGATTAGGTCACCTTGAATCCTGAGAGTCCCTGGGGCCCAACTAGCCCACCAGGTACTTCCAGTAAGCACCACAGGCCTGCGTTGCAACGCCTGTAACAAATTGTGCAGTTGTGTTTAGGAAGTGAAGAGGGTCGTGCTGGGGGTAGTGTTTTAGGGTTTAGGGTAGTGCAGTGGTGTTTGTGTAGTGTAGGGGGTCATGCTGGGGGTAGATTTAGGGTTTAGGGTAGTGCAGTGGTGTTTGGGTAGTGTAGGGAGTCGTGCTGGGGGAGGGTTTTAGGGTTTAGGGTAGTACAGTGGTGTTTGGGTAGTGTAGGGGGTCGTGCTGGGGCTAGTGTTTTAGGGTTTTAGGGTTTAGGGTAGTGCAGTGGTGTTTGGGTAGTGTAGGGGATACTGCTGGGGGTAGTGTTTTAGGGTTTAGGGTTTAGGGTAGTGCAATGGTGTTTGGGTAGTGTAGGGGGTACTGCTGGGGGTAGTGTTTTAGGGTTTAGGGTAGTGCAGTGGTGTTTGGGTAGCGTAGGGGGTACTGCTGGGGGTAGTGTTTTATGGTTTAGGGTAGTGCAGTGGTGTTTGGGTAGTGTAGGGGTTCGTGCTGGGGGTAGTTTTTAGGGTTTAGGGTAGTGCAGTGGTGTTTGTAGTAGTGTAGGAGGTCGTGTTTTAGAGTTTAGGGTAGTGCAGTGGTCTTTGGGTAGTGTAGGGGTTGTGCGGGGGGTAGTGTTTTAGGGATTAGGGTAGTGCATTGGTATTTGGGTAGTGTAGGGGGTCATGCGGGGGGTAGTGTTTTAGGGTTTAGGGCAGTGCAGTGGTGTTTAGGTAGTGTAGGGGGTCGTGCTGGGGGAGTGTTTTAGGGTTTAGGGCAGTGCAGTGGTGTTCGGGTAGTGTAGGGGGTCGTGCTGGGGGAGTGTTTTAGGGTGTAGGGCAGTGCAGTCGTGTTCGGGTAGTGTAGGGGGTCGTGCTGGGGGAGTATTTTAGGGTTTAGGGTAGTGCAGTGGTGTTCGGGTAGTGTAGGGGTCATGCTGGGGGTAGTGTTCTAGGGTTTAGGGCAGTGCAGTGGTGTTCGGGCAGTGTAGGGGGTCGTGTTGGGGGTGGTGTTTTAGGGTTTAGGGCAGTGCAGTGGTGTTCGGGCAGTGTAGGGGGTCATGCTGGGGGTGGTGTTTCAGGGTTTAGGGCAGTGCAGTGGTGTTCGGGCAGTGTAGGGGTCATGCAGGGGGTGGTGTTTCAGGGTTTAGGGCAGTGCAGTGGTGTTCGGGCAGTGTAGGGGGTCGTGCAGGGGTGGTGTTTCAGGGTTTGGGGCAGTGCAGTGGTGTTCGAGCAGTAAAGGGGGTCATGCTGGGGGTGGTGTTTCAGTGTTTAGGGCAGTGCAGTGGTGTTCGGGCAGTGTAGGGGGCGGTGCAGGGGGTGGTGTTTCAGGGTTTAGGGCAGTGCAATGGTGTTCGGGCAGTGTAGGGGGCGGTGCAGGGGGTGGTGTTTCAGGGTTTAGGGCAGTGCAGTGGTGTTTGGGCAGTGTAGGGGGTCGTGCAGGGGGTGGTGTTTCAGGGTTTAGGGCAGTGCAGTGGTGTTCGGGCAGTGTAGGGGGCGGTGCAGGGGTGGTGTTTCAGGGTTTAGGGCAGTACAGTGGTGTTCGGGCATTGTAGGGGGTGGTGCTGGGGCTGGTGTTTCAGGGTTTAGGGCAGTGCAGTGGTGTTCGGGCAGTGTAGGGGGTGGTGCTGGGGCTGGTGTTTCAGGGTTTAGGGCAGTGCAGTGGTGTTCGGGCAGTGTAGGGGGTCGTGCTGGGGCTGGTGTTTCAGGGTTTAGGGCAGTGCAGTCGTGTTCGGGCAGTGGAGGGGGTCATGCTGGAGCTGGTGTTTCAGGGTTTAGGGCAGTGCAGTGGTGTTCGGGCAGTGTAGGGGGTCTTGCTGAGGCTGGTGTTTCAGGGTTTAGGGCAGTGCAGTGGTGTTCAGGCAGTGTAGGGGGTGGTGTTTCAGGGTTTAGGGCAGTGCAGTGGTGTTCGGGCAGTGTAGGGGGTCGTGCTGGGGCTAGTGTTTCAGGGTTTAGGGCAGAGCAATGGTGCTCAGGCAGTGTAGGGGGTTGTGCTGGGGGTGATGTTTCAGGGTTTAGGGCAGTGCAGTGGTGTTAGGGCAGTGTAGGGGGTCGTGCTGGGGGTGGTGTTTCAGGGTTTAGGGCAGTGCAGTGGTGTTCCGGCAGTGTAGGGGGTCGTGCAGGGGTGGTGTTTCAGGGTTTAGTGCAGTGGTGTTCGGGCAGTGTAGGGGTCACGCTGGGGTGGTGTTTCAGGGTTTAGGGCACTGCAGTGGTGTTCGGGCAGTGTAGGGTGTCGTGCTGAGGGTGGTGTTTAAGGGTTTAGGGCAGTGCAGTAGTGTTTGGGCATTGTAGGGGGTCGTGCAGGGGGTGGTGTTTGAGGGTTTAGGGCAGTGCAGTGGTGTTTGGCCAGCGTAGGTAGTCTTGCTGGGGGTGGTGTTTCAGGGTTTAGGGCAGTGCAGTAGTTTTCGGGCAGTGTAGGCGGTCGTGCTGGGGCTGGTGTTTCAGGGTTTAGGGCAGTGCAGTGGTGTTCGGGCAGTGTACGGGGTTGTGCTGGGGCTGGTGTTTCAGGGTTTAGGGCAGTGCAGTGGTGTGCGGGCAGTGTACGGGGTTGTGCTGGGGCTGGTGTTTCAGGGTTTAGGGCAGTGCAGTGGTGTTCGGGCAGTGAAGGGGGTCGTGCTGGGGGTGGTGTTTCAGGGTTTAGGGCAGTGCAGTGGTGCTCGGGCAGTGTAGGGGGTCGTGCTGGGGCTGGTGTTTCAGGGTTTAGGGCAGTGCAGTGGTGTTCGGGTTGCGTAGGGGTCTAGCTGGGGGTGGTGTTTCAGGGTTTAGGGCAGTGCAGTGGTGTTCGGGTAGTATAGGGGGTCTTGCTGGGGGTGGTGTTTCAGGGTTTAGGGCAGTGGTGTTCGGGCAGTGTAGGGGGTCTTGCTGGGGGTGATGTTTCAGGGTTTAGGGCAGTGCAGTGGTGTTTGGGCAGTGTAGGGGGTCTTGCTGGGGGTAGTGTTACAGGGTTTAGGGCGGTGCAGTGGTGTTCGTGCAGTGTAGGGGGTCGTGCTGGGGGTGGTGTTTCAGGGTTTAGGGCAGTGCAGTAGTGTTCGGGCAGTGTAGGGGGTCGTGCAGGGGGTGGTGTTTCAGGGTTTAGGGCAGTGCAGTGGTGTTCTGGCAGTGTAGGGGTCAAGCTGGGGGTGGGGTTTCAGGGTTTAGGGCAGTACAGTGGTGTTCGGGCAGTGTAGGGGGTCGTGCCGGGGTGGGGTTTCAGGGTTTAGGGCAGTGCAGTGGTGTTCGGGCAGTGTAGGGGGTCGTGCGGGCGCTGGTGTTTCAGGATTTAGGGCAGTGCAGTGGTGTTCGAGCAGTGTAGGGGGTCTTGCTGGGGGTGGTGTTTCAGGTTTTAGGGCAGTGGTGTTCGGGCAGTGTAGGGGGTCTTGCTGGGGGTGATGTTTCAGGGTTTAGGGCAGTGCAGTGGTGTTCGGGCAGTGTAGGGGTCTTGCTGGGGGTAGTGTTTCAGGGTTTAGGGCAGTGCAGTGGTGTTCGTGCAGTATAGGGGGTCGTGCTGGGGATGGTGTTTCTGGGTTTAGGGCAGTGCAGTAGTGTTCGAGCAGTGTAGGGAGTTGTGCAGGGGGTGGTGTTTCAGGGTTTAGGGCAGTGCAGTGGTGTTCGGGCAGTGTAGGGGGTCGCGCTGGGGGTGGTGTTTCAGGGTTTAGGGCAGTGCAGTGGTGTTCGGGCAGTGTAGGGTGTTGTGCTGGGGCTGGTGTTTCAGGGTTCAGGGCAGTGCAGTGGTGTTCGGGCAGTGTAGGGGATCGTGCTGAGGCTGGTGTTTCACGGTTTAGGGCAGGGCAGTGGTGTTCGGGCAGTGTAGGGGGTCGTGCTGGGGCTGGTGTTTCAGGGTTTAGGGCAGTGCAGTGGTGTTCGGGCAGTGTAGGCGGTCGTGCTGGGGCTGGTGTTTCAGGGTTTAGGGCAGTGCAGTGGTGTTCGGGCAGTGTAGGGGGTCGTGCTGGGGCTGGTGTTTCAGGGTTTAGGGCACTGCAGTGGTGCTCGGGCAGTGTAGGGGGTCGTGCTGGGGGTGATGTTTCAGGGTTTAGGGTAGTGCAGTGGTGTTCGGGCAGTGTAGGGGGTCGTGCAGGGGCTGGTGTTTCAAGGTTTAGGGCAGTGCAGTGGTGTTCGGGCAGTGTAGGGGGTCGTGCTGGGGCTGGTGTTTCAGGGTTTTGGGCAGTGCAGTGGTGTTCGGGCAGTGTAGGGGGTCTTGCTGGGGGTAGTGTTTCAGGGTTTAGGGCAGTGCAGTGGTGTTCGGGCAGTGTAGGGGGTCATGCTGGGGGTGGTGTTTCAGGGTTTAGGGCAGTGCAGTGGTGTTCGGGCAGTGTAGGGGGTCGTGAAGGGGGTGGTGTTTCAGGGTTTAGGGCAGTGCAGTGGTGTTCGGGCAGTGTAGGGGGTCGTGCTAGGGGTGGTGTTTCAGGGTTTAGGGCAGTGCAGTGGTGCTTGTGTAGTGTAGGGGGTCGTGCTGGGGGTAGTGTTTTAGGGTTTAGGGTAGTGCAGTGGTGTTTGTGTAGTGTAGGGGGTCATGTTTTAGGGTAGTGCAGTGGTGTTTGGGTAGTGTAGGGGGTCGTGCTGGGGGTAGTGTTTTAGGATTTAGGTTAGTGCAGTGGTGTTTGGGTAGTGTAGGGGACGTGCTGGGGGTAGTGTTTTAGGGTTTACGGTAGTGCAGTGGTGTTTGTGTAGTGTAGGGGGTCGTGCTGGGGGTAGTTTTTTAGGGTTTAGGGTAGTGCAGTGGTGCTTGTGTAGTGTAGGGGGTCGTGCTGGGGGTAGTGTTTTAGGGTTTAGGGTAGTGCAGTGGTGTTTGTGTAGTGTAGGGGGTCATGTTTTAGGGTAGTGCAGTGGTGTTTGGGTAGTGTAGGGGTCGTGCTGGTGGTAGTGTTTTAGGATTTAGGTTAGTGCAGTGGTGTTTGGGTAGTGTAGGGGGTCATGCTGGGGGTAGTGTTTTAGGGTTTAGGATAGTGCAGTGGTGTTTGTGTAGTTTAGGGTGTCATGTTTTAGGGTAGTGCAGTGGTGTTTGGGTAGTGTAGGGGTCGTGCTGGGGGTAGTGTTTTAGGATTTAGGTTAGTGCAGTGGTGTTTGGGTAGTGTAGGGGGTCGTGCTGGGGGTAGTGTTTTAGGGTTTAGGGTAGTGCAGTAGTGTTTGTGTAGTGTAGGGGGTCGTGCTGGGGGTAGTGTTTTAGGGTTTAGGGTAGTGCAGTGGTGCTTGTGTAGTGTAGCGGGTCGTGCTGGGGGTAGTGTTTTAGGGTTTAGGGTAGTGTAGTGGTGTTTGTGTAGTGTAGGGGGTCATGTTTTAGGGTAGTGCAGTGGCGTTTGGGTAGTGTAGGGGGTCGTGCTGGTGGTAGTGTTTTAGGATTTAGGTTAGTGCAGTGGTGTTTGGGTAGTGTAGGGGGTCGTGCTGGGGGTAGTGTTTTAGGGTTTAGGATAGTGCAGTGGTGCTTGTGTAGTGTAGGGGGTCGTGCTGGGGGTAGTGTTTTAGGGTTTAAGGTAGTGCAGTGGTGTTTGTGTAGTGTAGGGGGTCATGTCTTAAGATGCAATGCTCCAATACCTGACCAGTCTGCACTACATAAAACTGCAAAAAAACTAAAAATAAAAAGTGTTTTGCACACTTTTGTCATTGGGCTATATGTGTGCTACATCTGGGTAATATTTGTGCTACATTTGGGCTCTTTTTTCACTGGTGGCCATCTTGGAAGACTTCTTTGATATGAAGTTTCCTAATTTCCTCATTTACTGCAGTCTCCTCAGTAGGAAATGCTTTCAGTTTTTACTTTGATTCCATCAAGAAGGCATTCAGATGTGTCTCACATTTGCCATAAATTCAGAATGTTAGCACTCTAGTTGCTCATTAAATCACTGTAGTAAATACTGCTCACCAGGGAGTTAACTGGAAGTCTGCTGCTGGTATTGAAAGTGATTGTTTCAGTCTGCATGTCAGAATTTTCTAATGAAATAGAAGAGGATTTGAGATCTCACTTAAAACATGCCCTAATTTTTCTTTCTGCAGCACTAACCATAATTTCTATTTCAAAAAGAACCCCTCATTTTGTTCCTTTTTAAATTAAATGTTTTAAGTGTTACCGGTTTATTCTAATCAAGATGGCTTCAGGTGTGCCATACTTTTGTCATAAGTAAGGCTGTTAGCGCTCTAGTTGTTCTTTAGAACACTCTGGGAAGCTGCAGTAGAACACAAAAGCATCAACTGGCAGGCTGCTCCTGTTGAAATATAACAGGAAGATAATTGAGATCACACTTGAAATATGTCCTAATTTTTCTTTCTACAGCACTAACCATAATTTCTATGACAAAATGAACCCCATCATTTTGTTCCTTTTTAAATTAAATGTTTTAAGTGTTACCAGTTTATTCCAATCAAGATGGCTTCAGGTGTGCCATACTTTTGTCATAAGTAAGGCTGTTAGCACTCTAGTTGTTCTTTAGAACACTCTGGGAAGCTGCAGTAGAACACAAAGGCATCAACTGGCAGGCTGCTCCTGTTGAAATATAACAGGAAGATATTTGAGATCACACTTGAAACATGTCCTAATTTTTCTTTCTACAGCACTAACCATAATTTCTATGACAAGATGAACCCCATCATTTTGTTCCTTTTTAAATTAAATTGTTTAAGTGTTACCAGTTTATTCCAATCAAGATGGCTTCAGGTGTGCCATACTGTTGTCATAAGTAAGACTGTTAGCGCTCTAGTTGTTCTTTAGAACACTCTGGGAAGCTGCAGTAGAACACAAAGGAATCAACTGACAGTCTCTGCCCTTGTTGGATGTACATGTTTTACTGAGAATGTCAGACTTCATTCTCACATGAGTGAGAAAGATAATGTGAATTTACAGAAAATATGCTCTCATTTTAGCTTCTGGAGCACCTTCCAAACCTCCATGGGACAAGCATGAGAAAATAGTGTTCTCTCAAACATGATTCATGATATCCCAGCAGAAGGTTTTTCACATGGTAAAATCACCTTAGAATACACCACAATTCCTAAAATTAGTATGGTACCATCAACAAATAAATTCTAATGTAACTAAAGCCTGTTATCACCCTTTATAGTTCTCCTTTTGGTGACCCTCAAAATCTTCTATTCACTACAATGCATTTCAATGAGGTACTATCATTTATATTGGTCCCAAGATGGCTGCCAGCAATTCCAGGATGAAGTGCTGACAGCCAATCAGATCTCACGATGACATGTGTGGTTAGGCTCCGCCCAGATATATATGTGACTTTACTTTTGATTTTCTCAGGAACTACTGAACAGATTTACACCATTTAAGCAAAAGGCACGACACTGAACCAAGGGCTACCTCTTTGCCAAATTTGGTGTAATTCCGTTCAGCAGTTCGGGCTGTAGCTGCGACTAAAGGTTCCTATGGAAAAATGAATGGGGAAAACATGTTTTGGGACCCCCCTTTTTTCTCGGCCCCCGCTTGACGTATCACCCCAAGACTTTCAGGATAGGAGCGGACCGGAGTGCCCCAACAAGTTGGAAACTTTCGCGAAGATTCGTCAATCGGCGCCAACGTTATTTCAAATAGAATGTCGCGGATTTCCTATGGATAATAGGTTTTAACTATAACTATCTACTGGCGACCGCCAGTAGATAATATATATATATATATATACACACACACACATATATATTTCAAAACTTACTACTAAATAGAATGGGAAGGATATAGGTAAGTATTTCACATTTTCCAATGACACTCCCGGCCCTCCAACATTTAGTAGTAAATCACATATCTATGTATGCACTGATCTCTGCTACATTGAGAGAGTTCTCCGGACAGAGAAGATAAGAGAGATGGAGGTGGTGGGCTCCATGTGTAGGTTTGTGAATACCATTTTCTAGTATGTGGGTTGTACTGTTGTAAAACTATGCTACATATTACAAACTGCAGCCTGTCACTAGGCTGCTCTATTGCTGGCCAGCTCAGTGTGGAAACCCTCACTGCGGACATATGCTGTGATCTGCAGGTCACACGTTCCAAATCAGCCTGCCATTCTCACCAAGTCAATAGAATGGGCACTGTTTGAACTGACAGCAGAATATAGGAACTAAAAAAGTGTGGTATGAAGTGCTGTATAAATGCAAGTTATTATTTATCTGTTGGGCAAATGGATTATCTAGTAAGTTAGTTGAGTGGTAAATCAACTGTTGCAGAGATATTTCTGTGCTCAGCTGTGTAGCGTAATCTACAAATTTGAATCCTAGATTACAGCTCAGTGCCTGTTTGCATCTGCTGATGATATTTTGGGGTAAACGTTATCTCACGAGTTCCATCCTGGTAAGGCAGCTCAGTAGCTTTTGCATGTGCTGTGAAACACCTGTATGTAATGCATAAGGTGTATGTTTGAATCCCAACACGGTCAAGTTAAACTTTTCTTCTTATATGGGGAGATAAAAGGACTACCTTTGACTGGTGTAGTAATTAACACTTATAGCAAATCAGACAGCTGTACACTACAAAGATGCTGCATTTTAGTTGTTTCCTACCTAATTGACATCTATGCAGGAGATTCATAGCTAAAAGCTGAGACAAGGCAGATTAGAGTCACAGCGCACATATCGCTACACCTTGTTCGAATAACAGCTACATCTTAGAGTTATAACAAAGAACTAGAGTTTGAACTTAGCTTACACAATGTGCCAACACTAGGAAACATGCCGCTGTTCCAGACAGCACTGGAATTCTTCACTTTTCTGTAAATGATATATACATTCATACAAATGCTCATCATTTCTTCTGTTTTGAGTTACAGAAATAAAAGATTCCCCAAAACATTTTTACTTCCTTTTCATTGATGTGTCTTATTTATTTAAAGTACTTCCAGTCTCTGAAAATTGTTTTAAACTGTATTCTGTGACTCGTCACTATGGTTTAATATTGTTTTCATGGTTCACATAAGCAAATATGGGTAAAGAGTGTTATCTTAAAAAATTGATTTTTACTGCTCCTTATATTACGAAAGTTGTCTCTTTTCTACTGTATGCATGCTGCAAATTGGGGAAATATTAATATGTGCATTTCTATGGGTTTTAGCAAGATGTACACATCAGAATAATCTTTAGTACAGTGAAAGCACAATATTTATTGTATATGTGTAGGAAAAAATATATGCAGACTGTAATTTTCAGTGAAGTACAAAACGAAAGTGGGTTATTATTTGGGGTGGATGTGAGTCCACACAAGGAATAATATCACAAGGTAAAACACAGTTTCAACATTTATACCTGGGCTCAACCCCCAGAAATCTGGAAGCTATGGCACAGAAGAGATTGGCTTAATTTAGAAAATTTGTGAAGTATTTAGCAGTAGCAAAACACTTAAAACATCAAAACAGCACAATAAAAATTCCACACCTGAATTTGAAAAATAGAAAACACAGAGCAAAATGACACCAAATCAATAAAAATCCAATAGGAGGAATCAGCTATATGAATTTTTTAAGATTTAAGGCAAAAAGTGTCAAGAAAACGTAAAGCGCCAACAAAACGTAAAGCACCAACCAGAAGTAAATGTTTGCAGTGGAGCATCCCGGGTACAATTTCAGACTGGTCACATACACCAAGCAGGTAAGTCCTTGGGTCAGTTGGATACTTTTCGTACCTTTGCTAGGTCAAGTTTCGTACTTTTGGTCTTAGTCTTTTTTATGGCGCTCTAAATTCTTCAGCAGGGCAAGCCTGAAGTTGTATGTAATGAAGTCCCTTTGAAATCAGGCAACTTTTATGCGAGGCCCCTTTAAAATTGAACAAATTTGCTGCAAGGTTCGCTGAAACATCAGAGCTCTAGGAAGTCCATAATTATTCTAATTCACTACTTTTCAGAGTTTCTAGAGCAGTTCCTCTTGGTCTCTGTTGAAGGCTCCCAGGACTCCCGGGGAGCAGTTAGGGGCCAGGACTGACTCCAACAGAGGCCACCAGCATCATCCAGTCTGGTCCAGTTGCAACTGGAAAGTTCAGGAAAAAGGCCTCTTGGACCTGTTGTTGCCCTGTAGTCACACAGGAGGTCAGACAATGAACTCCTGGAGTCCACTTCTCAATCCCGGATACAAGTAGGAGCAGGTGCAGATCTTCTAGTCTACAAAACAAGTTCAGCCTCTTTCTGTTCTCTTACAAGCCCAGAGAGTGTTCTAATGAGCTAGGGGTGCAGTGCCACTTTTGTAGTATTCAGTAGCCGTTGGGTGGGGCGGACTCCTGGACACAGCCTAACCAATGAGAAAAAAGTTCCCAAGGACAAAACTTCCCACTTTTGCAGCACATCCAGTTTGCCTTACTATTCTAGGTAAAATCCATGATGACACAGCCTTTCTGCCATTGGAGGTGGATTGCGTGCACCGTGGTGTGTGTTTTGGGAAATAAGCAGTCCCTTCTTACTCAACTACACCAAACTGGTTCAGGGACGTCTGTCCCTCTAGTGCCAAGGAGCTACAGAGAGCTCAGAAAACAAAAGGCTTCTCTTCCCAGGTCTCCCTTTACAAGTATTTATGAATGGCATGCCTCAACCTGGTCCCTTGCAAATTCATTGTTACTGAACCCTCCCCAGCTGCCCTTCCTGAGTTGATGTGTCACATACATCACACCCAGGTCTTCCTGGCAAAATGCCTAAGCCATTGTTTTTGCTCTGGGAGCTATTTTCACACCTTATGAAGGGGAAGCAGTGATGGGTCAGATGCTGGTAGGCTAATGTCGATTAGCCTACTGGAGGTTCAGGCTGACAAATTCTAAAAGCCACTTTTTCCTAAATATTTATCAAAATCTGACTTCAACACTGAATTGTATTTCTAATAAACAGTAACAATTGTTTTTTTAATTATTCAGGTAGCTTGTCCCAAACATAGCAGGGTTATGATTTTATTCAGAACTTTAGTTTTTCTTACAAGACATCTACAGCCATTCATAATGAAAATGGCTTGGGGGGGGGGGGGTAAGTCACTGTAAGTACATGCCCACACTATTGCATGTACTACTTTTAAATGCTAGTAGGCCTACTTAGGAATGACTTCTAATATATTTATTAGTAGGGTTCTTCCCTGTCCTAAAGGGCAATGTTGACAGGCTGACGTGTCGGTTTAAGAAGCTGCCATAGCACAGCTACACAGGACTGCCTGAGGTTATATTTTCCTTGTCACTCAACTGGGCAGCCGAATTTCTGCTGCAGCCCACAAGTGACATTTACCATTTCATGCCACTGGTGTATTTTCCTATACCATATACTATGGCCTTAATGAAAATATAAGGAGGCCAATTAGAAGTTAGCCAATATTACCATGATTTAAGATTCAGAGAACATACACTGGGGCCTGGACAGCAGTGCCCCAGAATGCAAAGGTCAAATCAGAGCAATATCAGTTGGTATAAAATGGGGTTGACCACGCAAACAAAAGGGAAAATTTCTCATAGCTAGAAAAAGGATGGGGTCTGATCTTTTGGCTTACACGCTAGCAGAATTATTTTTGATATATCCTGTAGTTGGATGTATAACTCTCCGATGGTATGACAGTGAGCCAGCCATAATTGCAGCAATAAGTTTTGCTGCATGATGATATAACTCAATTTAACTAAGATTGTCACTTATTTGAACATTTGTTATAATTAACTTTGAAACTAATCCTGTATGAGATATATAAGCATACATTTTTATACACATAATAAATGTATACTTTTATATATGCTCTCTCGTTTCCCTACATTTTATTCGCAAAAACCTTACTTTTACTAGAGGCTGTGGTAAGATGGTGCTGAAGACATTTTTAGTTAGAGTCTCCTTCTATTAGCACTAGCATTGCATGGTTTGACAGATTCCCTTTGTGAAACGACAGAGTTCTGAAGATCATTGGTGAATCCATTTTTCAGTCATGATCCTTTCCACATGGCTTTAATGATTGCCCAAGATAAGGGCTTCTTGTTAATATATCATATTCCTTCATGGTAGATGGGTTCTTTTCACAGACTGATATTATCAATTGTGTTCATTTGCAGTAGTGTGGTTGTGTAAGATTCTTCAAAAAAGTATCAATAACACCACCAAGCAAAAAAGGGGACTGGGATATGTTACATTTGAGGGGAAGTGATCAGAATGCTATATGCATTCTAGGATGACTAGTGCAGTTTCCAGAAATTTGAATATTCATTGACCTGCAGCAACCTTCCTTCTCATAAAAAAGACAGATGCCTTCTTTCCTGTAAATGTCTTTTTCAGCTATTAATAATGACTGATTTACAGTGGGTTGGATGAATGGAAGTGGTGTGTGAGAAATTGTTTAACCCTGGATAGCCTGGCACAAAAAAATTAGTCAGGGTTAACTCAGAAGTATTTATGAAGCACACAAACAGTAATAAAGTGAAAACACAACACAAAAAAATTGCAACACCAAATTATAAAAATGTTCTAAGTCCCAAGTTTTGGATTCTGGCCATCTGGACACCCATCAGCCCATCAGAACTGCAGGTGCGCGGAATCTCGCAATGCTCCGCAACTTGAATTTAAGGTACTTTGTTCAGCGGGCGTCACTTGGTCTCTGTATCCGGCCTGCACTCCATCGTGGTGGACCTCAACTTGTGATTTTGTCCCAGTCTGGTGCAACCAGATAGCCACAGACGGTGCTTTGTGCTTGAAAGCACTGTTTTCACTAAAACCTTTAAAATTGAAAATCTCAGGTTCTACTGATTGGATTTCGGCATTTATCTCAAA